>CM042963.1:16255019-17455019 GCA_023678885.1 Pogostemon cablin
GGGAGTATATACTAATGAATAAGAATTTATAGAGATGGTTAACAAATTTTGATAGCATGTTCAATTAGCTTAATAATAATAGTTAAATATAAAAAAGTAATACACTTATTAAAAAATACATACTATAGATTATTGGATAAAACTAATACAGGTGCACGCATGCATATAGGTGCACAGATATCAAGTTATCAAGTTATTATTTTAAATACTACTCCCTCATTTTGTCATTTTAATTCGTCTCATTATAAAATAATATCAATTTTTTTAATTGGTAAATAATGATTCTCACACAAATATTTACTACAAATTAAAATAATACTCCATTTTTAAACTCATCATTATTAGATTATTATATTTCTTAAATTATGTGCAAAAATAAATGATACTCCCTCTGTCCCATAAACAAATTCACACTTTTTATTTTTGTTCGTCCCATAATCTAGTTCACACCCTCAAATAAGGAAATACACACTAATCAATAATCTTACAACACATTTCAAAATTGTCATCCCTATACAACTCATACAACTTACTTTATAATTTATTTATTATCTAAAACCAAACTACTCCTAAAAGTAAACTTTTTCTTAAACTCCGTATCTACAATAACTGTAAATTTCTTTTTGGAATGGAGGGAGTACATATTAACGGGACTTGGAAATATAATATTTTTATCAATATAATTTATAACTTTAGTATTTATCAATAATAATAATTTCATTTTAAGAATAGTATTTCAATGATCACGCGAATCAGTACTAGTATATATATATATATATATATATATATATATATATATATATATATATATATATATATATATATATATGTATATGTATATATGTATATATATATATATATATAAAGCAAACCTAAATTTTCACTTTTGTTTTCAATTTTTTTCATTTTACTTTATTTAGAAATAATTCAATTTTAATTTTGACCATCAAATTAATACTTTTGATTTCAATCATAAAATTTAATTATACTAATAATTATTTTTTTGGGTAGATCTTGCGTGAGACCGTCTCACGTGAGACCACTCTACACTTTTTAAAATAGTTATCACTTTCGTTATAAAATATTATCACTTTCGCTATAAAAGGTTATCACTTTTCATTTACGTTATAATTTGTTCATGAAATTGCATTATCATATTTTATTAATTCATTATCACTTTTCGTTACAGATATTATCACTTTTCGCCCGTCTCACGTAAGTCCTTACGTGAGACGGTCTCACACAAGTCTTTTTTTTTATTTTACTTTATTTAGAAATAATTCAATTTTAATCTTAGCCGTCCAATTAATGCTTTTGATTTCAATCATAAAATTTAATTATACTAATAATGAATTTTATTATTTAAATTTTACTTTTTTATTTTATATTATAAATTTGGTAAATGTGGGATTTTTTTTTGCATATTTAACTAATTTTTATTAATATATACTTAATTTCAATTAATATATCAATCAATATTAATTTAATATATTATTATAATTTAATTTAATATATGTAAGACATGATTTTTCTTTGATTTTAATCATAAAATTTAATTATATTAATAATGAATTTTACTATTTAAAATTTAGTTTTTTTTATTTAACAATTTAAATTGACAATGACTAGCTTGGGTTGACTTATTTTTTAAATTCATGAAACCGGAGCCCATTTTGCATTTGGATCAAATTTCTGGATCCGGATCCAACTTTAATTAGTCCAATTCATCCCGCTAATTTACGTTTAATTTTTTAAATCTTGAAAAACATGAAAGGGCACCCTTCATTCCTCCCGCTTTATTCCAGATTCTTCCTCACGCACACGAACTGCGTTCCTTTCTCATGACACACCTTCCAACATTGGATTTCTTCGGCAATTTAGGATTTAGGGCCGTTCTCTTCTTGTTTCTTCGATCTTCCGGCATCGGATTTCTAAGGTTCTTGTTTTCTCTTCGCATGCAGTTTTGTATTTGTTTTTTTATATAATTTTGGTATGGGTATTTTGTTAATGAATTTTCTTCTTGTTTTTCTTATTTTTGTTTCTATGTCTTACTTGTTCTACAGTTGCGCATCCTTAATTTCGATAATTCCTGCTACTCATCGGAATTGGAACATAAGCTATTTTTGAAGGTAAATATAGTGTAACGTGTTTTTATAACGTAATCTAACATATCAATGTGTTTTCATTAATTTTGGGTAATTTATTAGTTAATTTCAATCTTTCTCTACTTCCCGTAAAATGCGATAGTGAAATTTTATGTTTACCTTTAATTCTAACCTGTGATTTTGAACTCCGATTTGTTTTAAGTTTTAATTGTAGAGGATGTTGAATGATGTTGCTAAAAAATTATATGTGTGTGCTTTTGTTTTTTAATTTATAAGGCTATTAAAAGTGGAAATGAATTGTTTAAGAGTCAATATTCTTGATGTTAAGTTTGCATGGTTTCTATGATCCTGGTATCACACTGTCAATGACTGGAACAAGTAAATATTTATTTTTCTCTCTCACACACACATTTACACTTAAGCATCTTTCTTATTTTCTTCTATTTTTGCACATTTTCCTGAGTGCTGAAAATACATTGTGCTATGCTTGCCTGATCTGATGCTTATTCAAGACATTTGAATTTGATGTGGAAACTTATTTAGATATTATGACTACTGGATTCAATGGCTTATGAGTGATTTACTGTTTTACCATATCTTTTGATTTGTGACTACCTTATTTATAAAAAAAATAGTTTGATTTGATTTTATTGAATTTTTTTTTGGAAAATCATACATTATATTATATGCAACTAGTTTATTTGTGTATAAATTACTTGGATCTTGATTGTATATTTTTGTCATAGTATTGTAATGGGTAGAAAATAATATGTTCTTTCGGGTGAAGGTCCCAGGTCTCATACATTACGTAGAAATAATGTTCAAACCCGTTCAAAATCTGCTAACGTTTTAGAAGAACAGATAATGGATAAAAAAGAAAACAGTGTGAGTGATAAAGAAAGTGATAAGGGAAAAAAACAAAGTGCAGAACCAAGAAGTGATATTGTTGTCATATCTGATGAATCTGCACAGAAAACTAAGGATTCTGATGTTGGAACTTCAGTAAAAGTGTATGGAAGAAGAAATAAAATAAGTAAAACTTCTATCCCTGAATCTTGCATTCATGAAACTTCCAAGAACAAGACTACTGGGAGTGCAGGGAAAAGCAAAAAAACTGCCAATCTGAGAGATATAAGGTATCATTTTTTTGTGTTTAGATGGATTTATTGTTCTTGTTCTCTTGTATTTATATTTTGTTCATTTTGAAATTGTGAACAAGTTTGATGGAAGTGCCGAGAAAATCAAGAAAATAACTCCTAATCTGAGAAATAGGAGGTATTGATTTGTGTTTCTAGTTTGGAAGGTTACTCTTTTCTACATATGAGATTACTCTGTATAATATTTTAGATTACTATTTATATTTTGATTCATTTTATGATGTGTGATGTATGAGGTTACTCTTCTAGTCAATTGGGTTACTCTGTATGCCTTCTTCTAGTTATATAAAGATGATCTTCTAAGTGTACTGATTTAGGAAATATGATAATTTATTTCATCATCAACATACTAGTATTGAGTTCTGAAACTATCATAATTCATTGCTTCATGTGTTCTTCTAAGATTGTCATGCTTATATGTTGATACATATAATTAATCCATTCACTACAAAGGATCTTTTGGTAATCTATTGAATCATGCAAGTGTAAGAGATATGGAGTTTTGCTGTAGTATATGCACGTGATGTTTGGTCCATAAATTCTAGGGTACTTATTTCTGTTAGCTTGGTTTTTATTTATACTAATTTGGTTTACTATGTCCTACTATTTCGAATACTCTTGTTGTTGAATTGGGTTACTACGTACCAGGTTTGAGTGGACTATTTGGAATCTTTATTTATTTTCATTTGTCTATGTTTTGTGATGTTTGGTCAACAACTTCTAGGTTTCACTTTTCTATTAATTTTTTCTTGAAAATAAATAGATGGATTTGTAATTATTTTGTATCAAACTTGAGACTAAATTAAAATTTTTTTTGATGTGAAATTCCTTTTTCTTAAATTATGTTGTATCATTTCTTGTAGTCTTCTTGATGATAATAGTTACTTTGTGTCTGATGATAGTCCACCAATGTATGTAAATTTCAATACATTGTAACCATTTTTTTTATGTAATATTTTTTTGTTTGTTATTTTTTATGTTTAGTTATATTTATATTGCAGACAAGCTCCTAAGAAAGCCTGTTATTAAGAAACCTGTTACTAAGAAGCCAAATAAGAGGTATTACATTTGTGTTCATGGGTGACTTTTATATTATTTACTATGAATATTATTAATCATTATGAGTTAATCTCTTGTGAGACGGGTTATTTGTGAGACGAGTGTGAGACGGATTGACCCATCATTAAAGTATGCTTATTGTATAGTTAAAGTATGTTAATAATAAATCATATTATAACACGCTAAAATCATATTTTAATGGATAATCAAGCATACTTTAGAAAACATAACAACTATTAAACATACTTTATTTATATAATAAGCATACTTTAGTGATGGGTCGACTAATTCGTCTCACAAGAGACTTTGTCAATCATTATTACTTTTTTTATTGCAGTGATAAGAAAGAAAAAAAGAGGGTTGATTACAGACTAACGGAAAAGTAATTCTCATTTATTTATTTTTCTTTTTGATTTTTCGTGTTTTATGTCATATGATTTATCCTGCTTATAATTTTTTTGTCCAGTGGTTTACTTAGCCATTTGATGAGTGTGTTAATTCACGAATCTTGCACTTGGATTTGTGCTATTATGGAGTGTTTGAAGGTAGAAATCGATTATAAAATGATATATATTGTGAAAAGACATGAATCCGGTGTTGTTGGAGCTATTTGAGTGGTTTTTCGAAAGAAATCGGAGGGGAAGTTTTGAAAACTGAAGAAAGGAAGTTGAAGCCATCCGATTGGGCAAAGCAGCAGTGCGATTCGACCTGAAGGAGATGAATTCGACCAGCCCTTCAGGTCGAATTGGAAACACAACTTGTACAAAAGGTGGATTCGACCACGACAGGGGGATTCGACCTGGGCATCAGGTCGAATCGATTAGCTAGGAGGCCGATTCGACCTCATCACGTCGATTCGACCAGGACAGTTGGTCGAATTGAATGCCTGGGACTTACAGTAGGCTGATTCAACTTCTGATTCGACTTGTGGTGGTCAATTTGACCTATTGTTGAAGTCGAATCGATGCTTGAGAACTTACCATATCTGTATTTTTACACCGTCAATGTGTGTGATCACTTAAAAAGCCCATTCCAAGCCTAGGAGACGTGATTACAAGTATAAAAAAAGGCTTATGCAGCAATGGAGACGACTGGATCAAGAAGACAAGGAGACATAGAGTTGAGAGGAGATCGATCATCCATCCTCCGGAGGGGCTGTGACAAAGTTCCGCTGGAGATTCAAGTAAGATCGGTTCAACTAACCATGATTATTCTTAGATCAATCATGGACTAGAGCCGCTTCGGTAGTTCTAGGGTTATAAAGGTTTCATGAGTTAATTAGTCTTTCGTGTGTAAACTCCGTACAATACTACTTGTGGTTATTTTATATAAGATTGCACGTTTTTAATTCATACTCACGGTCATTTTGTGCATCAATAACTATTGTGTAGAGTCTGAATACATAACTTGGTTATTGGTTGAGTGCGTTCACTGCTGAGTAGGGTTTTATATTATAATTCTAAGTGAAGGGATTCCGAAGTCTTATTAGAACTATCTTATATGAATACTTGTTAATTGAATCATATTTGGGTTAATAAGTAGGATAAAGAGTATAATTTCATAGTACCTATAAAGGGAGATCAAATTGGGTTAGAGTACTAAGTGCACGGGAAATAATTGATTATGATAGTACCTAGTAAGGGAGGTGAATTATATCTCTTACTTCGAGGATATTCACACGTGTCATACGCATATTTACTTGTGTCTATAGAGTAAATTTGCATGGTTTAGTGATGCGTCCATAAACCACAAGGCATAGTCGAACACCATCACACGAAAGGGAGATTGATGAGTGGAACTGGATTACCTGACGAACTACCTACCATCTTACTTGATCACAACTCACTTATCTCTTGTTCTTGTTATTTCAATTATTATTTGTTACTCAATCCCAATATCAAAACCATTATAATTACCAACATAGTCATAATTTACTAGAACATAATTAAATTGATATTTATCCATCCCTTGGGTTCGATATATAACTTGGTCACCTTCGAAACTACGATTGATATCCTTCATACTTGAGGATTAAATTGTGTGTTGAGAAAATGCCTATCAAGTTTCTGGCGCTGTTACTGGGGACGACTTAAAATATCTTTTTGTGTTATTTCTAGTTTTATTAGGACTATTTTAATTCTTGTTTTACTATCTAACTCTTAGTATTTTCAGGTGTATGCTCACAAGATCAAAGCAAGGTGAATTAGTACCATATAATCCTGAGATCGGAGCGTCATCGAGGAAGCAAAAGAAGAAGAAGGATAAGAATAAGAACATAGAACCTACTACAGCTCTGAATTTTGGAGTTGAAGTGGACGAACCGATCCCGAAAGCGACTGAAACTATAGTTGCTCCAAAGGCGGCAGCAGAGGAAGTCGACATGGCAGCGAATCCGAACAATCTGGCCATCCGTGAAGTCTTTAAGAATAACGGGGCTGGACACTTTGGGCTTCTAGGAGCAAGGGGGCTAATGCGGACTTTGATCTTCATCCCGCTCTTATTAGCATGATAGAAAGGAACTCTTTCTTAGGAGGGACTTTCGAGGATCCGTAGCAGTATCTAAACAAGTTCTAGGGCTATGCAAGTACTTAAAAAGACGCAGGAGAATATGAAGATGCTCGGAAGATTCTCTTGTTTAAATTCTCACTTATTGAAAAGGCGAGAGATTGGTACGACATTATTAACGCAGCTGAATGCACTACTTGGGAGCAATTGAAGTTAAAGTTCTTGGAAAGATACATTCCACCTTCGAAGGTGTTCAAGATGAAGCAAGACATTAACCAATTTGCTATCGGTGGTGGAGAGAAGTTTCATGAAGCTTGGGATAGATTCGAGGACATACTTCGTAAGTGTCCACAACATGGGCTATCTAAAGCTCAATATATCAGTATATTCTACAGTGGATTGGACTGTGATTCTCGTGAGTTATTGGATGCTTCTTCTAATGGAGCATTGCTTATTAAGTCATCCATAGAGGTCGAGAAACTTTTTGAAGATATTTTGATGAACTCAAGAGATTGGCCAACTAATAGAGTAAGAGGCACTTACGTCCTTGGAAAGATGGCAAAGGTTGAACATGCTATGGTGAAAACAAGTAGAGAAGATGAGATCGTCTCTAGCTTGTCGAGTATCAACAAGCTACTTGAGTCCCAACAAAAGCAAATCAGTGATATATCTCAGCACGTACCAATCATGGAGTAGGAAGTTATGAATGATGGAATGATCATAGAGGAGATGGAAGAAGCAAACTATGCTATGGGACAAAGTATTCAAGGAACAAGGTTTCAAAATTAAGGCAACCGGAATTATCAGGGGAACTACAACAATCGTGGTCCCCCGGGTAATTATCAACAGCCTAGGAGGCCGAAGTTTTCATGGAGTAATCCTAACAATGTAATTCAACCTCCGACGGGTATTGATCCGGGTGCAAAAGTGGAAGAAGGAAAGCCAGGTTTCGAGGATTCGATGAACAGGTACATGGCTAGGAATGATGCTAGAGTGGATCATTTTGAGGCCAAGTTAGAGAAGAAGATTGATGCAAACCATAAGGATTTGACTACACAAGTGAAGGACCTTACATTGTTGATGGGGAAGATGGCAGAACGTGATAACAAGCTCACTCAAACTATTAAGAAAGGAAAGATCCCGTCGTAAAGTATTGAGAATCCAAAGTCCTGCAACGCCATCACATTGAGGTCTGGAATCAAAATTAAACACATCGAGGGCTCAATTCGACCCAATTCGACCAACATCACAGGTCAAATTCAATAGGAGAGGTCAAATTGGATGACTGGACGTGATTTGGAAGCATCAGAGCCTCGATTCGACCAAAACTAATTCAATTTGACCTGGGGGCCAGGTCAAATTGAGGTTAAATCCACCCTTTCGGAGCACTCTGTTTTATCAGAAGCCCGATTCGACTCACAGTAGTTTAATTCAACCAGACCTTCAGGTCGAATTGAGGTCGAATCGGAAGGCAAAAATCTTACAGTAAGCTAATTCAACCAGGGGGACTTCAATTCGACCAGACCTTCTAGTTGAATCCAGGTCAAATCGGATATACATGTTGATAATCATGTTCCAGGTGTGCAATTCGACCACTATGTGCCCAATTCGACCAGAGCACCTGGTCGAATTGAGGCCGAATCATCCCATACTGTACCTGTTTCTTCATCGAACACTCCTCGTGATGTGAACATTACTCCATTGGTTCTGAATGAGCAAAATACTGAGATCATAGCAGAGAAGAAGTGGGAAAGGGCCAAGAGGTTGAAAGCCGAGAAGGATAAAGCAGAGAAGGTCGAGCGTGATAAATAGGGTATTCCCAAAATAAAGATACCTCTGCCGTTTCCTTATAAGCTAGTTAAGAAGGGATTGGAAGAGAAGTTCAAGAAGTTTTCTGATATCATCAATAAGATAAGTTTGAGTATTCCTTTCTCTGAGGCAATATTGGAGATGCCGTACTATGCCCGATTCCTTAAGGATATATTGTTGGAAAAGAGAAGCTTGAACAGAGTTGAGACAGTAAACTTGTCTGAAAATTACAACTCAATTGTCCAAAGGAAGCTGCCACAGAAGATGAAGGATCTGGGAAGCTTCACTATCTTGTGTGAGATTGGAAAAGGGCCGGCACGACGAGCCTTGTGCGATCTTGGGGCAAGCATCAATTTGATGCCACTGTCTATCTTTCAAAGCTTGGTTTGGGGGAGTTATCTCCTACAATAGTTGCTCTACAATTTGCGAACAGGTCGATGACATTTCCAAAAGGTATCATTGAAGATGTTCTTGTCAAAGTGGATAAACTTGTCTTTCCTGTGGATTTTCTTGTACTTGAGATGAAAGATGACAAGGATAATATCCCTCTTATCTTGGGGCCATGATTGATGTTAAAAAGGGGGAGCTCAGGTTGCGGATGGATAAAGAAGAGGTCCTATTCAACCTTGACAATGCAATGAAGATGCCTATAGAGTCACAATGTCATAATATTGATGTGGTGGAGGAGATTGTGAAGGAAGACATGTCTTTGATTCTATCGAAAGATCCTCTTGAGACATGTTTGGCGGAGTCTCTTACTTATCCCACTACGGAGCTTGATGGTCTCTCCAATGATGCATATATTGACTATCTTGAGAAGTTACTTGCATTAGGTGATGCCAGGGATGAACAAATAAGGAAGACCACTGCTGACATGGTGAATCGGAAGTCCACTTTTAAGGAGGAAATGAAGCCTGTTGCTAAGGAAGAGAAGCATGAGAGCAAGATAATTGAAGTGGTAGAGGAGATCACAGGACCAAGCGTATCTTACTTTCCTACTACTAACTCTAATGTGATATTTGATAATCTTTTGGTTGCAGGGAAGATGGATAATCCATATCTGAAGCCTCCGAACATACCTCCGGATTTTTATTCTTATATTGGTGTTGAAAATTCTAACTTATTTGATCCTTGTTTTGCTACGCAAGTTGAGCCTGCAATTGAGAGGAGGATTGATAAGAAGGAATCAAGCCAGTCATGGGAGGAAAGAAATTCAAAAAGTTATGTTTTAGTTACAAAGAAGGGTGAGATGATTGGTGTAGAAAATAAAAGAGGAAAGACGTACTTGAAGGTAAGAATGCGAGAGAACCGTCCTCTGATCAAGTACTCTACAAAGCGGTAGACCGTCATGACTCTCCAACGTTAAACAAGAGCGCCTGTTGAGGGCTTTTCCTCCCGTTTTATTGCTTTTTTTCATTCGTGTGAGTAAGAAATTTTTATATTTGAAGTACTTACTTATCGGCAATTACATCTCTTTGCAAACTTAGTTTCGACTATAGTTTCTACTAAGTTTGGGGGGAGTGATGTACTTACCTCCATAAGCACCGATAGTATAATTTTTTATTTGTAACGTTTGTTAGGGGAGTTGATTTTTTGCGGCATATTTAAACTTTAATCGGTTTTTATGTGTCGATTTTTTACAACTTGCCTAATGTTTAGTGGTGTTTTGTTTCGTGTTTTGTGTCATTTGCGGAGTTACTCATGAATGTTGAGTTCTAGGATAGATTATGATGCATGAGCTGAGATTTGTTGGAGACACTTGTACGATCGATTTGTTATGGGTTCATGGATTTGTGCATTCATATGTTCATGTGTTAATTTTCGTTGATGAGAGCATATATAATTTAATAAGTATGTAGAGTTCTTGTAAAAATTGATCTTGATTATGTGTTATGAGGAGTACTTAGGATTCTATGTACCCATGTGAGGATTTGAGCCTTTTAATTATGCTTGATCATGATAGTTTATTCTTGAGAGAGTCATTCATATGAACGTATTCTAGAACTTGGCTTGGACTCTTGTGTGAGACTTATAATTGGTGAATTACTAGGATATGATCTTAGGCCATTCTTGATTACTTAAGCTACTTAGCCAAATTTACCTTCCCATTGATTATGTATACCTTTGGTAGCCCCATTTGAGCCTTAAAAGCTTTTTCTTTGGCAAGCCAAATAAAAGAGTCTTATTTTACCTTTACTTGAGCTTTGTTGAATACCCTATTCATTAGTAGAGAGTTGAGGTGAATAAGTATTGCGAGAAGAAGAAGGAAGATAAAATGATGGTTAAGTGGAATAGAAAGAAGAAGAGTATGGTTAAATCTTATTTAGGGGTAGTGCCTGAAACTAGTACCCCGATTGAAAAGGGTAGTGCCTACAACCGGTACCAAAAGAAGAATGATATTGATGCAAGAAAGAGAAGGAAATTCAAAATTACAAGTGCAAGAGAAGAAATTAGAGGAGAATATGAAGCCGAATGAAGAAAGCAAGAACCTCCAAGGTAACTCTCGACTAGTGTTTGAGTCACTTTATCTAAATTTTCCTACCATTTTCAAATAGCCAACATTACAACCCAAAAATAAGTCCTTTGTGATCCTAGTAATGAGTTGATTGTGAGTTGATTTTTGAGACCCTTGCCAAGCTTATGGTTACGCGTGAGTATGGATTGAGTATGAGCGTATATATTAACCTTTTAAGTGCAACTAGCACTTGAGTGAGAGAATAAATACTTATCTTGTGAGCTTGATGACTTAGTACTCCGAATGGTAATATGATTGAGTGATGTTTTGCATGAATAATATGTATGATGCAAGAAATACTTGTTTGTAATTGATGAAATTGCATATGTAATATGTGTTGTACTTGGTGATCTCGTGAATTATACACGACTCCTTAGTTTGATTGCGTTGCCTCGGGATGAGTAACATGTAAGTTTGGGGTTTGATGAGTGTGTTAATTCACGAATCTTGCACCTAGATTTGTGTTATTATGGACTGTTTGAAGGTTAAAATCGGTTGTAAACTGATATATATTGTGAAAAGGCATGAATCAGGTGTTGTTGGAGCTATTTGAGTGGTTTTTCGAAGGAAATCGGAGTGGAAATATTAAAAACTGAAGAAAGAAAGTCGAAGCCATCCGATTGGAAAAAGTATGAGTGCGATTCAACCTGAAGGAGATTAATTCGACCAGCCCTTCAGGTTGAATTGGCAGCACAACTTGTATAGAAGGTGGATTCGACCACCACAGGAGGATTCGACCTGGGCATCAGGTCAAATTGAGATCGAATCGATTGGCTGGAAGGCCAATTCGACCTTGTCACATCGATTCGACTAGGGCAGTTGGTCGAATGGAACGCCTAGGACTTACAGTAGGCTGATTTGACTTCTGATTTGACTTGTGGTGGTCAATTCGACCTGTTGCTGAAGTCGAATCGATGCTCCGGAACTTACCATATCCGTATTTTTACACCGTCAATGTGTGTGATCACTTAAAAACCCCATGCCAAGCCCAGGAGACGTGATTACAAGTATAAAAGATGGCTTATGTAGCAGTGGAGGCGACTGGATCAAGAAGACAATGAGACGTAGAGTTGAGAGGAGATCGATCATCCATCCTCCGGAGGGGCTGTGACAGAGTTCCACTGGAGATTCAAGTAAGATCGGTTCAACTAACCATGATTGTTCTTAGATCAATCATGGGCTAGAGTCGCTTCGGAAGTACTAGGGGTTATGAAGGTTTCATGAGTTAATTAGTCTTTTGTGTGTAAACTCCGTACAACACTACTTGTGGTTTATTTTATATAATATTGCGCGTTTTTAATCCATACTCATGGTCATTTTTTGTGCATCAATAACTATTGTGTAGAGTCTGAATACATAACTTGGTTATTGATTGAGTGCGTTCACTGCTGAGTAGGATTTTATGTTATAATTCTAAGTGAAGGGATTCCGAAGTCTTATTAGAACTATCTTAATAAATACTTGTTAATTGAATCATATTCGGGTTAATAAGTAGGATAAAAAGTATAATTTCATAGTACCTATAAAGGAAGATCAAATCGGGTTAGAGTACTAAGTGCACGGAAAATAATTGATTATGATAGTACCTAGAAAGGGGTGTGAATTATATCTCTTGCTCCGAGGATATTCACACGTGTCATACGCATATTTACTTGTGTCTATAGAGTGAATTTATATGGTTTAGTGATGCATCCATAAAACACAAAGGAGAATCGGACACCGTCACACGAAAGGGAGATTGATGAGTGAAACTGGATTACCTGACTAACTACCTACTATCTTACTTGATCCCAACTCACTTATCTCTTGTTCTTGTTATTTCAATTACTCAATCTCAATATCAAAATCATTATAATTACCAACATAGTCATAATTTACTAGAACATAATTAAATTGATATTTATCCGTCCCTTGGGTTCGATATATAACTTGGTCACCTTCGAAACTATGATTGATATCCTTCATACTTGAGGATTAAATTGTGTGTTGAGAAAACACCTATCACTATTGTAGGCCTAATGGTATTAACAATGTTGTGCGAAAATTCAATGAAAAACAGAAGTCTGATATCAAAGAAATTGGATTTGGTATCTTGTTGGAGTTACAAGATGATAAATGCGTTAATATAAATCTCATGGCATGGTTGATTCAGAACTTCAACAGTGGGAGTAGGATGTTAACTGTAGATAATTATTAGAGCTTTTGTGTTACTCTCGATGATGTGTATCATATTTTTATGTTGCCAAGGAACGAGGGGATGAATTTGACAATGTTTAAAACTCATGAAGGGTTAAAGTTTCTTAATTTCATCAAAGAGGAATATGATATAATGGTCAAAATACATTCTTGTTGTTTGGTGGATTTTCTTTTGAACAATTTTGAAGATGGAGGTTTGGATTTAAAAGGATATTTGTGTTATATGCTGTAAGTTCTTTCCTTGCACCTTCTGTGAATAGGTCCTTGAAGAGTCGGGTTGCTAAATCCTTGGAAGATGTGAGTATGATTCCCAAACTTGATTGGTGTATGTTTATTTTGGATGAGTTGTGCTTTGCTATTTCCAAGTTTAAGGGAAGATCTAGTACACGCTTTGGGGATGTATTCTTATATTGCAAATCATATATTTTCATCGTATAATTTGGAGGGGAATACCGAAACCCATATCCAAGCCTCTTATACTGCATTGGACCAATTTTAAACTGACTTCAAGGAAGAAGGAAGAACGAAGCTGGCAGATTTGGCTTGAGAAGTTGAGTGACAAATATCCTCTATCTACGAATGGAGTTGTCAAATTTGTTGACCTTGGAACCAGTTCAGATGCTGTTATGGATGATGCAAAAATGAAGGTATTATATAATACATTTCTTTAAATAATTTTATACAAGATACTCTTATATATGAATAGGATTACTCTTTTATATTTCTTGTGTTACTCTTAAATATTTAAACTTAGTTTTATTGGAATATAGAATTAATCTGTTGGTTTTGTTTTTCAAGACATATGTATTTTTTTGCATAGCCTTAAGCATGATGTGGATAGTTTCCTCAAGAAATACCAATCAAAGCTTGTTAAGCTTTTCAAACTTGCTCAAAAGATGAAGGATAATCAGAGTTCTACTCCTGAGAAATCTGATTCCCAGAAGTTCTTTGGTGATGAGAAGGTGTTGAAATATATTGATGATATTGTCAAGCACTTCAAAGCAACTAAAAAACTAGCTGCAGAAATGCCTTGTTATAAGTTTACCCCATCTCCACCCATGCCTTCTGATCCAGAGGAGGACTACTTTGAGGCTGCAAAATAGCATTTTAACTTTGAAGATGTCAAATTGGATGAAGATCTTGATGTTGAGGATGTGTCTATTCAAGAATTAAGCAAAGCAAGAGATTCTGTTCAAAGAAGAAGAACTTAGAAATATTCGAATATGGACAATATGTTTGAAGATGTAGGTTATGTTTCGAAATTCATGACCCGACAAAAAAAAGTTTTTGAAAGCACGCAGAAGGAGTTCAAGGACGTTTTGGACTATATTTTCTATGATGCTGAAGTTTTAGGGGATCAGTATGTACATTTTCTTTATTAATATATTTTTTTAATATAATTTTGTCTTTTTATTAATATTTTTTTATATTTTATAATTCAAATAGGAATCGTTATTATTGAAGGGGGTTGTTCCATTTTATCAGAAAAGATGACATTCTTTCAATGAAACGGAACTGCCAAATATATGATACGATTATTTCTGCATGGATTATTGAGGTGAATGCTGATTCATCTCATGATGGGCACAAACAAAGATTTATTTTCAATATTGATCATAGTGTAAGTATTTCTTTTTTTTAATTGTTTAAACTTTTTAAATAAATCTAATGCAGTATTTATATATTCTTTATTTTTTTGTAGAAATTGCTCCAACAAACAATTGAATCAGATGATCCTAAAGACAACTACGATGATTTTAAAGGATACTGGGATTTATGGCTGGAGTCTTTCAAAGACATTTTATTAAGTGGTGAATTGGTATGATATATTATTTTATATATCTTATATTCTTTTTGGCTGATACGATTACTCTTTAAATAATAATGCGGTTACTCTTTAGAGTTAATTAGGTTACTCATATCGTAGAAAAATTTATTTTTCTATTATTAATAGGATTACTCTTTATATTTGTTGAAGTTTTCCATTCTTTATTTAATAATTTTGCTTAATATTTTTTAAATTTATTTTTATGTAGATTTTTGTCCCAATGTGTTTGGAAAATCATTACAATCTTGTAGTCATCAATTTGGTTGACTCCAAGATCCAATACTTGGACAACAAGAAGTGGTCAAATTCCGTAAAATAATACTACTATGAATCAGCACGTTTCCTGATAACATATTATTGATCTATTTTAATTTCTTTAAATTTAACATTTTAAAGTTTTTTATTTTAATTTACTTTATTCTTTTAGGTCCAATTGATGATTCAGTATTTAGGTGATATAAATCATCCTAGATCTCCTGAAATGATTTACTATGTCCATGAGCTAGTTATGTTAAATTGGATTACATCATGAGTAGATAATGATTGTGGTATTTATGCCATGCATCATATGAAGTACTTTATGGATTTCTTTATACAAATCCGGATTTGAATAAGGTATTTTTTTCAGTATATAAGTGCCTTCATTATTTATAAGCACTTTCGTATTTGTTCCAATGTAGATGAAGGTTTTAATACTTAATAATTATTAAATGATTTGTTCCAATAAGTTTTGTTCCAATGTAGAAATAACATAAATGATTGTTCCAACTGTTGATCAGGAACAGTGGTTTTACTACTTTAGGTTACTCTTTTACAGTTAATTGGATTACTCTTTCTGACAACCTAAGTCACTCTTTAATAATATGCTGCTATTTATTTAGATTATTTAACTTTGTTGGTTTCTATTTCTTTCTTAATGCCTTCCACTACATTTTCCTATTTTCATTCGATAAAGATGTGGACAATTTAATAACCTATACATATCATGGGCTTGGCTTGGGGGGCTAGTGGACTGTGAACATATTCCATCCTTAATTATTGCATTTTGATAGTTGCATCTTATTGCACTTTGATTATTCCATCCTCTATTTTGTAGACTGGCTCAAGATTGATGCTTCGGGGTAAAATTTGTGCCAATATAATATTATCAAACTTCAGCGAGTTGAGGGATTATATTATTATTAAAACAAAGAAATTTTACAAGAAAAGGCCAAATTTGATCAAGAACATCTCTGAGCATAAGAAGGAAGACTTAATGCAGAGGAAATTGGGGAAGAAGGCATTAACTGGCGAGAAGTTAAAGAGTTTAAATGAACATACATTGAGAAAGAGGAAAAGGATTCCCAGAAAACTTTCTATGTAATAGTTAATTAGATTTAGTTCAGATTATGAAACTCCTATTTGTGTCATTGATTTGCAGGTACTCGAAGTACTTTTCTGAAGTAAAAGAATTTGATTACTGGTAGATAGACTGTTTGATTCAATGATTGCACAAGAAGTAATCTCCTTTTGATTAACTGATTTGTGAAGTGTATGATTACTGTTTGAACTTTGACATATGAAATTTGTGTATGTATTTTGAAATTCGTGTTGATTTCTATGAAATTAAAATATTTTCTCATTTGTGCTCTTCTCATTTGTTGTTTGATAGCTTATATTGTAATAAACCAATTCTAACAGGTGTTGTTACAAAAGTGAAATGTTTATACTCAGATTTAGGTTACTATATCTAATTATTAGGATTACTCTTTTTAATAATCTAGGTTACTCCTTTCTCAACGACAGAGAATATGGTTCTGCATATGTGTAATAAGCACAAAAGGTGATACCTGCTACAAAAATCATAAAATGATACAAACTATTGTTCTGGATATATGTAAGAAGTACAAAATGGATACATATACAAAAAGTACATAAAGTGATCCCTACTACAAAAGTGAAATATTTATACTCAGATTTAGTTCACTCTATCGAATTATTTGGATTACTCTTTTTTAACAAACTAGGTTACTCCTTTCTCAATGACAGAGAATATGGTGGTGAATATGTGTAATAAGTACAAAAGGTTATCCCTGCTACAAAAATCACAGAAATCATATAAATCTTCACTGCTCAGGTGAAATGCTTATAATCAAGTATGTAAAATATTATATCAAGTGTTTTATTTTTGTTTTGAACATTACAAAAGAATACTAAGTCAAATGCTTATTTCCTGTTTTCATTGCATTTGTGCTACTCTTCTTTTGTACTTTTGAACTTTGTAGACCACTCTTTATTCTCTTGTTTCTTCCCTTAGTCTTTGCACATGCAGGATCCAAAATAGCTGTGGATGATGTGGATTATGTAGTATCTTCATTTTCTTCATCAATCCTTACTAGTGTTTTCATTTTCTTCAAATCTCTTGTATAAGATTCTTCAGTTGCCTCCCTTGCTTGTTGATTATCTTCACATAACAAGACCAAAGTATAATACTTCTGGGTCATTTGATGCTTCTATGGTATAACTTTATCTTTGTCCATTGTTGGAAGTTCCTTGTTAATTCTATCCCACACTTCAGATTTTGCAAGGTATGTCCATCTTTTCATTATATAAGACTCGGGAATCAGCTTCACTGAATTTATGAAAAGAACATGCAAACTGTGGTGGCACAAGAGACCCATTTCTTTGAATTTCTTGCAGGTACACTGTATGAACTTCAAATGAGTATAAAAAACAACTCTCATGAGCTTACTATCTTCAGGCTCACCAACATTGTATGCTATAGTACAGTCTTCAAATGCACACACTTTACTGGTAACATTTACGCATTTTAAGAACTCCTTTTCAAATTCTCTGAAAACTGACTGTGTGTAAATTTCTGCAGCATGTTTTATCAAGCCTTTTTTTTCCAAGAAAGTATAAGATTTTGTTCTTGTCCCATTAAATTCATCCAACACTTCATTATTCCTCCAATTCTTGACTACGTCCTTGAAGATTCTTTAAAATTTTATCAAGTTTGTGTCTTTTCTTGTATTGAACCCTACTGCATGATTTGTACTCTCACTTCATTGTGATGTCATCATACCAGCAGAGAAGTTGTTTTTATTCAATGTTGTGCACTACTTATCCTTCACACTATACATTTTCTTTAACCATGTGTGAGTTTGTAAATTATATTTTTTGATCATACTATCCCAACACAATTCAAAGTCTTCCTCATCAACACATCCTGACGAACATCTATTGAAAAGTTCAAGAAAATCATGGTTACCTTTTATTTTTCCAAAATTACCCGTAGCCTTCTCATATATGTGCCACAAATATAATCTGTGTCTAGTTTTTGAAAATATCTACAAACATAGAAGTATTAGGGTTACTCTTTTACAGCAGCATATATTACTATATAATATAATAAAACTACTCAATGAATTTTAATGTTAATAAATGAGTTTTTAATCATCTTACCATTGGTATTGCAGAGGCAATTGCATGGTCCTAATCAGTGAAGATTGTTACTGGATATTTATCTTCTATTGATTTTCTGAATTTTGTAAATAGCCACTCAATGGCTCCTTTTCTCTCATCTGATATAAAAGCACACTCAAACATGATATTTTTCCTATGGTTGTTCACTCCAACAAAAGTTGCACATATTAGATCATATTTATTAGTTATATAGGTTGTATAAAAAATAACCACATCTCCACATATCAAGTAATCTTCCTTCATTATTGGGTCTCTCATCTGACACGAAATTATAAATGAAGTTCTGATTTTGAGAATTTCCCTCTTTCAATTTGTTGAGCAATGTTTGTGCATCTCCTCCCTTAATAATCTTTCATTTCAAAGCATCAACAAGGTTTGTGTGGTCTTTCATGGTATGACCTATTTTATCATGACAATCTGCTTCATTTACCATGTAGTGATAAGATTCTGCGGCTCCCATTCCCGAATCTATAACATGCTCAATCACTGCTGTTGTTTCAGCAGTTAT
This sequence comes from Pogostemon cablin, assembly GCA_023678885.1. Taxonomy (NCBI): domain Eukaryota; kingdom Viridiplantae; phylum Streptophyta; class Magnoliopsida; order Lamiales; family Lamiaceae; genus Pogostemon; species Pogostemon cablin. The sequence continues at coordinate 16,274,167 of CM042963.1, forward strand.
TTGTCTTTTAAAATGGTGTAAGTGACCCCATTCCTTTCTTTTTAGCTCATGATTGTGTTCAATGTTTTGTTTAATAACTACACAACGTCCAAATTCATTTATTTTCATTAACATTTATGTCTTGCAATATGTTCTTGTAATACTGACTTTATTTTTTTTTATGTTTCCTTTTCTGGTCTTAATCATTCACATGAGCACGAACAGACCTTTCCTATTGGATATCCTTTGGTTGAATATCTTGCAGTTCCTTTACGTGTACTAAATCCAACTAATCTAGCATGCTCACAATACAAATCATATATCTCATCCATTGTATCTCTAGTCATGCCTAGTAAACATCCATTTATTTCCTCATGTTCTGCATTTACTGTTTAATAAAGAGTAAGACATGATTAATTTTTTACATTGAGTGAATGCTATTGTAATAAGTAATTTCAGATATAAGGAAATAAGAAATAACATAAATGCATACAATCTGTAAACTAATTCAGGTTACTCTTTCTAGTTAATTGGATTACTCCTTTTGACTACCTATGTCACTCTTTTCTTAAATGACATAAACTAGTTTCTGGATATATATATAACAAGTACAATAAGCTGACCCTTGCTACACTTCAACTTCATATATTATGTACTCTAAAGTTTTCACCTTTTCATGGTCTGGATATTATTTCACTTAATGAATATCATGCGGGCCGTTGAATAGAAGTACACATAAATCTTCTATGGATTCAGAATATAATTCAAGTTTATTATCTACAAGTTTATTGTAAAACACATTCCACAATTTATATGTCAATTATTGCATTTATTTTAGAGAACTGATATAACTGCTATGAAAATATTACAAAGCAGGTTGGTTAGATTAGGGATATAGGAAATACAATGATCATTGGATTGTGGATTTTCATAGAAAAAACTTTGTTTTTAACTGCCCCTATATATAACACTACATACAATATTATTTAGTACTAAATTATATTAACAATTAAACTCTAGAAATATCAATTGTGGATATACAGTACTGCAAAACTACCAAAAATTTTCTATAAAGCTGAAATCGCTTAAAATATCAAGGTATCGAAGCATTGTTTGGACTAATGACACATTACAATCTAATAACACAAAATTATTAGGAAATTGAGATTTTGTTTAGGTTAAAGTTGTATATAATACACTATTTTTTATAAATTTCTTACCTTCATTTGATGTATTATTTTTGACTACAAATGTTTCTTCTTCAATCATTTCTACGAATTTAAGAAAGATGATGAACAAATTAACGAAATCTAACATTCAACTTCTTAGAAATTGAGGGAAATTGAAGGAAATCTAACCTGAATTGAATTCAGTTTCTTCAGATAGGTTCTCCATTCGCGAATTCTCTTCAATCACAAATCAGATTAAGAGTATGCTTGATTGAGCGATATTTATAAAAAATCTCCTTCGAAATTTATTTAATTCCAAACAAACTTCCTTCGATTTTTCTAGGATACCCTGAATCACTAATGTAGGGCTCGATTTTTATAGAGATTCTGTAGAGTTTTTGTAGAGATTCAGCTTCAGACTTCAGATTGAGCTTCGCGCGAGATTCCTTTGATTTATCGCCGCTGTGAGCTTTGGATAAAATTCAAACCGCGTGTTTATGTAGGATCCGATTCCATGAATATTTCATGGGACCGGTGATAACCTAGTTGTGCTCATATAAATTTGACTAATTTTTAATCAATATGTGCTTAATTTCAATTAATATATCAATTAATATTCATTTAATATATTATTATAATTTAATTTAATATACATAAGACATATGATTTTCCTTAACATTAATATATCAATTATATTTATTTAATTTAATATATTATTATAATTTAATTTAATATACGTATAAGACATGTGATTTAAAATTTAGTAAAAATTCGACTGTCATTAACTAATTAATTAAAAAAACTTGAAGGATTATTTTGTAATAATTTATTTTTGGCCAAAACTATTGTAGCCCTAATGTTATTCACTCTCTCATTTCCTTTTGTGATTATTTTATAATAATTCTTTTTTGGTCAAAATTATTGTAACCCTAATATTAATCACCCCCTCATTCCCTTTTGTTTCTCCCGCAGCCATAAAGAGTTTTTGGGCAAAGTTATTATAGCCCTAATCTTATTCGCTCCCTGGATGTTGGCCCGCTGAGAATCGGTTGGAGTCCAGCGGTGAGGAAGAGGATCCATGATGGCACGTCCGACAGAGGGACGTTTTTCAGCACGAAAATTTCGTACTTTTCACAGGACGTTTTCATATAATTTTTGCATTATTTTAGCTTTATTTGAGGAGCTTAGTATTTATTTTTATATATTTTATTACTTCACGGGTATTGTTGAGATTTTGCAGATTTTAATCTTATTCAGAGTAAAATTAATAAATTTGTTAGAAGAGAAGAATGGGAAATGATTGCTGGCTGGAGAATTGTGGCGGTAGGAATTTATACTATGATAAATGAATTAATTCATACTATGAGAATTAAATCAATTTCTCACGTCATCAGGCCCATTCATGCAAATGTGAATTATGGAGATTAAATGGCCCATGAGTTATGTTAGATCCAACTATGTGGGGCCCATGTGGTAATTGAATTTTAAATCAAATTGGAAGTGGGTATGTCATGCCAGCATTAGAATTATAAAGCCCATTACACACGCCAAATCTAACCTGAATTGAATTCAGTTTCTTCTGATAGGTTCTCCATTCGCGAATTCTCTTCAATCACAAATCAGATTAAGAGTATGCTTGATTGCGCGATATTTATACAAAATCTCCTTTGAAATTTATTTAATTCCAAACAAACTTCCTTCGATTTTTCTAGGATACCCTGAATCACTAATGTAGGGCTCGATTTTTATAGAGATTCTGTAGAGTTTTTGTAGAGATTCAGCTTCAGACTTCAGATTGAGCTTCGCGCGAGATTCCTTTGATTTATCGCCGCTGTGAGCTTTGGATAAAATTCAAACCGCTTGTTTATGTAGGATCCGATTCCATGAATATTTCATGGGACCGGTGATAACCTAGTTGTACTCATATAAATTTGACTAATTTTTAATCAATATGTGCTTAATTTCAATTAATACATCAATTAATATTCATTTAATATATTATTATAATTTAATTTAATATACATAAGACATATGATTTTCCTTAACATTAATATATCAATTAATATTTATTTAATTTAATATATTATTATAATTTAATTTAATATACGTATAAGACATGTGATTTAAAATTTAGTAAAAATTCGACTGTCATTAACTAATTAATTAAAAAAACTTGAAGGATTATTTTGTAATAATTTATTTTTGGCCAAAACTATTGTAGCCCTAATGTTATTCACTCTCTCATTTCCTTTTGTGATTATTTTATAATAATTCTTTTTTGGTCAAAATTATTGTAACCCTAATATTAATCACCCCCTCATTCCCTTTTGTTTCTCCCGCAGCCATAAAGAGTTTTTGGGCAAAGTTATTATAGCCCTAATCTTATTCGCTCCCTGGATGTTGGCCCACTGAGAATCGGTTGGAGTCCAGCGGTGAGGAAGAGGATCCATGATGGCACGTCCGACAGAGGGACGTTGTTCAGCACGAAAATTTCGTACTTTTCACAGGACGTTTTCATATAATTTTTGCATTATTTTAGCTTTATTTGTGGAGCTTAGTATTTATTTTTATATATTTTATTACTTCACGGGTATTGTTGAGATTTTGCAGATTTTAATCTTATTCAGAGTAAAATTAATAAATTTGTTAGAAGAGAAGAATGGGAAATGATTGCTGGCTGGAGAATTGTGGCGGTAGGAATTTATACTATGATAAATGAATTAATTCATACTATGAGAATTAAATCAATTTCTCACGTCATCAGGCCCATTCATGCAAATGTGAATTATGGAGATTAAATGGCCCATGAGTTATGTTAGATCCAACTATGTGGGGCCCATGTGGTAATTGAATTTTAAATCAAATTGGAAGTGGGTATGTCAGGCCAGCATTAGAATTATAAAGCCCATTACACACGCCATTCGCGGGGAGCGAGAAAAAAGAACAGAAGACCTTTGCGAGAACAGGGATTTCACGCAATTCTTTTCCACAGAACGCGAGCGCATCCTTCCACCACTTCAGCCCATTCCACCCCTTCATTCCATCTATCATCCCAGTGTGCTCGATTTGAGGATGAGAATCAACACGATTGGAAGAGACAGAGAGAAGAGCAGACACGATTCTTCACTCTAGGGTTTTTATTTTTGAACTCAATTTCTTTCCAGTTATTATGATTTGTGGTAAGATCTTTCTTACACCCATGGGAGTTGTCTGTCACCCATGGGGTAAATATATTTGTAGTTCTAGGTCATGAAGGATTAAAATTGATGTAATTTAATATTTGAATTGTGGGTTTGACACTGTAGAATGTTTATTCACTTTTTCAGGATTTATTTGAAACTATTTGATTTATATTGCGTAATGTTTATGATTATTTGCTTATCATTGATTAATGTTTGAGATAATTGTAACTTGTGTGTGCAGTAGAATTAATTAGTTATATCGTATAAGTTGAGATAATTGACCTATTCCTTAATTTATTAGACATGGATTATGTGATGAGTATTATTAATTATGATGATTAGTCGTGTTGATAATATTCAGGAAATTAGGTAGTAAACCTGTAGTGCCTAAAAATGGAACACATATTAATTTCTAGTACCTTTTGAGGGAGAGAAATAATATTGCAATTACCTAGAGAGGGAGATTGGGATATTAGCCCAGAATCTTAGGGGATAAACCAGATTACTTATAAGTTTGCTTAGACCAATTAAATGAATTTATATATATCATAATATTAGATTAATAAGTTTTAACTTAAGTCCCTGGAGCTACTATTTTCTCCATACTTGAATTTCATATTTTCTTAATTATTCTTATTTTATTTTTAAGTCTTCATTAGTTATTAGAAAATCTCAAAACAATTGATATTTTTCACATGTCTTATATAATTTAGTGATTGTGAAAAATAGATTATTTACCGTCTCTAGGATTCGATATTAAAACTTGGTTGCCTACTGCTACAGTCGATTTCTCTATACTTGGGAATTTATTTGTGTGCACTCGAAAACACGCATCAAGTTTATGGGTAACCAGTTCAGCTACAGTATATGTGACCCAACTTGAAGTGGGCGGCAGTTCGATCGCCCAAAGGCAGAGAAGAAGGCGGAGTTGAGTGAAGAAGAAGAAGGAGAAGCTTACCAGGTGCCGGATTGTTTAGTCAGAAGATACTTAGATGTTTTCTCATAATCTGATGCTCATTGTGGATTAGGGTTAAATAAGAACTTTGGTTACCTTATTTTTTTATATGTAGGATTAATAATTTGTCTCATTTTTATGTTATTTATTGTTGTCTCTTCTATGCCTTTTTCAGTATGGAAATAAATTATTTTGATCGATGCCTTGCCACTTAGGGAGAATCAGCTATCCTACCATTGAGTTTACATAAGAGGTAAATTACACAAGCTTTAAGCTAAAATTAGGATTCAATTGGATTTTTTTTTCTGTTCTTACTGTGTTATGTAAATACTATCATGGATGTTTTCTCATAATCTAATGCTCATTGTGGATTATGGTGAAATAAGAACTTTGGCGCCTTTTTTTTCCCAAGCAAATCTCATGGTTGGTGTTCTGTTCTTTTCCTTATCAGTTGCTGCCATTGGTAGATTCTCTGGGCATAATGTTGTATAGATTAACTTATCTGAGTAGGAAAGCTGGACTTGACCATTTTAAAAAATTTCCATTTCTCAAATCAACATAATCAAATAATTTTTTCTTCTCTTATATTTCTTCCTTATCATGTAACCTATTGGATTTGAACTTTTCTTATTGGATTGGGATGCATGTTGGAAAGAATTATCTAAGGATATATTATACAACGAGAGGAAAAGATTGAGACACACAGGTACGACACATTAACAAGTGAAATAAACATATTTGTGCAGTTCTTTTTTCATATTTATTATTCAAATATATATATATATATTCATTAAGATTCTAAGATAATTTCAAATTGCAGGTTTGGTGATTCTGAATCGGATATAATGAATGCGTGTTTGTGTGAGATTAATCATGCATTGATATCTATGAATAAAAATCTTGGAGATTTTGAAGGGATGCCCAATCCAGATCCTGAAATGAATGTGCAGCATAATAACAGACTAATATCAAGTGAATACTACAGAAGAAATATCTAAATGAAGATCAGAAGAAGGTGTACGACCGGGTGATGGAGAGCGTTGTCTCTGGAAGTGGCAGAGTTTTCTTCGTATATTGATATGGAGGCACTGAAAAGACATTCCTATAGAAGACGATATCAGCTTCTATTAGATCAAAGGGGGGACATAGTGTTGAACGTGGCGTCAAGTGGAATTGCATTCTTACTTTTGTCGGGGGGCCATACAACACAATCGAGATTTCGTATTCCACTTTCGGTGTGCAATGATTCAACATGTAATGTAAGGCAGAGAAGTGATCTTGCTCAACTGCTTTCAATTTACATATTGATCATTGGGATGAAGCACCTATGGTGAATAAATGGTGCATTGAGGCCCTTTACAAAACCACGAAAGACATCATACAGCTTGAAAATGAAAAAAATTCAACAAACTATTCGGGGGGTGGAACTGTTGTTTTGGGAGAAGATTTCCGACAGGTACTTCCAGTGATACCAAAGGGTACTAGGCATGATATTGTAAGAGAAATAATAAATTCTTCATACATATGGGATGAGTGTACTGTGTTGAAGTTGACGAAGAATATGCGCTTGATGTCTATGGGAAGTACTAATGATGATTACGAGATTTCACATATGGGATTTCACGTATAGGGGATGGCACATTAGGATCCGTTGGTGAACACGGGATTTATGTATGTATACCAGAAGACATAGTTCTTGAATGTGGTGATGACCCTGTGAAGAGTATTGTGGACGTAATATATCCTAACTTCTTGAACGCGGTGGATGATACAGGTTATCTTCAGGAGCATACTATACTTGCACTCACGCTGGATTCTGTATCATTGAATAAGAATGTATCCAGGATATATCTCAGTTTGGACTCCGCATGTAAATCAGATATCAATGTAGATATTTTGACTGATGTTCACACTCTAGAGTTTCTAAATTTGATAAAGTGTTTGGGAATACGAAATCATGAGCTCATTTTGAAGGTTGGCACACCAGTTATACTTTTGAGAAATCTAGACCACACAAGAGGATTGTGTAACAACACACGTTTGGTCATTACAAGACTCATGGATAGAGTGATACAAGCTAAGTTAATGTCATATAATGGTGTCGGAGATTATGTTTTAATTCCGAGACTTACTTTAAGACCTTCTGATGTTATGATTCCACTCAAGTTTCAATGAAGACAGTTCCCCTTGATAGTCTCATATGCCATAACAATAAACAAAAGTCATGGACAATCTTTGAAGATTATTGGATTGTACTTAAAAAGGCTAATATTAAGCCATGGACAACTTTACGTTGCTGTAACTAGAGTTACAATAAGGAAAAGGCTTGAAAATAATGCTTCGTGATGCTAATACACTGATTTAAAAATTGTGTGAATCGTGGTTATTATGTTTGATTACTTTTTACTGCTTTTTTGAATCTATTCTCTAATGATTTATAACTGAATCTTATTTGGGCGTTGTTTTCCTCATCGATTTGTGTTTGGAGAATATAATTATGGTGAAAATTTATATTTACCGAAAATCGTATTCATGCATTGTTGTGTGATTTGTGGTAATTAGGTTTGGTTACTTTTACTACTTTATCGAATATTAACTGCAGTTTTTAACAACAATAATTTAACAATACAAGTTAATGAAAGGATTATTTAGTTGGATAGACACAAAATCAAAAAAGGGTTTCAATTGTATAAATCATCTGCTGACAAATAAAAGCAGTTACTAAATGGTTATGGAGATAATTCATCATTTTGAGATTAAAAAAAAAAACCCTACAACATTCCAATTGTATGGAATTTATAACAATTATTAACTACTAGATTCATAGAATGACCAATGAAAACTAACCAAAATGGTGAACATCTACTGAAGCTATTGTTTTGGTTCTAATGTTGAATGACAAAGAGACCTTCATCTGGTAGAATTATGGACAGTCGAATTTTTTTTGTAAAATCAAAATAAATTGATCCCCATTAAATTCTATTACTACAAATACACAATACACAAAAAAATAAAATTTATATACTCCTTATGTTTTGTCCCAATAATTACATTTGCTTCTAGCACGGTACTTGAGGAATATAGTATTTCAATCTAGAGTGAATAGTTGTATTAGAATGTTACATGAAGATAGTTTAATCGTTAATGAAACCATTAGAAACGGATCACATATTGGAAATATATAACTAGAAGGTAAGGATGACATAGGAAATATAAGAAATAAAACAAATAATAGATAACAATATTTATAATTAATTATTTCTGTGCAAAACAAATAGGGGATAATTAAAAATATAAACATAAAAATCACTACAACAAAATTCTAATCATACCAAAACCGGACGAGACAAGCTCATACATATTCGTAGAGATCAAATTATTAAAATAAAATTTAATTAACAATAATCCTATAATAAAATGCTTAAAAATTATTCGCAAAATATAATTATTTTCGTGCAAAACATATATGAGATAATTATAAACATAAATAAAGAAATAATACGGCAACAAAATTCAAACCTCACCAAAACCGAATGAGAGAAGCTCAAACATATTTATACAGTTACATAACACTATCAAAACAAAAACAAAAAAAATTATCAACAATCCTTAATAAAATGCTTATCGTGTACGGATGGGAATACTAGTTAAAATAAAGATTTGTTTTGTTATATTTATTATGAAATCACACAAAATATACATAGACCAAATAATGTTGAATTAGGTGGGGATTTGGCAGACTAACCCAAATATGATCTCTTTGATATAATTCTTTGCAAAGCAATATACATATTATTAAGAACTAAAAACTAAATTTGGTATGCTTAGCAATGGAATAATTTAGCGTGTTTGAATACAAAACCTATGAAAGGCAAAAGGAAAGCAAATGTGTGATCATTTGACATGCTAAGCACTATAATATATATATATATATATATATATATATATATATATATATATATATATAAAAGAAGTTTGGCCAAAAAAAACTGAGTTGTTGCCCAATTAGGGTTGGCGATTGGAGGAACATTTCCTGTGTATGCTCATAAACTTAGCCACAAATTCTGCAACATTGCACAAGCAAATTAGCAATGTAAAATCTTACCATTATACATGCTCTTCCAAAAGTTGTTTAAATCATATCTAATTACTAGTGTAGGAGTTAATGTGCAAAAATGAGCAGGAATTAATTATGAAATGAATTTTGGCGTATTAAAGAAAAAAGACTTTTCTTATAATAGACTATGTATCTCAACTGAAAAAATGATACCAATCGAGAGAAAAAGAAATTGTCTTTAAGATATCAGATTAGTTTTTATTAGATTATAAATTCATAAAACACATTGAAAAAAATGATATCCAATTAATTCTGGGTTGGGGTACGAGCATTACAATTGTACCCCCAAAATCATTTATTCTTTTGAAAAAAACTTGTATGAGAACGTTTTACGTAAGAGCTTACGTGAGACGGTTAGAAAGTGATAACTTTTATAGAGGAAAATTATTATAAAATAGTAAAAAGTGATAATGCTATTTCATGAATAATTTATAATATAAATAAAAAAGTTATAATAATTTATAGCAAAAGTGATAACTATTTTAAAATGTGAAAAATTGTCTCATGCAAGACTAACCATTCTTTCTTTTGATGTAAATATTTAGTATTTCAAATTATTAATTGGGACTTACTTATTACTTTTACACATTTATGTTATAAATTTATGATTGTAACACATAAAATTGTTCTTTATAATGAAAATTTTACTATATATATAATTTATGAGTTTTAGTTTATTTATTATAGAATTTTAAATGTTAAATAATATTAATGTTATAACCCCAATTTTTTATTTTTTTTTTATATTGATCGACCGTGACACTTTTTTTTTCTTCTAAATCCCATAAATTATAAAGAATCGTGAAAATGAATTACCTTCTAATTTGAGCAAGGCATTTGTTCCATTTGGGAGTCTCTTATCCTGCAAATCAAACATCATCATGGATTAAAATGTATATTTTTGAATTAATATCTAATCTAATTTTGAGTGAAAAAAGGCAGATTAGACTTACATAGTAAGCATACCAATAATAAATTTCCCTTTTTAAACTGCAATCCACTCCACGAAGAAATTGTCCAACTAACTTCTGAAGAATTCCATCATCACAACGTTACACAATATATCCAAAATTTAATACAAACTTGATAAATAGATCATTACCAGAAGAATTAATTTTGGATGAACGAATTCCCCCAAAAGCTTTTGAATCTTCCCTCGAACCATAGCTAATCTATTACCACATTCACATACGTTTGTTACTAGGATTAACAAAAACATGATAAAACTTACTCCCTCCGTCCCAGGCTAAGAGGACCAGAGACCTTATGTTAAATATAAGGTCTCTGACCCTATTACCTGGGACGAATGGAGTATATGGATCTTGAATTTGTGTCATTAGATCAATTTTACTCAAATTTAATTTACTTTAACAAAAAGTACCCCTTTACCATTTCACTAAGTTTTTTGTGAGACAATGTTCATGTAGGATAGATTGACTCATTATTAAAGTAGAATTGATATCATTGCCGGTGTGGTACATCTTTACCCCAAAATGAAGATTCACTCCCGTATATATATGTAGTAAAAATATTGTAGCTATTAAATTTAGGACTATTTTGGGATATATTTGAAGATTTAAGGGGTCAAAGCTAGGGAATAGTATGTAGTTATTGATTTTTATTTTTAGTTATTTCATTTTATTTTATTTTATTTAGTAATTATAATTAAATAAAAATTTGATCTAATATTTTGAATTAATATTTCATTTTATTTTATTTTATTTAGTAATTATGATTAAATAAAAATTTGATCTAATATTTTGAATTAACCAAACGCACATGTACTTCAGATGCACTGCAATTTGATTCTAAATTTTATAATTATTATATTAACTTTAATATTTTTCGTGTCACTCTATTTATATGATAATTTTAATAATTTAATATCTAATCATTATTAAATAGTGGTACACATTCTGTGCGCCTTTAGAAAATTTAGTATTATAGGTAAGGGTACATTGCTTTGGTCTAGTATACACTTTAATTAATAAAAAGGTACAACATTTTGTTCTAAAGGGTATATACACTTTTCATTAATGTTTTTTTCTTTAGAAAATAAAGGGTACACATTTTTATACTAAAGGGTATACAATTTAACACAAAATTTTAAAGGCGCACGTAGTATTATCCATGCGCTCAGATACACATAATAATTTTCTTTAGAAAATAAAGGGTACACATCTTTATACTAAAGGATATACAATTTAACACAAAATTCTAAAGACGCACGAAATGTGGTCCGCCAGGGTGCCACAGAAGTTTTTGCCATATATATATATATATATATATATATATATATATATATATATATATATATATATATATATATATATATATATATAATAAAATGCTAAATCACTTTTTCATATTAATTGTAAGCTATACATGATGTGGAATTAATTGTTGAGCTAATATATTAATGATTTCAAATGAAATCATTAGTGGATAATATATTTTTAGGCATTATTCGTGTGAGATTTTTTATATTTTCTTAAATTATTATTACTTTTTATTAATGATTTTTATATTAATGATTTCAAATGAAATCATTAGTGGATAATATATTTTTAGGCATTATTCGTGTTAGAGTTTTTATTTTCTTAAATAATTATTACCTTTTATTAATGATTTATTAATTTTTATTAAAAATATTATAATTTTTTATTTATATCACGAATTATTCTTTAAATAGTTCACTGCACTATTATTATTTTTTTAAAAGAAAAAGTTATGCACAAGTATTTGTGATGCAGGCTATAAATGTTCGAGCCTATCTCCACCTCAAAACCATGGTAAGGAATGGAGGTTTGGCCCCCACATTTATACCCACAACATTTGCCTAACACATCCGATGTGGGACGAACCCCAAAAGGCTTATCGGAGGCTCAGGGTTGGACCGATGCCCCCTACATCATCCTCCCTCCATTGGAGCCCCGATCCCACAACTGACTCTAAGTTATGCACAAGTATTTGTGATGCAGGCTATAAATGTTCGAGCTTATCTCCACCTCAAAACCATGATAAGGAATGGAGGTTTGGCCCCCACATTTATACCCACAACATTTGCCTAATACATCCGATGTGGGACGAACCCCAAAAGGCTTATCGGAGGCCCAGGGGTTGGACCGATGTCCCCTACATCATCCTCCCTCCATTGGAGCCCCGATCCCACAACTGACTCTAATACCAATCTGATGCAGGTTATAAATGCTTGAGCCTAACTCCACCTTAAAACCAGGGTCAAGAGTGGAGGTTTGTCCCATCACATTTATACCCACAGTATTTGCTCAGCACATCCGATGTGGGAGAATCACAAAAGCTTACCGCAGCCATCTAAATGGCCAAGGGGCTGGAGATGCCTCTGCATCAATTTGCCTATATTCTTTTCTTATAATTAATATTCTTGCACTAAACTTTGAAAGCTATGTCTTGTACCTTGTATACGACTTTAACAATTTCGTATCCCTAAATATAAATTCCTAGGTTCGTCATGTATTGTTATATAGATAAAGTATATTTATTGGTAGTAGTATAAATTAGAATGATGAATAATGAATTAAAGTATAATTATAGAATGTTATAATATGATTCACTGGAAATATACTTCAACTACTAACAAACATATAATATGATTTACTACAAACATAAACTTTAACTACGGACAAATATATTTTACCTTTATAATAATCATACTCTATTAATAAACCGACCAGTCGTACAATTCATCTCATATATACCCATTTTATAACAAAACGTTACTTATTTTCTACTATGTCTTTTCTATTACTCCCTCCGTTCCATTAAAACGTACTCGTTTTTTCATTTTGATCTTTCTAATACGAAGTGTGCATTTTTCTTTTTGGTAAAAAGGACCCACACATATTAATTATTTATCTCTCTATGGATCCACATGTCATACTAATATATACCCACTTTACATTAATATATTATTTTTTTCACCTTACTACACATTTAAATATTATATTTTTTAATCAATAAACAGCAAATGCCCACTTTTAACGTCACGGAGGGAGTATTACATTTACGGCCTCTTGATGAAATGAAAATTCTAACTTTTGTCACTTTGCTAATTGACTCATTCACTACACATTTCATCTCAAACCATTCTAATAAGTTTTAATAATTCTTTTATTTGTATAATAGAATTGTTTTTGTTTAGGTTTTAATTATTAAATAATCACTAGCCAGTTAGTGAGGATTAATGGCTTAATTAGAAAAAGTTCGTTATTCTTAAAATAATTTTCATCAAACTTTTTTGTTATTAAAAAGAAAATGATTATTTTTGGGTTCATGACTCCTTTGCCGCAAGAGCGAAAAATCTACACTTTATTTTCAAATACCACATAGATGTATATTTTTATTTATATAAAATTAATTTTTAAAAATAAAGTTTCTTACAAAAACTGTAATATCCTGCCTACGGTAACAAATATTGCAATAATTTACCTCTTTGGAAATGGATCAGTTAATATATCTGCTGCAAGTTCCATAACAACTTCTTCCCATCCAATTGGAATTGGTTGCTCCTCTGTAAAAGGATATCTAAAACCACAACACATAACATGATTATAGTTTTACTCAACCTTAAATCATATATAATTTGGAATTCTTGAGTAAGATCATCTAAGTTATTACAAAATATTTGTCGGAGCTTCAAGAAAAGAATAACTCAAAAATGCATTTTTTAAGAGTAACATTTGGCATTTTGTTGAGTATTTATTTTTTTAAGGGGTACTAACTAAATTAAGAACTAATTCAGCTTACGATTGATAAAACATTCACTCGAATTTTTTATTTTTTCTTTTTCTTTTTTGCAATCAAGAAAAATGATTTTATTGATCCAAATTAAGAGATTTAGCCACTTATTACGTCAGTAGAACAACCGATGGCAGCGAAAAGAACCATATTAAATATAGAAGACTTACAAAAACTCAACCTATGGTAACATCTCCTCTTCGTCACAATCTCCAACTCTTCTGCGCTAGCTCCTAATATCTTCACTCGAATTCATTTGTTAAGCTAAACAAGCTGAGCTCGAATATCAAATCGAGCCAAACTTGAGCTTGCCAATATTTGGCTCGAAAGCTCGTAACCTATTCTTAACGAGCACGTGAACCTTGTTTGCGAGCATTAGGTTAAGAGTCTCGCATACATATCCAGAATCACATTTAAATGAGCTCTAATGGATTCAAACCTGAGCTCTAGTTTGAGCATGAATTAAATTATTATTTATGAGCTTTTATCGAGTTGAACTTGAACCTTTCGCAAACTCACCAAATCGAGCTCAAGTCAAGCTCGAGCCCAGTGATATCCGATTCGACTCTACTAGATTATATCCCTAATTGCATGGAAGTATTTTCAATAAATCTCGATCTTGAAATCCTATAAAGGACTACTTTTGTAAAATATACTTATTTTGTAACGTTAATAGATAAAAGGATCAGAATCGAACGTAAAATCTTAAAATAAGTAGACTAATAAAATACTAGTACTACTGTTATTGATATCAAGAAAATCTTTATATTATTTGCTTCTTAATTAATTATCATAACCTTACTTGTGTAATTTGCAGGCTTCAAGTGCCATGATTGCTCTCCTCAAATTTTGCTTTGATTTATTCGCAATCTTAGCAGCAAAGCTCGTAGGTAGTTCGAACCCTTCTTTCTTTGCTATTTGGACAAGAACCTCAATTATCTAACACAGTATAAACATAATACATAAAAAAAAAATCAGAAAAAAAATAATTGACTGTAGAAATGTAATCTGTTAATTACTTACTTGATGAGATGAAGGAGTTCCAACATTGATAACTTTGCATCTGCTGGTTACTGATTCAATGATATCATCATCATCTTCACAACAGAGGATGAGTTTCAAAGAATCTGAGTAACAATCCATGATCCATTTTATAAGATGTTGTATGTTTTCTGCAGCCTTATCAACATCGTACAGAACAATCACTGCAGTTGTTGATTATATGATGTGTTAGTTACTTGCTAGCTGCATGCGTTGGATTGATTAGTTATAGATGGAAATTAATGTTATTGATATCGAATGGGGGACCTTTGTAGTTGGCCTTGGCGCCAGCTACGCTGACTTCAGGGGCGACCGCGTGCTCGTTGCTTATGCGCTTCACCAATGCTGTCAATGCGTATGCTGCTTTGGACTCTAAGTAGACGTTGAGTTCCACGTGGTGAGGGCTCGAGCTTACTGGAACGACTACTTGCATAGGCTTCGATTCCTGTTTGATTTTTTATATGGTTAAAATGCTTAGATTAGGCTTTAAGTGTTACTTAAATCGAGCAATTTATGAACATACAAGACTAAATTGAAAAAATTGTTTCAATTTCATCTCGTATGTTCATCAATTGCTCGATCCAAGTCCGTCTTAAAGCGTACGTAAATAGAGCAATTAGCAAACATACAGATGAATGTGTTAGAGAGTTTAAGTGTGAGTACCAGAATGTGAAAGTATCTCAGCTCATGAGATATCTGCAGCAAAATTAGCCAAAGGAAAATTCAGCAAGAATTTAAATTAAAGTACTCAATATTCATGCAAAAGTATAAATGGAGTAATTAATTAATAAAAGAACATACATTCCAAACTGGATCACCATAGATTTCTCTGAGAAGACACATTGTGAGAGCCTTCTTACCAGTGCCAGGTGGCCCTTTCAACAAAATGTGAGGAAAGATTTCACTACACACCTACAACAACACTTTTTGATAAGTTGCAACGTTTAATCATTCATACAAACAAGTTAAGCAGACAGAGAATTGGAACTCACAAGTTGTCTAAGACTCTCAGCTTCATTCTTATGGCAAGTGAATCCCACAAGAGAAACAGGCTGATGTTTATCGGCCCAGAGCGGCCGCAAGCTCTCAACCACAACGGCCTTGCCAATAAACGAAGCTTCGTCGAAAGGCCTGTCTTTTCCCGGAGAAGTTTGAGACTTGTTGCAAGAAGAGCCTTTCTTGATGCAGAGGAACCACGTATCCGACTGGCTCTTCCTTCGGCTCGCAACGAACCTCGCCGTGCTCCCACTAGTGTCACTCAAAACACTACTCTGCCGACTCACAACAGAGCTAGAGTTGGATGTTGTTTGTGACATCCCATTTCCTCCTTTACTATAACGATTGGTGCTGTGATTGATCGTCGCCTTCTTTTCGACCTTGAAACCAGGCGGCTTAGGGAGGGACTTCCCTGCATCTGCATTCTGAAATGCCTTGTAATCGCGCGAAAAGAAGACGTCCCCCGGAGAAATGGAATCATCGATGCTGTCCAAGGTGTTGTTATATTGATCCATTCTTGAAAGCTTAGCTTTTGCCACCATTTCATTGATTTCTCCTACAGAAGGGCCATCCTTGATATCTCTCACTTGATCATATTTGATCTGATGGCCTCTGTCTCTCATCCGTGATCTCGGAGCAGAGGCTGCTCTCCTTCCATAACCACCCCTGTCTCTCCCCCAACTCATGTCATGATTCGAGCCATTGCTGTCTGCTACATGCTTGTAAGGAGAGTGGTGTCGTCTGCGCTCGGATAGTGCGAACGGGCTCACGCTTTCTGTGATGTGATCATAATTAGTCCTGCGTTCGGATTGGGAAAACGGGCATGCACCGTTGTTGTTGTTGGTGGTGTTTCTACGCGAAAGAGTGCTTGAAGTTGTGAGGAGGGTATCGGGATTAGTACTAGTAGTGTTGTTATTATAAGGTGACTTGATCTGCCTAGCGTTCATTTTGAGCAATGCCATTTGCTGCCTCCTGCTGTGATCGTGGCCGTTGGCGGGGCTGTCGTGCCATTCGGTCTCCGTATCGGACGGCTCGTAGCCGCTTCTTCGACGGTTGTATCTCAATGAGCTCTCCATTAGTGAGCCTAATTAGGATGAAAGCATTTGGGTTGAATGAATGGTTTTTGTGAAATGGTATTGGTGAGAACACTAAGCATTGTAGATGGGTTATAGTATAGGAATAGCGATGTGTACTAGGAGGAAACATTGGTATATACGACAGCAAAAAATGCAAGCTTAGGTACAGCAATACAAGTATTATTTATAAACAATGCTTCATATTTATGTTATGTTGCTGGCCCCCACCTTGGGATTTCATATAGCCTCTTTCATGCTTGCTACTAAATAACACCGTCATCAAAATTGACTAGAATGTCGTTTTGTAATGCCTATTTCCATAGGATCACGAGCTTAATACTATCAAGGGCAACTCCTTACTAATTTTACGATCGAAATAAAAGGAATTGATCACAATAGTGATTAAAAGTAATAATTAGAGTTGAATAAGAATATAAAAGAAATTTGGAATACCGCCATTTATCTTACCAACAAAAATATAGAATTTTTGATATGGTATGATTGTAGCAAGATAAAATTATGGTATTGGTTTTATGCTTTTAAATTTTTTGGTATTTCAATATATTAAAAAAATTATTACTTGAATATATGTATGCTTCCTGGTGTATAGAAATTTTTTAAATTAATTTCTATTATACAATTAATTAATTAAAAATATTTAACCGTCTCACATAAGCGTTTACGTGAGACGGCCAGAAAGTGATAACTTTTATGAAGAAAACTGATAATAAATTAATGAAAAGTGATAATACTTTTTTATGAACCATTTATAATATAAATAAAAAGTGATAACATTTTATAGCGAAAGTGATAAGATTATAGCAAAAGTGATAAGTATTTTAAAAAGTGAAAAATGGTCTCACGTGAGACGGTCTCACGCAAGACCTACCCTTATTTAAAAATTTTCCCAATATTTAATTATCCCATGAAAATAATAGTCAAAGAGGACATTGTACGGGACTTAATAAAACATGAAAGAAACCAAAATGCATTTATTGAAGATTTATTATTTTCACCACCCCCCAAATCTTCGCCTCCTCTTCAATCTGAAATGCACAAATATTGAGGGTGAGTATATAAACTCAGTGAAGATAATTTACAAACATGATCATGTACATATCAATCAAGAAATACTTTAAATTTCTTATCGTCTCATAAAATACTTTATAAGTCTCTTTTATTGATCGATCAATATAAATTCTTTGGCACTGCGGGTACTCCCCGAGGACTTCTCATAATCCCGGCACCTTTAGGACCCTGACACGTCTCAAGTATTCATATATAAGGAATACTTATAATTTAAAGTTTTTCCATGTCTCACATATATACAAAAAAAAAATCCGTAATCTACTCATGTCTCAAGTACTTTGAAAACATGCATGAAAAAACATATTGTTTTTACCCGTATAAAGAATATTTATGAATTAAAGTTTCTCCATGTCTCAAATATATTCATAAGACTTGTAAACCATTCATGTCTCAAGTATTTAATTTGAAAACACATATGATAATGTATAACGTTTCTCTTTGAATGCTATGCTAACCTTTCTCATGTATATAAGTGAGTATGAAAACTATCCTCACCTTAGTAGCGTAGATTGATGGATAGAAGAGCGAAGTCGATAGGCCTTCGCGTTCAAGGATCACCTACGATTGTTAGGGCATGGTTAGTGGAAGGCATAATTACATGGAATGAAGAAATAGTAAAACATGTGGGCTTGTTCTCATCATCCCTTCCTTGTGATTGTCCCCAAAGGGTCCTTAGAAGTTTAAATCACGAGGAGGGATGACGTTACATGACTAAACATCATTGCATACCACTACCTTGCACATAAATTGTGGAGGCGGCGGCAGCGGTGACGGAGGCTGCCCAAGCCAAAAGAAAGAAAAGGGGATTAAGGAAGGGATTTAGCTCCTTACTCAAGTGATTGCTAAAGTGAGAGGAGTTTTGGTGCTCCAAAGTATTGAGGGAAAAGGCCTTTTATAGGTGGTGAAGGAGTGTGATGTTGGAAGGTGGAGGAAAATCCTCCCCATCACTCCCTTAAATCAAGGATTTTAAATTTGAAATTAGAAGTAGAAGCTTGGAAAGAGGAGGTATAGGTTGTCTAGGTTCATGACTAGCTGATTTGAATCAAAATTGTAATCATGGAAGGTTCCTTTGACTCCATTTACCATGATCAAGGAAATTCAGATTTTTCCTCGCTATTTGATGTTATTTTATTTATTTTATTTATTTATTTATTTCCTAATTCTTAGGGTAGAATTAGGGCTGGTCGTTACAACATTCTTGGTTATGGCCCGATCGGGGTTACATTTTTGGAGAAGGCTTTGAGTACTGGTTTCTCCTATTAGATTGTATACTAAAAGTCTGGCTTTTGTATGAAACAATATTTTAACAATTTATTTGAAATGAGAATCATATGATCAAACGTTTTACATATTATAAATTGTTTATTTATATGTTTGTGCAAAAGTCCATTTACTTTATACTGTAGATAATATGTTGTGCGACAACACTCGGAAGATCATATTATTGGTTTCCTTATAAAGTATAAACAGATGCTCACAACTGAGATAGACGTGGACTATCTATCGGGATGGTTGTAGTATAATTTGGTATTAGTTTAACTATAGAATCGCATTAGTGCATTTTGTGTGTATTGAGCAGGACCGCTTGAGATCATTCGACTTGTACTGTCTATATAGGAGAACTTGATCTCTGTTATTATGGATGTTCATGCTCTTAATTCCTATACAATAACCTCGATACGTAGGCCAGTATTTATCTCTTTGATTTATCAATGGGTGAAATTTATATATTAAATCAATAAACTCGGTGAGTTGGGAAATAGTATTGTCTCTATGGTGTGCTGTTGATTGTAGAAGGAATCCATGTCCGTTATAGGTTGATGATGTTCCCTTGAGGAGCTCATAAGGATTATCATGTAAATCTTGCAAGTAGATTAATTCCGACATGATAATGAGATTGAGTGGTACTACTCTCGGATGAGATATTAATTAATGGAGTTGTCAGTAACTTAATTAATTAATGGGCATTGTATATCTTTAAATAGAAGCATGCTGTGATGTGTGTTTTATTATTGGAATATTATATGCATGTTAAAAACCCTCGGTGTTAAATAACTAAGTAGGAGAGGGGATTGGTAAATGATTCCTACAGCCTCCATTATTGGTTTGTAAGTAATGTGAGTAAACCTGCGTGTTGACAATAGGCCTTCCTCCACAACGGATGGGTTTATTCATGGATCAATGGTACAAACTTCTTTATGATGATTATAGGAAGTTATCCGAGCACGTGTGTACTTCTCCAACTGTAAGGCACACAAGCTTGGGCCGCGTACTTAGGATCAAATAATGGTGAACACTTAGGTGTGAATAATAAGTATCCTCCCCAACAGAGTCACTGATGTTATTTGCATGGCTAAAAAGAAACCGACTATTAATTATTTTGCCATAAAGTTAGGTTGACAAATGAAAATTAATGGGTAAAACCTTCTCTTGTAAATGTTTGGATTTGTATACGTCCACACTAACGTGGCATGCAAATTCACGGTGCTTGAGATATTAGTTTTATTTTATATTATTTTGAGGGAAACAATATAAATTGATAAATTCGAAGTGTTTGATCTGTTTATTTATTTATGATTTTCAAGATTTTCAAATGACACTCAACTCAATTTCTGTTATACTTAAAGAATACAAACTTACTGGCACTACTTATGTTGACTGGAAACGAAACATGGACATTGTTATAACTGCTGAAGATTATATCTTTGTACTTACTGAGGAATGTCCTCTGGAGACTACTAACGACTCTACTGAAGAGCAAAGAGCTGCTTATAATAGGTGGTTGAAAGCTGATAAGATGGCTAAGTGCTATATTTTGGCTTCTATGTCAAATGTGCTTCAAACTCAGTATCAAGCTATGAACAATGCTTATGATATGATGCAGAATCTTAGGAAACTCTTCGGGCACCAGAGTCGTCCTGCTAGGTTGAAGGGTATGTCTGTGTTGATGAACACCAAAATGGTTGAGGGCACTCCTATAAGGGAGCATGTTCTTAGGATGATGGGCCAACTTAATGAGTTGGAGGTTCTTGGAGCTGAAATCGATGGGGAAACCTAAGTCGATATCATACTCTAAAGCTTGCCTAGGAGTTTTGAGCAGTTTCGCCTGAACTATGGTATGAACAAACATTTGTACACGTTGGCAGAACTTTTGACAGAACTTGTGGCGATGGAAGAACTATTTCGTCGTGCTCCTCAGGTTCATGTTGCTGAAAATGCTGCTCATCCTAGGCCGAAAGGCGATAGGAATAAGAAGTAAGGAAATTCAGCACCGGTGAACCAAGTGATGGCAAAGAGTAGTGTGGTCAAGAAGCCTAAAGGCAAGTGCTTCAAATGCAAGCATCCAGGACACTACAAGGCTGACTGCCCTCTTCTGATGGTGAGATTACCATACTCATGGGGAATGCAACAAGGGTAGTGGTTGTTGCAGTGGGAGACGTCTATTTATTTTTCAATAAGAATAAAACTCTTGTTTTGAGGAATTGTCTTTATGTACCTCATTTTAGAAAGAATTCAATTTCAGTTTCTAAATTGTTTATAGATGGTTATTCTGTTTCTTTTAATGACAAAGTTGTTTTAAGGAAAATGGAATATTTATCTGTGATGGTGCATTGATAGATAATTTGTATACTCTTAATCTAATTTCTCCCATGGTGCAATAAATTGAATTGAATGATATATATACTAATAAGAGAAAAGAACCTTCGAAAATAAACCAAACATACCTTTTACATCTAAGATTAGGTCATATTAACTTGAGTAGGATTCAAAGGTTGATAGCTGATAGACCTCTGAGTTCATTAGTAGTGAAAAATTATCCAACTTGCGAATCCTGCTTGGAAGGAAAGATGACCAAGAGGCCTTTTAAGGCTAAGGGGTATAGAGCCAATAATCTGTTGGAATTGGTTCATTCTAATTTATGTGGTCCTATGTCTATTCAGGCAAGAGGTGGCTTTGAATATTTCATCACTTTTATTGATGATTATTCTAGATACGGATATATTTATTTGATGTGCCGCAAGTCTGAGTGCTTTGATGAATTCAAAGAGTACAAGGCTGATGTGGAAAAGCAACTTGAAAAATATATCAAGACACTATGATCTGATCGTGGTGGCGAATACCTCTTGGGAGAGTTTAGGAATTATTTATCGGAGGAAGGGATTAAATCCCGATTGTCTGCACCGGGCATACCCCAGCAAAATGGTGTAGCGGAAAGAAGGAATAGGACTCTTATAGAAATGGTAAGATCAATAATGAGTTATTCGGAATTACCTAATTTGTTTTGGGATACGCCTTAGAAACAGCAGCTTACATTCTTAACTTAGTACCTTCTAAATCGATAGCTTCCTAATGCGCGTTTTCTTTGCACGTAAAATTAATCCCCAAGTATTAAGGATATCAATTACAGCTTAAGCAAGTGACCAAGTGAATATCGAACCCAAAGGACGGCGTATTATCAATTTATTTATTTACTAATTAATTAAGACAAGTGTGGCAATATAGTTTTCGAAATTTAATTATAATCTACTAAACAATTAATAAAATAATAATTAAAATAAAATATCACTCGAAGAATATGAAAGTGGATCAAGTAGGAGAATAGGTAGCCCTAGGATAATCCAGTTTCACTCATTAATTTCTCTTCCATGTGTTGATGTCCGACTCTGCCTTGTGGAATATGGGCGCATCACTAAACCATGCATATCTACTCTATAGACACAAGTAAACATGCGTGTAATACGTGTGAATAACCTCAGAGCAAGAGATATAATTTCACCCACCTTCCTAGGTACTATCAGTATCAATTATTTCCCTGGCCAATTGGTACTCTAACCCGATATGATCTCTCTTTATAAGTACTATAAAGTTAACCTCTTTATCCTGCTTATTAACCCGAATTTAATTCAATTAATAAACATTCATATATGACAGTTCTAATGAAGCTTCGGAGTCCCCTCACTTAGAATCATAATATGGAATCCTGCTCAGTAATAAACACACTTAATCAATAACCAAGATATGTATTCAGACTCTACATAACAGTTAATGATGCACAAAACAACTCTGAGTATGAATTAAAAAGGTACAATCATATATAAAATAAATCCACAAGTAGTGTTGTACGGAGTTTACACACGAAAGTTCAATTAATTCGCAAAAACTTTCATAACCCTAGTTCTACCAAAAAGGCTCTAGCCCATGATGTTACGAAGAACAATCATAGAGGTTGGATAGATCTTACCTGGATGTCTGAAAAATTACAAGATAAATTAGAAAAAAAAATAATCCTAGATTTGGGAGTCGTCGCGTCCTTCTCCGTCTTGAATCCTCCTCTTGGTTCTCCTCTTGATTCTACAAATGAATCTTCAAAATGATAGATGGACGGAGGAAAGGATGTGGATGATGGTTGGGGGTGATCCCCCCTTGTGGGGTGGTGTAGGATGGATGTGGCTCTCAACTCACATGAATAATAATGTAAAATATATATAGGCGTGATAAGGGAATTAAATAAGGAAATAAAAGATATGAGTGAATCATGGAGGATTATGTGATAAGAAGATTAATTGTGCTCCAAGAAATAGGTAATTTTTGGAAATTTTTGAAAATTCTCGGAAATTCTCACTTGCAGCTGCACGACTTCACGATTTTAAGCATAACTTCCTCGTCCGATCTCCGATTTTAGTGATTCTTGTGCTCACATGATCCTCTTTTCCTTAGCTTTCACCAAATATAAAGATCTTACCAAAATTATGTAACAAATCATGTAAGGTGGAACAGTCGTGCTGAGTAGAAACAGCTTTCGCGACGTCACCATTTTGATCATAACTTTCTCGTTTGGACTTCGATTGAGGTGTTCCTTATGCCAAAACGATCCTCTTTTCTGTGACTTTACAATCATGTATCACACTTATAGTTCATAGCTCCTCACAAATACAGAAAAATTACATAAGTTGGACGTGTATTTTTCAGCATTCCTACACAAGTTGCACCTTTTTCTCCAACTTTCACTTTTGATCCTTTTTCCACCTAAAACACAATAAAATACCTCAAGTACACTTTTTTCTCAAATATATTGAATATAAGATACTCGTGCTAATATATGACAAATATTCTCATCAAAAAGATATTAAATTGCATACTAAAACATGCTTATTTTCACTCTCAACAAACCCCAAACTTACCCGTTGCTCGTCCCAAGGCAACAAAATAAAATTAAAGAGAAAGAAAGTATGAAAATTAGCAGGGAAGTAAGGACTATGACAAATACCCCCTTCAAAATACAATTGTCCTCAACTTAGTTCATGTAACTTTCGTCACATGTAATAATCAATTCAAGCATACAAGATAAGAAAATCACCACCAATTCAAATGTTCCATTGACATGTTCTCACGGGAAGTATATATATCACTCGCACTCAAGTGTAAAAGATGTACACTTATGGGTTAAGGTGTTTACGCTCAAATTCAATTCAAATGCATGTGTAACCATAAGTTTGCCTATTGTCTCAACTCTCCTTTTGCTTGTAACTAGCAAATCATGGATCAAAAATGTCTTTTATTTGGTTGTAATATGGGCTCTTTGGTTAAGGTAGGAAATATATGGATAAGTGACTCAAAACTCGGATCAATCAAGCTGCAGTCTATCTCGATCTTTCATTCTTCCTCATCACTTCAATCAAGCACAACATTCTCCTCAAACCCTCCCATCTTTCTCCTTCAAGCACAACATATTTTTTCAACTTTTCTATCTCTTCAACTCCATCATTCTCCTTTTCTTCACCCTTTTTTCTTTCTTTTGAGGTACTAGTTTCGGGCACTACCTCTCGTATCCTCCATAGGGTACTAGATTTAATCACTACCCTAAGGTGTATATTTCTATGGAGTACTAGATTTAAGCACTACTCCATGAATTTTCCTTTGATCCTTAAGATTCTTCCTTCATCATCCTTATCATCCCTCAAATCACCACTCTCTTCAATTAAGCTTTATTGGCGATCAAAAGAATGGATTTTAAAAGGCTCAAATTGGCTGACAAGGGATTTAATGAATTCAGGTAAATAATATGGGAAAAATGGGCTAAATGGCAAAGATGGTCTAATATCATTTCCATAATCCTCTAGACTAATCTTGAATATTCAAGGAGACTCAAGGCAAGTTATAGAATACACACACAAGAACGATACTCACCAGAAAAGAAAATATCATGCGATTATGTATCATGATCAACGAGGCTCAAAATCTCACATGGGTTTTTAACAAGTAACATAGCACTTTTCATGGTAAGCAATATCTCACAAATACACATAGAACTTCATACCACAATATACCTCAAGTACACTTCCTTCATCAATTTCAAAAGCATATGAATTTTAGGCATAATTTTAAAATATAAGCTCACATGATCACAACCATAAACTCAATCCTTCCACTCCATGAATTAAAAGCACACATTAAAATTAGAATAAGGAAACGAGGGCACATGATTTATCTTCAACGTATGCACGAGCTCCTCGAGTTGTTCAACTCAAACATGTCAAAGCCTCAGTGTCGAACTCGTCTTGCCACTCTTTTACTTTTTCCTATCATGAAATCTTAAGCACACCTCATCATCACAGAATTTATCAATAATAATATAAGAGAACTAGAAGAAAAAATCAATTGACTATCTAATCGACTCCACACACTAGAAACATCACTGAACACTAGGCAAATTGTAAAAAATCGACACATCAAAACTGATTAAAGTTTCAACATACCGCAAAAAATCAACTCCCCTAGCAAATATTACAAAGAAAAGATTATACTCTTGGTGCTTCAATGAGGTAAGAACATCACACCCCCCAAACTTAGTAAAAACGTAAGTCGAAACAAAGTTTGAAAAGAGATATAATTGCTGAAGAGTGACTACTTCAAATATAATAATTCCTCACTCACACAAAAGAAATAAAGCAATAAAATGGAAAGGCAAGCCCCCAACAGGTGCTCATGTTTAACGTTAGAGAGTCAAAAAGTCTTAATCAAACTAGAAATAATAATCTAATAATAACAGTCATCCCCGGCAACGGTGCCAAGAACTTGATACGCGTTTTCTTTGCACGCAAAATTAATCCCCAAGTATTAAGGATATCAATTACAGCTTAAGCAAGTGACCAAGTGAATATCGAACCCAAAGGACGGCGTATTATCAATTTATTTATTTACTAATTAATTAAGACAAGTGTGGCAATATAGTTTTCGAAATTTAATTATAATCTACTAAACAATTAATAAAATAATAATTAAAATAAAATATCACTCGAAGAATATGAAAGTGGATCAAGTAAGAGAATAGGTAGCCCTAGGATAATCCAGTTTCACTCATTAATTTCCCTTTCGTGTGTTGATGTCCGACTCTGCCTTGTGGAATATGGGCGCATCACTAAACCATGCATATCTACTCTATAGACACAAGTAAACATGCGTGTAATACGTGTGAATAACCTCAGAGCAAGAGATATAATTTCACCCACCTTCCTAGGTACTATCAGTATCAATTATTTCCCTGGCCAATTGGTACTCTAACCCGATATGATCTCTCTTTATAGGTACTATAAAGTTAACCTCTTTATCCTGCTTATTAACCCGAATTTAATTCAATTAATAAACATTCATATATGACAGTTCTAATGAAGCTTCGGAGTCCCCTCACTTAGAATCATAATATGGAATCCTGCTCAGTAATAAACGCACTTAATCAATAACCAAGATATGTATTCAGACTCTACATAACAGTTAATGATGCACAAAACAACTCTGAGTATGAATTAAAAAGGTACAATCATATATAAAATAAATCCACAAGTAGTGTTGTACGGAGTTTACACACGAAAGTTCAATTAATTCGCAAAAACTTTCATAACCCTAGTTCTACCAAAAAGGCTCTAGCCCATGATGTTACGAAGAACAATCATAGAGGTTGGATAGATCTTACCTGGATGTCTGAAAAATTACAAGATAAATTAGAAAAAAAAATAATCCTAGATTTGGGAGTCGTCGCGTCCTTCTCCGTCTTGAATCCTCCTCTTGGTTCTCCTCTTGATTCTACAAATGAATCTTCAAAATGATAGATGGACGGAGGAAAGGATGTGGATGATGGTTGGGGGTGATCCCCCCTTGTGGGGTGGTGTAGGATGGATGTGGCTCTCAACTCACATGAATAATAATGTAAAATATATATAGGCGTGATAAGGGAATTAAATAAGGAAATAAAAGATATGAGTGAATCATGGAGGATTATGTGATAAGAAGATTAATTGTGCTCCAAGAAATAGGTAATTTTTGGAAATTTTTGAAAATTCTCAGAAATTCTCACTTGCAGCTGCACGACTTCACGATTTTAAGCATAACTTCCTCGTCCGATCTCCGATTTTAGTGATTCTTGTGCTCACATGATCCTCTTTTCCTTAGCTTTCACCAAATATAAAGATCTTACCAAAATTATGTAACAAATCATGTAAGGTGGAACAGTCGTGCTGAGTAGAAACAGCTTTCGCGACGTCACCATTTTGATCATAACTTTCTCGTTTGGACTTCGATTGAGGTGTTCCTTATGCCAAAACGATCCTCTTTTCTGTGACTTTACAATCATGTATCACACTTATAGTTCATAGCTCCTCACAAATACAGAAAAATTACATAAGTTGGACGTGTATTTTTCAGCATTCCTACACAAGTTGCACCTTTTTCTCCAACTTTCACTTTTGATCCTTTTTCCACCTAAAACACAATAAAATACCTCAAGTACACTTTTTTCTCAAATATATTGAATATAAGATACTCGTGCTAATATATGACAAATATTCTCATCAAAAAGATATTAAATTGCATACTAAAACATGCTTATTTTCACTCTCAACAAACCCCAAACTTACCCGTTGCTCATCCCGAGGCAACAAAATAAAATTAAAGAGAAAGAAAGTATGAAAATTAGCAGGGAAGTAAGGACTATGACAAATACCCCCTTCAAAATACAATTGTCCTCAACTTAGTTCATGTAACTTTCGTCACATGTAATAATCAATTCAAGCATACAAGATAAGAAAATCACCACCAATTCAAATGTTCCATTGACATGTTCTCACGGGAAGTATATATATCACTCGCACTCAAGTGTAAAAGATGTACACTTATGGGTTAAGGTGTTTACGCTCAAATTCAATTCAAATGCATGTGTAACCATAAGTTTGCCTATTGTCTCAACTCTCCTTTTGCTTGTAACTAGCAAATCATGGATCAAAAATGTCTTTTATTTGGTTGTAATATGGGCTCTTTGGTTAAGGTAGGAAATATATGGATAAGTGACTCAAAACTCGGATCAATCAAGCTGCAGTCTATCTCGATCTTTCATTCTTCCTCATCACTTCAATCAAGCACAACATTCTCCTCAAACCCTCCCATCTTTCTCCTTCAAGCACAACATATTTTTTCAACTTTTCTATCTCTTCAACTCCATCATTCTCCTTTTCTTCACCCTTTTTTCTTTCTTTTGAGGTACTAGTTTCGGGCACTACCTCTCGTATCCTCCATAGGGTACTAGATTTAATCACTACCCTAAGGTGTATATTTCTATGGAGTACTAGATTTAAGCACTACTCCATGAATTTTCCTTTGATCCTTAAGATTCTTCCTTCATCATCCTTATCATCCCTCAAATCACCACTCTCTTCAATTAAGCTTTATTGGCGATCAAAAGAATGGATTTTAAAAGGCTCAAATTGGCTGACAAGGGATTTAATGAATTCAGGTAAATAATATGGGAAAAATGGGCTAAATGGCAAAGATGGTCTAATATCATTTCCATAATCCTCTAGACTAATCTTGAATATTCAAGGAGACTCAAGGCAAGTTATAGAATACACACACAAGAACGATACTCACCAGAAAAGAAAATATCATGCGATTATGTATCATGATCAACGAGGCTCAAAATCTCACATGGGTTTTTAACAAGTAACATAGCACTTTTCATGGTAAGCAATATCTCACAAATACACATAGAACTTCATACCACAATATACCTCAAGTACACTTCCTTCATCAATTTCAAAAGCATATGAATTTTAGGCATAATTTTAAAATATAAGCTCACATGATCACAACCATAAACTCAATCCTTCCACTCCATAAATTAAAAGCACACATTAAAATTAGAATAAGGAAACGAGGGCACATGATTTATCTTCAACGTATGCACGAGCTCCTCGAGTTGTTCAACTCAAACATGTCAAAGCCTCAGTGTCGAACTCGTCTTGCCACTCTTTTACTTTTTCCTATCATGAAATCTTAAGCACACCTCATCATCACAGAATTTATCAATAATAATATAAGAGAACTAGAAGAAAAAATCAATTGACTATCTAATCGACTCCACACACTAGAAACATCACTGAACACTAGGCAAATTGTAAAAAATCGACACATCAAAACTGATTAAAGTTTCAACATACCGCAAAAAATCAACTCCCCTAGCAAATATTACAAAGAAAAGATTATACTCTTGGTGCTTCAATGAGGTAAGAACATCACACCCCCCAAACTTAGTAAAAACGTAAGTCGAAACAAAGTTTGAAAAGAGATATAATTGCTGAAGAGTGACTACTTCAAATATAATAATTCCTCACTCACACAAAAGAAATAAAGCAATAAAACGGAAAGGCAAGCCCCCAACAGGTGCTCATGTTTAACGTTAGAGAGTCAAAAAGTCTTAATCAAACTAGAAATAATAATCTAATAATAACAGTCATCCCCGGCAACGGTGCCAAGAACTTGATACGCGTTTTCTTTGCACGCAAAATTAATCCCCAAGTATTAAGGATATCAATTACAGCTTAAGCAAACGACCAAGTGAATATCAAACCCAAAGGACGGCATATTATCAATTTATTTATTTACTAATTAATTAAGACAAGTGTGGCAATATAGTTTTTGAAATTTAATTATAATCTACTAAACAATTAATTAAAATAACAATTAAAATAAAATATCACTCGAAGAATATGAAAGTGGATCAAGTAGGAGAATAGGTAGCCCTAGGATAATCCAGTTACACTCATTAATTTCCCTTTCGTATGTTGATATCCGACTCTGCCTTGTGGAATATGGACGCATCACTAAATCATGCATATCTACTCTATAGACACAAGTAAACATGCGTGTAACACATGTGAATAACCTCAGAGCAAGAGATATAATTCCACCCACCTTTCTAGACACTATCAGTATCAATTATTTTCCTGGTCAATTGGTACTCTAACCCGATATAATCTCTCTTTATAGGTACTATAAAGTTAACCTCTTTATTCTGCTTATTAACCTGAATTTAATTCAATTAATAAACATTCATATATGACAGTTCTAATGAAGCTTCGGAGTCCCCTCACTTAGAATCATAACATGGAATCCTGCTCAGTAGTGAACGCACTTAATCAATAACCAAGATATGTATTCAGACTCTGCATAACAGTTAATGATGCACAAAACAACTCTGAGTATGAATTAAAAAGGCACAGTCATATATAAAATAAATCCACAAGTAGTGTTGTATGGAGTTTACATACGAAAGTTCAATTAATTCGCAAAAACCTTCACAACCCTAGTTCTACCAAAAAGGCACTAGCCCATGATGTTATGAAGAACAATCATGGGTGTTGGATAGATCTTACCCGGATGTCTGGAAAATTACAAGATAAATTAGAAAATGAAATAAACCCTAGATTTGGGAGTCGTCGCGTCCTTCTCCATCTTGAATCCTCCTCTTAGTTCTCTTCTTGATTCTATAGACGAATCTTCAAAGTGATAGATGGACGGAGGAAAGGATGTGGATGATGGTTGGGGGGTGATCCCCCCTTGTGGGGTGGTATAAGATAGATGTGGCTCTCTACTCACATGAATAATGATATAAAATATATAAGTGTGAGAAGGGAATTAAATAAAAAAATAAAAGATATTGGTGAATCATGGAGGATTATGTAATAAAGAGATTAATTGTGCTCCAAGAAATAGGTAATTTTCGAAAATTTTTAAAATTTTTCGGAAATTCTCGCTTGCAGTTGCGCGACTTCACGATTTTAAGCATAACTTCCTCGTCCGAACTTCGATTTTAGTGATTCTTGTGCTCACGTGATCCTCTTTTCCTTTGATTTCTCTGAATATAAAGATATCACAAAAATTCTAGCATTTGAAGTTGTAACAAATCATATAAAATGGAATAGTCGTGCTGAGTAGAAACAGTTTCCGCGATGTTTCCATTTTGATCATAACTTTCTCGTATGGACTTTGATTGAGGTGTTCCTTATGCCAAAAATATCCTCTCTTCTGTGGCTTTCCAACCATGTATCACAATTCTAGTTCATAGCTCCACACAAATATAGAAAAATTACACAAGTTGGACGTGCATTTTTCAGCATTCCTATACAAGTTGCACATTTTTCTCCTACTTTGCACTTTTGATCCTTTTTACACCTAAAACACAATAAAACACCTCAAGTGCACCTTTTTCTCAAATATATTGAATATAAGATACTCATGCTAATATATGACAAACATTCTCATCAAAAAGATGTTAAATTACACACTAAAACACGCTTATTTTCACTCTCAACACTTCCACACCAATTGAATTGTGGACTAAGCGAAAGCCTAGTCTGAAATACTTTCGGATTTAGGGTGCTCTGGAACATGTGTTGAAGATGGATACTGATAAGTTAGAGTCGCATACAGAAGTTTGTCTGTTTGTAGGATATCCTAAAGGAACGAAGGGTGGTTTGTTATACAATCCAAAAGACCAAAAGGTGATCGTAAGCATGCACACTAGATTTTTGGAAGAGGATTATATAATGAACCACAAACCTATGAGTAAAATTATTCTAGATAAAGTAAGAGAGAAAACACCAAACAAAATACCAACTGTACAAGACGATATACCACAGGACACTGCACCGCGTGTCAAACCTGATAAACAATTGCTTGTGGAGCCTCGTCGTAGTGGGAGGGTTGTGAGACAACCAGATAGATTCATGAAATTTGGAGAGTCTTCTGACTTGGTCCCTGGTGAACATGAAATCGACCCATGAAATTACAACGAGGCACTACAAGATAAAGATGCTCAATTATGGCAAAAGGCAATGAAATCTGAAATAGAATTCATGTATTCTAATCAAGTCTGGGAGCTTGTAGAACCACCCTGATGCGCATTTTCTTTGCACACAAAACTAATCCCCAAGTATTAAGGATATCAGTTGCAGCTTAAGCAAGAGACCAAGTGATTATCGAACTCAAAGAACGGTGTATTATCAATTTAATTATTTACTAAATTAATTAAGACTAGGCAATTAAGTTTGGGTATTTAATCTAGTAACTAAAAGACTTAAATTAAATAATAAATAAATAAAGGCACTTAGAAGAATACGAAAGTGAATCAAGTAAGAGAATAGATAGTTCTAGGGAAATCCAGTTTCACTTATTAATTTCCCTTCCGTGTGTTGATGTCCGACTCTGTCTTGTGGAATATGGACGCATCACTAAACCTGCATATCTACTCTATAGGCACACATCAACATTCGTGTAATACGTGTGAATAACCTCGGAGCATAATTTCACCCCCTTTCTAGGTACTATCAGTATTAATTATTTTCCTAGTCAATTGGTACTCTAACCCGATATGATCTCCCTTTACAGGTACTATAAAATTATCCTCTTTATCCTACTTAATAACCCGAATTCAATTCAATTAATAAGTATTCATATATGAAGTTCTAATGAAGTTTCGGAGTCCTCTCACTTAGAATCATAACATAAATCATGTTCAGCGGTGAACGTACTCAATCTACAACCAAGATATATATTCTGACTCTGTGTACCAATTGAAGATGCACAAAACGACCGTGAATATGGATTAAGAAAGCACAATCATATATAAAATCAATCCACAAGTAGTGTTGTACGGAGTTTACACACGAAAGTTCAATTAATTCGTAAAAACCTTCACAACCCTAGTTCTACCAAAAAGGCTCTAGCCCATGATGTTACGAAGAACAATCATGGGTGTTGGATAGATCTTACACTGATGTCTGGAAAATTACAAGTTAAATTAGAAAATGAAATAAACCCTGGATTTGGGAGCCGTCGCGTCCTTCTCTGTCTTGAATCCTCCTCTTGGTTCTCCTCTTGATTCCACAGATGAATCTTCATAGTGATGGATGGATGGAAGAAAGGATGTGGATGATGGTTGGGGGTGATCCCCTCTTTTGGGGTGTAGTATTGTTGTGGCCTCTCTCCAATTCAATATGATTCTATGATGATTAATGATGTGATCTACATCCCATTTTATACTTGTAAGCTCTCCTTATAGGCCTTGGATGGGCTTTTACTTGAGACATATGCCAAATTTGGTAAAAGAAACCCGAAACTACCAAAAATAGCATCAGCGACATTCTGCTCGACCAAGCCTTCAGAAGTCGAGCAAGGCCTACAAATCGAGCAATGGTCGAGCAAGCTCTCTGTAAGATTTTGGTCATCTTGCTCGACTTGACCTCTTCCGCTCGACCAAAATAATTCTGGTCGAGCAAGCTTCCATTGGTCGAGCAAGCTTGTGCAGTCTCACCGTTTCGTGCATAACTTCCACATTCGACCTCCGATTTGAGTAATTCCTGTACTCATGTGATCCTCTCTTCCTTGGCTTTCTATCCATATAAAGAACTCTCCAAAAACCCAATATTTGGATATATAACAAGTCATGCAAAATAACACAGCCGTTCTGTTTGGTACAGCTTGCATGATGTCACCATTTTGCTCATAACTTCCTCATTTGGAATCCGATTGAGGTGTTATTTACGCCAGAACAACTCTCTCTTTTGTGGTTTTTCAATCATGTATCACACTTCTAATTCGGAGCTCCACATGAATACAAAAAAATTACACAAGTGGACGTGCGTTTTTCAGCATTCTTGCACAAATTGCACCTTTTCTTCAACTTTGCACTTTTGTTCCTTTTTCCACCTAAAACATAATAAACACCTCAAGTGAAACTTTTTCACACATATATTGAATATAAGATCCTTTTGCTAATATAAGACAACAATTCTCGTAAAACAGGTGTTAAATTGGACACTAAAACACGCTTATTTTCACTCTCATCAATCCC
This sequence comes from Pogostemon cablin, assembly GCA_023678885.1. NCBI lineage: Eukaryota > Viridiplantae > Streptophyta > Magnoliopsida > Lamiales > Lamiaceae > Pogostemon > Pogostemon cablin. The sequence goes on from CM042963.1 coordinate 16,308,727, forward strand.
CCAAACTTACTCATTGTTCGTCCCGAGGCAACAAAATAAAAATAAAGAGAAAGAGTAAGAAAATTAGCGGGGAGACAAGAACTATGACAAATACCCCATTCAAAATACAATTGTCCTCAACTTAGGTAATGCAACTCTTATTACATGCAATAATCAATTCATAGCATACAAGTTAAGTCAATCACCACCAATTCAAATGCTCCATTAACATGTTCTCACAGGAAGTAATATCACTCGCACTCAAGTGTAAAAGATGTAGACTTATGGGTTAAGGTGTTTACGCTCAGATTCAATTCAAGTGCATGCATAACCATAAGCTTGCCAAAAGTCTCAAACTCTCCACCAATAAAAGTATGATTCGTCAATGAGATCAAAAATGATTTTTCTTTTGGATGTAATGTTGGCTCTTTGATTAAGGTAGGAATTATATGGATAAGTGACTCAAAATCTCGGATCAATCAAGCGCGCCTATCATGATCTTCCATTCTTCTTACTCACTTCAATTAAGCACCGATCCTCCTCAACTCTTTTACTTTTTTCTTTTCTTAAGCACAATATCTTTTCCTTCTCTTTTTCTTCTTTTTCTCTCGAGGTACCAGTTTCGGGCACTACCTCACGCATCCTCCATAGAGTACTAGATTTAAGCACTACCCTAGGGTGTTTGATTCCATAGAGTACTAGATTTAAGCACTACTCCATGATATTCCTTCGATGTATTTTCAAGCTCAATCACTATTTTCAACACCAATTTCATTCCTTCTCAAACTGTTATCAAACTCTATCAACATACTTTGAAAAGCCATTAATTCTCTTCTAAGATTCAATTCAAGTGCATGCGCAACCATAAGCTTGCCAAAAGTCTCAAACTCTCCACCAATAAAAGTATGATTCGTCAATGAGATCAAAAAGAATTTTTCTTTTGGATGTAATGTTGGCTCTTTGATTAAGGTAGGAATTATATGGATAAGTGACTCAAAATCTCGGATCAATCAAGCGCGCCTATCATGATCTTCCATTCTTCTTACTCACTTCAATTAAGCACCGATCCTCCTCAACTCTTTTACTTTTTTCTTTTCTTAAGCACAATATCTTTTCCTTCTCTTTTTCTTCTTTTTCTCTCGAGGTACCAGTTTCGGGCACTACCTCGCGCATCCTCCATAGAGTACTAGATTTAAGCACTACCCTAGGGTGTTTGATTCCATAGAGTACTAGATTTAAGCACTACTCCATGATATTCCTTCGATGTATTTTCAAGCTCAATCACTATTTTCAACACCAATTTCATTCCTTCTCAAACTGTTATCAAACTCTATCAACATACTTTGAAAAGCCATTAATTCTCTTCTAAAAGGACAATCAAGGCTCAAAAAATTCATATGCTCAAAGTGGTTATTTCTCGTAGGCTGCCAAAGAATGAGGTTTTTAGGCTCAACAGAGCTAACTACGGATAAACATCATTCGGTAGGGAATTATTTTGTTAAGTAACTTATATATTCAAGGATGGCCTTAAATCATCTCCCATCATCTAAAACACATGTAATTTCAAGTAAGATAAGAGGCAAGTTCTAGAATACACACACAAAAATGATACTCACCAGAAAAGAAATATCATGTGATTATATACATGATCAACGAGGCTCCAAATCTCACATGGATTTTTAACACATAACAGATCACTTTTCATGGTAAGTAATATCCCACAAGTACACATAGAATTTCATACCACAATATAACTCAAGTACACTTCCTTCATCAATTTCAAGAGCATATGAATTTCAAGCACAATTAAAAATAATAAGCTCACATGGATCACCAAAAATATAAACTCAATCCTTCCACTCCATAAATTAAAAGCACACATAAAAATTAGAAAAAAAAAATGAGGGCATTTGATTTTTCTTCGACGTATACACGAGCTTCTCGAGTTGTTCAACTCGGTCAGGTCAAGCCTCAGTGTAGAACTCGTCTTGCCACTCTTTTACCTTTTCTATCATCAAAGCTTAAGCACACCTCATCATCACAGATTCATCAATAATAAAATAGGAGAACTTTAAGAAAGACTCAATTAACTATCTAATCGACTCCACACACTAGAAACACCACTGAACACTAGGCAAATTACAAAAAAAATCGACACATCAAAACTGATTAAAGTTTCAACATATCACAAAAAATCAACTCCCCTAGCAAACATTACAAAGAAAAGGTTATACTCTTGGTACTTCAATGAGGTAAGAACATCACAGCCCCCCAAACTTAGTAAAAACGTAAGTAGAAACTAAGTTTGCAAAGAGATGTAATTGCCGATTAGTAAGCACCTTAAATATAAAAATTTCTTATTCACACGAAATAAATAAAGCAATAAAATGGAAGGGCAAGCCCCCAACAAGCGCTCATGTTTAACGTTGGAGAGTTACGACGGATGTAACCTTTGTAGGCTACTGGATCAGAGGACGGTCTTCTCGCATCCTCACCTTCAAATACTTTCTTTCTCTCTTCTTGTCTACACTCAACACCTCGCCTTTTTTGGTAACAAGTATATGATCCTTGGAATTTCCTTCATCCCATGGTTGTCTAGACACCTCCTTGTCAATCTTCCACTCAAATTCAGAATCATCTGTCCTTTTAAAATCAAGATTAAACAAGTTAGAAATCACATCTATGCTCTTGCATGATTGAGTCTCCATGGGAATCTTCATTGCATGATCAAGAGAGAAAACCATATCTTTATTATCCATTTGCAGTCTAAGCTTCTCGGTTCTCAACTTCTTTGCGCTTTCCCATTTCTTCTCAACTACTGTAAGCTCAGTGTTCTGCTCTTGAGATGGTATAAGATGTTTTGATCAACAGGTATAGCATTTGGTATTGAAATGGGCGCGAAACGAGACTGCTCGACCTCCGTTCGACTTGGGTAAGTTGGTCGAGCAACTTGTCCTTGGTCGAACGACGTAGGCGATCGCGACCTATGCTCCTTCATGTGTTGCTCGACTTCTGCTCAACTTAGGTGATCTGGTCGAGCAACCTGGTCCAAGTCGAGCAAACCTCTTGATCGAGAGCTACCCGTGGCCAGGTGCTGCTCGACTTCCGCTCGACTTTGATGGTCTGATCGAGCAGAAAGGTGCTGGTCGAGCGGTAAACCTAAAAATAGAGTGTCGTGATTCTATTTTTCCAGAGGTTGTTCGTGTTAGATTTGTATACTAAAAGCCTCGCTTTTATATTGAACAATGTAGTAACAATTTTATTTGAAATGAGAATCATATGATCAAACGTTTTTGCATATTATAAATTGTTTGTGCAAAAGACCATTTACTTTATACTGTAGATAATATGTTGTGCGACAACACGCGGAAGATCATATTATCGGTTTCCTTATAAAGTATACACAGATGCTCACAACCGAGATAGACGGGGACTATCTATCGGTATGGTTGTAGTGTGATTTGGAATTAGTTTGTCTTGACTATAGAATCACATTAGTGCACTTAGCGTGTATTGAGTAGGACCGCTTGAGATCGTTCGACTTGTACTGTCTATATAGAAGAACTTGATCTCTGTTATTATGGATGTCCATGCTCTTAATCCCTATACAATAACTTCGACACGTAGGGCAGTATGTATTTCTTTGATTCATCAATGGGTGAGATTTAAATGTATTAAATCAACAAACTCGGTGAGTTGGGAAGTAGTGCTGTCTCTATGGTGTGCTGTTGATTGTAGAAGGAAACCATGTCCGTCATAGGTTGATGATGTCCCCTTGAGGAGCTCATAAGGTTTATCATGTAAATCTTGCAAGTGGATTAATTTCCGGCATGATAATAAGGTTGAGTGGTACTACTCTCGGATGAGATATTAATTAATTTGAGTTGTCAGTAACTTAATTAATTAATGGGCATTGTATATCTTAAACATGGGGAGACTATCGGGCTCATAATAAGAAGGAGCCCAGAACATAATTTGGGATTGGATGGGTAGTGCAGTAATAATATTTTAGTGGACTATATTATTATTATTGGATTTAATTAAAAGCTTTGGACTAAGCTTGGTTAATTAAATCTGATTGAGGCCCAGCCCAATTTCTCCTCCTGGTCCCTGCAGTAGCCCAAGTATATATAAGTTGTCTCAGTTCCTAATAACCTAACTCTGCGCCTCTTACGTAGAAGAGATCAGGAACAGATTGAGAACTCTCTGGGGATTGTTGACCACACAACACCAGAGAGTTGACTTTGGGTAATACTGCAGAAGATCAGAGGTGTTCTTCTCAGATCATCATCCACTACACCAAACCAGAAGACAGGTGATTGATTTATGCTTCCGCTGTTTTATTACTTGTTTTCTTTTCGAATCGTGTTCACCATAAGATCCAATTGCCAACAATTGGTATCAGAGCAATGGTTTCTTGGTGAAACTGATTTGTAAAGAATTATGTGATTAATTGATTATTTGTTTTAATCTGAATTTTTCACATGGAGTAGACTGTCAGGCATGTTTGTTTGTATGGTGTGTAATATTAATTGATTAATTGTTCATCATGTGGCACACACTTCGAGACAGACAGCCCTGCTTTTCCTCACACACGTTCAACACCTTTCCCCCCCTTTTCCTCTCTCTCTCTCTCTCGTTACGTCTGGGGGCGCTGCTTCTGACGGCGGCTGGCGGCGGCGACCGAGGCGGACGGCCATTAGACAGTCGCCGGCAATGGCACGACGGCTGGGTTTCTCGGCGATTCGAGGCAAACCGGCGGTAGAGGGAAAATCGAAGAAGGTGGGGTGACAGGGAGACTGTCCCAATCGGACCGGCGACGGAGCGTGGATGTTGGCGTGGCGGCGCGTGGTGTCTGACCGGAGAGTCAATCGTGGATTGGTGGCTTCGGTCGGACCAAATCCGTCGCGGTGGCACTGGATAGTCGGGCAGCTTCGATTTCGAATGCGACGGAGAGCTCCGACTGAGCGGATCGGGACTGACGGCGGCGGGTGAAGAACATAAACGGTGCGGCGGCGTCGATTTCACAGCGAGGATCTGGGCGACGAGTCGGCGTCTGGATTGTGATGGAAGCGGCGCGTCTCGACTGAGCTCCTGTTGTGCAGATCTGGGCATGTCGCCGGAGGATCTGGCTGCACTAGTGGTGGCACGCGGCTGAGCGGCGCAGATTGTTGACGGCTGGTGGCGTCGGCTCGTTTCCGGCGGCTACCTGATACCAGCGCGGTTGCAGGCGACGGCACTGCTGGATGGTCTACAGGAGCGGGCGGCTGTGCGGTGGCGCTGGTCAGTCTGCATGGACGACTGAGGGCCGGTGGCTGCGAGGGAAGCCGGCGGCGGCAGCGTCGGTGCCGTGTCTGCTGCGTCAGTTTCGTCCATTCGCGGCGGCTGGTGGGTGCAGCTGGGAGCTGTCGGCGGTGGGCTAACGGCGTGATTTAGGTCGCCTGTTGGCGGCGCCTCCGGGGATAGCGGCAAGGCGGCGACCGGAGAGCCCTGGAGAAGAAGGAAACGGGCGGCGGCCTTCCTAGGGTTTCAGGATCAGTGGGCTTTAATTGGGCCTTGTTATTTAGTTTCTGATTGGGCTATTGTTTTGGGCCCTATTTTTTTGGCTATTTTTTTAATGCTGAATATTGGGCCTGATGTGTTTATTTATTAATTGTTTGTGGTGTTGGGCCTTGAGAGTTATTGGGCTTGTTCCAAAGAAATAAAATTGGTTGGCTTAATGGGCTTTAATTTTTTTTTATAATTATGGCTGCTCATTAATTGCTAATTTTATTTGGAATAGGTAGGCCCAATTTTTTATCCAACTTTATTTTGCAATTAATTGAATTATATAATTGATTTAATTGTTTAACATGACGATTAATTGTTATATATGTGTAAAGCATGTTTTATGTGATTTATTTAATTTTAAATTACTTGGTTTTAAAGCATGCTTTATTGTATATTTTATTTGTTAATATTATATGCATGACAAAAAACCCTCGATATTAAATAACTAAGTGGGAGAGGGGATTGGTATATAAATTCCCATGGCCTCCATTATTGGTTTGTAAGTGATGTGAGTAAACCTGCGTGTTGGCAACAGGCCTTCCTCCACAACGGATGGGTTTTATTCACGGATCACTAGTACAAACTTCTTTAAGATGATCGTAGGAAGTTACCCAAGCGCGTGTGTACTTCTCTAACTGTAAGGCACACAAGCTTGCGCAATGGACTTGGGATCAAATAATGGTACACACTTAGATGTGAATAATCAGTATCCTCCCCAACGGAGTCACTGCTGATATTTGCATGGCTAAAAAGAAACCGACTATTAATTATTTTATCATAAAGTTAGGTTGATAAATGAAATTAATGGGTAAAATCTTCTCTTGTAAATGTTCGGGTTTGTATACGTCCACACTAACGTGGCATGCAAATCCACGGTGCTTGAGATGTTGGTGAATTTTGTTTTATATTGTTTTGAGGGATTCAATATAAATTGATAAATTCGAAGTGTTTGATCTGTTTATTATTTATGATTCTCAGGTTTTTCAAATGGCTTTGAACTCACTTTCTGTCATACTTAAAGAACACAAACTTACTGGCACTAATTATGTCGACTGGAAGCGTAACATGGATATTGTTTTAACTGCTGAAGATTACATCTTTGTACTTTCTGAGGAATGCCCTCCGGCACCTACTGATGCCTCTACCGAAGAGCAAAGAAATGCTTATAATAGGTGGGTCAAAGCTGATAAGATGGCTAAGTGCTATATTTTGGCTTCAATGTCAAATGTGCTTCAGACTCAGCATCAAGCTATGGACACCGCCTATGATATGATGTTTAATCTTAGGGAACTCTTCGGTCATCAGAGTCGTCCTGCTAGGTCGAAGGGCATGTCGGTCTTGATGAACACCAAAATGGCTGAGGGCACTTCCGTAAGGGAGCATGTCCTTAGGATGATGGGCCAACTCAATGAGTTGGAAGTTCTTGGAGCAGAAATCGATGGGGAAACCCAGGTCGATATTATACTCCAAAGCTTGCCTAGGAGTTTTGAGCAGTTTCGCCTGAACTATGGTATGAACAAACATTTGTACTCGTTGGCGGAACTGATGACAGAACTCGTGGCAGCGGAAGAACTGTTTCGTAGACCACCTCAGGTTCATGTTGCTGAACATGCTTCTCATCCTAGGCCGAAAGGCGGTAGGAAGAAGAAGAAGCAAGGGAATCCAGCACCGGTGAACCAAGTGAAGGCAAAGACGGGTGCGGTCAAGAAACCTAAAGGCAAGTGCTTCAAATGTAAGCAGCCGGGACACTACAAGGTTGACTGCCCTCTTCTGAAGGGGAACAGGAATGGTAAGTCTTACATACTAGTTGTTGAATCGTGTTTAGCGGCTGTATCTGCTGACACTTGGTGTGTAGATACGGGAGCCACTGATCATGTCTGCAATTCTATGCAGGGGTTCCACCAAACTCGGCATCTTAGTGATGGGGAGATTACCATACTCATGGGGAATGCTACAAGAGTAGCAGCTGTCGTAGTGGGAGACGTGCATTTATTTTTCAATAAGAATAAAACTCTTGTTTTGAGGAATTGTCTTTATGTACCTCATTTTAGAAAGAATTTAATTTCAGTTTCTAAATTGTTTATGGATGGATATTCTGTTTCTTTTAATGACAAGGTTGTTATAAGGAAAAATAGAATTGTTATCTGTAATGGTGCATTGATAGATAATTTGTACACTCTTAATCCAATTTCTCCCACAGTGCAACAAATTGAAACGAATGATACATCTACTAATAAGAGAAAAGAACCTTCAAAAATGAACCAAACATATATTTGGCATCTAAGACTTGGTCATATTAACTTAAGTAGGATTCAAAGGTTGATAGCTGATGGACCTCTGAGTTCATTAGTAGTGGAAAATTATCCAACTTGCGAATCCTGCTTGGAAGGAAAAATGACCAAAAGGCCTTTCAAGGCAAAGGGGTATAGAGCCAAGGATTTGTTGGAATTGGTTCATTCCGATTTATGTGGTCCTATGTCTGTCCAGGCAAGAGGGGGTTTTGAATATTTCGTCACTTTCATTGACGATTATTCAAGATATGGATATATTTATTTGATGTGCCGCAAGTCTGAGTGCTTTGATAAATTCAAAGAGTACAAGGCTGATGTGGAAAAGCATCTTGGAAAATATATCAAGACACTACGATCTGATCGTGGTGGCGAATACCTCTTGGGAGAGTTTAGGAATTATTTATCGGAAAATGGGATTGAATCCCAATTGTCTGCACCAGGCACACCCCAACAGAATGGTGTAGCGGAGAGAAGGAATAGGACTCTTATGGAAATGGTGAGATCAATGATGAGTTATTCGGAACTACCAAATTCGTTTTGGGGATATGCCTTAGAAACAGCGGCTTACATTCTAAACTTAGTACCCTCTAAATCAGTAGCTTCCACACCCATTGAATTGTGGACTGGGCGAAAGCCTAGTTTGAAACACTTTCAGATTTGGGGTGCTCCGGCACATGTGTTAAAGACGGATACTGATAAGTTAGAGTCACGTACGGAAGTTTGTCTGTTTGTAGGATATCCAAAAGGAACGAAGGGTGGTTTATTCTATAATCCAAAGGACCAAAAGGTGATCGTTAGCATGAATGCTAGATTTTTGGAAGAAGATTATATAATGAATCACAAACCCATGAGTAAAATTGTTCTAGAAGAAGTAAGAGGGGAAACACCAAACATAATACCAACTGTACAAGAGGATATACCACAGGACACTGCACCGCGTGTCACACCTGATACACAATTAACTGCGGAGCCTCGTCGTAGTGGGAGGGTTGTGATACAACCGGATAGATTCATGGGATTGGGAGAGTCTTCTGACTGGGTCCCTGGTGAACATGAAATTGACCCATGGAATTACAACGAGGCACTGCAAGATAAAGATGCTCAATTATGGCAAAATGCAATGAAATCTGAAATAGAATCCATGTATTCTAATCAAGTCTGGGAGCTTGTAGAACCACCCAATGGTGTAAAAGCTATTGGATGCAAGTGGATCTATAAAAGAAAAAGAGGATCTGACGGTAAGGTGGAAACCTTTAAAGCAAGGCTTGTGGCTAAAGGATATACTCAGAAAGAAGGAATCGATTATGAGGAAACCTTCTCCCCTGTGGCCATGCTTAAGTCAATCCGGATTCTTTTGTCTATTGCTGCTCATATGGATTATGAGGTATGGCAAATGGATGTCAAGACAGCTTTTCTGAATGGAAGTCTTGAGGAAAACATCTATATGAAGCAACCAGAAGGATTCATTGCAAAGGGCGAAGAGCATCTTGTCTGCAAGCTTAAAAAGTCCATTTATGGATTGAAACAAGCTTCTAGATCATGGAACATCCGTTTTGATGAAGTAATCCAGTCATATGGATTTATTCAATGTCCGGATGAATCATGTGTGTACAAGAAGTGTGACGGAAACGTAGTGGTATTTCTTGTACTCTACGTGGATGATATTCTGCTCATTGGAAACAATGTAAAGGTATTATCGGGCGTAAGGGTATGGCTGTCCAAGCAGTTTGAAATGAAGGACTTAGGAGAAGCCGGACACATTCTTGGGATCAAATTTATAAGGGATCGCAAGAAAAGAATGTTGTGCTTATCCCAATCTTCATACATTGATACAATCCTGGCTCGTTTTAGCATGCAAGATTCCAAGAAAGGTTTTCTACCTTTCAGACATGGAATACCTCTGTCTAAGGAAATGTCTCCTAAGACACCACATGAAATAGAGGCAATGAAGCTGGTCCCTTATGCTTCGGCAGTGGGAAGCCTCATGTATGCTATGCTATGTACGAGACCGGATATCTGTTATGCCGTGGGCATGGTCAGTAGGTATCAAAGTAATCCAGGACAAGGGCATTGGACTGCGGTAAAGCACATCTTAAAGTACCTGAAAAGAACTAAGAATTATGTGCTGGTTTACCGGGCAGATACTTTGCTACCTTTGGGTTATACTGATTCGGATTTCCAGTCAAATAGGGATGCTAGTAAATCCACCTCGGGTTATGTGTATACTCTTGGAGGAGGAGCCGTAATATGGAGGAGTGTAAAGCAGAAATGCGTTGCGGACTCCACCATGGAAGCTGAATATGTAGCAGCCTCTGAGGCAGCTAAAGAAGCAGTATGGCTCAGGAACTTCTTAATGGACTTGGATGTGATTCCTGGTTTGCCCAAAGCGATCACAATTTATTGTGATAATAGTGGTGCAGTAGCAAACTCGAAGGAACCACGAGCCCATAAGGCGAGTAAACACATTGAGCGCAAGTACCACCTGATACGAGACATCGTTAAAAGAGGGGAAGTCGTTGTCGCTAAGATAGCATCTGAGGATAACCTTGCTGATCCTTTTACTAAGAGCCTTCCAGCGAAAGCGTTCGATGGGCATGTAGATGGAATGGGGATTAGATGCGTGTCAGCAGATATGACAGCGTAGTCTTTTAGTATAAGTGGGAGATTGTTAGATTTGTATACTAAAAGCCTCGCTTTTATATTGAACAATGTAGTAACAATTTTATTTGAAATGAGAATCATATGATCAAACGTTTTTGCATATTATAAATTTTTTGTGCAAAAGACCATTTACTTTATACTGTAGATAATATGTTGTGCGACAATACGCGGAAGATCATATTATCGGTTTCCTTATAAAGTATACACAGATGCTCACAACCGAGATAGACGGGGACTATCTATCGGTATGGTTGTAGTGTGATTTGGAATTAGTTTGTCTTGACTATAGAATCACATTAGTGCACTTAGCGTGTATTGAGTAGGACCGCTTGAGATCGTTCGACTTGTACTGTCTATATAGAAGAACTTGATCTCTGTTATTATGGATGTCCATGCTCTTAATCCCTATACAATAACTTCGACACGTAGGGCAGTATGTATTTCTTTGATTCATCAATGGGTGAGATTTAAATGTATTAAATCAACAAACTCGGTGAGTTGGGAAGTAGTGCTGTCTCTATGGTGTGCTGTTGATTGTAGAAGGAAACCATGTCCGTCATAGGTTGATGATGTCCCCTTGAGGAGCTCATAAGGTTTATCATGTAAATCTTGCAAGTGGATTAATTTCCGGCATGATAATAAGGTTGAGTGGTACTACTCTCGGATGAGATATTAATTAATTTGAGTTGTCAGTAACTTAATTAATTAATGGGCATTGTATATCTTAAACATGGGGAGACTATCGGGCTCATAATAAGAAGGAGCCCAGAACATAATTTGGGATTGGATGGGTAGTGCAGTAATAATATTTTAGTGGACTATATTATTATTATTGGATTTAATTAAAAGCTTTGGGCTAAGCTTGGTTAATTAAATCTGATTGAGGCCCAGCCCAATTTCTCCTCCTGGTCCCTGCAGTAGCCCAAGTATATATAAGTTGTCTCAGTTCCTAATAACCTAACTCTGCGCCTCTTACGTAGAAGAGATCAGGAACAGATTGAGAACTCTCTGGGGATTGTTGACCACACAACACCAGAGAGTTGACTTTGGGTAATACTGCAGAAGATCAGAGGTGTTCTTCTCAGATCATCATCCACTACACCAAACCAGAAGACAGGTAATTGATTTATGCTTCCGCTGTTTTATTACTTGTTTTCTTTTTGAATCGTGTTCAGTATAAGATCCAATTGCCAATAGTTCGACCTCTGCTCGACTAGCTGGTTTGGTCGAGCAGCTCAAGTCTGGTCGAGCAACTCCTCTGCTTCCTTTGTTTTCGCTTGCTGGCATCATCGGACCTTTGTACTGCATCCCAGACCGTAATGTGATGACATTACTCTCCCATGTTTGTGTCAATTGATTCATATTCGCAGCCATCTGCCCCATAATCGAAGTAAAGTCCGTCAATTGCTTAGATAAATCTGCAAGATCATCATTCATGGAAGCCTCAATGCGGTCAACTCTCGCATCATTCTCAGCCATGTATCGATTGAAGGTATATTCAACACTTTTCACTTCGTGCTGCTTCATACTAGGCCCCCTTTGTGTCAACTTTGTAATCTACTTCTGCTGGGACTCTAATAGATTGTTGATATGAGCTAAACTAGAGACGATCTTATGATCCCTATTCGGCTTCACCACTTGATGTTCAACCTGTACTACCTTTCCAAGTACATATGATCCTCTATCTCTCTCTACAGGCCAGTCACGTGAATTCATAGAGATGTTTTCAAACAACTTTTCTGCTTCAAGTGTTGTCTTAGATAACAGTGCTCCTCTTGAGGATGCATCAATAAAAATACGCGACTCACAATCCAATCCATAGTAGAAGATACTTATGTATTCAGCCTTAGATATTCCATATTGTGGGCACCTCCTGAGCATGTCTTTGAACCTATCCCACGCCTCATAAAATTTTTTACCCTGATTCATAACAAATTGGGTGATCTCTTGCCTCATCCTTAAGATCCTCGAGGGTGGCATGTATCTCTCTAAGAATTTCTGCTGCAGTTAGTCCCATGTAGTGCAGTCTGTGGCATCAAAAGTCTCAAACCAAGTTTCTGCCTTATCAATCAAAGAGAATTTAAATAGGACAATCTGCCTAGCATTATCATTAGCTCCAGCACCCTTCTGAGTGTTTGCATAACCAAGAAATCTTCGGAGATGCTGATATGGATCTTCAAAACAACCTCTAGAAAAGGGATTCTTTTCTACCATGTTAATAAGAGCGGGATGTATCTCAAAATCATCATCTTCCCCTCTTGCTCCTATCAATCCCATGTTACCAATTCTATAGTTCGTAAAAATTTTACGTATGGCAACATTATCCGAATTCTGCCTTGCTCCGGCCATGTTTGGCTCTGTGTGTTATTCCTTCCTCTCCTTTTCCTAGTGCACAAGTACCTCAGAAAAATTTAAGGTTAGATAGAAATAAATAATCTCAAATAAAAGTCTTAATCAACTAGAAATAACAAACTAATAATAACAACCGTCCCCAGCAACGGCGCCAAGAACTTGATGCGCGTTTTCTTTGCACGCAAAATTAATCTCCAGGTATTAAGGATATCAGTTGCAGCTTAAGCAAGCAACCAAGTGATTATCGAACCCAAAGGATGGCGTATTACCAATTTAATTATTTACTAAATTAATTAAGACTAGAAAATTAAGTTTGAGGATTTAATCTAACAACTAAAAGACTTAAATTAAATAACAAGTAAATAAAGACACTTAAAAGAATATGAAAGTGAATCAAGTAAGAGAATAGGTAGCTCTAGGGAAATCCAAATTCACTCATTAATTTCCCTTTCGTGTGTTGATGTCAGACTATGCCTTGTGGAATATGGACGCATCACTAAACCATGCATATCTACTCTATAGACACAAGTAAATATGCGTGTAACACGTGTGAATAACCTCGGAGCAAGCGATATAATTCCACCCCCCTTTCTAGGTACTATCAGTATCAATTATTTCCCTGACCAATTGGTACTCTAACCCGATATGATCTCCCTTTATAGGTACTATAAAATTATCCTCTTTATCCTACTTAATAACCCGAATTCAATTTAATTAAAAAGTATTCATATATGATAGTTCAAATGAAGCTTCAGAGTCCCCTCACTTAGAATCATAACATGGAATCCTGTTCAGCGGTGAACGCACTCAATCTACAGCCAAAATATATATTCGAACTCTATATACTAATTGAAGATGCACAAAACAACCGTGAATATGGATTAAGAAAGCACAATCATATATAAAATCAATCCACAAGTAGTGTTGTATGGAGTTTACACACAAAAGTTCAATTAATTCGTAAAAACCTTCACAATCCTAGTTCTACCAAAAAGGATCTAGCCCATGATGTTACGAAGAACAATCATGTGTGTTGGATAGATCTTACCCTAATATCTGGAAAATTACAAGATAAATTAAGAAATAAAATAAACCCTAGATTTGGGAGTTGTCGCGTCCTTCTCCGTTTTGAATCCTCCTCTTGGTTCTCCTCTTGATTCCACAGACGAATCTTCAAAGTGATGGATGGATGGAAGAAAGGATGTGGATGATGGTTGGGGTGATCCCCCCTTTTGGGGGTGTAGTATTGTTGTGGCCTCTCTCCAATTCAATATGATTCTATGATGATTAATGATGTGATCTACATCCCCTTTTATACTTGTAAGCTCTCCTTATAGATCTTGGATGGGCTTTTACTTGAGACATACACCAAATTTGGTAAAAAAAACCCAAAATTACCAAAAATAGCATCAGCGACATTCTGCTCGATCAAGCCTTCAGAAGTCGAGCAAGGCCTCCAAGTCGAGCAATGGTCGAGCAAGCTCTCTGTAAGTTTTTGGTCATCTTGCTCGACTTGACCTCTTCCGCTCGACCAAAATAATTCTGGTCGAGCAAGCTTGCACAGTCTCACTGTTTCGTGCATAACTTCCATATCCGACCTTCTATTTGAGTAATTCTTGCACTTATGTGATCCTCTCTTCCTTGGCATTCTATTCATATAAAGACTCTCCAAAACCCAAAATTTGGATGTATAACAAGTCACACAAAGTGGCACAGCCGTTCTGTTCGGCACAACTTGCGCGACGTCACCATTTTGCTCATAACTTTCTTGTTTAGAATCTGATTGAGGTGTTCTTTACGCCAAAACGATCCTCTCTTCTGTGGCTTTTGAACCATGTATCACACTTCCGATTAGGAGCCCCACATGAACACAGAAAAATTACACAAGTTGGACGTGCATTTTTCAGCATTCTTGCACAAATTGCACCTTTTCTCCAACTTTGCCCTTTTGATCCTTTTTCCACCTAAAACACAATAAACACCTCAAAGTTCACCTTTTTCACACATATATTGAATATAAGATCTTTGTGCTAATATAAGACAACAATTCTCGTCAAACAGGTGTTAAATTGAATATTAAAACACGCTTATTTTTACTCTCATCACACCCGATGGTGTAAAAGCTATTTGATGCAAGTGGGTCTATAAAAGAAAAAGAGGATCTGATGGTAAGGTAGAAACCTTTAAAGCAAGGCTTATTGCTAAAGGATATACTCAGAAAGATAGAATCAATTATGAGGAAACCTTCTCGCCTGTGGCCATGCTTAAGTCAATTCGGATTCTTTTGTCTATTGCTGCTCATATGGATTATGAGATTTGGCAAATAGATGTCAAGACAGCTTTCCCGAATGGAAGTCTTGAGGAAAATATCTATATGAAGCAACCAGAAGGATTCATTGCAAAGGGCGAAGAGCATCTTATGTGTAAGCTTAATAGGTCCATTTATGGATTGAAACAAGCTTCAAGATAATAAAACATCCGTTTTGATAAAGTAATCTAGTCATATGGATTTGTTCAATGCCCGGATGAATCATGTGTGTACAAGAAGTATGACGGAAACGTAGTGGTATTTCTTGTACTCTACGTGGATGATATTCTTCTCATTGGAAATAATATAAAGGTATTGATGGGCGTAAGGGTATGGCTGTCTAAGCAGTTTGAGATGAAGGACTTAGGAGAAGCCGGACACATTCTAGGGATCAAAATAATAAGATATTGCAAGAAAAGAATGTTGTGCTTTTTCAAAGCTTCATACATTGATACAATCTTGGCTCGTTTTAGCATGCAAGATTCCAAGAAAGATTTTCTACCTTTCAGACATGGAATACCTCTATCTAAGGAAATGTGTCCAAAGACACAACAGGAAATAGAGGCAATGAATGCGGTTCCTTATGCTTTTGCAGTAGGAAGCCTCATATATGCAATGCTATGTACGAGGCCAGATATCTGTTATGCCGTGAGCATGGTCAGTAGGTATCAAAGTAATCCAAGACAAGGGCATTGGACTGCGGTAAAGCATATTTTGAAGTACCTGTGAAGGATTAGGGATTATGTGCTGGTTTATCGGGCAGATACTTTGTTACCTTTGGGTTATACTGATTTGGATTTTCAGTCAGATAGGGATGCTAGTAAATCCACCTTGGTTATGTGTTTACTCTTGGAGAAGGAGCTATAATATGGAGGAGTGTAAAGTAGAAATACGTTGCAGACTCTACCATGGAAACTGAATATGTAACAGCCTCTGAGGTAGCTAAAGAAGCAGTATGACTTAGGAACTTCTTAATGGACTTGGATGTGATTCCTGGTTTGCCCAAAGCTATCACAATTTATTGTGATAACAGTGGTGCAGTAGCAAACTCGAAGGAACCACGAGCCCGTACCACTTGATACGAGACATCATTAAAAGAGGAGAGGTCGTTGTCGCTAAGATTACATCAGAAGATAACCTGGCTGATCCTTTTACTAAGAGCCTTCCAGCGAAAGTGTTTGATGGGCATGTAGAAGGAATGTAGATTAGATGTGTGTCAGCAGATATGGCAGCGTAGTCTTTTAGTATAAGTGGGAGATTGTTAGATTGTATACTAAAAGTCTGGCTTTTGTATGAAATAATATTTTAACAATTTATTTAAAATGAGAATCATATGTTCAAACGTTTTGCATATTATAAATTGTTTATTTATATGTTTGTGCAAAAGTCCATTTACTTTATACTGTAGATAATATGTTGTGCGACAATGCGCAGAAGATCATATTATCGGTTTCCTTATAAAGTATAAACAGATGCTCACAACCGAGATAGACAGGGGCTATCTATCGGGATGGTTGTAGTGTGATTTGGTATTAGTTTGTCTTGACTATAGAATCGCATTAGTGCATTTTGTATGTATTGAGTAGGACCGCTTGAGATCGTTTGACTTATACTGTCTATATAGGAGAACTTGATCTCTGTTATTATGGATGTTCGTGCTCTTAATCCCTATATAATAACCTCGACACGTAGGACAGTATTTATCTCTTTGATTCATCAATGGGTGAGATTTATATATTAAATCAATAAACTCGGTGAGTTGAGAAATAGTATTATTTCTATGGTGTGCTGTTGATTGTAGAAGGAATCTGTGTTCGTTATAGGTTGATGATGTCCCCTTGAGGAGCTCATAAGGATTATCATGTAAATCTTGCAAGTGGATTAATTCCGGCATGAAAATGAGGTTGAGTGGTACTACTCTCGGATGAGATATTAATTAATGGAGTTGTCAGTAACTTAATTAATTAATGGGCATTGCATATCTTAAACATGGGGAGACTGTTGGGCACATAATAAGAAGGAGCCCATAACGTAATTATGGGATTGGAGCGGCAGTGCAGTAGTAATATTTTAGTGGACTATATTATTATTATTGGACTTAAGTATAAGCTTTGGGCTAAGCTTGGTTACTTAAGCCCAATGAAGGCCCAACTCCAATTTCTCCTCCTGGTCCCTGCTGTAGCCCATATATAAGTAATCTCAGCTTCCTGAAACCCTATTCTCTGCATCATTTTTTATGTGAAAGAGAGGAGAGAAGCAGATTGAGAAGATTCTGAAGATTGTTGCCCACACAACATCAGGATTGGACTTGGGGAATACAGCAGAAGATCAAGGGGTTGTTCTCTGCAGCAGTTCTTCAACAACATACCCTGGTGAAAGGTAATATAAACTTTGATTTATTGCTTCCGCTGATCTAGTTTGCATGGAACCCAAACGGTTCACGCTAACCAAACGATCGAACTCTAATATCTCCAAGGTCACTAGGTTGCAAATCCCCACCACTTATTTTGCCTCCTTTCCAGTTGGGATTACATTCTTTGGGAGGGCTTTGAATGCTCGTTTCTCGAGGTCACTGGGTAGCGATTCCCACAACTTATTTTGCCTCTTCTTTTTAGGAGTAAGTAGAGCATCTCTTCTATTTTGTCCAATTTGTTGAGTCTAGATTCTTACTCCGAGAATATGTTATTAAGTGAACTGACTTTTTCAGAAAGTAAGCTGATTTTTTCAGAAAGTAACTCAATATTCTTCTCTATCGTCTCCACTTGAGCTTCCATTCGAGTGTGTGACATCTGGCAGATCGGACCAATTTGATAGAGTAAAGATGCTTATATTAGAAATAAAGAAGGATAGAAGAACAATACGAATTAAAAAATACGGTTCCACGAGATGACGCCAATCAGCCTAAGCTACCAATAGACTATGCAAAGATATTTCTAGACGATCCTTCACCTCTCCTATGCCCACTTATTTATAATAATTTATTTAAGATCTAATTTATTAATATAGAAATAATGTAATTATTGTCAAATCCATTCTCCTTAAAATCAAAACTTGCTAACCCACCAGATTGGTGATTAGTATAATTGCAGCGAGAGTAAACATGGTTTGGCTGACCCCTTGATTGACTCTATCAGTAACCTATTCTTAATGAGCACGCGAATCTTGTTTGCAAACATTCGGTTAAGAGGCTCATTGTCACGCCCCAATTTTCAATAAAAAGAAAGGGAGATTTAATCGCAATTCTTTGATAATATTAATCTTCAATGAGGGCGTGAAGCATAAAATAAAATTAATAAAATATCATAAACAATGAAAATTATACAAAAGTATATCATTAGAAATTATATAAAAATATTTCACGCAGCGCATTAATATAGAAAGCTTTCTCGCAGTACATCCGACCCCGGTACGCCGACGCAACTTCAACCTGAAAAGATTTTAGAGTGGAAAGGGGTGAGTGTCTGAAATACACTTAGTGGGTTAACTAAAAATGATTGCACAGTTAAAAATAAATATGCATGCCAAAAATGCCATAAGATGCAACACATGCCAATTTTAATAAAATAATTTGTACGTTGTCGTTCGATAACTCATTGAAAATATTTTAGATCGAACCGTCGCCCGATAACTTGTGTTAGTTGGTCTGTGTGCACCGGGTCGTCACCTCAGTACGATGTTAGCATACTTTGAAATATATTTTAGTACTGAACTAACGTAGTCAGTAACGTGTGTTAGTTGGTCTGTGTGCACCGAGTCGTCACCCAGCACTATATTAGTAGGAAAATATTTATCATCGAACTAAAAGCACACATGGCACATAACATGACATATCAGTAACACATATCATATCTTAACATAGCAATCATGACATAAAATGTAGCACTCGGTAAAGAGTGAAAGTTACCCCACCTTAAACTTTCTTGAAAATTGTAGAGTGGACAAGGCTTGCTCTTTGATCTCAGAAATTCTTGAAAATATATATTACTAATTTTAATAGCAAATATAAAATAAAAATTATATATTGAAAATAGTAATATTAGTAAAATTATAATTAATACTATTTAATAAAAAAGTAAAAATTATAATTATAAAAGAAAAGTAAAATTATGATAATATTTTATAATTATAAAGGAAAAGTAAAATTATGATAATATTTAAAATAAAAAAATTAAGATAATAATATAAAATGAAAAATCAAACTCACTTACTGCCATGAAAACGAAAGCATATATTGCTTTCAAAACTCAATTTTGATTTATTTACTATTAATATTTAATAACTTTTTATAAATTGCAATCAAGTCCCTATATTATATTAAATTCTTATTTAAATTTACCCTAAACTTTAAACTTATTACAAAATGACCTAACTTGAGTTATACAACTCCAATTGAAAATTCGAAAACACTTTTGGAATCCTTGCAAGGTGAGGATCACATCAATATAAATTTTTCATAAAAATAACGAAGTTTGAAATGATGCAATTTTGAAAGTGAAGTGGGTTTCTTTATAAATCCTTCGTTTCACATTAAAACTCAAAAATAATTATACATTTGTGATCCTCATGAGGAGAGTTTCGAAATGGCCTATAATATCAAAGTTATATCCCAACGAAACCAAATACGCCATTAAAGGGTTAAAAGCTTCCATGGAGCTTTTATAACTCATACGAAATCCATTTCACAAAAGAATTATATATTTGGAATCTACGCATCGAGACGATCATTTTGATATATAATAGGATAAGAATAAAATACAAAATAAATGAATTACTAAAAAAACCATGTGTGAATGTTTATATATATATATATATATATATATATATATATATATATATATATATATATATATATAATGTGTATGATGATGGTATTTATATATACATACATGTGAAAAACTTGAGGCCACAATTTACTCACACACGTCACTACTTATGCCCATTCTTATCAAAAATTTAATCCTTATCCAAAAAAATTAATCACATGTGCATTTATAATATATATATATATATATATATATATATATATATATATATATATATATATATATATATATATATATTTCTTTTTTTATTAAAGATATAATATATTAAAATATATAATATAATTTTATTTAAAAGTTGAATTTACGAAAATGTAGATTATGAAATATTAGGGTGTTACACTCACATACAGATCTAGAAGTACATGTTGAGTTTTTTTTCGATTAACCCTAAAAAAAATAAAAAACTTAAATAATAATTTCATAACTATACTTTAATTTGAAAATTATGAAAATGAGAAGTATTTTATTTTATTATATTAATTGAGATAATAAAATTTTTCTTATAATTTTAGTAATAGATTATCTTATTATTTAAAATGTTATCCCGTGCAATGCACGGATTTTGTACTAGATTTTTTTAATTTCAGTGATGAATTTATTAAAAATAAGAGAGTTTACACACTAATTACTTCATTTAATTAAAAAGAGGGGCGTTATGAATACTCTTACCATATAGGGGAACATCAGTTATAATATCACATAATTAATGAAAAATTAAGGTTAAATATTCATGATCATACCTTGTTAGATGACACCGGACTTCTTGTTACATTTTGATATTGCATCTCATATTAACTCGAGAAAAATTAGGATGTGTATGGAAATGCCACAAATCAAATACTACTGAGGTTGTTTGAGCAATAAATCATAGGAAAATAGGTCAGAATGCTCAGAATTGGAAAATACGATTTTCGAGATGCTGCTCGACCAGAAGGAAGGTTCCTCGACCAAGAGCAATTTGGTCGAGTAACAGCAGGAAGTCAAGCAAGATGGGTTGAAGAAGTTTCGGTTTACAGACACGTAGCTCGACCATTGCTTGACCAGGAGCAATTTGGTTGAGGAAGGACACGAACATATATTTTTGGCGGATTTTACACCTCCACTGCATGTTTCTGTGTATTTCCATGAAAAAGCCCAGTAAAGGTTTATAAGGAGAGTTTACAAGTATAAAAGGGGATGCATATCACATCAAAAAGAGAGTTAGATTCCACATCCAAATTCTAACTCCATCCGGAGGAGCTGTAGAGAGAGATTCGTCCAGCGAATCAAGTGAAATCCAAGTGAAGATTCAAGACAGAGCGAGACGCGACGGCGCTCATATCTAGGGTTTACTTCACTTCTTAATTTATCTTGTAATTTTCAAGACTATGGGTAAGATTTATCCAACCACCATGATTATTCTTCAACAAATCATGGGCTAGAACCACCTTGGTAGTTCTAGGATTTATGGAGGTTTTACGAGTTAATTGAACGTTCGTGTATATACTCCGTACAACATTACTTGTGGTTTATTTTATATATGACTATGCATTTTTAATCCATATTCAGAGTCGTTTTGTGCATCTTCAACTGTTATATAGGGACTGAATATATATCTTGGTTATTGATTGGGCGCGTTCACTACTAACATGATTCTATGTTATGATTCTAAGTGAGGGGACTCCAAAATTTTATTAGAACTATCATATATAAATACTTGTTAATTGAATCTAATTCGAGTATTAAGTAGGATAAAGAGAATAATTTCATAGTACCTATAAAGGGAGATTATATCGGGTTAGAGCACTTAGTGCACGGGAAATAATTGATACTGATAGTATCTATAAAGGGGGGTGAATTATATCTCTTGCTCCAAGGATATTCACACGTGTTACACGTTTATTTACTTGTGTCTACAGAGAATTATTTACTTGGTTTAGTGATGCGTCCATATTCCACAAGGCAGAGTTGGACATTGATACACGGAAGGGAGATTAATAAGTAAAACTGGATTGCCCAAAGAGCTACCTATCTTTTCACTTGTTCAATCTCGTTAACTCTCTACTGCTTGCTTATTTTATTTGTTATTCGATTTTTTATTTAGTACATTAATAATCATTCCAACTTGAATTTCCCAAATCATAGTTTTAATTAATTTAGACAATAATTTAATTGATAATAATCCGTCTTTAGGGTTCGATAAATATAACTTGGTCGCTTATCAAAGCTATAAGGTTAGCTTAGATCCATGAACAGTAGAAGGTTGTGTTGGGAATTTTTTTAATTTCCTATATAATCTAATTGTGGGCAATATATTATTATGCAATTATATTAGCTATTCAATTATTTTATGAATTTAATTAAGTGATCCAATTAAGGTGAAAAGTCCATGGGCTATAATCATAAATAATATGAGAAAATTGAGTAGATACCCAATACTATATAACTAAGGTGATTATGGATGGCCCAATTGTATATTATATAAAGGCTCACAGGTTATGGTCCCCAATACTAAGTCGCACATGGTCTTCCCTCCTCCCCATCGGGAGGGATTACTACGGTCCCCATATGGAATAAGAAGAAGGAGGCTTAGCTGAGGAAAGTCATAATGCCTATCGATCTCCGAGTTCGTGTTCCGTTTAAACAACTCCATTGATTAAGGTACACTTTTGTATTACAGTTTAAATCCAATTTATCATAATAGGGTTAAGGTTTATGGATTTATTGATTTAATTCCTACAAGTGGTATCAGAGTCACCATATTTATAATTCTCTGAGATATGGAAAGATTGTATTTAGATTCAATTATATGTATTTGAATCAATATGCGAAATCAGAATTTAAGAGTTAACAAATTGTTTATTAGCAATTTGCTGATTTCATTAATTGATGCTATACGGGCACTTGAGCATTTTATCAATATGCTTATATGATTTCACTATTAAGTATTGCAAATCATGAATTATAGTTGCTAGCATATATTAATCAAGCACATATTTTACTGGTTCACATTCCAACAGTGAATATATGAGTATTAGTTTTAAAAGGATTCATAGTGATAATCATGATGGTTAAGATTACGCTTTCCAGTATCACCCAATGCTTTCATTATTTATTATGTGAACCTTCTGGATAATTGTGCGATTTTGGATTGATATGTCACATTCAAAGTAATTTCATTTGGGATATAGTTAGCTTTGTGCATTGAGTATAATCAAAATTAATATAGATTAATTATGAAATAGTTCATTTGATCAAGTTTAATTATGATCAGAATTATTTTGTTTTTTGTGTCAATTTTCATAAATGAGAGATGTGCATGTATTAATAGTTGTTTATTATATTTCTGTTCCAAACACTGTTCTATAGCGACTATGGTAATTGAGTCTTTGTGACCTATCATTAACTCATTTTGTGGAAAGACATACAGGATTCATGATTCTTATTTCCTAACAATATATCATTCAGTTAAATGGTTTGAAATTGGTGTGTCATCAGTTTCACTAATATGCATACAAGTTGTATATTGATATACATTTTCATTCTTATTGACATACATTTTCATTCTTATAACATTAATTATATTAATATTTACGGTCACATTTAATATTCGAGAGCGATCCTTGGTGATATCATAATTGTTATAAATTTCATCTTTTGGATTATGGACGTTGACAAACTGATTTATCTAGATTAATGATAGTCCCAGTGATTTATTTTGGGGCTAATTGTTGTTTTATGGACATAGTTGTTGATTGGATTTAATTTTGCTATCATGCTACTTATTAAATTGCAAATGCCTCATTCTTGACTTGTTGACGACAACTTAGTAATTCATACATAAAGTTAGCATTAATATTAATTTGGGGTTTCATTCACAGTATCATAATGGATTAAGATATTATGGCCTTGAATATTAAGATTTTGCTATCATAGCTTGAATCTATTTCAATTAAGTGAGATTATTCATTTTTTGAAAATGGGTTGACGGCAATTCTAAGTTCATTAAAGTATATTTACAGTTTTTTTTAAAAAAAATAATATTAATAAAATAAAATAAATCTAGAGCATTGAATCGGTTTTCAAATTTGGTATACATGTGAATTCCTCTTGATTGGAATCATGTATGTGTATAAACTCAAATTCCTTTTCTGTGGGTAATTAAGTTTTAAAATCTTTAATTCCTTTTAGGATGTGATTTATGTTCCATATTTATTATTATGGAAATAAAAAGGACTAAGGCTTGGTAACGTGGTTGCTATTATATTTTGTTAACTAATGCTCATTATTTAATTATTTAACTAACATCATTCAAGTTGATAATTCTGGAGCATTTAATTGGTTGTCAACAAGCGTTCTTATCATTTGAGGGGTTTGGTGTATATATGACAGTTTTATTAAGAATGTTTGCCTAATTTGTATTATTTTAAATTATTGTTTAAGTTAAGAGATCTTTCAATATTTTTAATTTATGTAAATCATCTAATATTCCTATTGAGTTCGTGGAATTTAAATATTTATGTTTAAATTAAAATTGGGGTGACATTTTAATGTCATTCAATTAAACATAAATATTTAATTTAAATATTTGTTTAATTGGTCTATTAATTTTCAATCTAGTCAATCAAAGCATCATGTTGACATAGCAGCCTCTGTATGTGGAGTGCGATTTTATTGAAATTACATAGATGAGTGTGGAATTATTTATGTGTTATGTGTTCGGGCCCTAGGTAGGCACAGTTTGACAGAATAATAACACACATGTGATAATAAGTATGTGATAATTATTATAAGTTGTTCATGTGAACATCAGTCGGTCCATAGATAGACTTTTGTTTGACATAACTTATTATCAATACTTGA
The DNA here is from genome assembly GCA_023678885.1 of Pogostemon cablin. NCBI lineage: Eukaryota > Viridiplantae > Streptophyta > Magnoliopsida > Lamiales > Lamiaceae > Pogostemon > Pogostemon cablin. The sequence goes on from CM042963.1 coordinate 16,333,533, forward strand.
TTATTACACCAAGATTACCCCTGCAGTTAATTTTTGTCCATAGACGAGGTTAATGTTGCGCAAGGTGTCTTGTGATGGGTCCCCAATTAATAATGTTGCGAGTGTATCTTCATGCAGGTATTGATCGGCCCAAAGGTAGATTAATATCTGACCCGAAATACATAAACACTTGTAGTGGTAATATTTGATGATTATTTGGTTTTACATGTGAGTAATAAGTCGGCCCAAAGGAAGGCTATTGCGTGACAGTTCTTATTGTCAGTATTTGACTACTACATAGAGGGTGTCACTTACAAGTTAGTATTGTTGTCATTGGACTTGATACTAATGTTGTGCTCGATTCCTCAAGATGATTCTAATTATTTAAATTGTGAAAGATTATTATGTTTAATGTAAGCATGATAATTATTTTGAATTAATTCTCTGTACAAGTAAGAAGTCTGCTTATTAAGTTTTCCTATATCAACAACATGATCATACATGATAAGTGAACTTCGACAATAAGGATGAGGCTATTAGCTTTATAGAAAATTTAGTCTCACTAAAGTATTAAGGGCAATAAAAGAAAACCTATTAAGAAAGCTGCTGAAGACAAAAACTTAAGTATAACCTTCTGTTTTCTCTTAAAGACTTATGAAATTATTTTATAATACACTACATTAAGATTACTCAGTATGGATGGTGTAGTTAAAAGACAAAAATAGTACTCAATAAGATATGGTTATTAATGGAGAAATACTAAAGATTGCAGCTTATAGTCTCAATAAGGTACCACTAAAGTACTTGTGAGAACTCTTACGAGTTTCACATATGGCTATATCCAACTAAAGTTAGATCCTTGGGATTTACTAAAGAAATTTGAACTCAAACAGTTATCGACTGCTTTATAGATTATGAATAAGGTTTTATGATCCAAAATTAATTGGTTCATATTTGAGACTGGTAATACGGAATTCTTTGAGGATGTTGATTTGGGGGGAAGAATAATATTAGAGACATTGTCTTTCAAAGGGAGTCAACAAGACCCCTACTTATGACTTTTAAGAATATGCAAGTTCAGAGAATTTAATGGACAATGTCAATAATATTTAATGCATAACAAAATTAACAATCTCAAGAGTTAATGTCACTAAGGAAACCACTAGAGTTGGAAGAAAGACAATTCATATAACTATGTTGTTTTTCTAAACAATGAGGTTACTATGGAATTAATGGTAGAACATTCCAACAATGTTCATCAAGTCATGCAAGGTCCATATACTCAAAAGTGGGTTAATGCTAAAAGTTATGAGTTTAAATCAATACAAGATGATCAAGCTTGCATCTTGATAAAGGATTATACTCAAAATAAAATGAAGACATTGTTTTAAGGGACTTTCTATCCGGTTTAAGAAAGTCTTTTTTAGCATAATTGTGGCATTAGTAACACATGTGATCTTGAATTGCATTAGATTAATGGTAAATTTGATGAAACGACCTCAACAATTTAAGAACTAAATAGAATTACATCTATGCATTCAAGTAAGTTTTTCCATAAATGAATCAAAGTTATCATCATGAAGTAATTATCTCATTTAGTTTTGAGACAAATGTAGATGATTGTGTGATTCAGTGGAAGAATGTTTAAGTTACGTTAAGGGAGACAAATACAATCTCAATTCAGTACCTATAATTAAATTAAAGATTTAAGGAATGTAGAAATATTCTATATGTTTTTTAATTGTTGAAAATTATTGTATGATGAGGTCTGTACAAGACCTAATTTGGCTTCTGCAGTTGGTATATTAAGTACTCCCTCTGTCCCATTTCAATCTTTACATATTTCTAATTTGGGTGTTCCATTTCAATCTTTATATTTTTCTTTTTGATAGATGGTACCCACACAAATTAACTTTTTTTGTCTCCATAACCCCACACTTCACACTAATACATCAACTCACTTTATATTAAAATATTATTTCTCTCACCTCACTACACATTAAAATACTACATTCCTTAATCTACGTGCAAAAAGAAAACGTAAAGTTTAAAACGGGACGGAGGGAGTATACATTTAAGTAACTCTAGCATGGATCTTTATAAAGTATTTACAGAGAACTAAGGATGGCATGCTTACACATCAGAGATCAGATTTGTAGGAGATCATAAAGTAGTCTGCTTTTGAGTTTGTTGGATGCCAATATGGTAGAATATCCACATTAGGCTATATTTTTGTTGGTCGGGAGAGCTGTACAAAAGCGTTAAGCAAACAATTGTAACTCATTAACCAAGACAACAGAAGTAGTAGCACATTAAAGGGCATTCAAACATGAAATAAAGGTTGTGAAGTTTTGTCACATAAAGTTTATTGTAATTGTTAGTTCGCAGTAAAGTATTAATAACAAGAGTTCTTATAAGTCAAATATATTGACATAACATTCTTGGCTGTTAAAGAAAGTGCTTGTATGGATAAATTTCAGTAGAGCATATTGTGATAGACTCTAAATGCGGATCCGTCAATTATGTATTCAATGCGCTATGATGTTTATGAGCTAGCTACTCATGTGGGTGTTATATGATTTTAGAATACATTGGTTTAGTGGGAATCTATATTTATTGATCTTTAAAGATTTTAAAACACTTTGATTTGGACAGTTCAGTTTTCTGCAGAATAAAGTTGATGGTAATGAATTCGTTGCGAATTCACTTAAGTAATTTTCATTTTGTAATATTTTACATTATGGATTGATCTCACTAAAGGTTAAAGTAGGACCAGTTGGAAATAGACATGATGTTGATCACATTTTACATGTAATTTCCATGCTACTCACCATATTTGATCTATGTCATTAAGTATATTGATATTGGTGATTGTTGGGGTTTAACCATGATTTATAATGTGGTGAATGCCGCGGTGATTCCATATTAGTATGTAAGATGGACCAGATTGTTAAGTATAGCCTAAAGATGAATAGCATAAAGTTGCGCAACTAATAACTTTTGATATAATTGTTTTGGAAAAATATATAGCCCAAGTGGGAGATTATTGGAAATTTTTTTAATTTCCTATATAATCTAATTGTGGGAAATATATTATTATGCAATTATATTAGTTATTCAATTATTTTATGAACTTAATTAAGTGATCCAATTAAGGTGAAAAGTCAATGGGCTATAATTATAAATAATACTATGAGACAATTGAGTAGATACACAATACTATATAACTAAGGTGATTATGGGTGACCCAATTGTATAGCATAAGGAATAAGAAAAATGAGGCTTAGTTGAGGAAGGTCATAATACCTACCGATCCGATCCCCGAGTTCGTGTTCCGTTTAAACAACTCCATGAATTAAGGTACGCTTCCGTGTTACAGTTTAAATCCAGTTTATCATAAAGTTAAGGTTTATAGATTTATTGATTTAATTCCTACAAGTTGGCTTATATCCACGAAAATTTAGAAGGTAATAACCTAGAAGGTTGGCTTAGGTGTATTTAGAAGGTAATAAAGGTAATAACCGTTATAACTTTAGAAGGTTGGCTTATGCATATTTAGAAGGTAATAACCGTTTCCTTATGTGTATTTAGAAGGTAATAACTGTAGAAAGTTGGCTTAGATCCACGAAAATTTGATTTGGATTATACTTGACCCGTCTCACGGAATAAAATTCATGAGACGATCTCGTGCAAGTCTTTGTTTATTTTTTATTGTACATATATTAAGAAATGTGTTTTTTTGGAATAAATTAGTATTTTTATTATTATAAATAGAATGTAAGGTATGTTATATGTGTGGAGTGATTTTTTTTATGTAAAATATATTGAGAAATTAGTTACATTGTGTGTATTTTTATTTTTAAGGATGTGAACATTATTACGAAGCAAATAAAATAAAAAGAAAAAAAGTGTCATTTGGTTGACTGAAAGAGAACTTTCATCCTTAAATTTGAAAAGAAAAAGAAAAGAAAGAATGAAATAAAATAGGACCATAATAGCCATGATAGGACTAGGTTGGACAAAGGAAATAAGGGACTCATATATAACTGGACCGAAGTCCATTCTAGCCCAATTAAATCATTAATCCAGTAAACTAATATCAGGCTGGCCCAGTCCACTCCATTTTTTGTCAGTAAACTAAAATAAAACTTGCATGCAAGATGGAGGGATCTTTTCGTAAAAATTACTCTTATGTTTGGATAAAGGTGTCGAGGGTAATTAAAGATTAGAACGCTGTTATTTAATTTATTCTGTCTATAAAGGGCATTGGTAAGTGCTACTAAGGAAATTGGAAGAATCACAATTTAAAAAAAGGGGTTTAAGAAGACATGATAATAATTACTCCTCACTTTATGCTAAATCATTTGATTTCTAAACATGGATTTATAATAATTTAATCGATATTGAATTAAATAATATTTTAATGTGTAGTAAGTAATTGTATTACTCCTAGCATCGAGTGTAAACTACATATATTGTGAGTTGAGTATAATAATTATTTTTTTTGGATACATCAATCCAAAAAAATGAATATTTTATTATGTGACAGATTAAAACGACAAAATAAATACATATTAAGAGAATTGAGGGAATACTGTATAGGGAATTACTTACAGGTTTAAGTTATTTTGACCAAACGACTTGAACTTGAATATCACAATCTGCAATATACTCTCCCTTTGATTTAGAGAAATACGTATTTACTTATGATCATTGACTAGAGATATAGTATAAAATTATTAATTTTAGAGTTTGAAATTATAAAAATAATTTAAATTATTTTTTATGGTAATCATATATATATTAGTTACATATTAAAATGTTATTTTAATATTAATAAATTATTTAAAAGAATCTTAATAAATAGTATATTAAATAAGGAAGTTTAATATAGTTGAAATTATATTATTTTAAATATTTCTAGGTAAATAGTTTTATGTTATATTAATAGAAAAAATAATTCTAAATCGCACTAATAGTTTAGAATTGTATTGAGAGACTTTTAATTTTAATTGACAGATATATCCATATAGAAGGAAAAATAAATTAAGTATGAATTAAAAAGCATGATTGAATGCATTAAACCCATAATGATGCTTGAAAAGGAGGCAAAGACAGACAGAGATTGCAGCATGCTTGCTTAAATTTAATAGTGATAATTATTAATAATAATAATAATTAATGATGATATTCATAAATATATTACTAATTAATTATGTATATCACTACTCCACCCGCGGAGTCATTATTAGATCACAAAAATGAGAGTACGTCCATTTGATTTGATACAATTTAAAATCTGAGATATGTGAAAAAAAAATAGAAAAATTATATATATATATATATATATTATATATTTTGAAATTAATTATTATTGATCATGAAATTACTGCTGTCTGCGTCTTTATAATGTTGCTTTTATTTATATACTTTCATTTATATATATATATATATATATATATATATTTTAAATAAAATGATATATATTATTATTATATTAAAGGGTATTTGCGCGAAAACACAGGTTTTAGGCTTGTAGAAGAAGATGTATTAATAGTGACATTAAAAGTTAACACCGATATTATTTTCTTTCTATGTAATGTAAAGCAGGCAACAGAATAGACAAAGGAGCTGATTCATCGTATCAAAACAACATTGTACATTACTGCATTAAATTGCAAACTTTGGTTTTTTTTTTTTTTAAGTTCTTTAAATATATAATTGCAAAAGTGTTGCACCCTAAACAATATAGTATGTCTAGCCATGATTGAGTGACAAATTAATTCAATTTTAGTCAATCTTTTGTAAGGAGGCAAAAAAGAAGAAACAAGATATGTTAATATCTTTCTTTTAAAGATTAAAGAGTCTTTGAATATTGTCTTTTCTTATATAAGCATTTTTTTTCTTTTTCTCTTTTAAGTTGATTCTTCTTTCCGGAATAAAATTTTATAATTAATGTATAATTTACTAGTATACCGTTGTATGATATATAAAAATTAAAAAATATTTAGATTTTAAAAGAAATAGTACCACATTTATCTTTCCAAAACCTTGCTCTTATTACACACTAGCAAAACTTACACGTGCGTTGCACGGGATGAATTTTTAAAAATTAAAATATATAAATATTATTTCGTAAAATAATCAAATTTATTATAAACATCTTTTATATATACTCCATATAAATATTATTTTATGAAATGGTCAAATATATTGTATAAATATGTTTTATATATTTATTTCATTTTCATGGGCGATTAAATATCATAAATAAATAAATAAAATATTTTTTCAAATTTAGACCATCTTTCAAGAAAATAGAGTTAATGATTTCTCGAAATTGTAGAAACATTCCATGAGCGATTCTGATTATCAACCATCGTTAGTGTTTCAGTCAATTTAGAAAAATTTTCTGAAATAGTCTACATGACAAAAGAAACGGTTAAATAACCCAAAGTTTGGTATAATAAATAATTGATATATTGCAGCTACAAATGAATAATTTTGTTTAAAAGATTTTAATCTCACCATCATAAAATCATATTCATCCTAATGAATTGTAACAACTGAAATAATAAAAAAATTCAAGGGAAAAATATTTATCCAAATATATTAGGGCAAAAACTCTTGTGTTCCCATGTGAACACAAGAGCTTTAATACTAAAGTTCTTGTGTTTGCTTGTATTCACATGGGAACACGGTGTGTCCCGGGGTACAAGAGCCTTATATTAGTAATTTAGAGTAAAATATTTTTTTAATTAAACTCTGTACACTGAAACAGAAATACATAGAACATTAATGAAATAATTCCATAATCATATTAGAGTATGTTTGACAATACTCCCTCCTTCCGCTTTCAAGGATATCATTTTTTCATTTTGGGCGTCCGCCCCTAAGGGTCTCATTTCCTTTTTGACAAAAACTAGTATGGAACTGGTTTTTTTATAATTTTTGTAAGACCGGATTTTTTAAGGGAAATGGATCAGGATTAAAAAATATGGGTAAGGGGATTCAAATGGTTATCCCAATTCTCACCCTTCTCTCTCTGTTTCTATCTCCACCTCACTCCTCACTTTCTTTTTTCTCTCCCCTCGTAAATTCTTTGCGCCATCATCTTTTTGTCGTCATCCGTCCATCGCCTTGGGGGCTCAACAGCAACAACTTCACTCCGTCAATGCTGCCTCCCACCACCGTCAACTACTGAACGACGAAGCGCAGAAAGAGAATTTCTCATAGAGAAGGAATGACCATCTAAATATAGCGATAGCAAATCATGAAATCCGGAGTAAAAAAGGAAGAGATGGAGAGAGAAAGGGGATCCGACCTCTGTTTGTGTTCACTGTCTATGCACTGTATAGAAGAAGATTAATTAAGGTTAGTTAGAAGAAATGTGAAAGGTATACAAAGGTAGATTGAAAAATAAGAAAATGCGAAAAGAATGAAAAATAAGGTGTTTTAGTCCATAAGAATCTATCCATCCGAAGATAGTGGTTCTGCAAGTATTTTTTTTTTGTGTAGTGATTTGGGTTGATGATAATTATAGCTACCTTACCTAGTTGTGCTCTTAAATTGAACTCGTTGTGTATACATCTGGATGTATTAATTACTCGATCCACAAAAGAGTATAGATTGTTTTTGCTATCTCTCTCAAACCTTTTATGTATTCTTTAATTTTAAGTAAAAACTAATTTCGAATTTGACATGAGGTTGAACTAAAAATTCCAAGTAGATTGAATTTTTGTATATGTGAATGAAATTTAGTTGTTGTATGGAATGATGAAGCATATGCAGAAGGAGAATTATGATTATCAGTTTATTTGATAGTGACAGAAATTAGTAAGCCCTGTTGATCCATTTTCTAAACTACACCCCTGTTAGAAGTGTGAGCAAATGAAGTTGGCAAGTTTCAAGAATACATGGCAATGGCATCGGACAAGCGCGGCAGCTTGAGGGATGTTTTGAGAAGGGGCTGGAAGCAAGAGCAAGCACGGTTGCTAATAAATGGAATGAAATACTCATCCCATTTTCTAATTTTTCTTTTTTTTTTAGTATTAGATTGTGGATATGCTAAATTGTTGTTTACTCCAAGACTCCGTTGTCATATTAAATAGTAAACTAAGGGAGAGATCGTTGTTGACATGTTATTAGTTTCATTTTTCTTTGCTGTTGAATACGTGAGGGGGTGCGTTATGTTATGTTATCGTCGTTGGACTAGCTTTCTAGAAAAGGATCATTTATATAATATGTTTATCAGTTGAATTTGGCTTAATGGAGAAGACCATTTTTTTTTTCTGTGGATATGTTGTTACCATGATTTTTTAGAACTTAGGCTTTGTTATGTAAGCTGAACGAGAACAAGTTCCTTTTGACTTGGATGTGTACAAAGTAAAGTTTCCAATATTCATGATGATTAGCTTGAATTTATGAAAATTGATTCTTGGAAGCAATCACCATGAAATTATTAGGATTACTCTTTATAATAATTTAGATTACTCTTTATAATAATTTATGTTATTCTCTGATTTGATACTTTAATCTTTTTAAAAATTATTAGGATTACTCTTTATAATAATTTAGGTTATTTAATATAATAATTTATGTTACTCTTTGATTTGAAACTCTTATTTTTAAAATGAAGTAATGTATCGTGAATAATTAGGTTACTCTTAAATTTATTAAATCACTCTTTGATTTGAGACTCTTAATATACATAGGTTACTCTTTGGAATTAATTAGGTCACTCTTAAATTTATTGGATCACTCCTTGATTTGAGACTCTTAATATACATAGGTTACTTTTGGAATTAATTAGGTTACTAACTCTTAAATTTATTGGACCACTCTTTGATTTGAGACTCTTAATATACATAGATTATCCTTTGAAATTAAATAGATTACTATTTGGAATTAATTAGATCACTCTTTGGAATTAATTAGGTCACTCTTAAATTTATTGAACCACTTTTTAATTTGAGACTCTTAGTATATATAGGTTACTCTTTGAAATTAATTAGGTTATTCTTTGGAATTAATTAGATCACTCTTTGTTTGGTTTAAAATATCCAATGCAAAATGTTTTAATACAATTTGAAAATTCAAATCATGTTAAACCATCTTGACACTTTCAACAGAATAAGAGATACCATATGTTATAATACATTTAAGACTAAAATATACAACACAATTAAATTACTCTTTAAAATTAATAAGATTACTCTTCGAAATTAATTAGATCACTCCTTGATTTGAAACTCTAAATATACAATGCACGGTGTTTTAATACATTTTGAAAATTAAAATCATATTAAGAATGAAAGAATCTACAGAATGGGCACATTATACTTTTACATATTTGTTCATCACAAAACAGAAATGTACAATATAGTATTAAAAGGTACAAACTTCTCAAAGAGTTGAACTGACCCTATTCACATACTAGAACAACTAAAGATGCTAATAAATTAAGGGCAATAATACCACTGGCCTTTCTCAACACTGATTGAACACAGGTTACAAAATACACCAAGCCACGAACAAGGTGTGGAATCAGAAGCAATCCAGCTCAACTTGATGTGTGGAGGTACAACTTTCCAGTGCCTAACAAGGGATAGCAGAGTTGTACAATTTAAGCTCACAGCATTAACACCAAATGTTGAAGTAAATAAGAAACAAACTCCTAAGAGTTTTTATTTTAACAGAGAACTAGAAACTAGTTCAACCAGCATAAAAATCCACACTCTGGAGAAAATGTAAGCTCATATAAATTTGAGAGAGAGGGAGAGGTAAAAGGGTAAGTAAGCACTAGTGGAAATCTGAGGTGAAGAAAAATTTAGAGAGCAAAAGAAATAGGTATAGAAAATTGAAGATGGATAAATATTGAAAGAAAATGGACAAATTTTTAAACAAAGATTGAATCTTTATTGGGTGTGAAACCTGACATTGGGTTTGAAAACATTTGCTGGTTGAGAAGATAAAGTGTAGCAAAGGTTTTAATATCTGTATCTGTTGGTCGATGTTCATTTAAGATTCAAAGTGTTTTCACATCTTTTTCTGTAAAATAATATAATAATCCAGTAAATATGTTGAGTTTCTGGGAATTTTGACATTCTCTTCTTCTAGGAGTAATTCGTTCAACTTCCACTGAATATACCCGCCTCCTAGTCTCAACAAGATGAGCTTACATCTCAAGCGTTGTCTTTGTCACCTCAGAATGGAAATGAGTTGAGTAAAACACAGGTTTTATTTCATTGTGGAAAATGCATAAAGCATTTAATATCGAAAGATGATATTCTTCCAACATCCTTATTTTGGGAATAGTATATGATCTCAGCCTGCAAACACAGAATTATTACTGATTATCTTATTTGCATGTGCAATCACAAAAATACATAAGTGAGTACCTACTTTCTTGAATCCAGAGCAACCATCAACTGACATTTGGATTAAGAAAAAAGAAATAATTCTCAGCTCTCTTTTTTCCCTCTCTGATACATTATACCCTGTTTTTCAATAATTAAGTTTCTAAGTGTAAATAATCAATAATGACATTGAACACAATTGAAAACAAAATCAATTGAATGCAAATTAAGGAATGAAAATCAATTGGTAGAAAAAGAGATATCTCACAAATGATGAAATCCTTAACCCACAAAAGCAAACCCCATGTTCAACTATTTGTATAGATGAGAAGCCACAACAACTAAATATAAACTATGCAAAAATTCATAAATCAAATCAAAATGTTCTAAACTTTAATTCCAGTAAAGGGTATTTTGAGCTCTTATTGAGGGATAACATCAGGCTAATTCTCACCACTGAAGCCAGTAAGCAGCGTAAGATGGCAGTGAGTTGAGTTCGAAAGCAGTAGGGCGGCGGCCGGCGAGTGAACGTGTAGGCGATCGCCAATTGTGAGGCTTCTGTGAGTGGCGGGTGACTGTCTAGACCTTGAAAATTGCAGAATTTAAGAGTGTAGTAGAGACATGAAAACAACTTGGGAGAATTTGAGGGAGGCGTGAGGTTGTTCCTGGGTTTGAGCCATTGATCTCACCTTATCAAAAAAACTCAATTACTAATTCAATTTGTGGATTGAGAAGTAAGTGAGGGAAGGAAGAGTTTGTAGAGGGAGTGCATGGCGATGGTGGTATTGGGTGGATGAGGGAGTAGTTGCGCTCTGTGAGGATCTGGTGGAGGTAGCAGTGATGGCGAGGATAAGTAACGGTGGCCAGATTGAAGATGATGAATTTGGGGGAGATACAAGAACTACGCACGGGTGGAGAGCGGTGTGAATTTGACCCATTAAGAATTAATACATTCTATCCGTAGAGTAGAGGATCCGGTTCTACCAAATATTGGTAGGACCAGTCCTACTCAAGTCACTCTTTTTCTTTTTATATATATGGGACCTACACATCCACTGATATAATTAAAAAATAAAACTCACACCTCGACTAATACAACTACCCACTACACATTAAATAATAATACTCTTTAATCCACGTGTAGAAAATAAATGGCACCCTCAAAGACTGACGGAGGGAGTACTTAATTAAGATTCAGTAATGAAAATAAATATAATTGATATTATTTGAAATGAAAGGTTATATTCTTTAATTATAATTAGATTAAATATGTTAGATGAAAATGGTGCGAAAATATGTGATAACATGTCATAAATTGAAAAAAGATGAGAAATTAGGGAGATATTAGAATGTAACGCGATAAATGATAACATGTGATAAAATAAAGAAAATATGAGAAATTGGGAGATATATAATAAATGATAACATATGATAAATTGAAAAAAAGATGAGAAATTGGAGAGATATATGATAAATTGAAGAAAATATAAGAAATTTGAGAGACATCGAAATGGGATTGTTTGGGCGGGAAAAATAAAAGCTTGATTTGCTGCTTTTATATAGAAGATATATAGATAGATTAGCTCTCTTAAAACTCGTTTGTTGGTGGTAGGGAATATAAAGGGATTATGTATAATAAAATTTGTTTGAGTTATAATTAAGGCAAATATTTAGATGAGACCGTCTCACACGAACAGCAACCAAATAAATAACCATCTTCATGAATAGAAAAATCAATCAATTAAATTAAAGTTATTTTTTTTGCCTAATTATCGATTAGAAGATTTAGCTTGTATGAATCGTTATTGATTTGATACCAATAATGGCAGCCCTTCTATGAGACGAATTACCCATTAACTCAATTAAATAATTTTAAAGGGCTTTATTGGTTGTCATGATAAAAAATTAAAAATTTAGTTAATAAGTAAAATTAATTGGGCCAAAATAAATTTAGAGGGCCTGATTGATATCAAATTAAAAATTTTAAAAATTAATTATGAAAGTGAAATTAATTATTATTTTTTAATTTAAATATTATAAATTTATAAAATGTGACACCCAATTGATGAAAAGTGATAACGGTGTTGTGAACTATTTCATAATAAAAATAAAAGTGATAATATTTTAAATTAAAGTGATAATATTTTTAGTAAAAAAAATGATAACTAAATTTGAAAGTGTATTTCACGAACAATTTATAAATTATATAGAACGTGATAATATTTTTAATAAAAAGCGATTTCTAATCAAAGAAAAGTGATGTCCATCTAATTAAATTATTTCATGAATAATTTACTGGAATAATAAAAGTTTTAGTTGATAAATGAACTAAATAATCTGACTCTTCTAAGTTAATGAATAAAGCCTAATTCGTAAAAAAAAAGTCACCACCTTTTACTTCAATTCTAATTTAATCACAACTTTTGAAATTTAAGCCAAAAAAAAAAGACCATTACCTTTAAAGTCTTTTGCAAATTGCACCAATCAGGCTAACCTGAATTACCTATGCGCTATGCCACATTACCTTCCATGTTATATTTGCATTGTTTGCACAAAAATCCACCTCTTTTATTTAAATTACTTCCTTCATTTAGTTAAATTACGCACGTATTCTTGTGCTCGGAAATTAAGAAAAGTGGAGTAATTTTTATATATAAAGATGTGTAAAATTATTGGAATGTATGTAAAAAGTGAGTGTTTTAGTTAATTTAATGAAAAATGTGTGTAAAATTATTGGTATTTGTGTGAAAAGTGAATAGTATTGAAATATACTTTTCATATTTCTAAAAACGTGAATATGTATTGGGACGGAACAAAAATGAAAGTGTGTCGTACTTAGCGTCTCGGAGGGAGTACAATTTAGCCCAAACATTTGACATTTTGGCAAAAAAAGAATATCAGATTATATTTTTTTGGAAATTGCACCGGTATAAAAAATAAGATATTTTATATTTAAATTTAAATGATTAAAAGTTAGGGTTAATTGCATATAAATTCATGAACTTTAATCGTATTGCAAATTAATCCTTACTTTTATGAAATTGCAAAAAATGACATGATTTTTAAGAGTTGTGCCAATTGCACCCAACGGGCACCTGAAGTCTGCTCGAATTCTCATATGGCGTTTTAATTCCATGTCATGTCTCCACGTCATACAAAAACGTCGTCGTTTTGTATATTTTACTAAATTAAAACCCTTAAACCCAATAATTCTCATCTCAGTGATGTGTTTGGAAATATGAAGTCGCTAATCAATTATCGCCGTCGGCTGCTAGTTTCGCAAGGAGGCTATGATTCACATGGTAATAAATCTAACCCTTCCTCATCTGCATTTTACTTTTCCTAATTGGATTGAACGCTGTTGCCGGGCATGAAGAAGTGGGAACTGAAGCAGCTTCCGGTGCTCGTATATGGGTCGGGTCCATGTTAATCGCCAATTCTCTGATGGAATCATGAGCATTCAAATCGAGCAGAGAAATCAAGTAACTCAAATTTATTTCTTTCGCAACAATAGTAGCAGACTTGTTATCCTCAGATAAGTGTTGAATTAAAGAATCCAAGGCTTTCTTCTTAAATTTCTAACTTTCCCATCTAAAGTCTAGTGAAGAGGTCTCTAACAAAAAACGATATCCTCTTTCGAGAAATTCAAATTAGGGCGAGGCAGAATAATGGTGGTGATGTGACACAAGTCAACTACTTCAGCGATTGAGCAGCGTCATCTGGTTGCCCATAAGAATGTAAAATCATTTTGTTAAATTTAAAAAATTAACACTAAATTGCTTTTGAAGTATGGTTTTTCTTACCATTAACCCTCTAAAAAAACTTATAAAAATATCTGTACCAATAGTAAGAAAATAATCAACTTCGTGGGTAAAAAATTTATTCCACCTATAAATTATGACCCACAATTACAAGTTGCTATCGAACCTCCTACAAAAAGGAAAACATTAATTGCTATAAAAAAGTGGGGGGACAACGTGCACAACATAATGTCTATGCACAAATTCCATGACGTGACAACAAGAATTCAATATGTTTTGGTCTCAACTCTCAAAAAAAAAATTAATGACAACATTGAACATTTCTTTCTTATTTTTCTTTTTTTCGTTTGGTTTACCCAAATCATGTTCATGAATTGAAAATAAAATTATATTGTTAGAAGGCTAAATATAGTATGCACCCACATACAAATATAAACAAAAACATATACAATTATGAGTAAAAATGTATACAATTTAATTGTTACTTTTTTTAATGAAAAATTGAGTGTAAAAAAATATACAATTATTAAAATACATGTATACACTATTGAATAAAAAAGTTATACACATATGAATGATGATTTTTTAATGAAAAACTTAGTGTGAAAAAAGTATACAATTATTACAAAACACGCATACAAAAGAGAATAACATATATACAAAATAGAATAAAAAGTTATACATATATGGGTGCACCCTTGCACCCGGATGCACCTAATATACACTCTTGTTAGAAAGACTATGAATTGTAAGAGTAAAGTGATGAATTGTGAAGATAATATAAATTACGTCATAAAATACAAGAATAAGTTACATTATGAATCATAATAGATTTATAATTATAACTAGTATATTTTAAGAATTAAAACTAAATTTTAAAAATAAGTATAATTAATTGTACAATCAAGATAATTTGTATGAACTGTGACGGTGAAATTTCATTTTTTAATTTTATTAATTAATTTTCACCTTTTATGAAAGATGTCTCCTTTTTTATTTATTGTACAAATTATTTCTAAAATAATTTAATTTAATGATTATTACTTTTTATTAATTAGCCATATTTTTTTTATTTTAGAGATAAATTAATTACTAACAAATGCGAATATTGTCTTATTAATTTTTTTGGGCAATATATTTAAATAAAAATTAAATCAATGAAATGAGGGGCATCCTAATCATGTCCATACAGAATAATTAATGAAGAATATATCATGTGTGCCTAATTATACTTGGAACTGCTTTTAGCTTAATTTATATATACACAAAATATATAAATTAACATTTATGCCTTATTTTATATGCATGGCATTTTTATTATAATTATACAGCTTGCATTTAAAATTTTATATTATTCCTAAAATCTAGTTATACATTGCTACAGGGAGTAATGTATGTGAGATGGATTATTTAATTATTAATTAAAGTTAGTTTATTATATAAGTAAAGTATATTGATTGGTATTTAAAGTATTTTTCTAGTGAATCATATTATAATACATTAGAATTATATTATATTGTATCATTCATCTATTTTAAAAATATACTTTCACTACCAAATTATATTTTAATACGTTTCACAGGTAATCTCATATAAGCACTGTGTTATCGTTCATATATATATATATGGAGTATATGTGAATGTGATTAATTTGTCCAAGAAAACTCATGACCTAGTAGGCACCAGTTAAAATTCTCAGGGGTCAGTGTTAATTTACTATTGTACTTTATTACTCCAATTTAATAACAATTTCTTTTATGTTTGATTTAATTAAAATAATCTTTACATGAATTTATATGTTTAAATACTTTGAAAATAACACGTAAATACTTCTATGTATAATATAGATTCTATATATAGATATAGATATAGATATGTTGTGTATGTATTCATGCAACATGGGCAGATTTACTAGGGGACATGTGGTGCGGTTGTACTCAAAATTACAAATTTTTTATTTTATCCCATCATAGGAAGAAGGGATACTTTTGTCAAGAGACATATATATGTAGAACGGGTGATAAGATGGGTAGATCAATTATTCAAATATGTTTAATCCAAAATTTAAATATTCCTTGGCTTTTGAATAAGAGGACGGATCGGGGTCATGCATTTTGAATGCAGTGAGATAGATATATGTAAAACGGGTGATAAGATGGGTAGATCAATTATTAAAATATGTTTAATCCAAAATTTAAATATTCCTTGGCTTTTGAATAAGAGATCGGATCGGGATCATACGTTTTGGATACATGTATGGGCTTTTGCCTTTCTTCTATCTATTCCTTTATAACAATTAGCTATCGGACTGATGAGTGTGTAAATTCACAAGTTTGGCGCTATGTTTTGTGCTAGTTTTGGAGAGTTTTGATGTGGAAATAGGTGGAAAACCTATATATATTGTGAAATAGCATGAATCAGGTGTTAGTGGAGCTATTTGAGTGTTTTCTTAGCAAAACGGAGTGAAAGAGCCAAGAATCGAAGAGACGGAGTCGAAGCCACGCGAACCGCCCAAGAAGTAGGTGGGTTCGACCTGGCTGGAGGAGGGTTCGACCTCTCCAGCAGGTCGAACCAACGTTGCTGGACAATACAGAGATGGGTTCGACCACGACTCAGTTGGTTCGACCTGGCCATCAGGTCGAACCATGGTCGAACCAGTTTGCAAGAAAGAGGATTTGACCACGACGTTGGGGTTCGACTTGCCCGTTGGTCGAATCGGGAGCAAGAGTTGTCCAGTGCTGAGGTTCGACCTGGGGTTCGACCAAGACCTAAGTGGTTCGACCTGTCCAGAAGGTCGAACCTGTGCAGAATTCTTCCAGTAGCGGGGTTCGACCTGGGGTTCGACCTGTGGCTCGGGGTTCGACCTGCTTGACGTGGTCGAACCTGTGTGTGAGAACTTACCTTATCCGGATTTTCGAGGCCGAAACGCGTGAGATCACTTAGAAAGCCCATTCCAAGCCCTAGAGACGTGATTACAAGTATAAAAGGAGACTCATACAGAGAATAAAGAGAGCTTTTGATCGTCAATCGTAGGAGAGACAAGAGTAGAGGTGGTGATCCATTCGGAGAGCTGTGACAGAGGTTCGCTGAAGGTTCAAGTAAGAATGATTCATCTAACCATGATTGTTCCTAGATCTATCATGGGCTAGAACCACCTTGATAGTTCTAGGGTTATGAAAGTTTCATGATGTAATTCGTGTTTCGTGTGTAAAACTCCGTACAACACTACCTGTGGTTTGTTTTATATAAGATTGCATATTTAATCCATACTCATAGTCGTTTTGTGCATCAATGATCATTGTGTAGAGTCTGAATACATGACATAGTTATTGATTGAGTGCGTTCACTACTGAGCAGGGTTTATCGTTATAATTCTAAGTGAAGGGATTCCGAAGTATTATTAGAACTGTCTTATATGAATATTCATGAATTGAATTGAATTCGAGTTGATGAATAGGATGAAGAGTATAACTTTATAGTACCTAAAAAGGGAGATCAAATCGGGTTAGATTCTAGACGTAGAAGATAATTGATTATGATAGTACCTAGAAAGGGGGGTGAAGCATATCTCTTGCTCCGATGTTATTCACACGTGTCAAGCGCATATTTACTTGTGTCTATAGAGTAAACTTGCATGGTCTAGTGATGCGTCCACAAACCACAGGGCAGAGTCGGACACCATCATACGAAAATACGAATTGCTAGTGAAACTGGATGACCCAATGAACTACCTATCATTCTTATTGATCACAACTCACTTCTCTCTACTTTTGCTATTTCTTTTGTTAATTCGATTAGAAGTTACTATCCATTAAACCTTTACAATTACCAACATAGTCTAAAATATACTAGAAGATCACAAAATTGATATTTATCCGTCCCGTGGGTTCGATATTGTAACTTGGTCATCTTCGCGACTACAATTGATATCCTTATACTTGAGGATTAATTTGTGTGTTGAGAAAACCACTATCAAGTTCTTGGCGCCGTTGCCGGGGACGGCGTAAACTATCTTTTTTGTATTATTTCTAGTTTATTAGGACTATTTACCTTGTTTTGTTGTTTTCTTTCTTATTCGTTTTAGGTGTATGCTCACAAGATCAAAGAAAGGTAATCTTGAACCGTATAATCCTGAGATTGGAGCATCATCAAGAAAGAAGAAGAAGAAGAAGAGCAAAGCAAAGGCAATAGACTCAACTGAAGCTCTGAATTTTGGAGTTGAGGTTGACGAGCAGATTTCGCAAGCGATTGAGGCTACAACTGAAGTTAATTTGGAAGTAGTAATAGTCAACATGGCAGCGAATCCGGATAATCTAGCCATCCGTGAGGTTTTCAGAAATAATGGGGCTGGAAATTATGAGCCTTTAGGAGCAAGGGGAACTAACACAGCGTTCGATCTTCATCCCGCTCTTATTAGCATGATAGAAAGGAACTCCTTTTCAGGAGGGTCTTTCGAGGATCCGCAGCAGCATCTGAACAAGTTCTTGGGCTATGCAAGTACTCAAAAAGACGTAGGAGAACATGAAGATGCTAGGAAGATCCTTTTGTTCAAATTCTCGCTTACTGAAAAAGCGAGGGATTGGTACGATACTATTAATACAGCTGAGTGCACCACGTGGGAGCAATTGAAGTTAAGATTCTTGGAGAGGTATATGCCACCTTCGAAGGTGTTTAAGATGAAGCAAGATATTAACCAATTTGCTATCAGTGGAGGTGAGAAATTTCATGAAGCGTGGGATAGATTCAAGGACATGCTCAGGAAGTGTCCTCAACATGGGTTATCTAAAGCCCAATATATCAGTATATTTTATAACGGATTGGACTGTGAATCAAGAGTGCTACTTGATGCTTCTTCTAATGGAGCATTGCTTACAAAGTCATCCGTTGAGGCCGAGAGATTGTTTGAAGACATATCAATGAATTCGAGGGATTGGCCCACTGATAGAGTTAGAGGTACGTATGTTCTTGGAAAGGTAGCTCAGGTTGAACAAGCAATGGTAAAGACTAAGAGAGAGAATGAGATCGTTTCGAGCTTGTCCAATATCAACAAGCTACTTGAGTCTCAACAGAAGCAGATCAGCGAGATATCCCAACGAGTGCCAATCTTGCAGCAAGAGATGATGAATAATGGAACCATCCAAGACGAATTGGAGGAAGCAAATTATGCAATGGGTCAAAGTATCCAAGGAACGAGGTACCCAAATCAAGGAAACCAGAACTACCAAGGGAACTATCGAGGGAACTTTAATAATCGTGGTCCATCTGGTAGTTATCAACAGCAACCAAGGAGGCCTGAATTTTCATGGAGCAATACGAACAATGCAGTGCAACTTCCGATGGGTGTTGATCCGGGAGAAAAGGTGGAAGAAGGAAAGCCTGGGTTCGAGGATACTATGAACCGTTACATGGTAAAGAATGATGAAAGAGTGAATCGCCTTGAGGCAAAGCTTGAGAAAAAGATTGATGATCACCACAGAGATTTGTCCACTCAAGTGAAAGATCTCACATTGTTGATGGGTACAATTGCAGAGAATGTGAACACATTAACTCAAACTGTAGGAAAAGATAAGTTTCAGTCTCAGAGTATAGAGAATCCAAAGTCGTGTAATGCCATCACACTGAGGTCAGGAACGCAGTACGAGGGACCGATGAGGCCGGAATCGAAGTTGGAATTTTTTAAGCCGCGGTTCGACCAACACGCAGAGGGTTCGACCAACTCTTCAGGTCGAACCCAGGTCGAACCTCATCGGCCAGAGCACTCTGTTTTGACGCAGGAACGGTTCGACCAACACGCGGAGGGTTCGACCAACTTTACAGGTCGAACCCAGGTCGAACCTCATCGGCCAGAGCACTCTGTTTCGATGTAGGAACGGTTCGACCACGATCACGAAGGTTCGACCAACTCTTCAGGTCGAACCGAAGGATGAAAATTATACAGTGAAGCAGTTCGACCAAAGGGGCAGTGGTTCGACCTCCAATGTTGGTCGAACCCAAGTCGAACCTCCGGAGCAGAATGAGATCAGTCTTCCAGGAGAGAGGTTCGACCAATACAGTCCTGGTTCGACCTTTCAGCCTGGTCGAACCCCAGTCGAACCTCACCGAGATGTTTTGTTTGATGCACCTGTTGTTCCTTTTGATGTTGATGCGACTCCAGTGGTACGGAATGAGCAAAGTACAGATATAATAGCTGAGAAAAAATGGGAAAGAGCTAAGCGATTAAGAGCCGAAAAGGAGAAAGTGGAAAAGGTTGATCGTGATGAATGGGGGATTCCCAAAACAAAGATACCTCCACCGTTTCCCTACAAGCTAGTGAAGAAGGGGTTGGAAGAG
Organism: Pogostemon cablin; assembly: GCA_023678885.1. Lineage (NCBI taxonomy): Eukaryota > Viridiplantae > Streptophyta > Magnoliopsida > Lamiales > Lamiaceae > Pogostemon > Pogostemon cablin. The sequence continues at coordinate 16,353,961 of CM042963.1, forward strand.
AAGTTCAAGAAGTTTTCAGAGATTATGAACAAGATAAGCTTGAACATCCCTTTTTCAGAGGCAATCATGGAGATGCCATATTATGCTCGGTTCCTTAAAGACATATTGATGAAGAAGCGAAACTTAACCGGAGTTGAAACGGTAAACTTATCTGAGAATTGTAGCTCAATTATTCAAAAGAAGTTGCCACCAAAGATGAAAGATCCGGGGAGCTTTACTATTCTTTGTGAGATCGGAAAGGGGCCAGCACGACGAGCTTTATGCGATCTTGGGGCAAGCATCAATTTGATGCCGTTGTCCATCTTTCAGAAGCTTGGTTTGGGGGAGATGACCCCGACAACTGTTGCTCTCCAATTGGCAGATAGATCAATGACGTTTCCGAAAGGAATAGTTGAAGATGTTCTAGTAAAGGTGGAGAAGCTAGTTTTTCCTGTGGATTTCCTTGTATTAGAAATGGATGATGACAAGGATAATGTTCCTTTAATCTTGGGGAGGCCATTCCTTGCTACAGCTGGAGCTATGATAGATGTTCGGAAAGGAGAACTGAAGTTGAGAATGGACAAAGAAGAAGTACTTTTCAACTTGGACAAAGCAATGAAAATGCCAATGGAGTCCCAATGTTATAGTATTGACGTGGTGGAGGAAATTGTGAAGGAGGATATGTCTTTGATCTTGTCAAAGGATCCTCTTGAGACATGTTTGATGGAATCTCTTACTTATCCCACTACGGAGCTTGACGGACTTTCTAACGAGGTATGTATTGAATTTCTTGAAAACTTACTTGCTTTGGGTGATGACAGGTTTGCATTGGAGAGAAATAAAGTGGAAGAAGTCAAATGGACCAGGAAGTACTTGCCTTTGGATAATGAAAACACTCCAGTGGAGAAAAGAAAAGAGGAGTTGAAACCATTGCCGGATCACTTGAAGTATGCTTTTCTTGGTGATGATGCACAATATCCGGTAATTGTATCTTCTTTCCTTAATGATGATCAACTTGAGGAGTTATTAGATGTTTTGAGGAAGTACCAGTCTGCAATAGGGTGGTCACTTGATGATTTGAAAGGTATTAGTCCTTCGTATTGTATGCATCGGATTAGGTTGTTGGATGAAGCCAAAGCTAGTGTTCAGAATCAGCGTAGGGTGAATCCCGCAATTCAAGAGGTGATAAGGAAGCAAATTCTTACGTGGTTGGATGCTGGAATTATATATCCTATTAGTGATAGTCCCCATGTGAGTCCATTGCATGTAGTTGCTAAGAAGGGGGGTATGACTTTAGTGAAAGCTGAGGATGGAGAGGCGATAGCCACGAGAATTCCTACGGGATGGCGTACATGTGTGGATTATAGGAAATTGAATGAGAACACGTGTAAGGACCACTTCCCTCTTCCATTTATGGATCAAATGTTGGATCGTCTTGCAGGGTATGAGTTCTATTGTTTCTTGGATGGATACTCGGGGTATAATCAAATCATGATTGCTCCCGAGGATCAAGAAAAGACCACTTTTACTTGCCCCTACGGGACTTTTGCTTTTAGGAAAATGCCGTTTGGATTGTGTAATGCGCCTGCTACTTTTCAGAGATGCATGATGGCGATTTTTGATGGTTTGATAGAGAAGATCATGGAAGTATTCATGAACGATTTTTCAGTCTTTGGTTCTTCTTTTGGTATGTGTTTGTCTAACCTTGCTGTTGTTTTGAAAAGGTGTCAAGAAACTAATCTTGTCTTGAATTGGGAGAAGTGCCATTTCATGGTGAAGGATGGGATTGTTCTTGGGCATCATGTTTCCGCCAAGGGATTACAGGTAAACCGTGCTAAAGTGGTGGCAATTGAGAAGCTTCCACCACCGACTAATGAAAGAGGAGTGGGATCCTTCCTTGGACACGCCGGTTTTTACAGGAGATTTATTAAAGACTTCTCAAAATACTCTAAGCCCTTATCTCATTTACTTGAAAAGGATATTCCTTTTGTGTTTAATGATGAGTGTTTAATAGCTTTTCAAGTTTTGAAGGAGGCGCTTATTACTGCCCCTATCTTGATCACACCGGACTGGACGTAACCGTTTGTACTTATGTGTGATGCAAGTGATGTAGCATTGGGTGTGGTGCTTGGGCAGCTAAGGGAGAAGAAGTTCTGCGCCATTTACTACGCGAGTAAGACTTTCGATGTGGCACAGAAGAATTACACAGTAACTGAAAAGGAGTTTTTGGCTGTTGTGTATGCATTCGATAAGTTTCGTCAGTATTTGGTTGGCATGAAGACGATTGTGTATACAGATCACTCAGCGATTCGTTACTTGATGGAGAAGAAGGAGACAAAGCCTAGGATCATAAGATGGATTCTACTACTGCAGGAGTTTGACTTGGAGATTCGGGATAAGAAAGGAACAGAAAATGTGTTGGCCGATCACTTGTCAAGATTGGAGACTAGGGAGCATTGTGATAATTCTTTCGAGTATATTGAAGAGATGTTCCCCGATGAGAAGATCATGGCTGTGGCTGTTGAAGGGGCCGAGCGAGCATGTGTGGTTGCAGTGCAAGGTATGGATCCATGGTACGCGGATTATATTAATTACATTGTCATTGGTGAAATTCCAAGGGATCTCAACCGATATCAACTTGCGAAATTTCGTAGGGATGTTGAGACATTTATATGGTATGATCCGTTTGTTTATAAGATTTGTACAGATTCTATTGTCCGAAGATGTGTACCCGAGATGGAAATGGAAAGTGTGCTGGAGTTCTGCCATGCACAACCGAATGGGGGGAATTTCGGAGCGCAAAAGACTGCAGCTAAGGTACTTCAATCCGCTCTTTATTGGCCTACTTTGTTTAGAGATAGTGAGAGCTATGTGGCGTCTTGCGATAGATGCCAGCGCATGGGTAATATAGGTAGGAGAGATGAGATGCCATTGCAGCCTAGCATAGTCGTGGAGATATTTGATGTCTGGGGGATCGATTTTATGGGACCTTTTCCCCCGTCGAATGGGTTTCTCTACATTCTTCTTGCGGTGGATTATGTTTCGAAGTGGGTGGAAGTAATTCCTACTCGTGTTAATGATTCAAAAGTTGTTTTATCTTTCCTAAAGAAACATATTTTTGCCCGTTATGGAGTTCCGAGAGCATTAGTTAGTGATGGAGGGTCCCACTTCGTCAATAAAATTCTGGAGAAGGTGCTTAAGGATTATGGTGTTAGGTATAGGGTTACTACACCCTATCATCCGCAAGCAAATGGGCAGGCGGATGTCTCCAACCGTCAAGTAAAGCAGATTCTGGAGAAAGTGGTAGGAACTAATAGAAAAGATTGGGCTATGAAGCTTGATGATGTGTTATGGGGGTTCCGGACCGCTTACAAGACGGTATTAGATATGTCACCGTATCAAATTGTCTATGGGAAGCCGTGCCACTTACCCGTAGAAATCCAACACAAAGCGTTTTGGGCTTTGCGTCGCTTGAACTTGACCCTTAGGGATGTAAAGGAGTTGAGGCTAACTCACATGAATCAATTGGATGAGTTTAGGAGTCGTGCTTTCAAGAATTCAGAGATTTATAAGGAAAGAATGAAGAGGTGGCATGATTCTAAAATTTCGTACAAGGAGTTCAAGCAAGGAGATGAGGTACTACTTTTTAACTCTCGTTTGAAGCTTTTTGCAGGCAAGTTGAAGTCTAAGTGGACGAGACCGTTCATGATTCATCGAGCCTTAGGAGGGGGGAGTTATGAGCTTATTGACAAAGATGGTGACGTTATCGCGGTGAATGGGCATCGATTGAAGCATTATAGGTCGCCGGATGATGCGTGTGTCATTTTTGATGATTCCTTGTTCTGATTTGGTACCGTCGTGACTCTACGACGTTAAACATGAGCGCTTGTTGAGAGCTTACTCTTCCGTTTTATTGCTTTATTTCTTTTGTGTGAGTAAGAAATTTTTATATTTAAGATGCTTACTACTCGGCAATTCCATCTCTTTTCAAACTTAGTTTCGACTTACGTTTTTACTAAGTTTGGGGGGGTGTGATGTTATTACCTCATTGAAGCATTAAGAGTATAATCTTTTCTTTGTATTGTTTGTTAGGGGAATTGGTTTTTGTGGCCATGTTGAAATCTTAATCGATTTTGATGTGACGATTTTTTACAATTTGCCTAATGTTCAGTGGTTTTTGGTTGTGTTTTCTTATACGGAGATACTCATGAATGATATTATGTGGAACAATTTCTGAAGTTGTGCTCTAGATTGTACCTAATGAGGTTGTGTTGAAGCTTGAAGTATGTAGTGAATGAAGAACACTCAGTTTTGGAAGTCAGGAGGTAGGTTCGACCAAGTCTAGCAGTGGTTCGACCAGAGCCAGAGGTCGAACAAAAGCAGAGGAAGTCGAACCGGCCAGAGAGGAGGTTCGACCAAAGCCATAGTGGTTCGACCTGATCATGAGGTTGAACCTATGGTCGAACCTGTCAGTCGGAAGCACTCTGTTTTCCAGAAGAGGGGTTCGACCAATTCAAGAAAGGTTCGACCTGTTTAGCAAGTCGAACCCCTGGTCGAACCAAGAAGATTGTTTGTCCAGAAGAGAGGTTCGACCTCGCCATCCATGGTTCGACCAGTACAGGTGGTTGAACCCGAGGTCGAACCAAGCCAGGTACGCGTTTTAAGTTCGAATTTTCAGAGGGGTTCGATCACTTTTTCGAAACACCAAACCTCGAACCCTCTTCGAACCTCTACACCCTTGCACAAATTCTTCAATTACACTTGATTTCACACCGATTACACAACATTACACCTTGAATTATCGATTTGGTCGCGGATTTGGGCGGATTTCGTCGCGAGTTAGGGCTGAAATCGCATTTTTTGGTTGTTTTGTGTTCTCGATCGGTTGTTCACCATGGGCAAGTCACAAGGTACGTTTTTTCCAACTCAATTACTCTAGGATTGAAGGTTTAGGTAAGCAATTTGATGTGAAATAGAGAATTGATGTTAAGTATGGTTGAATTTCATGGTGAATGTTGATATTTTGATTGGTTTCATATGAATTCTTATTTCTTGGATTGTGGTTGATTGATTATTGATAGAACTTGGATTTTTATGTGAATTAATCAAGGATATAGAATATACCATAGAATGAGCATGTTGATTTGGTTTGAAATTGATGAAATTGAAGTAGTTCATGGAGGAAAGCATGTTGAATTTTTGATTGAATTGCTTGAATTGCTTAATGCATGCTTGTTGGTTATGTTTTGATGATTAAAGAAGGTATAATTGAAGATGTTTTGAAAATGTTGAATAAGCAAGAGGTGTTGAGATGATAGTTTGTATGAATATGCATTGATGCTTGAAGTCTTGAGTAGAGTATGTGATGTGCTAGTACAATACTTGCTTTCTTGTCTTGTTGGTTGGATTGAAGTATTTGTTTTCAGGAAAGGGACAAGTATCAAGCAAAGGAAAAGGAAAAGCAGAGGAGGAGAGATCAAAGAAGAGGCATGACAGGCCTTCAAACTTGGACAAAGTGACAAGAAAACTGAGGCTACAAGACCGTTTACCTGATAACTTCAAGATTAGGATGCAAGGTTGGGATGAGATTAAAGAGAAGTGGGAAGAAGTTTCAGACAAGATAGCTCGCACTCGATACCAAGATGATGAAGCGATGAGGATAATGAGAATAGGGGATGATATATTTTGGATGTTTGATCAAGTAGGGATCCGAAGATTCATGGAGTTGAAGAGGCCGACGTACTTCCATGTTACAGCGGAAGTGGTTTGTTCGTTTGAGATGGAGAAGGACCCGCTTGGATACCCCTATCAGTGTACGTTTCAGCTTGGTGGAGTGAGTAGGAGATGGACGTCTGAGGATTTCAACGAGCTGTTTGAGACACCTTTGGAGATCCCTCGTTTAGAAAGTGCTGCATTCAGTGTAAAGCGATTTTGGAGGGAGATCACGGGGGAGATTCGTGATTACAAGACTAGACAGGCTCGTGCGTCTGCAATAAAGAACCCTGTCTTGAGGTACATGGACCGCATCCTGAGCAACACGTTGTTCGCCCGCTCGGAGGGCAGTGTTGTGTCTAGAGGAGAGTTATATGCCTTGTGGTGTATGTTGCATGGAGTGAAGTTCAACGTTGGAGCCTATTTTATTGCGCAGCTGAATCGATTCAAGACCATTGGTTTTCAAAAGGTGAATATTGGAGGGTTATTGACGATTTTGGCTGAGCATTACAACTTGGACCTCACCGGCATTACACCAGTAGAAGGAGAACCCGATTTGATTATGAGCACGTGCGCGAAGGGTGGGTTTGCCCATTTTAGAAATGGAGATTGGTTTTTCACAAGAGGTGTCAAGCCTTTCGAATTTATGTTCCCCTTCGACGTGAGCAACTTGACAACTATTCGGGAAGCAAGGAATAGACTAATGAATTCTCTAGGACACACCGCTTTATCCATGGCAGCGAAGTCGGGTGGTGATTGGAGAGCGGTAGCACAGATGTGTGCTGAGGGAAGGATGGCTGAGTTACAGCAGATTGTTGATCGAGGAGAGTTCCGTCCACCTCAGCCACAGCAGTCTGAAGAGGAGGATCAGGTAGAGGAGCAGCCGGAGATGGAGATTCCGGAAGGAGAGCAGCATGATGCGCCTCAGCATGCTCCAGGACCGCAGCAGCGGCGAGCAGTTCCAGGTACTCGGGAGCAGCTTCGCTTGATTCATGAGCAGCTGATCGCGGTGGTAGCTGCACAGCAGGAGACGAACAGGCAACTCGCGCTCGCTAACGCCAACTACGCCACGCTGAACGAAAGGTACTCTGCCTTGGATGAGCGTGTTGGTAGAGTGAGTAGTCGAGTGGATATGATGGACAAACACATTACCAGTCTGTGCCGAGCTGTGGAAAATAGAATGGATGAGGATGACGATGATGATGAGGATGATGATGCTCCTAGGGAGTAGTTTCAGGTTTTCTTTTGGTTTCTCCGATTCATCTTATCTCCCATTCTTCTTTTTATTTTTACAGATTGGGGTGTGATTCATATGTGAGTGGAATGTACTTGATATAGTTGATCTTGTATCGTTGCTCTGTATATGAGTTATTGATTATGTGCATACATATGTTTACGTGTTTATTTTCATTTGGAAAGAGCATGAATAATTTGTTAAGTATATGGAATTCATGAGGAATTGATTTTGATTATGTGCTATGAGGAGTATTAGGAATTGATTATCTATGTGAGGATTTGAGCCTTTATCATGATTAATCATGATAGTTTATTCTTGAGAGAATCATTCGTATGAACGTATTCTAGAACTTGGCTTGGAGTCTTGTGTGAAACTTACAATTGATGAAATATTAGGATATGATCTTAGGCCATTTTTGATTAATTGAGTCACTTAGCCAAATTTTACCTTTCCTAATGATTTATAAATCTTTGGTAGCCCTGTTTGAGCCTTTTAAAAGCTTTTTCTTTGGCAAGCCAAATATAAGAGCCTTAATTACCTTATTTGAGCTTTGAAAATACCCTATTCATTGGTAGAGAGAATAAGGTGAATAAGTGTGGAAGAAACAAAAGGAAGATGGAATGAGGTTCAGTAAGAAAAGTGCATGGTTAAATCTTGTTAGGGATAGTGCCTGAAATTGGTACCCCGAATTGCTAATACATGGGGCTTGAAGTTTTTAAGAAACAGCCGAACGATGTTCGAGAAGGGTAGTGCCTATAACTGGTACCCGAGCAATTAAAAGAAGAATGATGTTGATGCAAGGAAGAGAAGGAAAATTGATAATTGCAAGTGCAAGAGAAGAATTGGAGGAGAATATGAAGGCGAATGAGAAATCAAGAACCTCCAAGGTAACTCTCTACTAGTGTATTAAGTTACTATGACCAAATTTTCCTACCCTTTCCAAAGAGCCAACATTACAACCTAGAAACAAGTCCTTTGTGATCATAGTGTTAATCTAATGTAAGTTGATTTCTGAGACCTTTGCCAAGCTTATGGTTACGCGTGAATATGAATTGATATGAATGTTTATACTAGCCTATAGTGCCTCACGCACGAGTGAATGAGAGTAAAGACTTATCTTGTCAGTGAGATTACTTAGTGCTCCGAATGGTGTGTGATTAGATTGATTTTACATGAGTGACATATTTGATGCAAGTAATTCTTGTTTGATTCAATGAAGTGGCATGTGTAATATGTGTTGTACTTGATCTTGTTGAATTGTACACGACTCCTGTGGTTTAAATTGGTTGCCTCGGGACGAGCAACATGTAAGTTTGGGGGTTTGATGAGTGTGTAAATTCACAAGTTTGGCGCTATGTTTTGTGCTAGTTTTGGAGAGTTTTGATGTGGAAATAGGTGAAAAACCTATATATATTGTGAAATAGCATGAATCAGGTGTTAGTGGAGCTATTTGAGTGTTTTCTTAGCAAAACGGAGTGAAAGAGCCAAGAATCGAAGAGACGGAGTCGAAGCCACGCGAACCGCCCAAGAAGTAGGTGGGTTCGACCTGGCTGGAGGAGGGTTCGACCTCTCCAGCAGGTCGAACCAACGTTGCTGGACAATACAGAGATGGGTTCGACCATGACTCAGTTGGTTTGACCTGGCCATCAGGTCGAACCATGGTCGAACCAGTTTGCAAGAAGGAGGATTCGACCACGACGTTGGGGTTTGACTTGCCCGTTGGTCGAATCGGGAGCAAGAGTTGTCCAGTGCTGAGGTTCGACCTGGGGTTCGACCAAGACCTAAGTGGTTCGACCTGTCCAGAAGGTCGAACCTGTGCAGAATTCTTCCAGTAGCGGGGTTCGACCTGGGGTTCGACCTGTGGCTCGGGGTTCGACCTGCTTGACGTGGTCGAACCTGTGTGTGAGAACTTACCTTATCCGGATTTTCGAGGCCGAAACGCGTGAGATCACTTAGAAAGCCCATTCCAAGCCCTAGAGACGTGATTACAAGTATAAAAGGAGGCTCATACAGAGAATAAAGAGAGCTTTTGATCGTCAATCGTAGGAGAGACAAGAGTAGAGGTGGTGATCCATTCAGAGAGCTGTGACAGAGGTTCGCTGAAGGTTCAAGTAAGAATGATTCATCTAACCATGATTGTTCCTAGATCAATCATGGGCTAGAAACACCTTGGTAGTTCTAGGGTTATGAAAGTTTCATGATGTAATTCGTGTTTCGTGTGTAAAACTCCGTACAACACTACCTGTGGTTTGTTTTATATAAGATTGCATATTTAATCCATACTCATAGTCTTTTTGTGCATCAATGATCGTTGTGTAGAGTCTGAATACATGACATGGTTATTGATTGAGTGCGTTCACTACTGAGCAGGGTTTATCGTTATAATTCTAAGTGAAGGGATTTCGAAGTATTATTAGAACTGTCTTATATGAATATTCATGAATTGAATTGAATTCGGGTTGATGAATAGGATGAAGAGTATAACTTTATAGTACCTAAAAAGGGAGATCAAATCGGGTTAGATTCTAGACGTAGAAGATAATTGATTATGATAGTACCTAGAAAGGGGGGTGAAGCATATCTCTTGCTCCGATGTTATTCACACGTGTCAAGCGCATATTTACTTGTGTCTATAGAGTAAACTTGCATGGTCTAGTGATGTGTCCACAAACCACAGGGCAGAGTCGGACACCATCATACGAAAATACGAATTGCTAGTGAAACTGGATGACCCAATGAACTACCTATCATTCTTATTGATCACAACTCACTTCTCTCTACTTTTGCTATTTCTTTTGTTAATTCGATTAGAAGTTACTATCCATTAAACCTTTACAATTACCAACATAGTCTAAAATATACTAGAAGATCACAAAATTGATATTTATCCATCCCGTGGGTTCGATATTGTAACTTGGTCATCTTCGCGACTACAATTGATATCCTTATACTTGAGGATTAATTTGTGTGTTGAGAAAACCCCTATCACGGACCAACTACCAAACTCTGTTTGCTCAATATCTTCTATAATATACAAAATAGAAGAAAAATATTATAAAAAAAAATAAAAAAAATTATAGAATCATTTGATCGGTTCAACCAATTTTTTCAGTTTTGACTGGCTTAACCTACTTCAACCATAAAATTTGGTTTTTTTGGGTGTTCTTAATATGTTTTGACTTCAATTTTTGGTTCAACCGGATGAATCGATTCGTTCGATTTGATTTCCGACATTTTAAAAACATGTAAATATGGATTACTATTTTGTTTTTGGTAAGTTTTAATTTGACGCACATATTGCATACATAAGGGTCAAAGTTAAAGATTTAATATTGGAGTGTTTTAAGATGATTTGCATTCTTTTCACGCCCTCCGTTTCAAATTGGACATTCTCTTTTTGGGGCTTACTTAGTTGACCTTGTGTCACACATGACCTAGGTGAATTTTGATCGTTGGATCAATTTTCTTTGAGTCTAAGCCGTTGGATCAAAAAATATTATTTTTAAAATAAAAGGCTATCTATTAAACAAGTCTCACCATTATAAAGGAGGGATTAGGTGCAATTTCCTAGCTAGGTAGTGAGCCCATTTCCCCACGGAGAGAGAATGACTCATTTTTTCATAAATCTGACAGATCCATTTTAAATTCTCAATTTCAACACTGCAACTCCGTACCTTTGCAATATTCTCCAACTCCGCATTTTACGAATGGTTTACGCAGTGGTTTTCTTCACCAGTAGAAGATTCTCCAACTCTGCACTGGTGGCTTTCTTCACCATTAATGCAAGATTCTCCAACTCCGCACCATTATGATTTACGCAGTGACTTTCTAGTTCCCGTCATCAATACACTGGGAAAAATGTATGCACTGTATAAGTCCAAAAATCCCTTAAGATGCAGTGTCAATCAACCTGCGCACTACACCCACCCTATGCACTTCACCTCACATAGTCCCTAATCTACATAGATTAGAACAAGCGCATGATATCCCACTTTTCAGGGAGTTTCCTAAGCTAGCCAAATCATCATCCTCGGACAATTAGTGAGATAGTGGGTGGGAAAGATATATGATGATATGAAGAATAAATATTATATTTTCGTATCAAATTTTCACGTAAAATATTTGAATATATAAAAAATATAAACATACCTATTTTACACAAGGAAATAATCAATCTAAAAAATTTATCCCTTAATTATAGCTGAATCAAAAACTAAATATATGATTTTATTTAATGCTATTAGGATAGAAAAGTGAATAGATTTAAGTGATTGGAGGAGAAACGTGTTTACACTTAAATTAGACAGCTGGCCATTAAGAGAGTGGCAAAAGTGGTAAAAAAGAAAAATTATGGGTACGCGAAGTGACGAGTTGCTGACCTTACTGTTAAGCACGCGAAGTGACGGAAGCAGTGTATATGATGAAGTGCATAGATACTGATTGTAACCAGAGTATCCATCCAAGAAACAATAAAAATCATAACCTGCAAGTCTATCCAACATCTGATCCATAAAGGGTAAAGGAAAGTGATCCGTACACGTGTTCTCATTCAATTTTCTATAATCCACACAGACACGCCACCCTGTAGGTACCCTAGTAGCAAGCACTTCACCATCATCAGACATAATAACAGTCATTCCCCCATTCTTAGCTACCACATGCAAAGGACTCACATAGGTACTATCACTAATAGGAAAGATAATTCCTGCATCTAACCAGGTAAGCACTTGTTTCCTAACAACCTCTTGCATAGCAGGGTTCAACCTCCACTGATGCTACATTGAACATTTATTTTCATCTTCAAGTCTTATCTTATGCATACAAAAAGCAGGATTAATTCCTTTCAAATCATCTATTGTCCACCCTATGGCAGACTTATGTTTTCTCAAAACAACTATCAGTTTATCAAGTTCACTTTTAGATAGAGAAGAATATACAATTACCGGAAAAGTTTCATTCTCCCCCAAATAAGCGTACTTGAGATGTTCTGGAAGTGGCTTGAGCTCGGTCTTCTTTTCTTCCTTGCTGCTGTCCCCTTCAACACGTAGAGGCAAATATTGCTTGGTCCACAGAACTTCCTCAACTGCTGAGTCTTCTTGCTTGTATCTGCTCTCATTAAGATTAAGTAAGGTTTCAAGAAAATCAATAGCAAGCTCATTAGATAATTCATCAAGTAAAATATCATTAGTAGTAGGTAAAGTAAGAGATTCGCGGATGCATGTTTCAACAGGATCCTTAGACAGGATCAAAGGCAAGTCATCCTCCACAATCTCCTCTACTACTTCCACAAACTTGCACTGCTGCTCTTCTGCTGGCCACTGCATCGCCTTGTTCAAGGAGAAGATAATTTCTTTTTCATTGACTCTAAGCCTCAACTCTCCTTTGAACACATCGATCAGAGCTCTTCCAGTTGCAAGAAATGGACGTCCCAAGATCAGAGGCGTTCCATCCTTATCATCCTCCATATCAAGAATCAGGAAATCTACAGGAAAAACCAAAATCGAACCCTCAACATCCTCGCATAAATCAAAAATATTAAGAATCCGTAAAAAATTGACCCTTCAAGCAACAACATAATGCAAAAAATTTATTTCGACATTACAAGACAAGGTATGTATATTACCCCCCCAACCCCAAACTTAGATCAAACGAAGTTAGAAGCTAAGTTTGCAAAGAAGTATATACCGCAGTCAAGCAACACCTAATAAAATTCCTACACCAACACAGATATATAAAAGCAATTAAAATGGGAGGGAAAGCCCCCAACAGGCGCTCATGTTTAACGTCGGAGAGTCACGATGGAATTCAAACCTCAACTCAAGTACTCAAGAGAGTACTTGTATATCCTGCGGTGACTTGTAATGCTTCAACCTCTGACCATTTACAACCATAAGATCACCACTCTTACTTTTCAACTCAAAACTCCCCCTCCACAGACTCTATGTATAACAAACGGTCCACTCCAACGGGACTTTAGCTTACCTGCAAAAAGTTTAAGACGAGAGTTGAAAAGAAGTACCTCATCACCAACATTGAAATCCTTGAATCGGATCTTCGCATCATGCCATCTCTTCATTCTTGCCTTGAAGATCCTCGAGTTCTCATAAGCTCTCTCTCGGAATTCGTCAAACTCATTGATTTGAGTTGTTCGAAAATCCTTAGCATCCTCCATGCTCAAATTCACATGCCTGACAGCCCAATAAGCTTTATGTTCAATCTCTACAGGAAGGTGGCAAGATTTTCCATACACAATCTGGTAAGGCGACATCTCTAAGACAGTCTTGAAAGCTGTTCTGAATCCCCACAAAGCATCATTAACTTCGTTGACCAATCTTTCCTTGTACTTCCAACTGTCTTCTCCAACACTTGCTTTATCTAACGATTGGAAACCTCGGCTTGCCCATTTGCTTGCGGATGATAGGGTGTAGTAACCCTATGCTTTACTCCATAATCCCGAAGAACCTTCTCCAACATCTTTTTGGCAAAATGGGTTCCTCCATCGCTTATGAGCGCCTTAGGTACTCCAAAACGGCTGAAAATGTCTTTCTTGATGAACTCTTGAACCACTCTAGCATCATTCGTCCTGGTTGAAATTGCTTCCACCAATTTCAAAATATAGTCCACTGCTAGCAGAATGTAGAGGAATCCATTAGATGGGGAAACGGCCCCATAAAATCAATCCCCCAAATATAAAAAACCTCTACTACTATGCTAGGCTGCAAAGACATCTCATCCCTCTTTGAAATATTTCCCATCCGCTGGCATCTATCACATGTATCCACATACTCTTGATAGCTTTTGAACAGGGTAGACCAATACAAACCAGATGAAGCACCTTTTGAGCAGTCTTTTGGGTGTCAAAATGACCCCCATTCAGCTATGTGTGGCAGAAATCAAGTACACTTTTCCATTCAACCTCAGGAACACACCTATGGATTATAGAATCCGTGCAGATTTTGTAGACCCATGGCTCTTCCCATAAGATAGATTGAACATCATGCAGAAACTTTACCAACTGATGTCTACTCAGCCCATAAAGCTTCACTCCCGTGACAATGTAGTTAACAAAATCAGCATACCATGGAGCATCCTTCATCTCTTTCTCAGGGTAAGTCTTTGAGACTGCGAAAACCTTTTGAATATCCACCATCAATATCCTTTCATCAGGAAAATAATCCTTGATGACCTCAGCAGCATCATCACAATGCTTCTTCGTCTGTAGACGCGACAGGTGGTCGGCTAAGACGTTCTCACTCCCCTTCTTGTCACGAATCTCCATGTCAAACTCCTGAAGCAAGAGAATCCATCTGATTATCCTCGGCTTTGCATCCCTCTTATCCATCAAATATCTGATAGCCTAGTGATCAGTGTAAACCCCAGTCTTCATGCCCACCAAGTAAGGTCGAAACTTATTAAAGGCATACACCACCGCCAAGAATTCCTTCTCGGTGACAGTGTAATTCTTTTGAGCAGAATCAAACGTCTTACTTGCATAGTAAATGGCATGAATTTTCTTCTCTCTCATCTTCTCCAACACGACTCCCAAAGCCGTTTCACTGGCATCACACTCCAGCATAAAGGGCTGAGTCCAATCTGGAGTAATAAGAATCGGAGCAGTTATTAATGCTTCCTTGAGAACCTGAAAAGAATGTAAGCATACTTCATCAAAATCAAATTTCACATCCTTTTCAAGTGACCTGGACATCGGTTTTGAATATTTGGAGAAATTTTTTATGAATCTCCTATAAAATCCCACGTGCCCCAAGAATGACCGGACTCCTCTTTCATTAGTGGATGGTGGAAGCTTCTCAATCGCCACTACCTTGGCACGATCAACCTGAAGACCTGCAGCAAAAACATGATGTCCCAAAACTATCCCGTCTCTAACCATAAAGTGGCATTTCTCCCAGTTCAAGACGAGGTTAGTCTCTTCACATCTCTCCAAGACCAAAGATAAGTTAGACAGACAAGAGTCAAAAGAAGAACCAAAAATAGAGAAATCATCCATAAATACTTCCATGACTCTTTCAATCAGACCTACAATAATAGCCATCATATACCTTTGAAAAGTCGCAGGTGCATTACATAAACCAAATGGCAACTTCCTAAAGGCAAAAGTGCCATAGGGGCAGGTGAATGTAGTCTTTTCCTAATCCCCCGGTGCAATTATTATCTGATTGTAACCAGAGTATCCATCCAAGAAACAATAAAAATCATAACCTGCAAGTCTATCCAACATCTGATCCATAAAGGCTAAAGGAAAGTGATCCTTACCCATGTTCTCATTCAATTTTCTATAATCCACACAGACACGCCACCCTGTAGGTACCCTAGTAGCAAGCACTTCACCATCATCAGACATAATAACAGTCATTCCCCCTTCTTAGCTACCACATACAAAGGACTCACATAGATATTATCACTAATAGGAAAGATAATTCCTGCATCTAACCAGGTAAGCACTTGTTTTCTAACAACCTCTTGCATAGCAGAGTTCAACCTCCGCTGATGCTGCACAGAACATTTATTTTCATCTTCAAGTCTTATCTTATGAATGCAAAAAGCAGGATTAATTCCTTTCAAATCATCTATTGTCCACCCTATGACAGACTTATGTTTTCTCAAAACAACTAACAGTTTATCAAGTCCACTTTTAGATAGAGAAGAAGATACAATTACTGAAAAAGTTTCATTCTCCCCCAAAGAAGTGTACTTAAGATGTTCTGGAAGTGGCTTGAGCTCGGTCTTCTTTTCTTCCTTGCTGCTGTCCCCTTCAACACGTAGAGGCAAATATTGCTTGGTCCACAGAACTTCCTCCACTGCTGAGTCTTCTTTCTTGTACCTGCTCTCATCAAGATTAAGTAAGGTTTCAAGAAAATCAATAGCAAGCTCATTAGACAATTCATCAAGTAAAATATCATTAGTAGTAGGTAAAGTAAGAGATTCGCGGATTCATGTTTCAACAGAATCCTTAGACAGGATTAAAAGCAAGTCATCCTCCACAATCTCCTCTACTACTTCCACAAACTTGCACTGCTGCTCTTCTGCTGGCCACTGCATCGCCTTATTTAAGGAGAAGATAATTTATTTTTCATTGACTCTAAGCCTCAACTCTCCTTTGAACACATTGATCAGAGCTCTTCCAGTTGTAAGGAATGGACGTTCCAAGATCAGAGGTGTTCCATCCTTGTCATCCTCCATATCAAGAACCAAGAAATCTACAGGAAAAACCAAATTCGATACCTTTACTAGAACATCCTCAATAACTCCCTCGGGGTATGTCAATGATCTAACTGCTAACTGTAAAGCCACAGAAGTAGGCTTCAACTCCCCCAAACTAAGCTTCTTGAACACTGAAAAAAATATCAAATTTATATTAGCTCCAAGATCACATAATGCTTTCCTCGCTGGTGCTTTTCCAATCTCGCAAGGAATGATGAAGCTTCCAAGATCCTTCAACTTTTAGGGCAACTTTCTCTGAATCACTGAGCTACAGTTTTCTGTCAGGTTTACTGTTTCCACACTGTTCATGCTCCTTTTTCTGGAGATGAGTTCTTTGATTAATATTGCATACTATGGCATCGACTCCAAAGCCTTGGAAAAAGGAATACTAATCTGAATGTTCCTCATAACATCAACAAACTTTTTGAACTTCTCATCCAGCCTCTTCGACAAGAATTTCTGAGGGAAAGGAATTGGTACCTTTGTGATCGGTAATCCCAAACTGTCTTTCTTGAATACCATTTCTGTTTATCTCAGTTACTTAGCCTTCTGCCATTTTTTATCAGCGATTTCCAGATCAAACTGACTCTGTACAGAATTCGAACGCACTGGAAAACCTGAAGGAAAGCTCGCCGGCTTACTCGACTTGAGCGAGGGACAAACCTGGCCGAGTGGGCCATGGTTCGAATCAGAGGACCCTTCTAAACTGGCCTGGACCCCACTCAGCTGCAACTCGACTAGTTTAGAAGCCAGCTCGGCTCGATCTGGGTGTCGAGTCGCGGCCAAGCGGCTCTGTTCCTCCCATATTTTGTACTACTTCTATTCTGCTTCATTCTGCATCAATTTTGTATTATTCTGCACCAGTTCTGGACCTTTATAATGCTTCCCGGACCTCAAAGTGGACCTCAAACTGCACTTGCTGCCGATTTACTATAGTGGAGATCTGTCCCATGGTATATGACAAATTCTGCAACTGCTTGTTCACTACCTCATTCTGCTTTGTCATATTAAAGTCCATGAGAACAATGCAGTTATTGATCTTGTTTATGTCAGCATCATTCTTTTTCATATACCTGGTCAACACTTCATCAATACCGGCCTTCCCTTCTTCAGTCTTTGCACCATGGTCAAAATTAGGGAGATATGGAACTGCATTATTCGGATTTGAATATGCGAAGTTCCCATGCCTCTGATTCTGCCAATTGACTCCTTGATTACTAGGACCTTCCCCTTGGTTATTCCTTTGATTTGAATTACCTTGAGGGTACCTATTGTCTTGCCAATTCTGAGGAGCTCTCGAACCTTGAAGACTCTGCCCCATAGCCCAATTAGCATCCTCGACCTCTTGAAGGTTCATCACCACATCATCACTAGCAGGCCCTCGGTTGCCACCCCCATTATTACCTGATATAAGAGTAACCAGGTTTTTGTTCATCTGTTCCAATTGTGTGACAACCTTATCATTCTTATCAGCTTCAGAAATTTTATCCTCAACCTTTGCGACTTTACCAAGTATGTAAGTCCCTCGGATCCTCTCAGACAGCCAATCCATTGAGTTCAAAGAGATATCATTAAACAATTTTTCTACGACATTGGATGTTTTGCCAAAGATTGTTCCTCCAGCAGAAGCATCAACCAACACTCTCGATTCGTTGTCAAGGCCATTATAGAAGACACTGATGAGTTGAGACTTTTTAAATCCATGTCGTGGGCATCTTCTCAACGCATCAGTAAACCTTTCCCAAGCCTCTCCAAACGACTCATCTCTTCGCTGCTTGAATTGATTGATCTCCTGTTTCAGTAAAAGAACCTTACCATGTGGCATAAATCGATCCACAAATAACTGCTGCAACTCAGTCCAGTTTGAGCAACTGTCTTCCTTCAACTTATCATACCATTCCCTTGCCTTATCAACCAATGAAAACTGAAAAAGCCTCATCTTACATCTATCATTAGTAGCATCAGCAGCTTTTACTGTATCCATGTAGCTGTAGAAATGCTTAAGATGGCCGTAGGGTTCATCAAAAATGCCTCCGGCAAAGGGATTTTTCTCCACCATATTAATCAGGGCTGGCCTTATGTCGTACGTTTCATCCGCTTGAACGGCTCCAACTACGCCTGATCCTCCTAGATTGGTAGACTTGAATGTCTCTCGGATGACGATGTCATCCTCATCAGTTCTATCTCCCATACTTGTTGTTTCTGATTCTGATTCGGATTCTGATTCAGCTTTTCCTGGATTAACCTGACTTTCTATCTGCTCTTTTTCCTCCTCTACGACTACTTTAGGATCTGGTGTCTCCGTTTTCTTCTTCGGAGGAGGGACCTTAACAAGTTTTGGGCTATTTTTCAACGATTTCTGCCTCAAAATGCGACCTGAAGAGTAAAAATATGCTGCAGAATCGAACAGGCCTCGAATGGGCCCCGAATTAGCTAACTCAGCACCCAGCTTGGCTCGAGCTGGGTCTGGACTCTGCCGAGTGGTACCCAAGCCGCTCCACACTTGCTTGACATGTCAACGGGGTCCCACCTGTACCCCACTCGGCTAACTTAGACCACCGAGTGGGCCCTGCTCGGCCTGAGCTAACTGGCAAGTAGGTCCCAAGCTGGCTCGTTCCATCTCTGTTCTGCTCCATTTCCGATTTTGCTCTGTTTTACACTATTTTCTGCCTTCAAAACTCACAAAAACACCTTAGTAGCCTTAAAATCTTGTAAATGCTTAAACGTACACAATTCCATGCAAAAACAATAACTTTTCTAGGCAAAATGGTGTAATGTGCACACATAAAATGTGTGAAATTCCACTCTCAACAAACCCCCAAACTTACCTGCTGCTCGTCCCGAGGCAACCACATAAAAAACCAATAGAGTAATTGAGAGGAAATTTCACAGCAGAAGACATCCAAGACAATATAACAATTCAAAAATCATACTTCAAATAAAAGATAACCATCCATTTAAGAACATACAATTCAAATAAGCTATTTTACTTATTCAGAATGCTCATCCATCCATTCGCACGAGTAGTGTTTATGCTCAACGCTCAAGTGCAAGATATACACTTTTAGGGTAAGGTGTTTACACTCAAAATCAATTCAAACACACGCGTAATCATAAGCTTGGCAATCATTTCAACTCTCAACTAAAGGAATAATTTCAATAATAGGATCACAAAGGTCTTGCATTAGGGTGTAATGTTGGCTCTTTGGTAAAGGTAGGGAATATATGAATAAAGTGACTCAATCACTAGTAGAGAATCAAAGAAGACGTAAAGCTTTTCAACAAACAGTTTTATTTTCTTCTTCCTCCTTCAATGCTCTTCAACTCTTCTTGCAATTCGGTTTCCTCATTCACTTTTGAACACAACTTCCTTACTTGAATCTCTTTTTTTTCTTTTCTTTTCTCTTCTTTTTTTTTAAATAAAGGTACCAGTTTCAGACACTACCTTTTATCATGGGGTACCGGTTTTGGGCACTACCCCTTCATGCAATAATTTAACCACTCTTCTTCAATAATTTTCATCACTTCCAACTTATTTCTCCTTTATATTCTTCTTCACACGACACCAACTTGACTCCTTCAACTCTCTACTAGGTAGAAATTTTTAAGCCTAACAAAGGGATCAATTGGCTAATCACGTAGGCTTCCAACAAATAAGGCTTTTAAGCTCAAAAGGGTTAACTACGGATAATCTCAATAGGTATGATAATAATTTGGCTAGTGACTAATAAACAACAAAAATGGCCAAAGATCATTTCCTATTGTCTAGTCAAACATGTAGCTTCAAGTAAGATACAAAGCCAAGTTCTAGAATACGTATGTATGAACGACACTCACAAGAATAAACTGAATCATGCAACTTGTCATGATTTCAAAAGGCTCAAATCTCACATGGCTATACAAATGAACAAGCAATCTTAATAAAGCTACATAGCTAATCTTCCTTGCACATAATCAAATTTCAAGCATCTTAATATCAAAGCACAACATCAAATTATTTCTCATCCTAATACAATACAAATCAAATACACAACTCCATGACTCAATGAACTCCTAATCAATAATCAAATATCATCCATCACATAATCAATACAAATAACAACAGAATAATTATATCATACATTCCCAAATCAAAAGAACAGAAGCCTAGCACATAACCTATCAAATGACTCAAAAAGTGAAAAATCAAGAAGGTGGGAGTAAAGAGACACAAACACTATTGGCTATCACTGCTCATATTAGATCATCAGGATCAATGTGCCAGGCATTGAAGTCCTCACGTATCTCCTCCAATGTCCTCACTCTCTCTGACACCTGAGTGAGCGTGTTGTTCAGTGCTCCAATCTGGATGTTGGTCGCTATCTGAGTCGTATTAATCTTCGTCAGCTGGCGGTGAATAGCTGTATTTTCGCCTCTCCTCCTCCTGTTCTCCACAGATAAATGTGAAAGGTGAGCATGCATACCTTGGGCCTGCTGGCCGTACCATGAAATCATCAGCTCCCATGCCTCAATACCAGGAGTCAATGAAGGTGGTGGCATCCCATACAGGGGATAGTGGCCAACTCTGAGGAACAAGGGCTTTCCCTCAAACTTTGCTCCTCCTGGAGCTCCTCCATACTGCTCATCTGCCCCACCACCATAGTCCTGGTATGGCATCTCATCCTCAGCTCCTCCAAACTCGAACCCCTGATCACCTCCATCATAGACAGGAGCATCCATAGCCATCGGCTGTGCAAGTGCTACCTGCGCAGCCATTCTCTAATCCCGATCATCCTTTATAGCCTCAATGACAACCTTATGACCCGGTGTATTCATACCAATGTTTTCCTCATTCCGAATAGTGATGAACTGATTCAGCTCAACAGGGAAACTAAAAGCATTGGGTGCAATGGTGTACACATACTCCAAGACACCTCTCTTAGAAATCTTGAACACCTTTTCTGTCTCCAACGAACACAAATCAATGTTCGGCTTCTTCCTCACTACCTCCATCCCACTCGTATCAATCCTATAATGGTGAGCAATAGGAGTAATCAAACCTTCTATGTTCACTATCTGTCAAACATGGGTAGTGAACTGGTATATCTGATGGATCAGGTACACACCCACATTAAACTGAACATCATTCAGCATACACCATAGCACATATAGCTCCCTACTAGGAATCACTCTACTCTCGGATCTGCAGAAGATAGTGCATGAGAGAATTCGATCCATATACCTCAACACGGGATTGCGGATGCAGGTGGCTCTAGCATAACTAGGATTGTATGCCACATTCCTCCCCATAATCAACCTCCAAAAATCATTAGCCTTGAAATTTCATGCTCCACAAAAGCTGGAATGCCCTCAGGACATCTAAGAATCTTGTTAATCGAGTCCGAGGTTTCTACCTTATGCTCTCCACCTCCTAGAACAAACTCGCACGCATATGGGATCTCATCTTCATACATCACCCATAGCGTGCAGAGGAACTCTGCCACCAGTCTGAAATAAGTGGGAGCTCTGATCTCCATGAAACTCCAGATACCCACCTGATCAAACATCCACCTTATATCATCGGTAAACTGTAAAGTTTCTATTGTCCGATCATCCTGGTACCGGGTGTTTATAATCTTATCTGCTATTCTCCCATAGAGCACGGCTATCTCATCCCAATTATCAAGCTCAAACCCGTAATCTTCTGGTAATTTCTTTGCCCTCTTAAACCTTTCATATATTTGCACTGCAGTTTCCCCAGGTTCAATATCAGGCTCATATGATGTGTCCTCATCTGTCCTCTTCTTCTTGCTCTTTCCTGTTGCAATTTATATAAGCAAAGCACACTCTTCCATCAAATAATCAAATAAATAGGACCTATGCAATTTAATTCCAAGTTCAAAGCTATCATATTCAAAACAAAGTACCAAATCAAGCTTTTAACCTTTAATTAAATATACATAATAGTAAACGTCCTATATCAACGTTCAAATACAACAATTCCACCATAAACATGCTTCCCAAAAATCAAAGAACACTCATACTTGGTCACATTCAACTCAAAAAACCAAATTCAAGCATACATGAACTTTCTTAACATAGCATGTTCATGGGAAATTCCAAACCTACTCTCAAATTCCAACTTACTTTCACATTCAAACACAAATCAACACTTTCTCATGCTCAATAATCAACAACAAACCAAGTGATTGAGACCATAAGCAACAAACAATCAATGTATTCAATAATTAAGCACAAATTCGAATGCACACCAACTGTTCGTAAAAATCCCTCAACCAAATCCCAACTTGAACATGCAAATTTATCACAACTATCACTTACCCATACCAAATTCACATCACCAATAGCAATCTAAGAGTGAAATAGTCAAGAAAAACATACCTCTTGTGTTGTACATGATGAATTTTTGAACTTGTACTCAACACCCAAAAGCCCCAATTCACACACTAAAATGCCCTAATCTAATGAAATGATGCAAGATAAATGGAGTAGTGTAGTGTGTGGACTGATTTAACTGAAGAGAAAGGTGAAAAGTGGCTGGAAATCACGACGGGAATGGCGAAATCGCGGCGGCAAGAACTGAAACGGGCTTGAAATGGCACTGAACAAGCTGGACACGTTTTTAACCCAACTCGCCTATCTGGAAGGGCAACTCGGACTGAGCCACCATCCGAGCGGGCCTAGATCCTGCCGAGCGGGCCACCTGGCCCGCTAACCACGTTTCCTGCATGCATTCAGCACCAACTTGGCTCCCTTCTCATGTAACTCGGCTCGATCTGATAGCCGAGCCATGGCCGAGCTACTTGATTCTACTTCTATCTTCGATCCCCTGCTTTTTCTGTACTGTACCCTGCTTCAGAACTCAATTCCAAGTGAAATCATACAGTATAGTACCATCAAGTGCTAAGAAAAATTAAAAAATCATCACCGAGATCCATAAAACCGACTATACTAATACTAGGGCCAACACAATAAACACCACAAAATAAAATATAAAACCTGGAAAATCGCAAAAAATCTGAAGAGTATAAATACGCTTAAACACCACAAAGCCTGAAGAGTATACATATGCTGCAGAATCGAACAGGCCTCGACTGGGCCCAGAATTGGGCCACTCGGCACCCAGCTCGGCTCGAGCTGGGTCTGGACTCGGCCGAGTGGCACCCGAGCTGCTCTACACTGGCTTGACACGTCAGTGGGGTCCCACCTGGACCCTACTCGGCTAACTTGGACCACCAAGCGGGCCCAGCTCGGCTCAAGCTGACCTGCGAGCGGGTCCCGAGCTGGCCCATTCCGCCTCTATTCCACTCCGTTTCTGATTTTGCTCTGTTTTATATTGTTTTCTACCTTCAAAACTCACAAAAACACCTTAGTATCCTCAAAATCGTGTAAATGCTTAAACGTACATATTTTCATGCAAAAACAATAACTTTCCTTGGCAACATGGTGCAATGTGCACATATAAAATGCGTGAAATTTCACTCTCAACAGATACAGAAAGGGAGTGGCGTGGGGTTACTCTGATGTATGAACCATTAGAGATTGATTGGAAAATTTTAACCTATCTTGTTCATCTACAGAATAGAGAGTACTCTGGGGAAGATACTCCGCAGGATTTGGACCTGAGCATAGTAGAGAAGAGCGACGGTTAGCCTCTGAATCTTTATATATATATATATATATATATATATATATCATTGTAATAAGATAAATCTTGATTTCTTAATCTATTTTAATAAATTTTGTGATTTTTTTTAATTCTTTTTTTATCAAACTGTGATTGTGGATCTCTTTCTTCTTTATTTTGTTCTTTAGACTTTCGAGTTGTCGATGATTCTAGATAGGATTCTTCTATAGGTAAAACCTTGTCTTTGTTCTTTCTTGCTTGAGGAAAATTTAATCGCTTTACATTTCTTTCAGATTCAACTCTTAATTCTAATTTGTCTATTTCTTGGTTATAATTTCATTCATGACATCTTATACATATAGTTATTTCTTTCGGATCCATCTCTTAATTCTAATTTGTTTATTCCTTCCTTACAATTTCATTCATGATGACACCTTATACATTTCGTTATTTAATTTGCTAATAAAATTTGTTTTTAATTTGAATATTTTTCTTTAATCTTCAAAAAAAATTGAATGTTTTCCGAAAAATATACATGAGAAGAAAATGATAATGTGTGCAGTATTGATTAGGGGAGATGAAATAATAATGTATGTAGTGTTGCCTGTGTTGGTGAGGGAATAAGGAACGATAATGTATGCAGTGCAGTGTTTGTGAGATAGCACTTACCACGGTGGTGAATGATGAGATTAGAGGGATGAGAAAATTAATATTTTATTAAATCCTTAAACCAGGAATGCTAACATCATGTGTGTTCACTCTTAACCTGCCATCGGTGCTGACCTGGGTCATGTGTGAGCCTGG
The DNA here is from genome assembly GCA_023678885.1 of Pogostemon cablin. Taxonomy (NCBI): domain Eukaryota; kingdom Viridiplantae; phylum Streptophyta; class Magnoliopsida; order Lamiales; family Lamiaceae; genus Pogostemon; species Pogostemon cablin. Next base: position 16,378,542 of record CM042963.1, read on the forward strand.
GTCAGTTAAGAATTGTCCTTTCTTTTTTTGAGTTGATTAAGAGATAATATAATATTTTAACATACAGTGAGGTGAGAAAAATAATATTTTAATATAAAGTGAGAAATTGTATTAGTTGAGTGTGGATCCCATCTACGAAAAATAAAATGTACACTTAATATTGAGACAGACCAAAATAGAAAAACATGCACGTTTTAGTGGGACGGAGAGAGTAATTTGTAAATTTAAATATTTGAATGATATCAATAATTATGAGAATAATATAAATTTGTGTGAAATCATTTTACATGATTTATTTTATGAGATGAATATGAAGTATTAACACTCTTTTTGCCCCACTATAATGTGTGCGTTTTTTTTTTGTATGTGAATTAATGGATATAATATTTTAATGTATAGTGAGTTATGAGATATAATATTTTAATATAAAGTGGGTAATTTTATTAATGTTGAGCATGATCCATGAAGAGATATGAATTGATTTGTGTGGGTCCTATATACCTAAAAGAAAAACAAACACTTTGTATTTGGACTGACTAAAATGACTAAACGCATATGTTGCAACAAGATGGATGGAATATTAAATAAAAAATAATACTACTTCATATAACTGAAAAAAAATGATAATCACCTAATTAAATTATTTAATAAAAAGTAATAATTAGATAATTCTCTTAATAAAATTACACAAAGTCTCTCGATGTTAATATAACTTACCTCTCCTTTCCATTACAAGAGTTATATTTACTGCTTATACGAAGACCAATGCATATTATTCCAATAATTTAATATGTAATTGATTGAGAGATATAATATTTTAATGTATAATAGATAGTTGTGTTAGTGTTGTACATGAGCCACTAAACATATATGGATATATTAATTATTTTGTGTATGTCAATCTACTAAAAAGAAAAATGTAACTCTTGTGGCGGGGCATCATGTTTAGTACTTCCTTTGTCATACACTTATTTTTACACTTTTTGTTTTTGTATGTTCTATATTTATCTTCACCACTCAAAAAATAAAATATCACATCAACCAATAACTTCAAAAGTTATCTATATTTCAAAAATATCACTTTCAACTAACACACATAATATACTTTATACTTTATTTATTATCTCAAAATACAAGAATACCTCTAAAAAATCAATAAAGTTGGTAAAAAAATATTTTTTCTTAATTTACTTATCTACAGTATCGGTGACTTAAGTTCGGGATGGAGGGGGTTGATTGTCGTTATTTTCACCTAAATTTTAGTATCTTTTTATATCCGTTTTTGTAGTATTTTATCTGTATCGTATGTATTTTGGTGGTGTTATGTGATTTTATGATATTGTGTGAGAGTGAACTTAAACATGTGTAAAAACAGGTAAAAACAGAGAGAAAATGGAGTCAGGAGAAAGAAGAAAGAAAAGCAGCACAAACACGCCCAGCCGTGTCGTGTACACGAGCCGAATCACGTACACGCCCCGTGTACCGCGCATGGGCCTATTCAGAATGGCCGTGCACAGGCATCAGAACACACAACATGGCCACCCCTGTAGCTGTGTACAGCGCACGAGCCGTGCGTTGTCTGAAGCTGGCCGTTGACCTGAAGCCCTAAACACGACTCGAGCCGTGTACCGTACACGAGCCGTGTAGGTGTAAAAAGTTAGAAAATTTCTAGATTTCTTCTATAAGGTCTCTAAGGGTATAAATACTACTCCATTCAACATTTGATGGGATATATCCGAAAATCATCAGCTGCACACCTACATCACACACTAATCTCTCCATTTCACACCATCATCTTCATTCATTCATCACCCAATCCATCTATCATCATTCCACCATCAAATCCTTCATTAATTTGAAGAGAAGAAGCAAGGAAGAGAGGAGAATTGCAAGGGAAGGAAGAAGATCACCATTGGAGACATCCAAGGGAGTTTTCATCTAACTTTTGTATTGAAACCTTGTAGTTCATCATGTTTTGTAAGAATCTTAATGTCTATGTTAATTTTCTTTTAAATATGGTAGACTAATCTCCCTTGTGAGATTAGCAACATGAAAGTTGTTGGATAATTTTGGGATCTATGTATTAACATTCTTGTGTTGATTACTTGATTTTCTATCATTGATACTTGAGATCTTGAGATTTATGATGATTTGTGTGTTTGGTTGTTCTAAATATGTGATTAGATTGAGAAATCAATTATGTGCTTAGGATAATTGAGTGAATCATTTCATCAAACATCTCATGTTCATTATAAATTGTAAAGAGATTGAGAAATCATTTATGATTTAGAACCCATTGATAGAACATGTGATTTGTTAGATTGAGAGGTCAATTAATCATGTGAAGGGATTTTCTAATTGAACTTAATACCTAGTTGGAATAGTTTAATTGAGAACCAACCTTAGAGCTATTTTGAGATTGTGAAAATGATCTACATCCTATTCATTTCGAGAGGAATTCCGGTGGTATACGAGTTGGCCCTTAATCTTCAACCCTTGATACATATGAATTTAATGCATGAATCCTTGAATTACCACTTCATTAGTGTTGTTAATCTCACTTTTGTTCAACTTGAAAAATCACTTTCATTCATCTATTCGATTTGCTTGATCATTGTTTGTTTACTTGCTTTAATTACTAGATAAATTACTTGCTTGATCAAAACCCCTTGATGACTAGTCTCTATAAAATCATGAAAAATATTATATCGCTTAAGCTCTAGCGCCTTCCTCCCAATGGTTCGATAAATTCTTCAATTGGTCAACCCGACTACAAGTTATGGCTTCAGGGGTACAATGTAAGAATATAATTTTACAAAAAATTTGCTTTGGATTATTGGAATTTGATTCTCAGTCTAAATTTTATCAAAAATTTTAAAAGATAGGTTAGTAGATACACTACATATTCAAACTTACTAGTAGATACACAAATTTTAAATCATTACTCTTCACTACATTATTTTATGGTTGACTAGATTTTCTATTTTAACCTTATTTTGACCAAATGCACAAAATACAGATTTATCCCAAATTCAATTTCTCTTCCAAATCCCGCAATTAATGAGATTTTTCCCAAAATCCTTATACCCATTTATCATTATTCAGATTACGGATTTCATTTCCCTTTTATAACATTCTTTTGTATATTGAGCATTTCCCTTTTATCCCGTAAACCCATTTTATGATATTCTTCTGCACATTGTGCAAAAATTTGTGGTTACGTTATATGATTATGGAGATGGAGAGAGAGAGAGAGAGAGAGAGTAAATTTTATATTATTCTGCACATTGTGCAAAATGACAGAGTACAATCCTCAAATGCAAACACTTGGAAATTGGGATCAGATTTTGTGGATGGATTAAGAAAAGTATTCCCTCCGTCCCAGGAAAGACTGCGCACCTCTTTCCGGCACGGAGATTAAGAAAGTGATAACTTTTAGGGGTATTATGATATTTTTTGGTAATAAATAAATGATAAAGTATGTTAGGTGAGTTAGGTAGGGGTGGTTTTTTTTGTAAATAAAGTGAATGGAGAAGGGTGATTGTGACTTTTTGCTTTTTTTGGAAGGTGCAAACTTTTGTGAGACAGCCCAAAATGAAAAGTGTGCCATCTGAAATGGGACGGAGGGAGTATTCATTTCTCAATCTGCAATTACGTGAAATAGGAACATATGTGCTTAAGATAATGTATATTAAAGAAAGTATTAATTACTATCTCCGTCCCCTTCAAAGAGGATATTTTTTTCCCATTTTGGGCGTCCCACCCAAAGAGTCCAATTTCCTTTTTATACATATAGGACCCACACACACCTACTAATACAATTAAAATATGGAGTCCACACTCCCAATAATACAACTATTCATTATGCATTAAATAATATTATTTCTTAATCCACGTGAGAAAAGCAAAAGACCCTCTTACTATGGGACAGAGGGAGTATATTTGTTTGAGGTTATAATGGGTATTATAACCTTTTAATTTGTACCCATAAGTAATTTATTTAAGATAATATATCTTAAAATAGTTAGCAATAGTAAGTGTGTATTAGAAAGTAATTGTAGACACTTGAATTTTATTGCCTATTAAATGAAAATATGCAGCAAATTATATATTAAAAATCAATTCATTATTTATTAATTAAGAAATTTCAATAAATTAATTCCTAGAATAAATGATTAAATAATTGATGATTGAGCCATATCCAGCTAGCCCAAATTATTGGATGTGATCAAATCAAATCATGATCAAATTTGGAATCAAATTTGGATCAGATTTTTGGTATAAATCAAATCTGACTCAACAATCAATTGAAAGGCCCAAGCCCACAAAATCAGGTCAAATCAGCTATTGACCAATCAATCTGCGAGTTATAGATGGAAGGTTCTTCATCCTTCACCTATATAAGGAGTCATCCTCTATTCATTCCAGATAGACTCAAGCATCTGAATTATCTTTGTACACCAATTTGTATTTATTTTATTATAAATACAAAATTTGTTGTTATAAATTTTGGCATTCCCATTGGGATAGTCTCTACCTCTCATCTCTTCTCTTTAAGCTTGAAGATACAAAGTATGACTCTTCTTAAGATCGCAATAAAAATGAAATCTGCCTAAAGCCTTTTAGAGCTACAGGCTGTGAAGACTCAAGTGATGACTCCACTAATGATTGCGATACGAAGGCCTACTATATCAAAGCTTCAAGAGTTACAAACTAAAAAGTTTGAAGTCGTTAAAAGAAGTATGTCTGAAGCCTCCTTAGAGACAAACCATGTGGTTGGGATTACTCTCAATAAGCCATTGTACGACAACAAGGGCGGTGAAAATATTTATGCTTGCTCAACTCCTCACTCAATGCCAAGCTCACCATCTGTCTCAACTACAGCTGCAGTGATAACAATCAATGTTGTAACCAATGATTTGAAAATGGGACCAGACCGGCCGGTTCAATTGGGAACCAGAGCCGAGACCAGTTCAGAATACCCTATTAAATCGCATTTTTTAATGAATCGGAAAGAACTAGTTTGAACCGCTTAAAACTAAAAAATCGGTAAACTGATAGAACCGTCGGATCGCCAATTTCATTACTAAATAACATTGTATTCAAACATAAATAATTTTCTTTTGTTTATTTCGAAATATCAAAATGCATCAGCATACATACATACTCTCACAATGCATCAGCATACATACATACTCCCAATTCTTCTTAGTTCTTAAAATATTTTTTGTCGATAGAGGATAATAGAAAGAAAGAAAACAAAACCCTCTTCTAGATCCAGAGCCAAGCCACCGATTTGATGTGTAGATTGAAGAGATATCGTTCATGCGAGAGAGAGAGAGAGAGAGTGAGAAAGAGCGCGACTGTTCATGAGAGAGAGTGTGTGTCGCCTGTCGCGAGTGCTCTGCCTTTTGCGAGAAAGAGTCGCTTATCGCAATTGCGCTACTCATTTGCTGTTTGAGAGATAGAGAGGGGGAATCTATCAGTATGAGTGCGACGCAGGAACAATAATAAAAACCCTACTTGTTTACTCCAATTTCAATTTTAATTAATTGGGCTAAAATGACTAGAAATTAAGCTGGACCTCCATATTATAAATGGGCTTTAGTTGGGCTTTACTTTCAAATTTTATTTTCATGATTGGGCTTTAATAATTATTCAAAATATAATTAAAAATAGATAAATTTAAATTTTCCGGTTGAGCCGCTGGTTGAATCAGTCCGACCGGTCGATCCTCAAACCGTTACCTCCATTGATTTGATGTCTGATCTGGTTTTCTAATCACTAGTTGTAAACATTAAAGAACAACTTGCAAGTATGATGAGAGTCATCGAAGGACTCGTTAAGCATATGGAAGTTCAAGACTTGTTGATATCCAAACTTATGGAAAAGATGGAGATTGCAGAGGCAAGTCATGCAAATGAGAAACAAGTTGAGGATTAGCACGAGGAAGAAGACTCAGTGAAACACCATCCCTTTGAAAAGAAGCTAGTTGAAGTAGAAATATAAGTTTCAGCTGACAGAATGCTTCCTATGAGCCAACTGAAGAACATCGTTCTAGAAACAATAAAAAACAAGTTTGAAGGAAGCTCAAAAATATTCTATTGCCTACAAGAAGTCATATACAAAGAGAGTTAACAACTTGAAGATTCGAGCTGAATACCAACCTTCCAAGTTCCAATACTTTGATGGCAAAGAAAACCCAAGATAGAACGTGGCACACTTCATTGAGATGTACAATAATGCAGGTACTTATGGAGATCATACGGTGAGAAAGTTTATCCGCTCTCTAAAAGGAAATGTCTTTAATTGGCACATCACTTTGGAAGCCAACACCATCAACAGTTGGGGGCAAATGGAAAAAGCAATCCTCAACCGCTTCTATAGCACACGAATAACTGTTAGCATGATGGAGTTAACAAATATTCGTCAAGGTGATGAAGAATATGTAATCGACAACATCAACAAATGTAGGAGCCCAAGCCTCAAGTGCAAAGAAAAGCTGTCAGAAATTTCAGCTATTGAAATGTGCATTCAAGGGATGCAGTGGAATCTTCGCTACATACTCCAAGGAATTCGGCCATAACTTTTGAAGAGTTGGCTACAAGAGCTCACGACATGGAGTTGAGTTTGACATCAAATAACATTGGATAGCCTTCTATTCAAGACTCTTACGAGCTTGAAGACACGTCATTCGATGAGCTTGTGGAAGAGGAACCACAAACAAAGACTATAAATTTTATAAAGATTAATAGAAATGAAGTTGAAGTAAGAGAAAACAACGAATCCCGAGATTGGGAGCAATGAACTGCTAACAAATTCATATCTCCTTGATATGAGCCAAAACTGTCTATATTACGCTCCTTGATATGAGCTAAAACTATCTACAAGTCATGCTCCTTGATATGAGTTAAAACTATCTAAAATCCTCACAAAGTAGAGCTCCTTGAGACGAGCGAAAACTGTCTGCATGACACTCCTTGATATGAGCTAAAACTATCTAAAACCTCCCAAGTCAATGCTTCTCGACATAAATGAAAATTGTCCACACAATGCTCCTTGATACGAGCTTAAACTATCTAACTCAAATAAAATCTCCTTGAAAAGAGACGATACTCTCTACATGTTCAATGCTCCTTGATACGAGTATAAACTATATGCACATCAAATCAAATCTCATTGGGAAGAGACTAAACTCTCTACACATTACGCTTCAATGCTCCTTGATACGAGTATAAACTATATGCACATCAAATCAAATCTCATTGGGAAGAGACTAAACTCTCTACACATTACGCTCCTTGATATGAATATAAATTATTTATAAGTCACGCTCCTTGATATGAGTTAAAACTGTCTACATTACGCTGATATGAGTTAAAACTATTCAAAATGCCACACATTATGCTCCTCGACACGAGTGAAAACTATCCACACAATGCTCCCTGACACGAGCGAAAACTGTTCACAAAAGACTCATTGGCACGAGTATAAAATGATAGCACATTCAAGTTCAACTCTCCATAACGCACGAGCTTAAACTGCATGTCACTCCTGGCTCGCATGAAAATAAAATTGTGCACGACACCCCACATCCAAATCAAATCATGTCCTTTTGAACTATGTTATGACTTGATCCTCTTCAAAGAAATACGTAGGCAGCTTAGCACTCTGCTAAATTCAGTCATAATTCAAGTTATTCGTATCAAGTTGGTGAGGCAAGTAATAACATTCATTTATGTTAATCAAGAATACAGTATCGCAATTTGTTCACTTCATCACAATGGTGTCCATGAACAAAACGCGAGGGGGCATTTGTAGGCACTTGAATTTTATTGTTTATTAAATGAAAATACGTGGTAAATTATGTATTAAAAATCAATTAATTATTTATTTATTAAGAAATTTAAATAAATTAATTCTTAAAATAAATGAGTAAATAGTTGATGATTGAACAGATCCAGTTATATAAGTCCAAATCAAACACACTCAAATCAAATCAAATTATGATCAAATTTGGAATTAAATCAGGATTAGATTTGGTATAAATCAAATCTGACTCAACCAATCAATTGGAAGGCCCAAGCCCACATAATGAGGTCAAATCAGTCATTGACCAATCAAACTGCGAGTTATAGATATAAGGTTCTTCATCCTTCATCTATATAAGGAGGCCTCCCCTATCCATTTCAGACATACCCCCTCTGTCCCGATCAAACTGCATCGTTTGACTGCATAAAGCTCTCACAAAAGCTACAGTAAACGTAGCAATATGGGCGGGACGGAGGGAGTACTCAATTACCTAAATTATCTTTGTACATCAATTTGTATTTATTTTATCGTAAATACAAAATTTGTTGTTACAGTAATAATTTTAAATTTTAAAATCACGAATCCCCGAACAAACCACCTGAAATTCACAATACTCCCCTGTTTCCGTTAAGTTCACTTTTGAACTTTCGATTGGATACGAATATTAAAATAAAAAAAACCTTCCTTGATTTTAAATAAAATGCGAACATAACATAAGATAAATGTTCGCATTTTTCTGTGATGAAGAGTAATTTTAACAATATTATACTCCCTACGTCCCATTTTTGGGTAGTTTGGTATATTTTTTTGGTAATAAATAAACGATAAAATATATTACGCTAGTTAAAAATTTGAAGAAGATTTTGAAATTAAGGTGTGTTTAGTTTTTCTTTTTAGAAATATAAAATTGAAATTGGGGCGAACTATGAAGCTGAGAAATGGGGAATTCCTGTTTTTTTCTAGTGAAATACTCCATGAATGAGGTTTGTTGATTTAATTTTTAATTTTTATTCTTTTAGAGGAAAAAGAATAAATAAAAATCTAAAAAAGAATAAATAAAAATTGGAAGGGCGATGGAGTGAGTGTTATGTGTTCATGTTATAATTACATATTGGAAAATTGGATGCAATGATGCTGCGCGAAGCAGTGTTTGAAACTTTGGACAAAAAAGCACGTCCAAGTGAGCGGGGATATAAATGTATTTCCAAAGAATCCACCCGCTTAAAGGGGCCCACTTTCCCAATTACCCACCTTGAACCACATACCCTAAATTTGTCATTTCCTAAACTCTACTTTTTGCTTCTCAATTTTACCCCTCCCCCCGTCTTCCTCCCCCCACCCACATATCGGCACTCTCTCTCTCACACACAGTGACTGGGAGAGAGAGAAAGAGAGAGTTAAACCGGTGAAAAAGTAACGGAAAAAGCAAACACTTATAATCGTTTTCGTGTTCTTCTTCGTCGTCAATGGAGAACGTTTCCCATTCACTTCCTAAGAGGAGCTTCTCCTCCAACCTCAATGCCGCCTTCACTTCTCACAAGTCCGTCTACGACGACGTTTTTGGCGGCCCGCCGAAGTTTGGGCTCCCCACCCTCGCCCCTCGCCTCGATGATTACTCCGAGATATTCGGAGGCTTTCACGCCTCCCGCTCTTCTTCCATTCCTGTGCTTGAGCTCTCGCTCGTTGGCCATGAAACCGACCTCCATTTCGACGTCCGGAGCTCCAGTTTCGATTACACTGAGGTTTTCGGTGGTTTTGGCGGATTGGATTTTACGGCGTCGTTTGAGGTTTTAATCGGCCAGTCCAGCGGAGGAGGATACGACTCCTCGGATGAACCATGGTATGATTGGTATCCCCTCTGCATTATATTCTTCGCTGTTGGCTATCTGTGTAATCTTATTCTTTATCTATAAATCTCTTTCTGAGTTGTGTTTATTTTCTTCTAGTTTTCTTGTAGAATATGAGAATAAGACTCTCTGCGGATTTGAATTTAGTCTCTGCTGACTTTAATACGACTTGACAAATGTGATAAAGAAAAAGTGTCAAATGTGAGAATTTAGATTTCTGTTATTGGAGGATTTTCTGCTTAGCTAAGTTTTGAGTGGCTAATCAATCTTCTGGAATTTCATTGATGGGAGGAACTGATGTATGTTGCTGACTTGTGGTATCAAATTTGTATAATTCCATGAACTAGTACTGGTAAGTCAGAAGATACGCTGGCAAAACCTTATTAATGTTTTGAACCTACTCCATTATACTTTCATTCAGGAACTCTCTCTCTCTCTCTTCATAGTAGTTATAGATGAAGACTCTTCCCCTCCTCTCATTGGTGAGGTTAAGGAAATTTGGTTATGCAGTTCTCTAACTAAGTAGTGTTTTCGTCTTCTTTACGCAGGAGTCCAGCACAAAGTGGATCCTTTTCAGATGAATTAGATCCTCTTGCTGGATTTGGAAAGAACCACAGATTATCAGATTGTGATCCTCAGCAGCCATTAGAAAGCATAGAAAACTTTAAAGCATCTTATAACAAGTCTAGTCAGAGAAGTATGGAGACGGTTTTAGCTCCTACAAGTAACGCTGTTCCTGGATACACTCTCTCCCACTATGAAAGTTCTGTTTCCTGGGATGGGGAAGATTATCATTTTTCCATGGGTGTGGTTGATGATATTACTCACAGCAAAGAATTTGATGGAAGAGCTAGAGAAGAAAATCAATCCAAGTGTTTGTCAAACCCATTACCTAGTGGCTTTGACACACATGGAAATGATTGTAACCCTTTGGAGATGCATGGAAATTTAACCTCTCCAGAAGGAAGACCATTTGTCACTGTATCTGATATTAGTCTAAGAACCGAGCCTTCACGATTACCCCCACCTTCAAGACCTCCACCTACATTAATTGTTAGAAAGAGAGAATGCGACAGATCAAATTCGAAGTCTTCTAAAAGTTGTACCATTGAGAGAGAAACAGATGGCAGTGCACCACTTTTCTTTGATGTGGATTTACATGCTACCATATCTGCCAAGGGTATGGAAAATGGAGACGAGAATGTGAAAGTGAAAAATCAAAGCACTAAAGAACCAATTGAAGGAGAATATATGCGGGGCTATAGTACTGTGCAAGTTGAGGAGAAAACAGATACATCTGTTCGGGTAAGCCATGGCATTGAGGATGATAAATTGCTTCAATCACCTGGAAAACTATCCACAGTCTCAGTACCTGTTATTGAAGAAAAGATAGAACCGACAAAGAGCACCAAAGGTACTTCTGGGTTCCCCAGAGTTCAAAGCTATAACCACAGTGCTGAGGAATCTTTTGAGGCAGCATGGACGGAAGAAACTGAATATTTTGAGGTCATTGAAAATAGTGCAACTCGGGTTATTGCTAACGATCGTGATACTTCAGTGCAACATCTTAAACTAGATGCTCGTATACATCAGGAGAAAACAGAATGTGACAGAGTCAGCCAGAAGGAAGGCTGTAAAAAATTTAAGGTGACAATGGAACCTCATAGATGGGATGAAGGAAGGAGTCAGCCTTGGATGAATGGGGAGCATGATGATTGCAGAAGCAAGCAGCAAATAGAAATTCCAAATACAAGGCTGATCAATCAAAGAGGGTCTCCAGAGAAGCTAATACTGAACACACTGACCAGTGTATATAATTTAAATAAGAAGATACCAGAAAATTTCTTGCAACTTCATGGGTGCGATTTGCTACAAAGAGACCACAATGAAACTTTGGAGGTGCCCCCAGTGTCTTCTCATCAATTTACTCCTGATAATGAAGTGGAAGCTAAATTGAAGTTGACAGGCACCCCTCAAAGAATGAATATAGACAAAAGATTTGTGGAACCCCAAATAATGAATCAGAAATGTGGAAAGCTTAAACAAACAAGGATTAGTGAAGAAGTTCAGAGAAAACTTGAAGATGTGGATGGAGCGGACACTACCAGAGAAATAGCATCAGAAGCTGAAGGAACCAAGAAAACACACGCTGGGTTTTCTGGAAAACAAATTGAGAACAAACTGGAAGATACTTGTGAATTGAAAGAGAATGATGTGATACTTAAGGAGGGTAAGATGCATGAAGAGACTAGTGAGATGTCATTTGTAGCTGCTGGGCATGTTAAGAATGAGGATGAAGTCATTGCTCATGAGATAGAAGAAACTGTAGCTGTGAAGTCGGTAATGAATGAGTTGACATTCACAGAAGCTCATAGAAAAGATGCAATTAAAAAAAGAAGTGTAGATGCATCCAAGACTGATGACAATTTTATGAGATCACAAATCTCTGCAGTAGAAGCAATTAATGAGGAAGAGGCTTTGGAAACCATGGTAAATATGAACTTCAGTAGAGATACCATTTTACAGGGAGAACTGCTAAGTGGGCAGCTTGCTGAAGAACCTGAGCCCATTGAGAGGAATCTGCAGGAGAGGGAAGTAAGGGACCTTGTTAGTCATGCCCTTACAGAACGGGATCAACCAAAGAAATTTGAGAGACGATACAATTTTGATGAAGTGATCACAACTAAAGTTCTGGCAAAGCATGATTACGTACAAATGCAGGAAGTAACAAAAGAAGCAGTTTCATCTGAAGGGAATAGGGAGTTGCAAGCTGAAGCTAGTAGTAGTATATATGATGTGGATGACTCGCTGGCTAAAGGAAGATTGGATGAATCTGGGAAGAATAAATCCAAGTTGCAATGCAAGAACATTCATCATACGGAAAAAAACACTGTCAACTCTCCTTGTTTACCTAAGCAGGTGTCAGATTCAAATGTTTCTGGCCCTGGCATGAGGGTTTCATATGCTATGCCAGATAAGTTGTCCTCTGCAATGGAATACAGTCATGAGCCTGAAAAGATAATGTTTAGTGACAATGACAGTGTTCAAAAGATGAACAATGCTCAATTTGTCAGCAAAAGGGAGAGCATCAATTCAAGTCAAGTGATAAGAGAGTCTGTTGTGAATGCAAGGAAGGTGGAAAACGAATCATCATTCTTGAGAGATAATGGTGAGACACTTTTATCAATCAAAAAAGCTACAAGCCAGCGGTTTGAAAAAAAAGACTTTCATATGAAAGACAACCTTGCAGAGAAAGACCTAAAAATAGGGGAAAGAATTAGAAGGGAAACTGCACTGGAAAATGAGCACATGAGAAAGCTGGAAGAAGAAAGGGAGCGGGAAAGGGAAAGAGAAAAGGACAGGATGGCGGTTGATAAAGCAGCACTTGAAGCTCGTGAAAAATTATATTCTGAAGCTCGTGATAGATCAGAAAGAGCTGCGGTGGAGAGAGCTACTGTTGAAGTAAGACAAAGAGCCCTGGCTGAGGCTCGAACATCGATGGAGGCAAGGCTCAGGGCTGAGCGTGCTGCTGTAGAGAGAGCTACTTCAGAGGCTCGGCAGCGAGCTACTGAAAAATTAATGGTTCAGAAGGCTGCATATGATCCCCCTGATCAATTAGAAAGATCTATGCCTAATAGGTTTTCTGCTTCTTCCAGATATACTGATACAAGACAAAGCTACGTGCCATCCGTGAGTATGAATCAGTGTATTTAATTGCTATATTCCATGTTGATTGATTATTCATGTGATATTGTTGGTCTGATTGACAGGACCTTCACTTTCGAAATACTGGAATCTCGAGTGGCTTGCAATATTCATATTCTTCAGCACACGATGGTATGAATTTTATGTAAAGGATATTTTGAAGTATGCCGTTAAAATATGCTTTTGCATGTTATTGATATTGACTGATTATTTTTATGTTTGAGTAATGAAGCTCGGGTAAATATCATAATACCTATTTTCTTTATAGAAAGGATATAAATGTAAAAAAGCATCAAGATGTATTATCATTTTTGGAGCTGTTTGCTTAGAGGATATTGAAACTTTGTAGGGGCTGAAGGTGAATCTCCCCAGAGGTGTAAAGCTCGGTTAGAGAGATATAGAAGAACAGCCGAACGTGCAGTGCGTCATTCTTATCTGTTTTATTTCTTCTCATGGTGTTAGGCTTCCTTTTGATTAACACTGTCTGACATGTTATACTTTTTTGGTAAACTTATAGGAAAACGCATTGGCAGAGAAAAATAGGCGTGATCTTCTTGCACAAAGAGAAAGAGAAGAGAGGAATGTATGAATTTTTATTGTTCCTTGAAATTTTTATTTATCATCTGATGTTGCATATTATCTTATAGAAAGTTCTTGTGCAGAGAGTTGCAGAAGTTCTTGATGCTGAAGTCAAAAGATGGTCAAGTGGAAAAGAGGGGAACCTTCGAGCGCTGCTTTCTACTTTACAATATGTATGCTGCTCTCATCATTACGATTTATATCACTGACATATGATTTCTTACCACTTTTATTAAAATAAAATCTATTGGTTGCCTGTTTCGATTATTTAAGCCATAGTCTTGTTAACATTGCATTTACTCTTTTCATACGGAAGCTACTGTCATCAATTTTCACTGAATGATTTTATTCAATCAATTTATTGGTCGGCAGATTCTTGGGCCTGAAAGTGGTTGGCATCCAGTTCCATTAACTGAAGTTATAACTACAGCAGCTGTGAAAAAAGCTTACAGGAAGGCCACTCTTTGTGTTCATCCTGATAAATTACAACAGCGTGGTGCATCAATTCAGCAGAAGTACACAAGTGAGAAGGTCTTTGATCTTCTAAAGGTTTGTATATACAAGATCTGAAGTTTCTGGGTTTTATCAGCGTATTTCTAGTCAATAATTCCCTTAGTTTAGATTATTTAGTTTCTTTATTTCCTATTTCCTTTTACTGCTATTTTATTCCTACCATATTAGTAATTAGGGTAAGGGTTATGATTGTGGGCCTTCAGCCTATTTATACTGTATGTTATTGTAGGGGAAAATCATCAATAAGAATATTATCTAATTTGCAGCCTTCTTTGTGACAGTTATCTCTGTGGCCTTCTTTGAAGGATTGCAGCCTTACGGCTTGTGGCGGAGAATTCTATTCTCCGTGGTCCTCCTTGAGGGATTATTTTCATTGTGTGTGTATTTATTTTATTTATCGAGTGTGTGCATCTCTATCATAAATTTACTTAGATAATGATTTTCTTGGCGATACATGATTGGATTGTAAAATTGCAAAGATGGTAAGACATGTTTTGGAAGCTGTTTTAGCAATATTAATGTTGTCTTCCTCTGATTCTAGGAAGCTTGGAACAAGTTTAATTCGGAGGAGCGATGATCGAGCAATTTTGTGCGCTCTCACTGTACAGTTGGTGCTGGAAACTACACTTTCAGCGGGTAAATTCTGTGATTATTAATGTCTTCTGTTATTTCATGCCTAAATTGATAGAAAGCATATTGTTAATACTAGAGTTGTATATTCACTGATAAACGGTGTAAATTTTCAGCAGCTAAATTCTTTTGATTATTAACGATT
The DNA here is from genome assembly GCA_023678885.1 of Pogostemon cablin. NCBI lineage: Eukaryota > Viridiplantae > Streptophyta > Magnoliopsida > Lamiales > Lamiaceae > Pogostemon > Pogostemon cablin. The sequence goes on from CM042963.1 coordinate 16,393,773, forward strand.
TTAGTTATTTCATGCCTATATTGGCAGAAAGTATATTGATAATGCAAAAGTTATATTTATTGCTAAACAATGGTGAGAGTTTACTAATCACTTGACAAGTATACAAATTCATAGATATTCATAGATGTATTGATTTTTATTGCATCTTTTTTTTCATGAGATGTTAGGGTGGAACTGGGTGTATGGTGATGGCTATTCTTTAAAATATCAAACGTTACTTTTTAAAATATAGGGAGTCATGAGACTAAATTGAAAATAATATTATCATGTTTCACACTTATCTTCACCGCCAAAAAAAGAAAACTTCACATTGACCAAAAACTTAAAAAAATGGAGTATCTTAATTCCAAAAATACTACTCTTATTAACACATATAATATACTCCTTTATAATTTATTTATTACTTAAAAATACGATAATACTCCTAAAAGTCAATAAAATTAATTAAAAAACAATTTTTCTTAAATTCTGTATTTACAGTTCTAGCGCAGAGAAATTTGGGTCGGAGGTAGTATAGTTTTTGGGATAGAATAAAAAATTGGGATAAAAAATGAATACAACTCAAAAACAAGTAAGGATTAACCCAGGAACAACAGAACAGCTCAAGGTCAATAACAAACTCCATCACTACAGTGGAATAAGAAATGAATGGTTTTAGGGCCAGCACAGTGATTACATGAAGCTTACATTGCCATTGGATCTCTTCATTCTCTTTCTCATAATACACTTTCAATAAAAGTTTATTTACAATTATCCTCATCATCATTGATTCTCATTTATCATTTCCATTCTAAAATATTCTCACTAACTTTATCCTCGTAAACGATTTCAATTTTCTCATTCCAAAATTTTAACCTGATAAATCACATGATCTAAAGAGATTGGCAAAGGTTATAATATAACCTTTGGTGGTATGAAGGAGGAGGATATATGTATAGCATGAAGTATTGGTATGAAACTCCCTTGACTACTACCAAACGATATCAACTCGTCTAAAAATTTAAACTAATCGAAAATAGTACCATTTAATATTTAATCAGCTGTAAGGTCCATGGTAAAAGTCGACACCCCCCACACTAACTTGGCTATGAAGACCAGTCCACCAACTCCAACCACGTGGGTCCCAACCCAACCTCAATCATGCATTGTTCAAGGCTTGTCCAACCATCTCACTCTTACCCTTGTACTCTTCTTAGTGTTCTTCTCTGCTTAGCTCCTTCCCACTCCCCTCTTGGCCTTCCTTTCCATCACTTGAACTACATCATTCATTCATTCTCATCTAAATATATCCCCATTTCTTCCTTCTCTATCCATTTTTCCATTTCTGGCCGTACGAAGTTGAAAAGATGAAGGTTAGAGCTCAAAACCACTCTTCTATCCATGTAATCCTTCTAACTCCGATTCTTGATTCTCTTTTCAGTTACTCGGGTGGATGCACCGTAAGCCGACGCATAACACAAGCACAGAGCTAACCAAGAATCCCACAATGGGTAACTCCCTAGAAGGGCATCATCAAACTTTGATCAAATTCAGACCATGTTACATTAGCAGTATGTTTAATTCTTGTGTGATTTTTTCAGGAACTCCCACTTGTTTCTCACTGCACACTCTGTCTGCACAACATGATCACTACTACATAGAGCCCACAAAGGCAATGCCCAACTCAACCATCAAACTAGGAAGTCCTTACGAATCTTCATGCAAAGTGGAGCTTCTCTACAACGAAGAGACTTTCGACTTCCTCTCAATAGGAACTTTTGGCATGGAACTGCTCAGTACCGACCCCCCCACGCCAGCACTCCCGGTGGCTGATCTGATCAGCGACGAACAGATGGAGATAACTGAAAATGATCTCAACATGATCAACTGTGAATTGGAGAAGTTATTAGAGGCTGAAGAGTCGGACATGAGCTACGTCGAGACACCCCAAAGGAGCAGTCAAACAAGCATGATAAGTGTTGGTTATAAGGCAATGGAAGGAGGAGGAGGTAGTGAAGGGCATGTTAACATGGCAGCTAACTGCCCTCTCCAAAACTATCTGTTTGCAGCCTCTGTTGAGGTGGTGGAGAGAGACAGGGAGAAGGAGGTGAAGAGAGAGAGGGCTTCTCTAGGAGAGCTCTTCAAGATATTCGACGATGACGAAAATGCCCCTAGCAAGAAATGTGAAGGAGCAAGAAAAGAGAACATATCTGATTTCATGAAGAAAGTGGTGAAGAAGTTGCACTCATCTTCTGGCAGGTTCACCTCTGCTTCTGATAAAAATGGCATTGCGACTAAGAAAAAACACTCCAAGGTCCGTTTATTACTCCCTATGTCCCTTGTAATTCTTCATCTACGTGAATACACTTATTTTTTGCATGATGTAAGATTGAATAAAAGTATATTAGGTAATTTAAAAGAAAAACATGAATAAAATTATTGAGTTCTATGAATTAAGTATAAAAGTACTCCTCCGTCCCATCCTTATAGTTACGAACAAAGGAAGCGTAACTATAAGAATGGGACGGAGGAAGTAGGTCATATGAGGGTGTTATTACTAGGAGTAGTATAAATATTTTTAGAAATGTGTATAATAGATAGGACATGAAAAATAGAAGGTACAAAGAAATAAGAGGATGTAGAGAGCACTAGATATGGATATATATGCTCACCTATATATTCACATTGTTAAATAAACTCACCCTGGATATACTCAAATTTATTACAAATACCAAGTTACCCACATATTCAAATTCAATTAAACCACAAGAAAGAAACCCACATTTGAGATCAGAATCTTAAGTTTTAAATGGTTAATTTGATATATTACTCATTAAACTGATTAGGAAATGGAAAAATTATTAAGGTTGTATTTGGATTGAGTCATTTCAAATTCATTGGACTTGAAAATGAGTGAATTTTAAATTCCTTGGATTTTAAATCAATTCATTTGAATTCCACTGTTTGTATGAATTATGTACTTTTGAAAGGATTTCAAATCCATGATTCAAAAATTATCTTTAAAATAGAATTTTATATATGATAAATAAAAATAATAAAATTTTATTATATTAAATAATAAAATCTAAAATTTTATTAAAAATAATTTTTTTGGGAGGGAACTCTACCACCCAACCAACCCCCTACCCACACCCCTTCCATCCCCCACCCAAAATTTTTTTTTTTATAAAATTTTTGATTTTTTTCACACTCATAACATTACTTTACACTTTATTTATTATCTTAAAATACTAAAATATCTTCAAAAGTCAACAAAATTGGTAAAAAAATAATTCTTCTTAAACAATGTGGAACAGTAAAGGTGAAACTTGTTACGAGACGGAGGGAATATAATTGAAATTATTATTAAGTTTAGCATTGAAGTTGTGTTAGTGTTGATGAGGTGAATGCAGGGGCTTGTGAAAATGTTTCACAAGAAGATCTACCCAGAGGAGATGATCAAATTGTCCAAGAGTGAGAAGATGGTGTCCAATGAGGATGTGGTTGATGAGTCAGCCAACAAGAAGAGCAAGAAGAAGCTGTCATGGGCTGGTATTTGCAGGGGGAATTCACCAGTTGATGCAGAGCACTGGATCAAAACAGATTCTGACTGTAAGTTGCCATCACACTAATATAATTCTATCTTCTAATAGCACTTTCTCTCTCTCTTACCAATCATCCAATGTAGACTTGGTGTTGGAGCTGTAGGAGAAGAAAAAATGAGTGCATGGAGCCCTTATGCTGGTCAAGTATGAATTTGGAGTTGCTTGTGTATTGTTATTGCATGTTCAGTGTGAATTTGATTTGAAGGATACCAAAAGTAATTAAAGAAAGTAAGATATGAGGTGTGAAGGGATGTTTTTGAATTGAAGAATTGTGTGTCATGTGTGGCTGGAAATGTATATGTAGATATCACTGTTCTAAACCAATATACTATTTTGTGAGTGTGATGAGTGTTTTTGTTTGCTTAAAAGGCTATTGCATCGCGTGGATGATGAGATATAGAGAGAGACTCGTGGAATAAAAATAGAAATCGCAATAGCTAACTATTTTTTTTGGGAAAAATGTTTTAATCACTTTTGGATAAAAAAATTTCAACACAAAAATATCGTTTGATTTTAAAAATCATTGGAAATGTTGGAAAAATGACATTCCAACTGCCGTTTTCCAATGAAAATAATTTATTGGAATATCTGTTTGAATCATAAATTTCAATGGTAATTTTATATATTCAAATGGTTTTTTGTTGTTGGAATTCGATAATTTTCTCGTAGTGAATGATCTTGCAGACATGATCGGTTAATCCATTATCTACATACTACATGTTAATAGACGTTGCCACTAAACATGTTTCAACAACTAGAGAATAAAATATAACTTCCTTGTTCACACCTTGAAGAAATAACCCTTCCGTCGCCACACATTTTATCAAAAGTTCTGCCATTGAGTACAACAATTTGCAATTCAGGCGGAACTGTTCAAAACTCCCAGGCAAACTTTGGAGAATAAAATCGACTTGGGTTTCTCTATCAATTTCTGCTCCAAGGACTTTCAACTCATTCATTAAATTAGTCATGGCCTCATACCTAAAAGCCTTACTTGGTATCCGAAAAGTTGCTTGAGATTGAGCATCATGTATCTATAAATCTCTCTCCTCTTCACTAGATTCTTTGGTATGTATCGGAGGGCATTCTTCAGTGAGCACACAAGTGTATTCCTTAAGAATATAATTCTAAGATTCTTTTTTAATCAATATAATTTAAGACTAGTAAGTTTGTTTTCTTTCAGTGTAACAACAAGTGGATTAAAAGACTTTTGGAAATCCTAAGAATCATGTAAATAAATACACTAATCAAACACTTCGAATTTAAAATTAAATTGATTCTCTCAAACATTAATATAAAATAATTTCATCTGTAATATCACAATAATATAATACTTTTATATATATATATATATATATATATATATATATATATATATATATATATATATATATATATATATATATATATATATAGTTAAGAAGCAATAAATAAATAAATATATATGTATATATATATTATATTATTTCATATTAGGCACATGCCTATTTATATTAGATAAGGCAAACAAATTGATAAGTTGGATGATTATTCCAACTTGGAGATAAAATTTGCTTACCATGTATATGCATATCTTAATATATATATAATTGTGAAGTACTTACCTAATATAATTTTTTAAAAACACATGTGTCACTCCCTCATGAATTGCAAATTTTTATTGAGTGAGGCTTGCGTGCGCTCGAGCGCACGAGAACACATTCCGTGTGCCTTTAGAATTTAGTATTTTAGGTAAGGGTACATTGCTTTGGTCTAAAGGGTATACACTTTAATTAATAAAGGTACACTATTTTGTTCTAAAGGGTATACACTTTTCATTAATATTTTTTTCTTTAGAAAATAAAGGATACACATCTTTATACTAAAGGGTATATAATTTAACACAAAATTCTAAAGGTGCACGGAGTGTTGTCCGTGCGCCCAGATACACACAATAATTTTTTTTTGAAAATAAAGGGCACACATCTTTATACTAAATGGTATACAATTTAATACAAAATTCTAAAGGCGCACGGAATGTTGTCCGTGCGCACGGGTGCACGCAAGTTTTTGCCATTTTTATTTCATATGTGTTGTAATCTTATTGGTTCAATAATAATGACTCAATTAATAACTTTTTCTATTACTCTAATAATGAATGTTTTGACTTAAATTTGTAAGAAAATTTTATATTATTTTTCAAAAATATATAAAAATACTCCTTAATAAAAATTTAGCATAATTATTGTTTTTATAAAAATAATTTAATTGTTATTAGAACTAGTATGTTTTCCCGTGTATTACACGGGTTATATTTTTTATAATATAACTTTTTTAAATGATCTTTACTTTATTATGTTAATTTCGATATGTTTTGATGTAATGTTATTTTCTTTCTTTTTTTCATGTTCGTATATATTTATATTTATTTATTGTAATTATGATGTTTACCTTTAAATGGTATATTATGTAACTGAATTGAAATAAATAAAAAGTAAAATATAATCATATTTATATTATCTGTAACATTAATTACTGTAAATTTCTAAAAACTTCACCAAACACAATAAATATATATATATATATATATATATATATATATATATATATATATATATATATATATATATATATATATATATATATATATATATATATATATTAAGTTTCGAAACAAACATTTTATTATAGTATTATTATATCCTTTGCCAAAATAATAGTGATTGCATACCAGAAATAATTTTAATCTAATCTTTTCTTAAAATATATTTTCTATATTTAGTATCACCAATAAAATTTAATTATAGTTAAATAAATATTAAATAATACAATATGATTTTTTTACTATGGTATTCATATTAAATTACTTAATATAAAATATTAGTTATGTTATTAAAATTATAAATAAATAAGAGAATATAAAAATTAATATTTAAAATAATAAATTATTTAAATAAAATATTAATTATAAGATTAATGTGAGATTGAGATTGCCACATACACAAATTTTATTGTGGTAGTCATAATAACATACTTAAAATAATATGACATATTAAATAAAATAATATTTGAAATATTATATTAAATTACTTAAAATCAAATATTAATTGCAAGATTAAATAAAATATTAATCTTAAAATATATTGTCTATATATAGTATCACCAATAAATTTTAATTATGGTTATATAAATATTAAATAATACAATATAATTTTTTTTACTATGGTATTCATATTAAATTATTTAAAATAAAATATTAGTTATGTTATTAAAATTATAAATAAATAAGAAAATATAAAAATTAATATTTAGAATAATAAATTATTTAAAATAAAATATTAATTATAAGATTAATGTGAGATTGTCACATGTACAAATTTTATTGTGGTTGTCATAATAAATTACTTAAAATAGGACATATTAAATAAAATAATATTTGAAATATTATATTAAATTACTTAAAATTAATGTTAATTGCAAGATTAAATAAAATATTAATTAAGAGCTTAATATTCGTTCTAAACCTGGAACCTTTTAGTTTTGCTATATAGTATTTGTTTCAATATAATACTCCTTTTTTATCAATGTTGTCCCATAACTTTTGTTTTAATTATTAATTTTTACTTGTTGTAATTTTGTCTCAAAATATTACTTTTTATCTTTATAAAACTCATAAATAAAATTGATCATTTGTAGGTTTAAATGACCATTTTAGAGAAAAATTAAAAGTTATGGTTTTATTTGTAGGTAAAATTAAATTTTTTGAGACTATTTTGAATAAATTAATTTTGTATGAGACAAATTAGATTTTGAATTCTTATTCTTGTGGTGGCGCATGTCTACTTGATATGGAAAATAGAGTTGGTAATGGTATTGAAATAAACATTAATTCATGATTCTAGAAAAGTTTGAAGGATAGAATTGATACTAGAATTAAAATAATCATTCATAGTTTCATAAAAATTATGATAATCTAAATCTGCAGTTATAATAAAATTTATGGATAAATCCTAAGTATTTCATGAAGTAATATGTTTTGTTTCTTAAGATTGATCATCTTCAACTTTTACTTGAATCATCCTTTTATTCTTGGCCGGCATTTGAGTCTGATCCAGAGCATTATCTTCATCATCATCAATAGTCTCAAAGTCAATCAATTTACAATTCCCTTTTGGAGTACTCATTTTATTTGAAAAAACATCATTCATGGAGGATCCTAAAGGCTTTATGTTAACATAAAAATAACAGTATAATATAACAGTAAGAAAAGATGGAGCAAATCACCATATATGTATTTTTTATTTTGAACTTCAATACCTTTTTTGCTTTTGATCTATTCGTTATAGCCTTGATCATAGTAGGATCTGAAGATACTTTCATCACAGTGTATACATTCCATTGACTACTTATATTTCTTTCAGAGATATGGAATCTAAAGATGAACTTCGAACCAATAAGAGTGTTAAGCTCTTTAGAAAATGATCCAACCAAGTCCAGCTAATAAAAAAAAGAATTATAATAAAACATAGGATAGGTATAACAAGTATGTTGTATTTTGCAAACTAAATTCTAATTTATGTCATATCTTTCAGTCATGTAAAAATTTGTAATATGTGAAATTTGATTAAATCAATTCTATTCTTTATAGATGTTAGTATATGAAAATTATAAAATACCTTTTCAAGATTTTAAATGAGTTCGGCTGCTGTTTTTCCAATGGTTGGCCTAATTTTTCTATCAAATACTATAAAGGAAGTACTCCCAGTTTCATCAACAACCTTGAGATGAATTTTATATCTGTTGAAATGCAAAATAATTTAATAAAATTTTATTTGTCATTTTCAAAAGAAAATAGTAAATTTAAAAAAATATGTTAAACTTTCAAAGAAAAAAATAAAACTTACTGTGGCACAGGTATTGGTATGTCCTGCTTACACTTTTCAAAGTAAGGGACTCCACATTTATCAATAACTTTCTTGATGCATTTGTTACATCAATTATAGTACCATCCATATTGAGTTTGGATCCTTTGAGCATTTGCAACAACAATGCAATAGCATTCCTAAAAATCCATGATGAAAATATAAATTAACATAAGTTATACAATAATTGTAATGCATTCTAATCTTTATAACAAAAATATTTTAAAACAAAAAAGTTATAATGGAATATTTACATCCTTGATGTCTTGAATTTCTGCAAGATAGATCACTTCTACATCTGGTGTAAATTCTTCAAAGACGAAGCTTCTACCAATATGATTTATATGAGACTGTCCAGGCAATCTATCATGTCCTATTAAACTCATGCTATATTTCCAAATGCATAAATATTAAAATTTATAGATATATATATATTTTTAAACGAAAAAATCACTAAATGTAATGTATAGATTGAGCGCGTACTTCTTTCGAAAATCATGAAGTTTTTTTTATATATTCATTAATTGTTATCCTTGTTGCATTCCAAGAATTTGATATTTTTTTCCTATAGCATATTTCAAAGAAAGTATGATTTAAATTTTTATACGGTAATAATTATTATTATTGTTCAAACATATCTAAGAAATTAGAGGACAAATAATATATGATTAATGGCTAAATATATTAGAATAAACATCTAATGACATCTAAATACATACAGAATTATACATAAATAAAATGAGTTTTAAAACAAAAAGTACCTCTATATTTATTGTTAATTTTGGCATACTCAAGAACAATAATAAGTATTTGGTTTGGATTGTTCCTCTTGTATTGCATCAGTTGTCTTGCATATTCTCCCCACAATATACAATTCATGATTGTGTGTCTTAAATTAATGTTAAAATTTTAATTAAAAAAAATATTAAACATAAAAATTGAGTTAAAAAAATATGAATAAATATTTTAAAAGAAAGTTATCGTTCATCTTCAAGCTCAATATCAATTTTATCTGTAGGTTTGCCCCTTGCACTAACACAAATTATATCTTCTATTTTTTCCACCAAAGCAATTATGTCTGTGGATATTGCCATTGTAAGAAAAAATAGAACCAATTTTTTTAAAAAGTATAATTAGTTTCTATTAAAAAAATAATAATAAACTTTTAAAACATACCTATGAGTACTGTATCTCTAGTGTTGTCTTGAGAATTGATTGTATCAACTATCAAAATCAATAAAGTTCAAGCCAATTTTGTTGTTTCCAATGGCGAAGTCAATTGCACCAACGTATAATTATGGATGTTCAACTTGAATTCATGATTTGTAATAAGGACCGACCCAATATTTTCAGCAACACGAAAATTTGATATAATATATGTTGCTCCCTCACTTAACAATTTCTCAAATTTTGAGATGTGATTATGGCGAATTGTTGCTTGAATCTTCGAACCCTACACATATAATATAACAATAATTAAATAAAAAAACTTTATCATGTTAATAATCTAAAAGTTGTGGAAATATAAAATATGTCGTATACTTAAAGAATATTTAATCATTATAATCAACTAAAATTTACCTTTTCATCCATCATAATCATATCCAGGTTTTTTTTTTCTGTATTATCAAGGTATGATATCCAAAGCCTCAAACATTTAACTTTAATTCATCATGTCTCCTTTTGCATAGTAATTTCAGACACAAGATCATAAATTGATGATATGATTTAATAAAGAAAAAAAGAAATAGTATAAAGATTGCAATGGAGGGAAAAAAAATTCACTATAGATGAATATTGATCGATTGTATTATGTCATATACTTATATACAATGAATTTATATGATAAATATGGTAATAAATAATTTAAAATCAACACCAAAATTACTTTAAAAATATTAAATTTTAATAATATACTCCATCTGCCCTAAAATTATTAAAACTTAATTCAAATAATCAAACAACAACAAAAGTTTTTTGTTTCTTCATAAATTTACCAAAAAATTATAACTAATCGATTGTACTATGTCTTAATTAAAATTTATACGCTAAATATGGAAATAAATAATTTAAAATTCAATGGAAATAAATAATTTAAAAAACACACAAAATTTACAGATTAAATCAAAAATATTTAAAGTATTAAATTTAATTACTTACATAAACTTTTATAAGAAAATTACTTAAAATAATATTAAGAAAGTTACTTAAAATAATATTATTATATAATACTATAAATTTACCAAAATTTTATAACTAATTGATTCGATTGTACTATGCCTTAATTAAAATTTATATGCTAAATATGAAAAAAATAATTTAAAATACACACCAAATTTACAGATTAAATCAAAAATATTTAAAGTATTAAATTTAACTACTTACATAAACTTTTATAAGAAAATTACTTAAAATAATATTAAGAAAATTACTTAAAATAATATTATTACATAATACTATAAATTTACCAAAACTTTATAACGATTGTACCATACCTTAATTAAAATGTATATGCTAAATATGAAAATAAATAATTCAAAATTCAATGAAAATAAATAATTTACTAAAACTTTATAACTAATCGATTGTACCATACCTTAATTAAAATGTATATGTTAAATATGAAAATAAATAATTTAAAATCTAATAAAAATAAATAATTTAAAATTCACACAAAATTTATGGATTAAATAAAAAAATATTTAAAGTATTAAATTAAACTACTTATATAAACTTAAAATAATATTATTATGTATTAATGGTAGGATTATTAAATATTTAAATTAAGATGTATTAATGGTAGGATTACAAAATATTAATTACTCCCTCAGTCTCATAATAAGTGTCTTACATTCCATTTTCGTCCGTCCCACAATAAGTGTCACCACCCAAAAAATGAAACTTTACATTAACTAAAACCTCAAAAGTTATCTTAATTTCAAAAATACCATTGCCACTTAACACACATAACATATTTTATAATTTATATATTACTTAAAAATACCAAAATACCCCTAAAAAGTCAATAAAGTTAGTCAAAAAGTAACTTTTCTTAAACTCCGTGTCTACAGTAACAATGACAACAATTATGAGACGGAGGGAGTATTTTAAATGAAATTAAATATTATAAACATTAATTGCGGGATCAACGTGGGAGCACCACATACACAAATTTTTTCAAGGAGCAACGTGGCGCTGCCACCTCATAATTTAAAAAAATATTTTTGTCAAGCACTTGTAAATTATGAAAATAAATAAAATAATTTAAAATCCAATGAAAATAAATAATTTACCAAAACTTTATAATAAATCGATTGTACCGTACCTTAATTAAAATGTATATGCTAATATGAAAATAAATAATTTAAAATCCAATGAAAATAAATAATTTAAAATTCACACAAAATTTATGGATTAAATAAAAAAAATATTTAAAGTATTAAATTAAATTACTTATATAATCTTAAAATAATTTTATTATGTATTAATGGTAGGATTATTAAATATTTAAATTAAGATGTATTAATGGCAGGATTACAAAATATTAATTATTTAAATTAAATTAAATATAATAAATATTAATTGCGAGATCAACGTGTGAGCGCCACATACACAAAATTTTCAAAGAGCAACGTGGAGCCGCTACCTCACAATTCCAAAATTTTATTTTTGACAAGCACTTGTATATTAATAGTATTAATAATTATTAAAAAAATTCTTAATGGATATGTAGTATAATTATTATTTTTATAAAAATAATTTAAGATTTTAAGTTAATGAAAAAAAAAACAAAGAATCATAGTCAAACATAATAAATTATAATTATTTAAATTAATTAAAAAACCATAATTTACTCAATTCAAATATGTTATAATTCTTTTAAAAATTGCTAAATAAGACATTTAAGTTACTATATTTATATCTCCATATTTAATTTTATTATTAAATATTTATCATATTTAACTTAATAAATTATTGTACATTTAAATAATATTATTTATTTTATTTGATTCTAAAGTGTCACATATTTATAAATATGAAAAGTCAATTAATTAAATTAGCTACTTTATTTTGAAATATATTTATATGTTAGAAAATTTTCCTTGCTAATTAAGCATTTTATTTTAAAAAATTATTAATAATTTAATAGAACGTTGTTATATTTAAATTTTATTATTAATTTATTTTATTTATTCACCATAATATAATTAGATTAATATTAATATAATTACACATTAACTATTATTATAACATATAAAAAATTAAAGAAAAAAGTTATTATCATAAGAATATATTTTACACTTAAAATAAAGTTATGATTTTAAATTTTAAAATAAAATTTTTGTAAACGCATTATACGCGGGTAATTATTCTAGTATATATATACTCTTTCGTTCTTTTTATTTTTAACTTTGGGTAGTAAAAAGGGAGAGTTAAATTCAGTAAGTAAGAGGTAATTCTCCATCTCTTTACACGTTCACACACACACACACACACACACACACACACACACATATATATATATATATATATATATATATATATATATATATATATATATATATATATATATATATGTTAACTCACATATGTATTTATACACGGATGCTTTTAAAATTTCTCTATTCTTTTTCAAATCTTATCATGTTATATACGTAAATGATCGTCTCGATGCGTAGATTCTATATATATAACTTTTTTGTGAAATTGATTTCGTATGAGTAATAAAAACTCCGTCAACGATTTTAACCCTTTAATGGCATATTTTGTTTCGATGTAATATAACTTTGATATTATAGGCCATTTTGAAGCTCTCTTCACGAGGATCACAAACATATAATTAGTTTTGAGTTTGGACGTGAAATGAAGAAGTTGGGAAGAAACCCACTTCACTGTATAAATTCCATATTTTTAAAATTTTAATATTTTGGTACAAAATTTGTCACATCCCAAAATTTCATATATATAAATATAAAGTCTTTGTTGTTTAGGATATGACTAAATATTAATTTTTATCCAAAAACATAAATTCTTTAAAGTAGCGGAAGCTTAAAGGAAGAGATATATAAAATATTTTTAACACTAATAACTAAGTCTCAAGGATGTGATTTAAAAGTGAAAATAAATCTAATGAAATTAGGTTTGAACAAAAATCATATTATTTCAAATAAAAAAGACACCCTTTATTCAGTAAAAAGAATTTATAAGATAAAGAGATTTTATTTTCTAAAATGTAATTTCATAAAATGTAACTGGTTCAATTATTCTATTTCCATATCAATAAAGAATCACCACCCATCGCCTCTCTCTTCGTACCATCTCTTAAACCTGAAATGATATGATGTGATGGGATGAGCAAACAACAAGCTCAGTGGAGAAACGTACTTGCCAAAATTAAATACCACATGTAATTACCAAATAAGTAACATGAAATGTAGATGTAAATATAAATGTACTGAATAAGATTTCTCAATTATTCAAGTAGTAAATGCCTCGTTTATAAAGGTCATGAGACCTATATGTACATGCATGAACTCAAAGATATCACATAATAGCAGTTAATAGAGTCAAGTAAGAATTTCCCCACCTGGAATGAATGTCGTGGATGCATATGGATATAATTGATTTTGCTTGAATCCTTGTAATGTTGTCATCTAACATGAAATAAATTACTTTTAAAATATATCATTAAACGTCGTTTGAATTTTAAATAAATGAAATTAAATGATAAAATAAAAGTAATTATGAGTAGAAATATTTTATAAGTTTGAAATATCACAATTGAATGGGAAGAAAGTTAAAGTTCAAATAGAATGTTAAACATACATGAATATTAATATTTAAATTTATAAATAGTAAAATAATAATAAAATCAGTACAAAACTTTACGTATACATACTAGACTTACATTAATACAACATACTTAAATTTCATTAAGTTTTAAGATGTATAACTATATGTTTCATATGCTCAAAACTGAAAACTACAGAAGCTGGAATTTCTGACACATTGTGATAAAACACGCGTATCTTAGAATATATAGGTTGAAATCATTTAAAAATAATATATATTATACTAAATATACCAAAATATAATATATCCAAAAATCATAATTTTTGTAGATCAGTAGATAAGATTTTAATATTTTTAGAAGATGCATTAAGATTTACTTGAAACAGATTTTGAAGTTGTATAAAAATAATTATAAATAATTTATTCTTAAAATTAATATTAAATTTCGATATAATATGTTAAATCATATATTATAACATATATATGAAAATTAGAATATTTGGGATAGTTTAAATATTTGTTTTATAATTTAAAATAAGCATTAAATCATAAATCAAAACAAGACATACTGATAATATAAAATTCATATAAATTAATAAAGTGATCCAAATCAATTAAAATTATTTCAATATATTATTAACATCACAAGTCAAGGTATATTCGAAAATTAAGAATTTTAGACATCTTTAAATATGACTATAAAATTCATAAATATGAAATAGCATACTTTTGACAGAACAATCATAAGTTTGTAAAATTAATATAAATTAATATAAAATTAAATTAAATCTGAATATTTTACTGAGCATTATAAAATACACGATTTATGACATATCCGAAATTCAGTATATTTGGAAAACTATAACTATATAATTTGAATTTCTAAACAAATACACATACAAATTTCAGATTCTGCTGGCAGAAGTATAAAATTCATATAAAATAAAATACAGTTTCTAAAATCATGAAATTTTAAATATAAGTGCAAAACTAAACAATAAACGACATATTAAAATTTCATGGTTATTGGAATTAAATAAATATGAATTTGAAAGACTAGAGATGAGTTACCTTAATTTTGTAAGTAAAGATGACACTTTAAAATATACGTTGATGGAGTAAGAAAAATCCTTGAATATGATTTTCTTGACTTCTACTGTTTGTCAAAGGAGAAACGGTGAAGAAATACATTTCTTACTTTCTTTTTCTCTATTTTGTAAACCCTAGTTTTTACGGTGCTGGAGAGGAATGAATTAAAAGACCAATATTTCTTTTTATATGATGGATAATTTGGGCTTTTAAAATGGACTTTGACATAAAAGTATATTTGGGCTTGGTTTGAATTCAAGAAAAATTAAAATAGAAAGAGAATTTAAAATTTAATACTTATAAAAAAATTTGACTAAAGGTTTTAATGGGTTTTAAATAAAAACTGATATATATTTATCTTTATTTTAAAAGGAAATAAATAAATATATTTATATAAATTTCTGGATATTACAATCTACCCTACTTAAAATAATTTCGTCCTCGAAATTCAAAATATCATATGTAAAGAATGCTTGTATAAATAGATTTTATGCGTCATTTTAAATGCAAAACTTTTAGTCTCAATTTGTAAATATTTTAACAACAAAACAAAAAAAAAATATGTTTTTTTATAAGTGGAAATAATAAAATTCACTTAAAATTTTAATGTAGTCAAGCTTGGTCTTCAGGTAGAAATCAGAATAAATTGAATATGATGAATTGAAGCATTAAGAAAAAACTTATATTGAAAATTGAAAATAAAACTCTTTAGTAGGATGTAAAATAAATGATCTAGCATTTTAAAAGTGGACATGATGTGTGATGTGAATTTAAGTATGATTAATAATTTATTTTTAAATTATTTTAAAATAAAATAAAAATTAAACTTACATTATTAAAATAATGAAAACGTTCAACTCTTTCTTTCTAAAATAAAGCATATGAAGTTTTGTAAGTGAAATGTTTTAGAAAATAAGGAGTATTTTTAATGCCTCAAAATATATACAATGATAATTTAATAAAATATAAATTTGAGGTTAAATAAAAATATTTAAACATGAATATCTATTATATTTCAGTTAAAAGAGACTATGAAACTTTTTTTTTGTGTCATTTTATATAAAATGATGAAGTCATCAAATCTTTTTTTTTAATGAAAAATTAGAAAAATATTCTAACATGCAAGGATTCATGAAAAATTATAATTAACTTTTCATGTAATGACATGAATGAAATGCAAAAAGGTATAAATCTTGTAATTATCCTTTTTAAATACGTGGATCATGACATTAAAGTATCATATACATGATATCGAATCTTAAAATGATATATATACACTTGAAAATATGTTCGTGTCATTACAGTTAGAGATTTATATTTTTTTTTGAGATAAATTATGAATATATAATTTAAAGAGAATTTATGAATGTATAAATAAAAAAGAGTCAACTTTACGGAAATATGTGTACATTGTAGCGAAGGAATAAACCCGATCTTTTTTTTTAAAAGTAATAATAATGAAACGTTTAAAATAATATTTTGAAACTATTAGCTAGTCTTCTTTCTTCAAGGTATTTGAAAATTTTGTTGATGTAAAATACGAAATTCCACAATTAAATTTTGAGTAAATCGAAATTATGGACATTAACTTTTTCTGATAAGGAAATTTTTGAAAGATAAATGTAAAACTCTAATCTCATACTTCAAAAAATTTTCATATTAAATATAAGAAATGAATATAATTGTAGATTAAATTTTGTATTTAAAAAAATTATTATTGCTATTGAAAATGTTGACTTTATGAGAATTGTAAAATTATTTAAATTAAGCCTAAAAAAATTATTTAAGTCTTTAAAGAGAGATTTCTTGTCTTGAAGTTATAAAGTATGAGTAATTTTTGAAAAAAGTTAAAGTAGTATATTGAACTTCAAAATTTATGTTAATTAAAATCAATAGAAGATTTTTGGATTCCAACTTGTAAACCTTATAACTCGAATTACTTAAATTGAAATCAAAGCAATTAAATAATTAATTAAAATAATGGATCTATATAAAAATGTCTAATTCTAAACAGATGTTTTTTTTTTAAGTCTACTCATTAAATTTAAACTTAAAAATAGACCCTCCAATAAAAATTTAATTTATATATATATGTATCAAATGACCATGTTTTTGAAATGCAGGATTAAGATAAAATTTGAAACAACTAGACTAGTTGAATTTAGAAAAGCAAAATTATTAAATTTAGGAAAGTTTGAGATAACTGAAGATGATATTAAAATGAATATAATTTGAAGAATATACATGTCCAAAATATCTGGGTTAGTTAAAATTAAAAATGCATAACATGAAACAGGATTTGAAAAGATAAAAAACATAAAATAAGAATTGAATGAAAACATATTTGTGGTCAGAAATTGAAGTAGGACTTCGCATTTAGAAATTAGAAGTCACTCATGAAATTTTTGTACATAGAGAGTAAGAGCCTCTAATTTGAATATTTTAAATAAGATTAATCAAAATAAAGAGATTGATGAATAATAAGATTTTCAATAGAGATATCCCAAGCGATCACTATCAATACAATGTAATATAAAATTTAATAAAAGAATTATTGGAGTGTGATCAAATATTTCTATACTATTTAATTTAATATAATACTTTGTGTGAAACATGTATAAATATAAACTTATGAAGAAATAATTAATGTCCTCATTATATATATGAGGTTAGGTGTTTAAAGTAAAATCATAATATCATGATATGTTGACATGTAAATGTGCATGATGAAATCATGTCTTATATTTCATGTAATGAAAATGAAAATAAAAATTGTCAATATAAGTGTGCAACTTTGTCATACTGTCATTGAGATAAATGGATATTGAAATGGTAAGTGTAATACACTTATTGATATATTGACAATATCATGCTTTGATTGGTAATTTAAAGTGAATGTAATATGTCATGCAGTGAATGAGGCATGAAATGTCACGTTTTAATGATAAATTTGAATTGAATGAAAAATAAATAAAACTTTAAATATGATGTATAATGAATGTACCTGGTTGAGATGGAACGACGAGACGGTGATGGGTGAATTAGTACATATTAATCTATTATAGAAATTAAATTACATACATTGAAAATATTATTATTATTCTACTACAGGCACGGGTATACAGAAACGTAAACCGTGCTCTGATACCACTCTGTCACATCCCAAAATTTCATATATATAAATATAAAGTCTTTGTTGTTTAGGATATGACTAAATATTAATTTTTATCCAAAAACATAAATTCTTTAAAGTAGCGGAAGCTTAAAGGAAGAGATATATAAAATATTTTTAACACTAATAACTAAGTCTCAAGGATGTGATTTAAAAGTGAAAATAAATCTAATGAAATTAGGTTTGAACAAAAATCATATTATTTCAAATAAAAAAGACACCCTTTATTCAGTAAAAAGAATTTATAAGATAAAGAGATTTTATTTTCTAAAATGTAATTTCATAAAATGTAACTGGTTCAATTATTCTATTTCCATATCAATAAAGAATCACCACCCATCGCCTCTCTCTTCGTACCATCTCTTAAACCTGAAATGATATGATGTGATGGGATGAGCAAACAACAAGCTCAGTGGAGAAACGTACTTGCCAAAATTAAATACCACATGTAATTACCAAATAAGTAACATGAAATGTAGATGTAAATATAAATGTACTGAATAAGATTTCTCAATTATTCAAGTGGTAAATGCCTCGTTTATAAAGGTCATGAGACCTATATGTACATGCATGAACTCAAAGATATCACATAATAGCAGTTAATAGAGTCAAGTAAGAATTTCCCCACCTGGAATGAATGTCGTGGATGCATATGGATATAATTGATTTTGCTTGAATCCTTGTAATGTTGTCATCTAACATGAAATAAGTTACTTTTAAAATATATCATTAAACGTCGTTTGAATTTTAAATAAATGAAATTAAATGATAAAGTAAAAGTAATTATGAGTAGAAATATTTTATAAGTTTGAAATATCACAATTGAATGGGAAGAAAGTTAAAGTTCAAATAGAATGTTAAACATACATGAATATTAATATTTAAATTTATAAATAGTAAAATAATAATAAAATCAGTACAAAACTTTACGTATACATACTAGACTTACATTAATACAACATACTTAAATTTCATTAAGTTTTAAGATGTATAACTATATGTTTCATATGCTCAAAACTGAAAACTACAGAAGCTGGAATTTCTGACACATTGTGATAAAACACGCGTATCTTAGAATATATAGGTTGAAATCATTTAAAAATAATATATATTATACTAAATATACCAAAATATAATATATCCAAAAATCATAATTTTTGTAGATCAGTAGATAAGATTTTAATATTTTTAGAAGATGCATTAAGATTTACTTGAAACAGATTTTGAAGTTGTATAAAAATAATTATAAATAATTTATTCTTAAAATTAATATTAAATTTCGATATAATATGTTAAATCATATATTATAACATATATATGAAAATTAGAATATTTGGGATAGTTTAAATATTTGTTTTATAATTTAAAATAAGCATTAAATCATAAATCAAAACAAGACATACTGATAATATGAAATTCATATAAATTAATAAAGTGATCCAAATCAATTGAAATTATTTCAATATATTATTAACATCACAAGTCAAGGTATATTCGAAAATTAAGAATTTTAGACATCTTTAAATATGACTATAAAATTCATAAATATGAAATAGCATACTTTTGACAGAACAATCATAAGTTTTGTAAAATTAATATAAATTAATATAAAATTAAATTAAATCTGAATATTTTACTGAGCATTATAAAATACACGATTTATGACATATCCGAAATTCAGTATATTTGGAAAACTATAACTATATAATTTGAATTTCTAAACAAATACACATACAAATTTCAGATTCTGCTGGCAGAAGTATAAAATTCATATAAAATAAAATACAGTTTCCAAAATCATGAAATTTTAAATATAAGTGCAAAACTAAACAATAAACGACATATTAAAATTTCATGGTTATTGGAATTAAATAAATATGAATTTGAAAGACTAGAGATGAGTTACCTTAATTTTGTAAGTAAAGATGACACTTTAAAATATACGTTGATGGAGTAAGAAAAATCCTTGAATATGATTTTCTTGACTTCTACTGTTTGTCAAAGGAGAAACGGTGAAGAAATACATTTCTTACTTTCTTTTTCTCTATTTTGTAAACCCTAGTTTTTACGGTGCTGGAGAGGAATGAATTAAAAGACCAATATTTCTTTTTATATGATGGATAATTTGGGCTTTTAAAATGGACTTTGACATAAAAGTATATTTGGGCTTGGTTTGAATTCAGGAAAAATTAAAATAGAAAGAGAATTTAAAATTTAATACTTATAAAAAAAATTTGACTAAAGGTTTTAATGGGTTTTAAATAAAAACTGATATATATTTATCTTTATTTTAAAAGGAAATAAATAAATATATTTATATAAATTTCTGGATATTACAAAATTGGTACTGTTGTGATCCTCGTCTTGCGAATATTAAGAATTGTGAAAAGATATTTGTATTGATTTTCACTAAGTATTATATACAATAAGAGAAAGAAGTAAAGGCTATGTACAGCCGATGTGGGATACAAAAACATACAACGTAATATTACAACAACACTCTCAATACGCCCCCTCAAGATGGTGGTGGTGAAACAACGCCAATCTTGGACATGAGTAGAGTGAGACAAGGACGAGCAAGCGGTTTGGTTAGAGCATCAGCAAGCTGATCTGCAGAGGACACATGAAAGACACATATTTGGGAAGATTTCACAAGGTCCCGAACAAAATCATAATCAATAGCAATGTGCTTCATGCGTGAGTGGAAAATAGGATTTGAGCACAGGTAAGTAGCACTGATGTTGTCACAATAAACAACCGGGGTGGTAGTCAAGGATGGAAGACAAAGTTCTTGAAGTATGGAACGAGTCCACTGAACTTCTTCAGCAGCAGAGGCAATGAATCTGTACTCTGCTTCAGTAGAAGAACGAGCAACAGTCCGCTTCTTGCGGGACCTCCAGGAGATATGATTGGATCCAAGGAATATAACATAAGCCTCTGTGGAAGATCTATCATCACAATCACCCGTCCAATCTGTGTCGGCAAAGCAGTGTAGAGATAAAGGTAACGTGCTCCGAAGAAAAAGTGAACATTTCCGAGTACCATTGAGGTATCAAAGGAGTCTCTTAACTGCTCCCCAGTGTGTGATGGTGGGAGCATGCATGTATTGAGACAACTTGTTGACAGTATAGGCAATGTCAGGTCGAGTAAGGAGTAGATATTGGAGACACCCAAGAACCTTACGGTACTGTGTGGCATCAAATGCTTCAGAACCATCATCACGGGAAAGCTTTGAACTTGTGACCAGAGAAGTAAAAACTGGCTTCGAAGTGACCATGTTAAGACTAGACGGAAGATCAGTAGTGTATTTATGTTGAGATAGATAATAGCCCTCTTTGGAGCGATGCACTTCAATACCCAAGAAGTAAGATAAATCCCCCAATTTCTTAAAAGAGAAATGTGACGCCAGATCAGCTTCAAAGCATGAAATGAAACCTGTATTGTTCCCTGTTAGAACAAGATCATCAACATAAACCAGGAAATATGCCAGAACACCCTGTTGATGATAGACAAAAAGAGATTCATCCGATTTGGCACAAGTGAAGCCAGACGAGATAAGAAATTTCCAAAGAGTAGTGTACCACTTCCGTGGTTCTTGCTTCAACCCATAAATAGATTTTTTAGCTTGCAATATCACAATGTGACGATGGCGCCGTTCCGCAACTCCATTGTGCTCAGGAGTGTGTGGTGGAGTAGTAAGATGTGTAATGCCATGTGAGATAAGAAAAGAACGTAAAGCAATGAACTCACCCCATTGTCAGTGAAGAGAGTTCGAATACGAGACTGAAGTTGATTTTCAACAAGAGATTTAAAGGCAACAAAGGTAGGTAACACATCAGATTTACGTTTCAAAGGATAAAGCCACACATACTTGGTAAAGTGATCCACAAAAATGACATAATACTTATATCCAACAGAAGAGGGAATAGGTGATGTCCAAACATCAGAAAATAACAACTCAAGTGGCACAGTAGCATTCAAGGTAGAATCAGCAAAAGGAAGTTTATGACTCTTCATAGTTTTACAAGCATCACAATTTATTTCTGTGGTGTCTGAAGATGGCAAATTATTTCTACTTAAAACATGACGAAGTATTTTAGGGGAGGGATGACCTAATCAAGAATGCCATAGGCAAGGCTGGCCTCGAGAGGAAATAAGAGCATGTGGTACTGAAGTAGATGATGAAGGAATGAAGGGCCAAAGGTAAAGTCCATCAACTCTTGGTCCCTACAGCAAGATGGCTCCAGTCCCCCGATCCTTCACCTGAAAGGAAATGAAAGAAAACACAACGGAGACATTATTCTGTTGACATAGCTGAGAGACAGAGATAAGATTTTTGAAAATAGATGGCACAA
The DNA here is from genome assembly GCA_023678885.1 of Pogostemon cablin. NCBI lineage: Eukaryota > Viridiplantae > Streptophyta > Magnoliopsida > Lamiales > Lamiaceae > Pogostemon > Pogostemon cablin. Next base: position 16,416,667 of record CM042963.1, read on the forward strand.
CAAGTGAATGTGAAAATGAGAGTGAGGGCAAATTAGCAAAATATAGAGAGCTTGTGTGCGTGATAGGCAAAGAAGTACCATCACCAACAACGGCACTGTCCTGACCATCAAACTGAGAGTGGAGGGAAAGATTGGACAAATCTATGGTTATGTGATGCGATGCTCCCGAGTCTAACACCTAGTTGCTTGAGGATGGAGTAGAGACTGCGGAGTGGGCTGTGGGGAGGGCATACGGTTGCTGCTGTTGTGGAGTGATTCGAGCAGGCTGAGGTCGAGTGGATTGAGAAAGATCGGGATACCGCCTCGCTGAATGTCCAAAGATACCACACAGTTGGCACCTGCCCTGATAGCCACGGCCTTGAGTAGATTGCTGCTGCGTTGCAGGCCGGTTGCTGGGCTGATGTGAACGATTGGGGCCTGACCGCCAGTTTGGTCGACCACTGGAGGACCCGCGATGAGCAGCCTGAAGTGTATTAGCGGGAACATCAGCCTGGAAAGCGGTGGCGGGAAGATCGGTCAGCGGAGGAGTATTTTTAATTGTGAAATAAATACTCTGATACCATATTAAGAATTGTGAAAAAGATAATTGTATTGATTTCCACTAAGTATTATATACAACAAGAGAAATATGTAAAGGCTATGTACAGCCGATGTGGGATACAAAAGCATACAACATAATATTACAACAACACTCTCAATAGCGAGGACTCCATAAGTGCTTTCGAATTTTCGAACGGAGTTGTATAATTCAAGTTGGGTCATTTTGTAGTAAGATTAAAATTTAAGATAAGTTTAAATGAGAATTTAATATAATGTGAGGACTTAATTGAAATTTATAAAAAAATATATATATTAATAATATATATACTATATAATAATAACGTTTTCATTTGAAAATGTGTTCCGTCATCAAGGTTGCTATAAACAAATTATTTATATGTATAACTCTATTTTATATTAATTAATTATTATATTATAATAATTATTTTTTCTTTTATTATTTATTATCAATTATTTTATTAATTTAATTTAATACCTTTTTAAATATTAATTATAATTTTACCATTATTATTATTACACTACAAGAAACTGCCAGAATACCGACGGAATTACCGACGAAAAATTTTCCATCGGTAATTACCGACGGATTACCGACGTTTTTTGATTTAATATGATTTATTTTAAAAAAATTATCATAAGAAATTTCTGACGGTATTTGCGACGGATTACCGACAGAATTAGCGATGGATTATGTTCCGTCAGTAAATCCGTCATTATTTTGGATGGATTACATCTCAAAAAATTACCGACAACTATTTTTCGTTGGTAAATATAATAAATTTTATTTAAAAAAATTTAATTTGAGTCTTTAAATTATCGACGGATTTAATCTGTCGGTAAATATATACAATTTTATTATTTTTTTTAAAAAAAATAGTTTTTTATGTTACCGACAGATTTAATCCGTCGGTAAATATAAAACTTTATTTATAAAAAAGGCCATTAATTTACCGACGGATTAATTTCGTCGGTAACGTATATAAAACTTTATGTAAAAAAAGGCCATTAATTTACCGACGGATTAATTCCGTCGGTAATGTAAGTATTTTTTTAATGTATAAGGGCTGCTTTAAAAAACGTATTACGACTGCCTTCGTTACGAATCCACCAGCCCTAAGAAAATAAATCCACGCCTCTCTTCCACTCCGCCGCTGCTACCGCCACCACTCGCTCTCGCCGCCAGTCACATTCGTTGCCGTTATTGTCGCCGGTCACTCTTGCTGCTGCTCCTGCCCAAGTTAATTCACTTTTGGAGTGGGTGTGGCGTTTGATTTTGGTGATAATGGAGGAAGTAATGGAACACTGGTCAACAAAAAATCAAAGTTAAATCCATCCCCTTCTACACTAATTTAACGAAACGCAGGTACTCATCGATTAAATTCTCTCTCAATCTCACTCACAGTTTTTCTCTTCTCGTGTGTGATTCTTCCTCGAGCTCTGTGTTTTTTTTCTCGAAAACTTGCGGTATATCAATTCGCTGGAATGGCAAAAAGCAAGCTGGATCTTCCGGAGGATCTCATGGCTTCAAAGACGTTCGATCAATCGTGGATTCCGTTAGAGCGTTTTATTTTTGCTATTTTGTAGATAAATAAGTTTCATTTTGTAAATTATTATTAAAATATTTAGGCAGGATGGATGGTGGTTGCTCCGCTTTCTCGCCGACGGAATTGAGCAATGGGGCGGCGCTTCCCGACGGCGGCGCTTCCGTATTCCTTGCTAACCTTCCCTCTTGTGGAAACTTCTCCTCCACCGTCGTCTCCTCTAACCTGGTATGTCAATTCCCCCGTGATTTTTTTTAATTAACTTTGAAATAATAAAGTAACCTAACAACTGCATAACGGTTTAATAGTTCATCTCAATCCAGCTGTTAATTTTTCTTTTGTAGTGTTGTTGAAAGTGATAGCTTTTACAGAGAATTTTTTCAAGGGTTTTCTATTTGCCAGTTTGGGCAGAATGTAATGAAAGTTGAATTCTTCGGATAAAACTCGTAGCATTTGTCCAATTTGGTGATTGTACTCTGGAATTTCTTTGGGATTTATTGAATTCATTAGGAGATTAAAGAGGTGATGGAAAACATGTTTCCTTCGTGACTTGAATTAACCCATTGAATCTATTGCAACTAAGAAGATTAGAAAGATGAACTTGATGTATGCGTATCAAAGAGAATTTCATAAGGATATGTTTAATTGTTAGGTTTTGGTGACTTCAATTTATGTGAGTGTTAACTCAACAATTATCGGTCCTTTTGGTTTTTATACCACTTCAATTACATAGAGTTAGTGGATTAGTTATCTACAGGGTTCGAGCAAATGAATCATAAGCTATTCTGATTTCGTTAGAGCGTTTTGTTTTTGCTATTTTGTACCGTTCCAAAGTGTTGGAACCCCTCTTCGTGTCGGATCATAAAGCTCATATGATGTCACAAGATAAGCAGCAAATGTATCAGTTCAGCTGTGCATATTCAAATTACTTTTATCTTAAGCATAAACTAAACCAAATAAGTTAAAATTTTCTGGTGAGGTATGTAAATTCGGCTGTGGAGAGCTTTTTCCACTTCTTTGAATTCCTACATTTTATGTTAGATCTCTTCTTAAGAGCATATTTTGTGATATTTATATCTTTGTTTGAAATTTTTAGCTTTGTTGCTTTCCTCTAACAATTTAATTAGTTAAAAAATAATGTACTTCTATTTGGTTATGATAATCCTTATAGATTATATATACTTGCTTGAGATTATTCCTTATTCTGATTTTTCCCATATTAGAAAATCAGAAAACACTAAAAATAATCCCAACACTTTTAGCTCATGTATGTGGAATGGTTTACTGCTATATATGACTATCAAGAAGCTCAAATAAATTTTTTTAAACTATCTCATGGCAATTGATATCATAGTCCGTCCAAGTAAGCATATGTCTCGTGAAGAATGATTTTGGGGCTAAAAAATGATTGCTCATATGGGATTATACCTCCAGAATATAGTGTTTTAGCTAAATATTTAACAGGATCTTTTTTATGTAATAGCAGCTCACTAGATTTTATTTCCAAAGTTCAGTGAGTATTTTTGTATATTTTTACTTGTATATAGTATAATTTCCTAATCTGATTAAGAGGAAAATCACATAGCAAATGATGTCAAATAATGTTTCAAGGCATGGTAAAATCTGATATCTCTTCAAATGAAAGTAAAATAAGACCTCATACATCTGCCTTTTGATTAATCTTTCAATACTTGGTCCATTTCTTGTGCACTCACTCACTCCGTTATTTCATAAGAAGAGATATACATAAATTGCTTCAGTGCAGATAATTTATTCATGCTTTGTTTATTCTACGTGATTTTCATTTTCTATAAAGATTTGCCATTGGGGGTAGTTCTATGTGTTTCTGTAACTCCGTTTGTGCTATGTTAGTGAATGTTACTTATATGTGTGTTTATTATATTGCAGATGATTATGACAAAGCGATCTTCGGCATTGGAAATTTGGGCGAAAGAAGTACAAGCAATCAATCTAGTTTTGCTTAATGTTTAATGTAATCAGATATTTTGTATTAAAGATTTAGTAGGATTTGATATTTTGTGACGAATTTGGATCTTTATTTAAAATTGTGGAGATTTTATATTAGGCTATGTTTTGATGGTTTTATTTAATTACAATTTTTGTTTATTTATCAGGTATTAACATTAATTTAAAAATATATATTACAAATATAAAAATAGCGACGGAAAAAATTCGTCGTTAATCTAACTTTCAGCATTTTACCGATGGAAAAATCCGTCGGTAACTTATTCTGTCGGTAAATCCGTCGCTAATATAAGTGTTATATGACACAATATTTTGTATTTACCGAAGGATTTTTCCGTCGGTAATTAGCGACGGAACATTTTCGTCGGAAATTCTGTCGCTATTTTTTGGCTTCCGACGAATTTTATTTGCATGACTACCGACTGAAATTTTTATTTAGCGACGTCCATAATCCGTCGGTAATTACTGACGGATTTAAATTTTTGTCGGTAATGAATTACCGACCATGGTTTTAGCGACGGATCAATTTCCGTCGGTAATTCGTCAGTAAACTGTTTAGCGACGAATTTTGTAACATTACTGACGGAAATTTCCGTCGGTAATCTGACAGTTTCTTGTAGTGTTATAGGTATAGGATCTTTATTTAATATCCATTTTTAATAAATTAATGTCATTTGTATTCATATTTTTAATGTTACGATTTATTACTAAAGTTTTAAAATATAATCATTAAATTATTATTTTAAAATTTTAAAATATGTATTTCTATTTATTATTTTATTTAACTTATTTTATTTAACGATTAATTATTTATATTTTCTTAAGTTAATAATTAGTTTATTTTAAATATATAACATTAGAAATTTCGTTTAAGTAATAGAAGTTATTATTAGAAGTAGTATTTAGTTTAGTATACCCTTGCAGGCATACCTGATACCCAAGAGCAAGTCTAGTCAAACGTACTATTCCCTGGAAAGTTTAAGGTGGGGTAACTTTCACTCTTCACCGAGTGTAACTTCTATGTTATGATTGCTATGTTAAGATATGATATGTATTACTTATATATCATGTTATGTGCCGTGTGCTTTTAGTTCGATGACAAATATTTTCTTACTTATACTTGTACGGGGTGACGACTCGGTGCACATATACCAACTAACACAAGTTATTGGGCGACGGTTCGGTACTAAAAATATTTCAAATCTACTAATACTCGTATTGAATGATGATTCAATGCACATACACCAACTAACACAAGTTATCGGATGACGGTTCGGTCTAAAATATTTTCATTAAGTTATCGAACGACAATGTTCAAAATATTTTATTAAATGACATATGTTACATTTTATGATATGTTTGGCATGCATATTTATTTTTAATTGTGCAATCATTTAAGTTAACCCACTGAGTGCATTTTAGACGCTCACCCCATATTGATTTTCAGAACAAGGTTTAGAAGATGAAGAGGCTCATGCAGATGTCCCAAGCCCTTAGAAGACTTTATATTATGACTTAAATTTTAGTATTTTGTTAGCACTTTATTTCATATATATCATCTGAATGTATTTATTTTGAATATTCTATTCTACTCGGGAGAGTAGACAATATTATGTAAAAGAATCTCTATGCAACTTTTGCTTTATTATATTATCGCTTTGGGGATTTTTATATTATTTTCGCTGTGCATTTTTGACCCCTTTATTATTATATTGGAAAATGTATATCTAGTAGCATCTCAATCCCATGGCGTAACCCGGGCATTACATCATCAACATCTCAAACATAGAGAATTCGTATGCCACGATAATTTAGACGTATGCAAACATTAATATTCGCAAAAGAAGGTTTTACTCATTAATTATATTTGTCAACCTAACTTTATGACAAATAATTAATAGTTGGTTCATCTTTAACCATGCAAAAACAACAGTGAATTCAATTGGGAGGATACTTATTAGATGCATCTAAGTACATAAAATTATTTGATACTAAATCCATTGTCTAAGCTTGTGTCCTTACAGATGGAGAAGATCACAGACATCCAATTAATTTCCTATAATCATCAGAAAGAAATATAGACTGGTGATCTGCAAATAAACTCATCCAAATGGAAGAAGACACTAAAGTAATCGTGCAAGTTTACGTACATCACTTACAAACTAGTAATGGTGGCCGTAGGGTTTAGGTAAGGGTGGACAAAATTACCAAAATTTTGGTATACCAGCATTATCATATTGAAAAATATCAAAAATATTAAAAAATTGATATACCGAAAACTTCGACATGGTATGGTATCGTACCAAAATTTTTTGGTATGGTATCAGTATGAATTTTTAAAAATTGGTATTTCGGTATATACTAAAATACCGATATAGGAGTACTCCTATACTGTAAGTGTATACCATACCCAAATATCAAAATAATAATTATTTTATATTTAATATAGATCATTTGATTTAATATTAAATCGTTATGTTGAAATTTCGGTATGAATCGATAAAGTTTGATAAAAAGGATGTTTCAGTATTTCTGTTTGAAACCATATTGATTTATAATATACCGAAATCTCGGTATATCGATTATTTATATACCAAAACTCTCAGTACGATATCGGTATGAATTTTTATATCGATAATTTCGGTACGATATATGGTATGAGTAGGTAACATAGGCTATGTACGGTATGTCACCCTTAGGTTTAGGGTTTAAATACTTAATATACGTATCGAGGTTATTTTATAGGGATTAAGTGTACGAACATTCATAATAATTGATCACATCTTGTTCTTTCATATAGTCATAATAAATCAAACAACATCAAGCGGTCCCGCTGATTAGCCATAATATAGTGGGCATGACCAATTAAAGAAATTATCGAACCACAGGGAGGAAGGTACTAGGGTCTAAGCGATCTCGTGTTTGTCATAGTATTATAGAGATGAACGAGAAGGGGAGATAATCAAGAAATGACAATAAAATAAAAGGATAGATGAATGGAAGATGGATGAATGAGCCAAGTAGATAGAGATGAGACTAGCAATACTTAAAGCATGGAAAATCTAGGTATCATGCAATGAATTCATATGTGTCATGGGAAAAAAGCTAAGGGCCAACACTAAGATTACCTAAACTCCCTCTCGGAATGAATAGGATATGGAATGACATAGCTCAATGGATTGGTTCTCACTTAAACAATTCCAACTAGGTACTAAGCTTAAATGAGAGTCCCTTCACATAATCTATTGACTTCTCAATCTAATAAATGATATGTTCTATCAAAGGGTTCTAAACTATGAAGGACTTCTCAATCTCTTCACAATCTATAATGCACATGAAGTGTTTGATGAAATGATTCACTTAATTATCCTAAATATGCAATTGACTTCTCAATCTAATCACATGCTTAAAACAATTAAACACACAAATCATCATAAACCTCAAGATCTAAAGCATCAATGATAGAAAATCAATTAACTCAATCAACATAATCATTCAATTGCAAAATACCAAAAATTATCCAACACAATCCATATTGCTAATCTTACAAGGGAGATTAGCCTCTCATATCCATAAGAAAATTAACATAGACATTAAATTCCTTACAAAACATGATAAACAATAGGTTTCAATACAGAGTTTAGATGAAAACTCCCTTGGATGTCTCCAATGGTGATCTTCTTCTTCCCCTTGCAATTCACCTCTCTTCCTTGCTTCTCTACTACTTGGATGGAGAATTTGATGGTTGGATGAAGGTAGATCCAAAGGATGAAGAATGGATGAAGGTGAAGGTGAAGAATGGAGGAAATGGTGTGTGAGGTGTGTGTGGAAGGGGTGAAAATCGTATCTTCTCTATAAAATCTGAATGGAGGGGTATTTATACCCTTATGGGCCTTCTAGAAGGATTCTGATTTTTTTCTGATCCCAGACACGACACGAGTCGTGTGACGCAACACGGCCATAAGGTGCCCGTGTTGCGTGAACTGATGCTCCCGCACGGCCTCTCCTTACAGGCCCGTGTTGGCTACATGGGTCGTGTGCTGCAACACGAGTCGAGCTCCGCAACACGGCCAAGTGGTGGTCGTGTAGGATGAATAGATGTCGCCGCACGGCCATTCTGGACTGGCCCGTATTAGCTACACGAGTCGCGTACTGCGACACGGCTCGTGCCACCGACACGGCCAGTCATGTTGCTGCTGCCCTGATTCCTTCACTGTTTTGGCTCGTTCTCCCTCGTTTCAACTCCGAATTGAGATCTGCTTTTTCCTACGTCTTCCTTATCATATCTAGCATCAAATAAAAAGTAAAAATTATAGGTTTAAGCTCATTCACACACATTTCCATAAAAAACACAAAATACAACCAAATAACATACAAATACGGATAAAAATATACGAAAACTCACATAAAAAGATACTAAAATCTAGGTAAAAATATCACTCATCACCCGCTCAGTACACACAAAGTGCACTAATGTAATTTTATAGTCTAGACAAACTAATAACAAATCACACTACAATCATTCTAATAGTTTGTCCAAACTTATCTCGCGCCTTTGAGTTTCTATTTGTACTTTATAAGAAACTGATAATATGATCTTCCGCGCAATGTTACACACCATATTATCTATAAAGAATAAAGTAAAGGGATAATTGATAATTGCATCGACATATAGATTATAAGGACCTAAGGTGTAAACATTTGATCAAATAATTCTAATTTCAAAACATTATTCATACTAAAACTAAACTTTTAGTATATAATCTAATAATTTCCAACTTATACTAAAAGATTATGCTCTCATGTCATGTCTGCTGAAATACGTCTTGTTCACATTTTTTCAACATGACGATTAAAGGCTTTTGCCTTAAGGCCGGCCCTCTATAAAATGATTTATTACGTTATATACCTATACAATCTTACAGACAACTACTTTTTCTTTTCGTACAATTTCTCGTATCACGCGATACTTGCTTTTAATGTATTTACTTGCCAAATTTAAAATGTAAGCAGTATATAGAGCATACTCATTAATAATAACTCACTCCATTAAAAAATTATTATTGAACTCTCGACTTCCATTAATAATAACTTAATCAGCTAAAGAATTACTATTAAACTCTCTACCAAGTAAAATATATAGAATATAAACTATAAAAATAAAATATATCGATGTAAATTATAAGAGTGAATGAAACACTCCCATGTAGGGTTGTAAAATAATCAAATAATTCGAATTCGATTCGATATTTAATTCGAATACTGATATTCGAATTCGAATAGTTATTTTGATTCCAATAATATTCGAATCGAACAGGACTTATAAAATATTCGATTCTAATATTCGCGAATATATTCGAACAATAATATATAATATATATTAATTATATATTATTAATATTAAATAATTATATATATATTAAATATAATATTTTGTTTTATAAATATAAATAAATATGTATATTATTTAATTTATTATATTCCCTTAAAAATGAAGAGGAAAATATATATATATATATATATATATATATATATATATATATATATATATATATTTTAAAAAGTTATAGAATAATTTTTTTATTCTTATAAATAGAAATATATATATATATATATATATATATATATATATATATATATATATATATATATATATATTTGTTTGTTTTTTAAATATGAATTTCTAATCGAATACGAATATTTAATTTCGAATGTTGAAATTTGAATTCACGAATGTATTCGAATAGTTCATTTATTACTTTCGAATCGAATACAAATCTAATTTCGAATTCAATTAATAATCGAATACGAATACGAATATTCGAATAATTAATCAAATACCTTAGTATTCGATTCGTTTACAACCATACTCTCATGAAACCGGCTATAAAAAAGTGTAACTAAAAGCATAACTATTTTTTATCTGTTGTTATTTATTTATAGTTATCAATTTTAATTTTAGAAGTACAACTTTTAGTTATAAATTTACTTCTACTTTGATTTTATTAAAAATTATATTTATATGAAATCAAAAGCGATAAGCTTAAAGAAAAAGTGATGCTTATATTAATTAAAAATCAAATTAATATTTAAACAATAAAAAAAAATTAATAGGATAACAAGTTTGCGCAATCCTAAATATAAGTAGATCCTATGTGATAGTTGGTGGGTAATCCCATTTTCCATTCATGCAATCAATTGAATATTTGGGGAGAGTTTGATGGAACATCATTAACACTAGATTTAAAAAATAAATAAAGAAATAATTTACTGACCCACAATTAAGAGCTATAGATGCTACATGTATAGGGATGTTAGTTTACGCACAATTCATTTTACACGCTACACAAATCATTACATTATTTACACGCCATTGTCAATTTACAAGCTAACTTATGCACTAAAAAGTTTTGATTTCACTCATGGTAGAATTCATAATAATAATAATAATAATAATAATAATAATAATAATAATAATAATAATAATAATAATAATAATGATTTATTCACTACTACTATTTATAGTAAGGAAATGTATTGAATGAGAACGTCTCACAAATTCTTTATATAAGACGAATTATCTATAAAATAATACTCTCTCCGTTCCAGCGTAAGAGGGTCATTTGCTTTTTTGCACGTAAATTAAAGAGTATTATTATTTAATGTGTAGTGGGTAATTTTATTAGTGGGAGTGTGAGTCCCATATTTTAATTGCATTAGAGGGGGTGTGTGGTCCCATGTGTATAAAAAAGGAAATGTGACTCTTTGGGTAGGACGACAAAAATGGAAAAATGGTCCTCTTAGCCTGGTGGGACGGAGGGAGTATATATATAATTAAATTAAAAAAATTTAAGTAAAATAAGGGTCTATAATTTGATTGTGTTAATTAATTATAATTAAAATAACACAATTTGATTTAGATTGAAACCTGGCAACAGACGTGCCGCTGGTTGCCGTATTGAATTTTTTATTTTTTTATTTTCTAAACAGATTATTTATTAATTATTAAAAATTATATCTTTATATATATATTTTTAAAAAAATTCATAATTAGATATCACATTTTATTATAAATATTTATAAAATAGTTTATTTGATTGATTATCCCTTTCTATTGATTAGATATAATTTTTATTAAAATTATTATAATTTTTTTATTCATTTCACGAATGGTTTATAAAATAGTGTAATTGGACGGTTATCACTTTTTCATTGATCACGTATCACTCTTTATTAAAATCGTTATCACTTTTTATCCGTCTTACTAATTATTCATTAAATAATTCATGATCACTATTATTCAATTGATCAGTTATCACTTTTCATTGATCAAATATCACTTTTATTTAAAATACTATCAAGTTTTATCATTTCTATAAATTGTTCTTGAAATTCACTTTCGTAACTATTTATCTTTTTTTTTATTAAAGATATTATCACCTTTTTTTTAATGTTATCATTTTTCATTTATAGTATAAATAAATTGTTTATGAAATAGTTCACATCACTGTTTTCACTTTTCATCAATTGGATATTACTTTTCTTTATAAAAGTATCACTTCTTATTATTCTCACGAAATTCATTGGTAAGACAGACTCATATAAGTCTTTAACATGATGAATTATCCATAGCATAATTCAAATAAAAGTTGCTCTCTCCGTCCGCTCTAAAAAGTCCAATTTTTTTATTTTTTGGCGTCCGCCCTTAAGCCTCTCATTTTCCTTTTTATACATATGAGACCCATACATTCCCTCTAGTGCAATTAAAATATGGGATCCACACACCCACTAATACAACTACCCACTACACATTAAATAATAATACTCCTTAATTCACGTGCAAAAAACAAATGAGTCTCTTTGGACCGGACGGAAGGAGTATTACTTTTATTTTATCAGTATTTTTTATATTAAAAATAATGTTACTACTTTTTAAAAATCATTTTATAAATTTCTAAAAAATAAATTAAATGAATAATAAATTTTAAATTATTATATTTATAAATAATCAAAAATAAATTATATAAGAAAAAGTAGAAAAAATATATACTAAATGTAAGATTTAATTAATATCACTTTCATGATAAACTTTTAAATTTTTTAATTTGATACAACCAAACCATATCCTTTAAATTTATTTAAGTCCAAATAATTTTAATTTATAACTCATTTTTTAATTTTTTAATTTTATAATAACCAAATAGGATTTTTTAAAATCATTTAATTGAGTTTATGAAAAATTCGTTTCACATAAAGAGAGCCGTTAGACTTTTACACTCAAATTTTTCCTTCTAAGTTTTATGTCAAATCGAATATGCATTAATATGAGTGAAGAAATGAGAGAGAATTGACAAATAAAAATAAAATTAACTAAAAAATTGTATAATAAAGAGTGAAATAAGGCTTAATAGGATTTATATGTTTATATATAAAGAGAATTTATTACATTTAAAATAATAAACCCAAATATAACATAGATAAGCGTGTGTTTGGTTATTAAAAAAAAATCATTCTTACTTTTTTTTAGTAGTATATATTGGAGTACATTATTCTTTACGTGACAATAAATCTTACTTCCTCCCATCCTATAAAAACTAACACATTTTCTTTTAGTAGGCACTTGAATTTTATTGCATATTAAAAGAAAATATGTGGCAAATTAATGCAATAATTATCAATTAATTATTTATTTATTAAGGGATTTAAATAAATCTATTCCTAAAATAAATGAGTAAAAAATTGATAATTAGGCCAGATCCAGTCAAATAAGTCTGACTTAAAGCCTAAGCAAGTGAAAGGCCCAAGCCCGCAGAATCAGGTCAAATCAGCCTGGACCAATCAGACTGCGAGTTATTTATGGGGCGTCCTCACCCTTCACCTATATAAGTAGCCCTCCTCCATTCATTCCAGACACACATTCATAGACTCGAAAACGCTAATACTCTGAAGAGATTGAAACACGAGCAACGCTCCTCAAGATCTTCAAGTATCTTTAAGTCAAGAACGGCATACGATTCGGGGACAAGGTGCTAAGCCTCCCAAATCAAGCGTTCTTCATACACTAAGCTCTTCAGCGTTCTTCGCGCCAAGAACAACATACGACCGGGGATTAAGGTGCCCCCCAGATCGAGTGTTAAGGTGCTAAGCCTCCCAAATCAAGCGTTCTTCATACACTAAGTTCTTCAGCGTTCTTCGTGCCAAGAACAGCATACGACCCGGGATTAAGGTGCTAATCCCCCTAGATTGAGTGTTTGTCACATCAAACACGTTTAATCCAAATAAAGGTTCGACGCCTCTGGAGTAACGTTATAAGGTCCCAAATCCGAGTTCGGACAAGCTTCAACTGAAGATCCGACTCAACACACACAGTCAGCGCAGTCAGCGCGATCAGCGTAGTCAACCAGTCAAAGTCAAAGTCCAAATTGGTTCGAGAGAAGAATTAGAGGATAGATAGAGATTGTTTCTTAAATTCTTAAGTTTAATCCGTCTGGATTATTATTGTAATTCTCTTGTATTTATTTTATTATAAATACAAAATTTGTTGTTACACTTTTTTAATTTGTTTAAAAAAAATTAACATATTTTCAAGGTTTATTTAATAAAATATTGTGGTTTAGAAATTCTTTTAATCGAATATATAGTAGTTTGACCACACTTTAATGTAATAAGTTGAAGCGTCATTCCTACTGGCGATTTTAACTGTTCCCTTTTTTTTTTTACCTTTTTATAAAATATACCCCCTCTGTCCCGCACCAAGGGTTTCTTTTTTCCATTTTAGTCATCCCACCCCCAAAGGGTTCCCTTTCTTTTTTTATACACATGGGTCCCACACTCACCCACTAATACAATTAAAATATGAGGTCCACACTCCCACTAATACAACTACCCAATACACATTAAATAATAATACTCCTTAATCTATGTGCAAAAAAGTAAAATGCACCCTTGGTTTGGGACAGATGGAGTAATTAAAACCTCAAATATACCCGTTTTAATTCCCGCTTTCAACAATTTCCTTTTTTTCTTAAAATAAACATAGTCCATTACAACTATATCAGGCTCAACATGCTTCCCTACATTAATTAAACAATATTATTCTCATAACTAACCAACTTGAAACAGTAATAGTACCTTTTTTTACCGTTAATCCGTCGGGTATCCGGAAGATTTTACAGCTGCTCCTCACAGCCAACCACGCGCCCTGCAGTGTGATGGTTCAATCCTATTCTTTCAGCGGACCTCAGCACAACTCGATTCATTTCCTACACCGGGTGTACAGGATACTGCTACTGTTTCTCGTCGGAAAGTATGGAGATTAAAGTTGCAAAATAAAATAGAAGGTTACATGCGGGCAGTAGCCCAAGATTATTTATTTATTGAATGGAGAAATTTATTACACACTCATCCTCACAGAACAAGATGAGGGTGATGGTCGATGCCTTCTACTTTCTCAGCTCTTCTATTTATAGAGGCTTTCGAATGTGAAATTCGGATTTCAAAGCCTCTCTAATCTTACTGACGTCACTGCTTACGATTTCTATCCATTATTGTTGGCAGCTGTCCTGCACTCGTCTTTTGCCCCTTCTGAAGGGTCACATGATCCCTTACCCCTTTGGAAAAGTCATCCGACCCTTACTTTTTTGAAGAGTCATTTGTCTCCATTGGTATTTGAAGGGTCCTCCGGCTCTTGTGTGCCTCGAAGAGGTTTTATTCTCTTCTTTCCACGTGTTCCTTCATTTGCTGGAGAGGGTTCAGCAATCCTTCTTCTTCCTATGCCTAATCTTACTCATTTTCCAAATTCTAGTTCCTTTTGGGTAGAGCAGCTTGAGCATATTTTTTCTGTCCATTGCCCAAAGTGGACCATGTTGCAATATTTTCGATGGGTTTGTTTACTCATCGGTAACTTATTATCCCAAAGAAGCTCTCGCTTGTCTTTGAGAGCATCCTTCGCAAATTGTGTTTTTCTTCCCATTAAGGTGTTCAACAGGAAGGACCCGTTCATTGTTTTGTGCTCAAATTTAAACGAGAACTTTACTTGATCCATGGCCTGAATGCAGGCGAACAAACCCCTCGCTCTTCGCGTAAAGATTTGATCCTCTGAATATGTAGAAACCAAGACTGGTTCCTTCTCAGAAGACTCCTTGATTCTGTTTGATGCTCCCAAATCTGGTCTTCTTAATTTGATAAAATAAAAGGCTTCATGGCAGTTATTCCCAACTGGTTCTGGAGCCGCACTAGTGAAGTAAAGCTCCAATCAATACATCTCTTCTGGACAAAGTCGGGTTATTTTCCCAGGCCTTCACAACTGCTTTTCTTAGCCAATCTGGCAATTTTGAAAGTTCCGAGAAGCTTGGTGCTATAGTATATATTGAGACTAGCGCCCAAAAGTCATAACATTGCTTTACATCGTTCGGACTTGAGCCCTCTCTCATCCAAACTCGGGGGTATAGCCCCGATACATCTAACCGGTATTTCTCCAGGCAAATTCCCTGTCTTGTATTCAATTTCTCCCAACTGGCCTGGTACTCTTGCCAATGAGAAAAATCAGCTAAGTTAATACTAGCCTTAGCAGTGCCCGTCATAGGCCTAAGGTTGATCTCTTTCTCTTTTACTCTAGAGGTACTGGATTGACTCGACAACTCTAGATACGACTCCAGAGTCTCGATTTTTCCTTGGACCAGTTCTTCTTTTAGAAGTTCTAATCCAGGACTCGTGCTAAGGATACTTGAATCCCTTGCTCTGGGTTTAGAGCCTCGTTCTTGAATCTCTCCTTTTGTTGATTATTATCAACAGCCCGGAGGATTGGCTCTTGTAAGATCTTGAATAGTTCCGCATTGTTGCGGATACAACCTCGTATACGACTAGACACTTTGGTCCGATCATTCTCTTGTAATTTTCTGGCACGCTCAGCATTGAGTACCAGATTTTCGAATTCCCTTTTGAGCAACTCGAGGTTGTCCATCAAGTGTCTTGAAATGATCAGGATGGAGTCTATCTCAGCTCCCTTAATCTCTCGTCAGGAAATCTGCCCAAACATTTTCAACATATTTAATAATGACAATATTAAAATCATTATATTAACATTCAGCTTGCCATAAAGTCTAGCATTTTCTGGTTTAGATTCAATTTTATTTTTCAAAAAGGCTTTGATACTCGTGTTATCAATTTTAAGGATAAATTTCTTCGCGAGAAGAAACAGCGGCCATTTTTTAAACGCCTTCCGAACTGCAAAGAACTCCTTTTCATTGATGTGTCATCTCTTTGCCTCATTCTCCGCAAAAAATCCGCTATAATATCTGTATGGCACCTCTCCTTCCAGTGTGGACTTAGTTAGAATCGCTGCCCACCAATAGTCACTGGCATCTGTATATAGTACCAGATCATCCTCGTCATTTGGAATGACTAACTTCGGGAGTTTTTACAAACCTCCTTTAGTTGTTTAACCATCTCTCGGTGTGATTCCTCCCATTTGAATTCAGCATCTTTCTTTAATAGAGGACTGAATATTTTTCTGTACTGTGCTAGATTGTTGATGAACATTCCAGCAAAGTTGACAACTCCTAGGAAGCTCTGGAGTTGTTTCTTATCCTTGAGATCTTCAGAAAATCCTTGAACTTTTTCTACAATGTGTGGTTGTAGAATAATCCCCACTACAACATAAGTCTCATTATATAACACCTAAAAAATGTTACTTAATAATGTAAAAATGTTATTATACATCATAAGTAATATTTTTTTCGGTGTCGCTGTTGCCCCTGTAACCTAAAGTCTAATGTTATACTTTTTTTATTTTCGGATAACACCTCATATCAATTTTAACACTTTATTGTAACACTTCAAAAAATATTACATATACCCTAATGTAACATTTAATTTTTCTATTGTAACATTATTTTGATAACACTTTTCAATTTAATATAACATTATTTACATTATGTTGGTAACACTTTTAAATATAATATAACATTAAATGCATTATTTTAGTAACACTTTTGAATATAAAGTAACATTAATTAAATTATTTTAGTAACACTTTTGAATATTATGTAACACTAATTATATATTAATTGTATCACTTTAAATAATACATGTAACACTTTTGTAAAATCATTAAGTAACACTTGTGTTAACATTTTAAATTTTTATGCAATATTTATTAATTATTATATTATTATTATATTTAATAATTAAAATATTTTAATTATTATTCTAAAAATCATAAAATATATTCAGAAGTTAACTTTACTTTACAATATACAATACATCAAAGGTACAATAGTAAATTGTCAAAAACTAGCTCCAATTAATGAGATAATTCAAACTTTGATAAGAAAAAACAAAAAGCTCATGGCTTCCTTAAAGTCGATCAAGTATCTTAATCTAGTTCTTCGTCCTACGTAGCATAGTGGAGCCAAAATGCTCTCATTTATTCAAGCACCATTAACCTAATGGCCTACTCGTTTTCTACTAGTACATACAAGGTATTTACGACTCATAGAAGCAAGCATAAGGAGTAGTATCTTTCATATAATTGTTCCACCATTGACTGTGAAGTTCTTCAATATAACCGTGATCCCAGATCCAATGAAAAAACCTTCATCCGTTCTGTCAGCTTCTTTGACATTCTGTAACCACTTATTAAACTTGATCAGTAACAAAATCCAGAGCTAGAAGGTTTTATGCCATCCACTTTAATTTGTATATAATGCACTGATAAACTAATAAGTTAGACAAGAGAGTGATAAGGGAGCTTACATCTTTATTTGCGATAATCACACCCTTTCCAATCTTTGCATTCTGGTCAATTACACAGTTGCTTCAAACCAAAGCACAAATATCAGTGAACTAAAGCAGACTAAAAGGTCGAAATTTAAAGTAGTAGTTCAAATTTATAAAGTGTTGGCGAATCTATAATCGTAAGAGTAAATCAAGCATTTGTCAAGCATATTAAAATGGAGAGGGGGTATAATCAACCAATTTAATATGTTGCCTAAAAAGATGAGGTGCCTTAAAGAAGTTATAAGAGCACAACATTAGTTGCAAGTCAAAGCCTACCTAAGTTTGGTATTGCATTGATGAGTGTGTAAATTCAAAAGTTTGGCATCATGTTTTGTGCTAGTTTTGGAGAGTTTTGAGGTGGAAATAGGTGGAAAACCTATAGATATTGTGAATTAGCATGAATCAGGTGTTAGTGGAGCTATTTAAGTGGTTTTCATAGCAAAATCGGAGTAGAAGTGCCAAGAATCGAAGAGACAAAGTCGAGACCATGCGAACCGCCAAGAAGAGAGGTGGGTTCGACATGTTGGAGGAGAGTTCGACCTCTCTAGCCGGTCGAACCAGCATTGAAAGAGTGCAGGAGAGGGGTTCGACCACGACTCGAGGGGTTCGACCTGTCTATCAGGTCGAACCATGGTCGAACCAGTTCGCGAGAAAGTTGATTCGACCACGACGTTTGTGGTTCGACCAAGACTCGAGGCGTTCGACCTGTACAAGAAGTCGAACCAAGTGCAGAAATTGTCCAGTAAGTGGGTTTGACCTGTGGTTCGACCTGCGGCCAGTGGTTCGACCTGTTTGCTGAGGTCGAACCGTCGTGCGGAAACTTACCTTATCCGGATTTTCGAGGCTAAAACGCGTGGGATCACTTGAAAAACTCATTCCAACCCCTAGAGACGTGATTACAAGTATAAAAGGAGGCTCATGCAGTCAAGAAAGAGAACACACAAAAACAAAACAACACAATACAAGAGTTTTAGAGAGCGTAAGAACGTGAAGCACAAAAGGAGACTAGGAGGAGTTGTGACAGAGGTTCCGCTGGAGATTCAAGTAAGATTGGTCCATCTAACCATGATTGCTCCTAGATCAATCATGGGCTAGAGCCACTTCGGTAGTTCTAGGGTTATGAAGGTTTCATGAGTTGATTTGTATTTCGTGTGTATACTCCGTACAACACTACTTGTGGTTTATTTTATATAAGATTGTACATTTTTAATCCATACTCATAGTTGTTTTGTGCATCAATAATCGTTGTGTAGAGTCTGAATGCATAACATGGTTATTGATTGAGTGTGTTCACTAATGAGCAGGGTTTATTGTTATAATTCTAAGTGAAGCGATTCCGAGGTTTTATTAGAACCATCTTATATGAATGTTTGTTAATTGAATTGAATTCGGGTTAACAAGTAGGATTAAGAGTATAACTTTATAGTGCCTAAAAAGGGAGATCAAATCGGGTTAGAGTACTAAGTGCACGGAAAATAATTGATTATGATAGTACCTAGAAAGGGGGTAAAGTATACATCTTGCTCTGAGGATACTCACACGTGTCAAAAGCTTATCTATTTGTGTCTATAGAGTTGATTTGCATGGTCTAGCGATGCGTCCATAAACCACAAGGCAGAGTCAGACATCGACACACGAAAGTATGAATTAACGAATGAAACTGGATGGCCTGACGAACTACCTATCATCTATTTGATTACAACAACTCTTCTCTTGTTCTTGTTATTGATTTGCTATTTTAATTGTTACTTAGTTTAAAAATCAACAATTACAATTCTCAACATAGTCATAATTGCTAGAAAATAACTAAAGTAATATTTATCCGTCCCGTGAATTCGATATTTAACTTGGTCACCTTCGAAACTACAATTGATATCCTTCATACTTGTGGATTAAAATTGTGTGTTGAGAAAACACCCAAGTTTTTGGCGCCGTTGCCGGGAACGACTTAAAATATCTTTTTGTTATTTCTAGTTTATTAGGGCTATTTATCTTGTTTTGCTGTTTTAATTCTAGTTCTTTTTAGGTGTATGCTCATGAGATCAAAGAAAGGTGAACTTGAACCCTATAATCCTGAGATCGGAGCATCGTCAAGAAAGAAGAAGAAGAAGAGCAAGGCAAAGACTATTGATCCAACTGAAGCTCTGAATTTTGGAGTTGAAGTTGACGAGCAGATTTCGCAAATGATTGAAGCTACAACTGAAGTTAATTCGGGAGTAGAGACAGTCTACATGGCAGCGAATCCGGATAATCTAGCCATCCGAGAGGTTTTCAGAAATAATGGGGCTGGAAATTCTGGGCTTCTAGGAGCGAGGGGAACTAATGCAGCTTTCGATCTTCATCCCGCTCTTATTAGCATGATAGAAAGAAACTCCTTTTCAGGAGGGTCTTTCGAGGATCCGCAGCAGCATCTGAACAAGTTATTGGGCTATGCAAGTACTCAAAAAGACGCAGGAGAACATGAAGATGCTAGGAAGATCCTCTTGTCCAAATTCTCGCTTACTGAAAAGGTGAGAGATTGGTACGACACTATCAATGCAGCTGAGTGCACCACTTGGGAGCAACTGCAGTTAAGGTTCTTGGAGAGGTACATGCCACCTTCAAAGGTGTTTAAGATGAAGCAAGACATTAACCAATTTGCTATCGGTGGAGGTGAGAAATTTCATGAAGCATGGGATAGATTCAAGGACATGCTTAGGAAGTGTCCTCAACATGGGCTATCTAAAGCTCAATATATCAGTATATTCTACAATGGATTGGACTGTGATTCACGAGTGTTATTGGATGCTTCTTCTAATGGAGCTTTGCTTACAAAGTCATCCGTAGAGGCCGAGAAGTTGTTTGAAGATATTTCGATGAATTCGAGGGATTGGCCAACTGATAGAGTTAGAGGTACTTATTTCCTTGGGAAGGTAGCTCAGGTTGAACAAGCAATGGTGAAAACAAGTAGAGAGGATGAGATCGTCTCTAGCTTGTCCAATATCAACAAACTACTTGAATCCCAACAGAAGCAAATCAGCGAATTATCTCAGCGCGTACCAATCATGCAGCAGGAGTTGAAGAATGATGGACCAATCCAAGAGGAGTTGGAAGAGGCACACTATGCCATGGGTCAAAGTATTCAAGGGACTAGGTATCCAGATCAAGGAAACCGGAACTACCAAGGGAATTATCGAGGAAACTTTAATAATCGTGGTCCCCTGGGTGGTTATCAACAGCCTAGGAGGCCGGAGTTCTCATGGAGCAATCCGAATAATGCGATTCAACCTCCGATGGGTGTTGATCCGGGTGCTAGATGCTAAGGTGGAAGAAAGGAAACCGGGTTTTGAGGATACTGTGAACAGGTATATGGCCAAGAACGATGAAAGAGTGAACCGCCTTGAGGCCAAACTTGAAAAGAAAATCGATGCAAACCATGAGGTTATATCTAAGCAGGTGAAGGACCTTACATTGCTGATGGGGGAGATGGCAGGAAGTGTTAACAAGCTTACTCAAACTCTTGAGAAGGGGAAGTTCCCGTCTCAAAGTATTGAGAATCCAAGGACCTACAACGCCATCACACTGAGGCCGGGAACGCAGTACGAAGGACCTATGAGGCCGTAATCAAATTTGGACATGTCTAGGGCAAGATTCGACCATAGTTCGACCAACATTGAAGGTCGAACCATACAGGGGAAGTCGAACCAATGCACTGGACACGATCAGGAGGCATCGCAGCATCGGTTCGACCAAACTGCAGATGGTTCGACCTGGTATACAGGTCGAACCATGGTCGAACCTGACAATTCGGAGCACTCTGTTTTTTCAGAACACCGGTTCGACCAAATCAATGATGGTTCGACCTATCCAACAGGTCGAACCCAGGTCAAACCGCACAACTTGGAGCACTCTGTTTTGTCGCAGCAACGGTACGACCACGATGGACATGGTTCGACCTATCCAACAGGTCGAACCAGAGGGCGGAAGGAGTACAGTAGGTCGGTTCAACCTAGGTAGCCGTGGTTCGACCTACTCAACAGGTCGAACCCAGGTCGAACCTCAACTTCAAAAAGAGAGCAGTTGTCCAGAAGAGCGATTCGACCATTACGTGCCTGGTTCGACCTGTTCCACAGGTCGAACCCTGGTCGAACCCATCCAGAAGTTACCTGTTGCTACTCTGAACACTCTCGATGATGTTGATGCTACTCCAGTAGTTCGGAATGAGCAAAGTACAGAGATAATAGCTGAGAAAAAGTGGGAGAGAGCCAAGCGATTGAGAGCCGAAAAGGAGAAAGCGGAGAAGGTTGATCGTGATGAATGGGGAATTCCCAAAACAAAGATACCTCAGCCGTTTCCTTACAAGCTTGTGAAGAAGGGATTGGAAGAGAAGTTCAAGAAGTTTTCAGAGATAATGAACAAGATAAGCTTGAGCATTCCTTTCTCAGAGGCAATCATGGAGATGTCGTACTATGCCCGATTTCTTAAAGACATATTGTTGAAGAAGCGGAACTTAACCGGAATTGAAACGGTGAATTTATCTGAGAATTACAGCTCAATCATTCAAAGGAAGCTGCCGCAAAAGATGAAGGATCCGGGGAGCTTCACTATTCTATGTGAGATCGGAAAGGGGCCTGCACGGCGAGCTTTGTGCGATCTAGAGGCAAGCATCAATTTAATGTCGTTGTCCATCTTTCAGAGGCTTGGTTTGGGGGAGTTGACCCCTACAACAGTGGTTCTCCAATTGGCGGACAGGTCGATGACGTTTCCAAAAGGTATAATTGAAGATGTTCTCGTCAAAGTGGAGAAGCTAGTCTTTCCTGTGGACTTTCTTGTGCTAGAGATGGAAGATGACAAGGATAATATCCCTCTAATCTTGGGGAGACCTTTCCTTGCTACTGCTGGAGCTATGATTGATGTTCAAAGAAGAGAGCTTAGATTGCGGATGGACAAAGAAGAAGTTCTTTTCAACTTGGACAAAGCAATGAAGATGCCCATGGAGTCTCGGTATTATAGTATTGACGTGGTGGAGGAGATTGTGAAGGAGGATATGTCTCTGATCCTGTCAAATGATCCTCTTGAGACATGTTTGATGGAGTCTCTTACTTATCCCACTACGGAGCTTGACGGACTCTCCAACGAGGTATGTATTGAATTTCTTGAAAACTTACTTGCTTTGGGTGATGACAGGTTTGAATCGGAAAGAACTAAGGTGGAAGAAGTCAAGTGGACAAGGAAGTACTTGCCTTTGGATAACGAGAACTCTCCGATGGAAGTGAGGAAAGTGGAGTTGAAACTTTTGCCGGAACACTTTAAGTACGCCTTTCTTGGCGACAATGAAAAATATCCGGTAATTGTATATTCTTCTCTTGATGAAGATCAACTTGAGGAGTTATTGACTGTTCTTAGGAAGTATAAGTCTGCGATTGGTTGGTCTCTTGAGGATTTGAAAGGAATTAGCCCTTCGTATTGCATGCATAGGATAAGATTGTTAGATGAGGCCAAGGCAAGTGTTCAGAATCAGCGGAGGGTTAATCCCGCGATTCAAGAGGTGATTAGGAAGCAAATCCTTATGTGGTTGGATGCTGGAATCATATATCCTATTAGTGATAGTCCTAATGTGAGTCCATTGCATGTAGTTGCTAAAAATGGGGGAATGACTGTAGTAAAAGCTGAGGATGGAGAAGCAAAAAACTTGTTGGGTGTTTTCTCAACACACAATTTTAATCCCCAAGTATGAAGGATACCAATTGTAGTTTCGAAGGTGACCAAGTTAAATATCGAATCCACGGGACGGATAAATATTACTTTAGTTATTTTCTAGCAATTATGACTATGTTGAGAATTGTAATTGTTGGTTTTTAAACTAAGTAACAATTAAAATAGCAAATCAATAACAAGAACAAGAGAAGAGTTGTTGTGATCAAATAGATGATAGGTAGTTCGTCAAGCCATCCAGTTTCATTCGTTAATTCATACTTTCGTGTGTCGATGTCCAACTCTGCCTTGTGGTTTATGGACGCATCGCTAGACCATGCAAATCTACTCTATAGACACAAATAGATAAGCTTTTGACACGTGTGAGTATCCTCATAGCAAGATGTATACTTAACCCCCTTTCTAGGTACTATCATAATCAATTATTTCCCGAGCACTTAGTACTCTAACCCGATTTGATCTCCCTTTTTAGGTACTATAATGTTATACTCTTAATCCTACTTGTTAACCCGAATTCAATTCAATTAACAAACATTAATATAAGACGGTTCTAATAAAATCTCGGAATCCCTTCACTTAGAATTATAACAATAAACCCTGCTCATTAGTGAACACACTCAATCAATAACCATGTTATGCATTCAGACTCTACACAACGATTGTTGATGCACAAAACAACTATGAGTATGGATTAAAAACGCATAATCTTATATAAAATAAACCACAAGTAGTGTTGTACGGAGTATACACACGAAATACAAATCAACTCATGAAACCTTCATAACCCTAGAACTACCGAAGTGGCTCTAGCCCATGATTGATCTAGGAACAATCATGGTTAGATGGACCAATCTTACTTGAATCTCCAGCGGAACCTCTGTCACAACTCCTCCTAGTCTCCTTTTTGTGCTTCACGTTCTTACGCTCTCTAAAACTCTCTTGTATTGTGTTGTTGTCTTGTTGTGTTTTTGTGTGTTGTCATCCTTGACTGCATGAGCCTCCTTTTATACTCGTAATCACATCTCTAGGGCTTGGAATAAGTGATTCCACGCATTTTGGCCTCGAAAATCCAGATAAGGTAAGTTTTCGCACGACGGTTCGACCTCAGCAAACAGGTCGAACCACTGGCCGCAGGTCGAACCACAGGTCGAACCCACTTACTGGACAATTTCTGCACTTGGTTCGACTTCTTGTACAGGTCGAACCTCTCGAGTCTTGGTCGAACCACAAACGTCGTGGTCGAATCAACTTTCTCGCGAACTGGTTCGACCATGGTTCGACCTGATAGACAGGTCGAACCCCTCGAGTCGTGGTCGAACCCCTCTCATGCACTCTTTCAATGCTGGTTCGACCAGTTAGAGAGGTCGAACCCTCCTCCAACAGGTCGAACCCACCCCTCTCCTTGGCGGTTCGCATGGTCTCGACTTCGTTTCTTCGATTCTTGGCACTTCTACTCCGATTTTGCTATGAAAACCACTTAAATAGCTCCACTAACACCTGATTCATGCTAATTCACAATATATATATAGGTTTTCCATCTATTTCCACCTCAAAACTCTCCAAAACTAGCACAAAACATGATGTCAAACTTGTGAATTTACACACTCATCAAACCCCCAAACTTACATGTTGCTCGTCCCGAGGCAACCAAATCAAACCACAGGAGTCGTGTATAATTCACCAAGATCAAGTACAACACATATCACACATGCAACTTCATTAAATCAAACAAGTATTAATTGCTTCATATATATCACTCATGCAAAACCAATCCAATCACACATCATTCGGAGTATTAAGTAATCTAGCTCACAAGATAAGTATTTATTCTCTTTCACTCAAGTGCGTGAGGCACTATATAGGCTAATATAAACACTAATATCAATCCATATTCACGCGTAACCATAAGCTTGGCAAAGATCTCAAAAATCAACTTATAATTAACTATTCACTAGGATCATAAAGGACTTGTTTTTGGGTTGTAATGTTGGCTCTTTGGAAAAAGGTAGGAAAATTTAGGTAAAGTGACTTAAGACACTAGTAGAGAGTTACCTTGGAGGTTCTCGATTTCTTCTTCTTGCTGCAATATCTCCTCCAACTTCTCTTCTTCTTCTCATGGATTTTCCTTCTTTTCCGTGCATCAACATCATCTCTTTAGACAATTCGGGTACCGATTTTAGGCACTACCCTTCTTCTCTTTATCAATCAGCTGCTCTTAAGCTTAAAGCTTCATATTATAAGCAATCGAGGTACCAGTTTCAGGCACTACCCCTAAACAAGATTAAACCATACTTTTTTTCCAACCATATTCTATCTTCCTTTTTCTTCTTGCAACACTTACTCACCTCAACTCTCTCTACCAATGAATAGGTTAATCAAGGCTCAAGTAAAAGTTTATAAGGTTATTTACTTCGGCTACCAAAGAAAAGGTTTTTAACGGCTCAATGGAGCATCCAAAGGTTAATAAAATCATTAGGAAGGACAAAATTTGGCAATGTAGCTTAATCACAAAATAATGGCCTAAGATCATGTCCTAACAATTTATCAATCATAAGTCTCACACAAGACTCCAAGCCAAGTTCTAAAATACGTTCATATAAATGATCCTCTCAAGAATAAAACAATCATGATAAAGCATGATTAACAAGGCTCAAATCCTCACATAGGTAAATAGAATCCTAAGTACTCCTCATAGCACATAATTAAGATCAATTCCACAAGAACTCTACATACTTATCAAATTATACATGCTTTTCATCAATAGAAATTAACACATGAATGCACAAAATCAATAGCCCATAAACCGAATCAACCATACAAGTATTCAACACTCATGAATCCCTCTATCCTAACAACGATATCCAAGAATATACATGACACTCACTCAATAAACACAGCCCAATCTGTAAAGAGAAAAAGAAGAATGGAGGTGAGATGAATCGGAGAAAATCAAAAGAAAACCTGAAAATCTACTCCTACGGAGCATCATCATCCTCATCATCATCCTCGTCATCCAATCTCTGCTCCACAGCTCGAGACAGACTGCTGATGTTCCTATCAATCAGATCCACCCGACTACTCACCCTACCAACCCGCTCATTCAAGGCAATGAACCTCTCGTTCAACATGGCGTAGTTGGCGTTAGCGAGTGCGAGCTACCTATTCGTCTCTTGCTGTGCAGCTACGACCGCGACCAGCTGCTCATGAATCAAGTGAAGCTATTCCCGGGTATCATCCCGAACAGCCCGCTGCTACCGCGGTACTGGAGCATACTGAGGCGCGTCGTGCTGCTCCTCCTCCGGAATCTCCATCTCTGGCTGCTCATCTACCCGATGCTCGACCTCGGGCTGCTGTGGCTACTGTAATGGCTGGTGCGGTGGCGGATGGTACTCTTCCTATTCCACAATTTGTTGTAGCTCCGCCAACCTACCTTCCACACACATCCTAGCCACGGCTCTCCAATCCCCATTGGTCTTCACAGTCACGGACAGAGCAGTGTGTCCTAGGGAGTTCATCAACAAGTTTCTTGCCTCCCGAACAGTGGTCATGTTGTTCACGTCCAAGGGAAACATAAAGTCGAATGGTTTTGGTCCTCTCGTGAAAAACCAATCACCATCTCTAAAATGTGCAAATCCTCCCTTTACACATGTGAGCATCACCAAGTCGGGCTCTCCTCTAACAGGTGTAATGCCGGTGAAGTCCATGTTGTAGTGCTCAGCTACAATCGTCAGCAACCCTCCAATGTTCACCTTCTGAAATCCAACGGTCCTGAATCGATGCAGCTGCGCGATAAAATATGCTCCCACATTGAACTTCACCCCATTCATCATACACCATAGGGCGTAAAGCTCTCCTCTAAACACACAGCCACCCTCCGAACGAGCAAACAGTGTGTTTCCGAGCACTCGATCCATATATTTCAACACTGGATTCTTGATCGAGGCCGCACGAGCCTGCCTAATCTTATAGTCTCTGATCTCCCCGGAGATCTCCCTCCAATACCTATTAGCGTCGAAGTGTCCATGCTCCACTCGAGAAATCTCTAGAGGCGTCTGAAAAAGCTGATTAAAATCCTCAGCCGTTCATCTCCTTCGAACTCCTCCCAACTGAAATGTACACTGATACGAGTAGCCAAGTGGGTCCTTATCCATCTCAAAGGAGCAAACTACCTCCGCTGTAACATGGAAGTAAGTCGGCCTCTTCAATTCCATAAATCTGCGGATCCCACTTGATCGAACAACATCATCATATCATCCCGGATGCTCATGAGTCTCATGGCCTCATCGTCTTGGTATCTAGTCCGAGCTATCTTTTCTAAGAGCTCTGCCCACTTCTCTTTGATCTCATCCCAATCAGGCATTTGAATCTTGAAGTTTTCGGGAAGGCGTTCTTGCAATCTCAGCGTCTTCGTCACCTTATCTACGTTCGAAGGCCTATCTTGCCTCTTTTTCGATCTTTCTTCGACTGCCTTCCCCTTGCCTTGCCCGGATCCTTGTCCTGTACCTGAAAACAACTACTCAGTACAACCAACAAGACAAGAAAGCAAGTAATCGACTAGCATATCCTATACTCAACTCAAGACTTCAAGCATCCATGCTTCATCAACAACATATCACCTCAACAACCATCATCAAACACCACTTGCTTGTTCAACATGCTCAAAATTACTTCAATCACATCTTCCTTAACATTCAAACACAGCCATACAAGCATGCCTTCAACTTATCCAAGCAATTCACATGAGTTTCAACAAGTCAAAACATGAACTCCTCAAATTTCATGAACAATTCAACCAAACCAACATGCTTATACTCATAAACGCACAATATCATTGATCAATTCACATCAACACTCAAGTTCAATCAATAATCAAACATTCTCAAACCAATGAACAAGAATTCATATGAATCAAATCAAAATAACAACATTCACCATGAAATTCAACCAACATCAACATCAATCCTCTTACCCACAACGAATTGTTTACACTAAGCTTCAATCCTAGAGTAATTGAGTTGAGAAAACATACCTTTAGCTTTTCCCATGGCAAAAGAACAATCAAACACTCAAAACCCCCCATGAAATCGCGACTGAGCCCTTACTTGCAGCGAAAATCGCCCAAATTCGCGTCCAAGTCGTGAATTAAAGGTGTGGTGATGTGTAATCGGTGCGAAATCAAGTGTAATTGAAGAATTGGTGCAAGAGTGTAGTGATTTCGTGAAGGTTCGAGGAAGGGTGAAGTGAAAAGTGATCGAACCATTCTCAAAAATCGAACTTAAAACACATACCTGGCTTGGTTCGACCTTGGGTTCGAGCTGTTAAACAGGTCAAACCACGACTGACGAGGTCGAACCACCCTTCTGGACAAGTTTTTCTTCAGGTTCGACTTGGGTTCGACCTACTGGAACAGGTCGAACCAAAACGCAACAGGTCGAACCACCCTACTGTATGTTTCAGATCACCGATTCGACCTTAGTTCGACTTGTTAAACAGGTCGAACCAAGTACGTCGTGGTCGAACCGAACTTCAGCCGCACTGGTTCGACCTAGGTTCGACCTGTAGGATCAGGTCGAACCATGCTTTTGAAGGTCGAACCACCTCACTGGACAATTTATCACCACGGTTCGACTTCCACTGTTGGGTTCGACCTCCTGAAACTAGTCGAACCTACCCACTGAAAGCTCCAAAACGCGTGTTCTTCAATCCCTACACACTTCAATCTTCAAAACGAATCATTAAGTACCAACTAGAGCACAACTTTATCAAGAATTGGTTCTTTAAAAACTTATCAATCATGAGTAACTCCGCAATTACTTAAAATACAAAACAACAAAACACCACGGAACATTAGGCAAGTTACAAAAAATCAACACATACAAACCGGTTAAAGTTTTAAATATGCCGCAAAAAAAATTAACTCCCCTAACAAACGTCACAAAGAAAAGATTATACTATCAGTGCTTATCAAGGTAAGTACATGACACCCCCCAAACTTAGTAGAAACTATAGTCGAAACTAAGTTTGCAAAGAGATGTAATTGCCGATAAGTAAGCACTTCAAATATAAAAATTTCTTACTCACACGAAAGAAATAAAGCATTAAAACAGGAGGGAAAGCCCCCAACAGGCGCTCATGTTTAACGTCGGAGAGTCACGACGGTACCAACTCAGATCAAGGTATCCTCAAAGATGACACAAACATCATCCGGCGACCTAAAATGCTTCAAGCGATGTCCATTCGCCGCAATAATGTCTCCATCCTTGTCAATGAGCTCAAAACTCCCCCTCCTAAGGCTCGATGAATCATGAACGGTCCCGTCCACTTCGACTTCAACTTGCCTGCAAAAAGCTTTAAACGAGAGTTAAAGAGTAATACCTCGTCTCCTTGCTTGAACTCCTTGTACGAGATCTTTGAATCATGCCACCTCTTAATCCTTTCCTTGTAGATCTCGGAATTCTTGTACGCACGACTCCGAAACTCATCCAAAAGATTGATGTGAGTCATCCTCAACTCCTTCACATCCTTGGGAGTCAAGTTCAAGCTTCGCAAAGCCCAAAACACTTTGTGTTGAATCTCTACAGGTAAGTGGCATGGCTTCCCATAGGCAATCTGATACGGTGACATATCTAACACCGTCTTGTACGCGGTCCGAAATCCCCACACGACATCATCGAGCTTCAAAGCCCAATTCTTTCTATTGGTTCCGACCACCTTCAGAATATGTTTGCCTTGACGGTTAGAGACCTCCGCTTGCCCATTCGCTTGAGGATGATAGGGTGTATTAACCCTATGCTTAACACCATACCCTTTAAGCACCTTCTCAAGAAATTTATTAACGAAGTGCGTACCTCCATCACTAACAAGTACTCTAGGGACTCCAAAGCAGGCAAAGATATGCTTATTCAAGAAAGATATAACAGTTTTCGAATCATTCAAGCGAGTAGGAATCGCTTCCACCCACTTAGAAACATAATCCATGAAAGGAAGACGAAAATGATCCTTACACGTGTTCTCATTCAACTTCCTATAATCTACACATGTACGCCATCCCGTAGGAATCCTTGTGGCTATTGCTTCTCCATCCTCAGCTTTTACTACAGTCTTATATCGGAAAATGTCATTTGTGTTATGTAATACGCCTGCTACTTTTCAGAGATGCATGATGGCAATATTCGATGGGTTGATAGAGAAGATCATGGAGGGGTTCATGGATGATTTTTCTATTTTTGGTTCCTCCTTTGATATTTGTTTGTCTAACCTTGCTACTGTTTTGAAGAGATGTCAAGTGACTAATCTTGTCTTGAATTGGGAGAAGTGCCACTTCATGGTGAAGGATGGGATTGTTCTTGGGCATCATGTTTCAGCCAAGGAATTGCAGGTCGATCGTGCTAAAGTGGTGGCAATTGAGAAGCTTCCACCACCGACCAATGAAAGAGGAGTGCGGTCTTTTCTTGGACACGCCGATTTTTACAGGAGATTCATATAAGACTTCTCAAAATACTCCAAGCCCTTATCTCACTTACTTGAAAATGATGTTCCTTTTGTGTTTGATGAAGAATGTCTAATAGCTTTTCAAGTTTTGAAGAAGGAGCTTATCACTGCACCTATCTTGATCACACAGGATTGGACTCAACCGTTTGTACTAATGTGTGATGCAAGTGATGTAGCACTTGGAGTGGTGCTTGGGCAGCTGAAGGAGAAGAAGTTCTGCGCCATTTACTACGCGAGTAAGACTTTCGATGCGGCACAAAAGAATTACACGGTGACTGAAAAGGAGTTTTTGGCTGTTGTGTACACATTCAATAAGTTTCGTCAGTATTTGGTTGGCATGAAGACTATTGTGTACACGGATCATTCAGCGATTCGGTACTTGATGGAGAAGAAGGAGACGAGCCTAGGATCATAAGGTGGATTCTTCTACTTCAAGAGTTTGACATGGAGATCCGGGATAAGAAAGGTTCTGATAATGTGTTGGCGGATCACCTTTCGAGGTTGGAGACTAGGGAGCATTGTGATAATTCTTTCGAGTATATTGAGGAAATGTTCCCGGATGAAAAGATCATGATCGTGTTTGTTGAAGGGGTTGAGCGAGCGTGTGTGGTTGCTGCACAGGGAGTTGATCCATGGTATACGGATTATGTTAACTATATTGCTGTGGGAGAAATTCCAAGGGATCTCAACCGATATCAACTTGCTAAATTCAAGAGGGATGTTGAGACTTTCATATGGTATGATCCGTTTGTGTACAAGATTTGCACGGATTCTATCGTCCGTATGTGTGTGCCCGAGATGGAGATGGAGAGTGCTCTCAAGTTTTGCCATGCACAACCTAACGGGGAACACTTCGACGCTCAATAGACAGCACTCAAGGTACTTCAGTCCGCTCTTTATTGGCCTACGTTGTTCAAGGATTGTGATATCTATGTGGCGTCTTGCGATAGATGTCAACGCATGGGGAACATCGGTAGGAGATACGAGATGCCGCTTCAACCGAGCATAGCGGTCGAGATTTTTGATGTGTGGGGTATTGATTTTATGGGGTCTTTTCCCCCATCTAATGGATTTCTCTACATTCTACTTGCGGTGGATTATGTTTCTAAGTGGGTGAAAGCAATTCCTACTCGCTTGAATGATTCGAAAAATGTTATATCTTTCTTGAAGAAGCATATCTTTGCCCGCTTTGGAGTCCCTAGAGCACTTGTTAGTGATGGAGGTACGCACATCGTTAATAAATTTCTTGAGAAGGTGCTTAAAGGGTATGGTGTTAAGCATAGGGTTACTACACCCTATCATCCTCAAGCGAATGGGCAATCGGAGGTCTCTAACCGTCAAGTCAAACAGATTCTGGAGAAGGTGGTCGGAACCAATAGAAAGGATTGGGCTTTGAAGCTCGATAATGTCGTGTGGGGGTTCCGGACCGCGTACAAAATGGTGTTAGATATGTCACCGTATCAGATTGTCTATGGGAAGCCATGCCACTTACCTGTAGAGATTCAACACAAAGCGTTTTGGGATTTGCGAAGCTTGAACTTGACTCTCAAGGATGTGAAGGAGTTGAGGATGACTCACATCAATCTTTTGGATGAGTTTCGGAGTCGTGCGTATAAGAATTCCGAGATCTACAAGGAAAGGATTAAGAGGTGGCATGATTCGAAGATCTCGTACAAGGAGTTCAAGCAAGGAGAAGAGGTATTACTCTTTAACTCTCGTTTAAAACTTTTTGCAGGCAAGTTGAAGTCGAAGTGGACGGGGTCGTTCATGATTCATCGAGCCTTAGGAGGGGGGAGTTTTGAGCTCATTGACAAGGATGGAGACATTATTGCGGCGAATGGACATCGCTTGAAGCATTTTAGGTCGCCGGATGATGTTTGTGTCATCTTTGAGGATACCTTGATCTGAGTTGGTACCGTCGTGACTCTCCGACGTTAAACATGAGCGCCTGTTGGGGGCTTTCCCTCCTGTTTTAATGTTTTATTTCTTTCGTGTGAGTAAGAAATTTTTATATTTGAAGTGCTCACTTATCGGCAATTACATCTCTTTGCAAACTTAATTTCGACTATAGTTTCTACTAAGTTTGGGGGGGTGTGATGTACTTACCTTGATAAGCACCGATAGTATAATCTTTTCTTTGTGACGTTTGTTAGGGGAGTTAATTTTTTGCGGCATATTTAAAACTTTAACCGGTTTGCATGTGTCGATTTTTTTGTAACTTGCCTAATGTTCCGTGGTGTTTTGTGGGTTTCGTATTTTGAGTTATTGCGGAGTTACTCATGATTGATAAGTTTTTAAAGAACTAATTCTTGATGAAGTTGTGTTCTAGTTGGTACTTAATGATTCGTTTTGAAGTTTGAAGTGTGTAGGGATTGAAGAACACGCGTTTTGGAGCTTCCAGGGGGTAGGTTTGACCAGTGCCAGGAGGTCGAACCCAACAGTGGAAGTCGAACCGTGGTGATAAATTGTCCAGTGAGGTGGTTCGACCTTCAAAAGCATGGTTCGACCTGATCGTACAGGTCGAACCTAGGTCGAACCAGTGCGGCTGAAGTTCGGTTCGACCACGACGTACTTGGTTCGATCTGTTTAACAAGTCGAACCGGTGATCTGAAACATACAGTAGGGTGGTTCGACCTGATGCGTTTTGGTTCGACCTGTTCCAGTAGGTCAAACCCAAGTCGAACCTGAAGAAAAACTTGTCCAGAAGGGTGGTTCGACCTCGTCAGTCGTGGTTCGACATGTTCAACAGCTCGAACCCAAGGTCGAACCAAGCCAGGTACAGGACAAGGATCCGGGCAAGGTAAGGGGAAGGGGAAGTAGGAGTGAGCATAAATTTTTCATAACCGCTCAAACCGCCCGAACCGCACCGAATTGCACCGCCACTAACGATATTATTACATAAACCGCGGTTTATTTTTATTTGAGAAAATCGCACCGCCATAACGGTGCAATTTCAATTTTTCCTTAAAATCGCACCGCACCGCCTACATATATTATGTACATGTATATTATATGTATGAGATTTAAACTAATTTAAATGTTAGAATCTCAACTTGTTATACACTTATAAACTTTTGCTATTGTCAAAATTTATAATCATTAAATTTTCTAACAAATGATTATAACTTTAAAAAAAAAATATTCATGATAATTTATTATTTAAACTCTATAAAGATATTTAAATTCATGATTGGAATGAGATACAATAAATTTAAAATAAAAAATGAGTTCTTACTATCAAGAAATTGATATTTTAGTCTAGTTAAGAATTATACAATTGTAATTGTTATCATGGGTTACTAAAGTATATTTATTGAAACATATATATTTATCTATATTTAAGTTTCATATTATTTATATAGTTGTATTCAATCTTATTATTAAAACCGCTAAATCGCCAAAACCGACTGCCAAACCGTAAAATACCGATCGATGAATTATAATTGGAAAACCATGGTTTTAAACTAAATATAAAACCGAACCGCCCATAGCAAGGCAATTTAAATTTTATTAAAAAACCGCCCAAACCGCACCGTGATCACCCCTAAGGGGAAGGCAGCAGAAGAAAGATCGAAAAAGAGGCAAGATAGGCCTTCGAACGTAGATAAGGTGACGAAGACGCTGAGATTGCAAGAACGCCTTCCCGAGAACTTCAAGATTCAGATGCCTGATTGGGATGAGATCAAAGAGAAGTGGGCAGAGGTCTCAGAAAAGATAGCTCGGACTAGATACCAAGACGATGAGGCCATGAGACTCATGAGCATCCGGGATGATATGACGATGTTGTTCGATCGAGTGGGGATCCGCAGATTTATGGAGTTGAAGAGGCCGACTTACTTCCATGTTACAGCGGAGGTAGTTTGCTCCTTTGAGATGGATAAGGACCCACTTGGCTACTCGTATCAGTGTACATTTCAGTTGGGAGGAGTCCGAAGGAGATGGACGGCTAAGGATTTTAATCAGCTTTTTCAGAAGCCTCTAGAGATTTCTCGAGTGGAGCATGGACACTTCGACGCTAATAGGTTTTGGAGGGAGATCTCCGGGGAGATCAGAGACTATAAGATTAAGCAGGCTCGTGCGACCTCGATCAAGAATCCAGTGTTGAAGTATATGGATCGAGTGCTCGGAAACACACTGTTTGCTCGTTCGGAGGGTGGCTGTGTGTCTAGAGGAGAGCTTTACGCCTTATGGTGTATGATGAATGGGGTGAAGTTCAATGTGGGGAGCATATTTTATCGCGCAGCTGCATCGATTCAGGACCGTTGGATTTTAGAAGGTGAACATTGGAGGGTTGCTGATGATTGTAGCTGAGCACTACAACATGGACTTCACCGGCATTACACCTGTTAGAGGAGAGCCCGACTTGGTGATGCTCACATGCGTAAAGGGAGGATTTGCACACTTTAGAGATGGTGATTGATTTTTCACGAGAGGACCAAAGCCATTCGACTTCATGTTTCCCTTTGATGTGAACAACATGACCACCGTTCGGGAGGCGAGAAACTTGTTGATGAATTCCCTAGGACACACAGCTCTGTCCGTGACTGTGAAGACCAACGGGGATTGGAGAGCCGTGGCTAGGATGTGTGCGGAAGGCAGATTGGCGGAGCTAAAGCAAATTATGGAACAGGGAGAGTACCGTCCGCCACCGCAGCAACCATTACAGCCACCACAGCAGCCCGAGGTCAAGCATCGGGTAGATGAGCAGCCAGAGATGGAGATTCCGAAGGAGGAGCAGCACGACGCGCCTCAGCATGCTCCAGTACCGCAGCAGCAGCGGGCTGTTCGGGATGATACCCGGGAACAGCTTCACTTGATTCATGAGCATCTGGTCGTGGTCGTGGTCGTAGCTGCACAGCAGGAGACGAACAGGCAGCTTTCACTCGCCAACACCAACTACGCCATGTTGAACGAGAGGTACACTGCCTTGAATGAGCGGGTTGGTAGGGTGAGTAGTCGGGTGGATCTTATGGATAGGAACATCAGCAGTCTGTATCGAGCTGTGGAGCAGAGATTGGATGACGAGGATGATGATGATGAGGATGATGATGCTCCGGAGGAGTAGATCTTTAGGTTTTCTTTTGATTTTCTCTGATTCATCTCACCTCCATTCTTCTTTTTCTTTTTACAGATTGGGCTGTGTTTATTGAGTGAGTGGCATGTATATTCTTGGATATCATTGTTAGGATAGAGGGATTCATGAGTATTGAATACTTGTATGGTTGATTCGGTTTATGGGCTATTGATTTTGTGCATTCATATGTTCATGTGTTAATTTCTATTGATGAAAAACATGTATAATTTGATAAGTATGTAGAGTTCTTGTGGAATTGATCTTAATTATGTGCTATGAGGAGTACTTAGGATTCTATTTACCTATGTGAGGATTTGAGCCTTGTTAATCATGCTTGATCATGATTGTTTTATTCTTGAGAGGATCATTCATATGAACGTATTCTAGAACTTGGCTTGGAGTCTTGTGTGAGACTTATGATTGATAAATTGTTAGGACATGATCTTAGGCCATTATTTTGTGATTAAGCTACTTAGCCAAATTTTGTCCTTCCTAATGATCTTATTAACCTTTGGATGCTCCGTTGAGCCGTTAAAAACCTTTTCTTTGGTAGCCGAAGTAAATAACCTTATAAACCTTTACTTGAGCCTTGATTAACCTATTCATTGGTAGAGAGAGTTGAGGTGAGCAAGTGTTGCAAGAAGAAAAAGGAAGATAGAATATGGTTGGAAAAAAAGTATGGTTAAATCTTGTTTAGGGTAGTGCCTGAAACTGGTACCTCGATTGCTTATAACATGAAGCTTTAAGCTTAAGAGCAGCTGATTGATAAAGAGAAGAAGGGTAGTGCCTAAAACCGGTACCCGAATTGTCTAAAGAGATGATGTTGATGCACGGAAAAGAAGGAAAATCCATGAGAAGAAGAAGAGAAGTTGGAGGAGATATTGCAGCAAGAAGAAGAAATCGAGAACCTCCAAGGTAACTCTCTACTAGTGTCTTAAGTCACTTTACCTAAATTTTCCTACCTTTTTTCCAAAGAGCCAACATTATAATCCAAAAACAAGTCCTTTGTGATCCTAGTGAAGAGTTGATTATAAGTTGATTTTTGAGACCTTTGTCAAGCTTATGGTTACGCGTGAATATGGATTGATATTAGTGTTTATATTAGCCTATATAGTGCCTCACGCACTTGAGTGAAAAAGAATAAATACTTATCTTGTGAGCTAGATTACTTAGTACTCCGAATGGTGTGTGATTGGATTGGTTTTGCATGAGTGATATATATGAAGCAATTAATACTTGTTTGATTTAATGAAGTTGCATGTGTGATATGTGTTGTACTTGATCTTTGTGAATTATACACGACTCCTGTGGTTTGATTTGGTTGCCTCGGGACGAGCAACATGTAAGTTTGAGGGTTTGATGAGTGTGTAAATTCACAAGTTTGGCATCATGTTTTGTGCTAGTTTTGGAGAGTTTTGAGGTGAAAATAGGTGGAAAACCTATATATATTGTGAATTAGCATGAATCAGGTATTAGTGGAGCTATTTAAGTGGTTTTCATAGCAAAATCGAAGTGGAAGTGCCAAGAATCGAAGAGACGAAGTCGAGACCATGCGAACCGCCAAGGAGAGAGGTGGGTTCGACCTGTTGTAGGAGGGTTCGACCTCTCTAGCAGGTCGAACCAGCGTTGAAAGAGTGCAGGAGAGGGGTTCTACCACGACTCGAGGGGTTCGACCTATCTATCAGGTCGAACTATGGTCGAACCAGTTCGCGAGAAAGTTGATTCGACCACGACGTTTGTGGTTCGACCAAGACTCGAGGGGTTCGACCTGTACAAGAAGTCGAACCAAGTGCAGAAATTGTCCGGTAAGTGGGTTCGACCTGTGGTTCGACCTGCGGCCAGTGGTTCGACTTGTTTGCTGAGGTCGAACCGTCGTGCGGAAACTTACCTTATCCAAATTTTCGAGGCCAAAACGCGTGGAATCACTTGAAAAGCCCATTCCAAGCCCTAGAGACGTGATTACAAGTATAAAAGGAGGCTCATGCAGTCAAGGAAGAGAACACACAAAAACACAACAAGACAACAACAAAATACAAGAGAGTTTTAGAGAGCGTAAGAACGTGAAGCACAAAAGGAGACTAGGAGGAGTTGTGACAGAGGTTCCGCTGGAGATTCAAGTAAGATTTGGTCCATCTAACCATGATTCTCCTAGATCAATCATGGGCTAGAGCCACTTCGGTAGTTCTAGGGTTATGAAGGTTTCATGAGTTGATTTGTATTTCGTGTGTATACTCCGTACAACACTACTTGTGGTTTATTTTATATAAGATTGTACGTTTTTAATCCATACTCATAGTTGTTTTGTGCATCAATAATCGTTGTGTAGAGTCTGAATGCATAACATGGTTATTGATTGAGCGCGTTCACTAATGAGCAGGGTTTATTGTTATAATTCTAAGTGAAGGGATTCCGAGGTTTTATTAGAACCGTCTTATATGAATGTTTGTTAATTGAATTGAATTCGGGTTAACAAGTAGGATTAAGAGTATAACTTTATAGTACCTAAAAAATGAGATCAAATCGGGTTAGAGTACTAAGTGCACGGGAAATAATTGATTATGATAGTACCTAGAAAGGGGTAAAGTATACATCTTGTTCTGAGAATACTCATACGTGTCAAAAGCTTATCTATTTGTGTCTATAGAGTAGATTTGCATGGTCTAGCGATGCGTCCATAAACCACAAGACAGAGTCGGACATCGACACACGAAAGTATGAATTAACGAATGAAACTGGATGGCCTGACGAACTATCTATCATCTATTTGATCACAACAACTCTTCTCTTGTTCTTGTTATTGATTTGCTATTTTAATTGTTACTTAGTTTAAAAACCAACAATTACAATTCTCAACATAGTCATAATTGCTAGAAAATAACTAAAGTAATATTTATCCGTCCCGTGGATTCGATATTTAACTTGGTCACCTTCGAAACTACAATTGATATCCTTCATACTTGGGGATTAAAATTGTGTGTTGAGAAAACACCCAACATGCATCCAACACCAATAATCTATCTTGAACTCAACACCATAGTTCAAGCTTGATCTTACACCTACAATCGAGCGCTCAATGCTACACTCCCGCAAGAAGGAACCATGTGATATTATTGCATCCACAATCTAAGAGTATCCTAGCATTAGATAAACCTTGACAAGAAGTTGAAAGCACTACAATAATATAACGAAGATTATCATTATACCTTGCATTTTTCAACTTTCGTATGTGGCAAGAATCTTTGAGATGTATAGAAAGGAGTCTTCGGGTTGTTAAAATCAAACCTAGGAGGCTGAAAGGAAAACATAAGCCAAATTCAGCTTTCACAACCCACAGCATTCAATCGACATTTATTTTGAATAGGAAGTATGAAATATGCAGTTTTCCACGAGATTTTCCCTTTTCAGTCCATCTGAGCATCTTGTAAGTATAGATTCCGAGGATAATGTGAGCCATAGAGCTGACCTGCTGTGTGAGTACCAAGTTGGCATTGAAGAATGATTTTAT
Source organism: Pogostemon cablin (assembly GCA_023678885.1). Lineage (NCBI taxonomy): Eukaryota > Viridiplantae > Streptophyta > Magnoliopsida > Lamiales > Lamiaceae > Pogostemon > Pogostemon cablin. The sequence goes on from CM042963.1 coordinate 16,456,298, forward strand.
GGTTCCAATGTCCTCCCAATAGTCGCTAAATAAGTTTGTTTGATAAGAGCATGCATCAAGAAACTCAGCACAGGGGACAAATTGAAATTTCACATAAAAAAAATGCACTCACCGCACATTAATGATTTCTGAGCCAAAGTCATTGCATGAGGGATACGTCCGCTTCAGAAACCTTAGTAGGACATTAGTTCTGAACACGTAAACAACCATCGATGCGATGTAGGGAAAGTTTAAAACCTCTTGACTAGAAAGGCCAAGAATGGAGGAGTCAACTCTCTGTAGAGCATTATCAGATGGAGTAGGAGATAAGGAAATTAACAAGTGGTTATATATATTGTGGTATGAATACAGGTAGCAAAAGGACGATACTCCTACCATAGATTTCAGATTTGGGCCCTTTGGTTTCTCAGCAAAATGAATGACCTGGCTTGTTTCATCAATTTTCATCAACCATAATCTGAGGCTTGACTGCATAGAGGGAAAGAGAATTAAATAAGTTTACTACACCGTCGTGAACACATTAAAAATATTTCATTTGACACTGCAAAATGTTGTACCATCAGTACATAAAAAACTTATTTAGTGATATCCATATACTTGCACATGTTAAAAGAGAACTAGAAACTAGAGAAGCAGTGTTAATTCATTACCAGCAGGAGGGATGACTTTAATCTAGAACTCTTGATACTCCCCAGTTTATCAGTCAATATTATTCAACATTTTATGTAAGATGGATTATATATATGTTCACTAAGTAATGCAAACAACCTGTACATAACATTGAAGTAATAGGAAAAACCAACTGCAATCTACTATAGCAATTTAAAGATGATCATTACATATTGTGAAAGGGACTTTCAATTCATCTATAGTATAAAATCTAAAACCTAATCAAATTATAATAAACATACATAGAAAAGTCATTGGACATTTAATACTAGTAAACGAGAGCAGCAACAAAACAGAGAAAGAGAACATAAAATTAAGTTTTAAAAAAAATACCAAGGGAATAATTGAGCAGCAGTTCAATAGCAAACATTGATTGATCTCCTTCTTCCTAGGGTGAATGTGCATTTCCATAGTCAATCTAGCTTGGAACAAAATGTTCCATCTAAACTACTTGGCAACTTGCCTTGCTAGAACCCAAAAATTACGTTAGTCCATTAGTTGAACGCAGAAATTACGTTAGTCAATTACATGAAAAAAGGACACGGAGGAAGAAAACAAGTAGCATCTTTCTGCTGCATGTCCTATCATGCAACTTGTTCATACATATACTTAACTTTTTATCTTTTTACTTCATTAGAAAATCTTAAAATCAATTGTATTGTATCATGTGAATCACTCTTGCATTATTGTCTCTCAAACCTATCTCCACCAGCAGGAGTTTGTTTAGTCAATCCCTAACATCAACATTTGGTTATTCTCCATATTTAACCAAGTCTAAATGAGACGCAAGCAAACAAATGGCTCTAGCCTAATCAGATTATGTCCAACCGCCAATCCACTTATACTATGTATGGTTTTAACAAACCTCAATTTTCATTTTCATGCTTAAATATGATACAGAAAGCATAAAATTAACTCGCTCATATCCTTGCTAAATCCATTGAATAACCCATTCAACGTGAAAAACCTAATTTAATTTGAAAATCATTCACTGTGATATCGTACGCACCTTGATATGGTACACACCTTATCAGCATGATATCAGCAACTCCTTATCCCTTTTCCATAAGGTCCACCTATGAAAAAAACAGGTTCAGCCATATGAGCTCTTAGTTAGAATTTCCATTAATCTAAAACTTCATATAAGAGTAGGGAGAAAAAAAACTACCATTCTATATTGTTGATTGATAAAAATTTTGATAAATTGAAGTTAATGTAACATAAACATTCAAAATACTGATAGAAAGCCATACGGGATAACAATCTCGAATTATATTACTATAATTACTTTCTCAAAGTAACAGACCCCACTTCTAGCACCGTCCATGGTGAATGAGTATGAACGGGCAGTGGCAAGCCATCTGATTTATAGGGTAATTAATCAAATCGATGTAGGAGACTAGTTATGACAATTAAAAAATAAAAAAGAGCTAATGGATATCATACGCACCTTATTAACATGAAATCAACAACTCCTTAATCCTTTTCCCTAAAATCCACCCACCAAAACACGTGGTTCAGCCATCGGAGCTCTTAGTTGGGATTTCAACAAATCTAGAACTTCATATAAGGATAGGGAAATCAAACTACAATTCTACATTGTTGGTTGATAACGATTATAATAAATATGAAGAATAATGTAACATAAACATTCAAAATACCCATAAAAAGCCATACGGGATAACAATCTCGAATTATAGTGCTAAGATTACTTTCTAAGAGTTAAAAGACTCATCGGTTATGCAGGGTAATTAATCTAAATCGAAGCAGGAGACTCGTTATGTTTGAAAAAAAGAAGTAATTGATATCGTACGTACTTTATCAGCATGAAATCAACAACTCCTAGCTGTTTTTCCCTAAATCAACTTTTGAAAAAACTTGGTTGAACCAAAGCAACTTTTCATCGGGATTTTCACTAATCTAGGGCTTTATATACAAATTTATATAAATGTTTAGAGGTATATGAAACTGCGTATCTCTCACAATTTTTACATCTTTGGCGGAATTTTGTTATTCACCCGACTGTGCTAATAGAAGAGAATGACTACAGGTGAAGAAATAAGGTGAATGAGTTGGAGAGGAAGAGGGATTTCTAATTTCCAATTTTCTAACTGATAAGAGAAAGATAATAGAGGTATAACTAGAGCGAAAAATGAATAGAAAATGAAATTTTTAATAGGAAAATAAGTTAAGGTGATTCTCATATTCCTAATTGGATGTGAAAAAGTTACTCCTTAACTACATGATTCAGTTAAATACTCAAAATAATTTTATTTTCTGAATTCTAAAATTTTTGACATCAAGATTAAAAAGTACTAAATAAATCGAACTGTAATTACTATATACTCCTGTATTCAAACTTTTTAAAGCAAACGAATGATTTTAAATGAAATTACTTAAAAGAATTATGATGTTGATTTTAAATTGTACTTGAAACCATCTCACAAAATGTCTTTCTGACAAAAAAAAAACATAAAAATATTTTAATAGAAAAATGATACTAATTGATGAAAACTAATAATAGTACAGTTAATTATTTCATAAACGATTTATAATATAAATAAAAATTGATAATATTATTAAAAAAATTGATAATAAATTACGAAAGTTTAAAATATCTCCCCGTGAGAAAATCTCATGCAGCTCGTTTAAATTTATATTTTGTGTTAATATAAACTGTTAATATATACTCATTCCATTCCATCCCAATAGGCAGTTTGGCTTTTACGCGAAGATTAAGTAATATAATATTTTAATGTATAATGAGTATAGAAATATAATAATATTTTAATGTAAAATTGATGGTTGTATTAGTGTTGTGTGAGAGGTCCCATAGAAATATATTAATTATTTTGTATGATCCTAACTACTAAAAAAATGAAGTATTACTATTGGAAAGAGAGGTTCAATTTGAATATATGTAACCATTATTGTGAGACAACGGCTAAATTTTATTTTAAAGAGATTTGAGTAATCTTTATTGAATTACTACATTTTTAAAAATGATAAGTTTAAGATTATATGCATAACATAATAAAATAAATAAATAATATTTATAGAAAGTGACTATTGTGAGATGGGTTCTTTTGAGACGGGTCGACTCAATACTAAAATATGTTTATTATATTGGTAAAGTATGCTTATTTGTAGTTAAAGTATATCAAATGAATCATATTATAATACGCTAAAATCATACATTAATTCATAATCCAACGTGCTTTAGAAAATATACTTTAACAGATTTTATTTTAAAGAGATTTGAGTAATCTTTATTGAATTACTACATTTTTTAAAAATGATAAGTTTAAGATTATATGCATAACATAATAAAATAAATAAATAATATTTATAGAAAGAGACTCTTGTGAGACGGGTTCTTTTGAGACGGGTGTAGGCAGTTAAATTTAATTGCCTAATAAATATAGATGCAAAGGAAAATGTATTAAATATTGATTAAATATTTATTTATTAAGGAATTTAAATAAATTAATTCCTAAAGTAAATAAATAAACAATTAATAATTAATATAATTATTTGAGCCCAAATCCAAGCCAAATGGGCTCAATTTAAATTAAATTGGTCAAATCCAAGCCAAATGGGCTCAATTTAAATTAAATTGGTCAAATCCAAGTCAAATGGGCTCAATTTAAATTAATTGGGTTTAATCCAAGGCAAGTGGGCCTGATTTAAGTCAACAAATCCAGCAAGTTAAATCCAGCAGGCCTAATTAAATTAAATAGGCCCAAGTCAAAGCCTAATTAAATTAAATAGGCCCAAGTCAAATCCAGCAGGCTTATTTAAATAGGCTCGTATCCAGTCCAGCAGGCTTAATTAAAGGAAGAAGCCCAACATATCTTTTAAAGGAGAAAATATCTCTCAAGTGGTTATTTTCTCTACCTATAAATAAGGACCTTCAGTCCTCATTACAAACACATTCAAGCACCCGAAGACAAGACGCTCTTGAAGAGATCAAGAACACTCAAAGATCTTCGAATCTTCAAGCTCAAGACCTTCGAGGATCTTCAAATCTTCGAATCTTCAAGCTCAAGACCTTCGAGGATCTTCAAATCTTCGAATCTTCGAATCTTCAAGCTCAAGAACACTCGAGGATCTTCAAATCTTCGAATCTTCAAGCTCAAGACCTTCGAGGATCTTCAAATCTTCGAATCTTCAAGCTCAAGACCTTCGAGGATCTTCAAATCTTCGAGTCTTCAAGCTCCAGATCTTCAAATCTTCAAAGCTTCAAATCGAAGGCTTCAAGCCAGTCTTCAAGCAGCTTCAAAGTAACTTCAAGTCAAGAACTGCCTCCGATCAAGGATCAAGGTGCTAAGCCTCTCCGATCCGGCGTTCTTCATCCAGTAAAAATCGTAAGGTCAACGGTGTTCTACCAAATTGAACGACGTTCTTCACAACAAATATTCAAGTCAACGTTCGATCCGAACAAAGGCTCGACGCCTCCGGATAAACGTTTTAAAGCTTCAAATCCCGAACCCCGAGCACGGACAAGCTTCATCCGAAGATCCGACTCAGAAAGTTGGTAAAAGTCAAGAAAGTCAACTCAAGAGAGGAATCAGAGGATAAATAGAAGTTGTTCACTAAAATTCTCAAGTTCAATCCATCTTGGATTATCATTGTAATATCTTTTGTGTTTATTATTTTAATAAATACAAATTTTGTTGTTACAAATTTTGGCACGCCCGGTGGGACAGTTTCTACCTCTCATCTCCTCTTCGAGCAAAGTAAGATGGTTCCGCTAAGGGTCAAAGTCAACAGATCAGCTTCTGTCTTCAAGTCTTCAGAATTACAAGTGGAAGACGTTAATGTGACAACTAGAAGCATGTCAAAGATGACACGATCTGAAGCCTCTTCAGAGATAAATTCTTCAGTTGGAGTTACCTCTGGAGTGATACCATATGATGATAAAGATGAAAAAAACGACTCAGCTAACTCAACCCCTATACTTGAAGAAAGCTCATCGTCTGATTCATCCATAGCCTCGACAATGGCAATAAACACTTCGTCTGTCGAAGAACAATTGGCAAGCTTAACTGAATCCGTTGCTGCACTTGCCAAACAGAACCAAGAACAAAATACTTTGATTTTCAAACTGATGGAGAAAATGGTTGGTGCTGAAACTAGCCATGCGAACGAAAAGCAAGAAGAAAATGCTGAAAATGAAGTAGATGAGTCTGCGAAGCGTCAGACGATGGGAAAAAGGGTGATTGAAGAAGAATTGAACATCTCCCATGATGGAATGGTTCCTATCAGCCAGTTAAAAAGCATTATACTTGGCACAATGAAGGACCAATTCGAAGAGAGCTCTAAACCTTCATTCGCTTATGCTAAGCCTTATACTAGGAGGGTTGGCAACTTGAGGATGCCACCTAACTATCAACCCCCCAAGTTCCAACAGTTTGATGGCAAAGGTAATCCAAGGCAACATATAGCACATTTCATAGAAACGTGCAATGATGCTGGCACTCACGGAGATCATATGGTGAGACAATTCGTCCGCTCTCTGAAGGGAAATGCTTTTGAATGGTACACCGACTTGGAGGCTGATTCTATAGACAGTTGGGATCAGATGGAATATCAATTCCTTAATCGTTTCTATAGTACTAGGAGGACGGTTAGCATGATAGAGTTGACGAACACCCGTCAGTTAAAAGAAGAGCCAGTAATTGAGTACATTAATCGATGGAGAAATTTGAGCCTAAACTGTAAAGATCGATTGTCTGAAGTTTCTGGCATTGAGATATGCACAGCAGGAATGCAATGGAACCTTCGTTACATACTTCAAGGGATTAAACCTAAAACCTTTGAAGACTTGGCCACAAGAGCTCACGATATGGAGCTAAGTATGGGGATAAGTGGAGTTGTAGAACCACCGATTCCTGGATCCTACAAATATAAAGAAAAGCAAGAGGTAAGGAAAGGGGGCAAACCCTACAACAAATCTTCCGAAAAAGGGTCTATGGCAACAAATGCATCAACTGTCAAGTTCCGAAGAAATGAGAATGAAAAAGATGATAAAGTAAAAATGAGTCCCAAGAAGGGGGGCAAAGAAGATTGACCTTGAAAGAAATGCAAGAAAGGAAGTACCCATTCCTTGATTCGGATGTCCCAGGCATACTCAATGATCTGCTCAAAGATAAACTTATCGAGCTTCCTGAAATGAAGCGACCAGAGGAAGCGGGACAAACGGACAATCCGAAATACTGCAAGTATCATAGACTGGTGGGACATTCTATCAAAGATTGCTTTGTCTTTAAAGACAAAGTTATGCGATTGGTTGAGCAAGGGAAGATCTTTCTAGATGAAGATGCAAATGCAAACTCTACTTCTGCAGACGGTGGAAATAATTATTCATGCCATGTGGCAGGCGAAGCTGTTGTGACTAAAGTTGAAAGTAAGGCCCATGCTATGAAGATTACCTTCACTGAAGAAGACTTACTGCTCGGTTCACAATCTCACAACCGACCCTTGTTCGTAGCTGGTTGCACTCAAGAGCAAAGGGTGAATCGAATACTGATTGATGGAGGTTCAGCGGTCAATATCCTACCTCTAATAACGTTGAAAAAGTTAGGGATTTCAACAGATGAACTTGGCAGTAGCCGATTGACGATTCATGGGTTCAATCAAGAGGGCCAGAGTACACTTGGTACGATAGTCATGAACTTAATAATAGATGAGATGGCCTCAACAGTTCTGTTTCATGTCATTGATGCTAAAACATCATATAACATGCTCTTGGGGCGCCCATGGTTGCATGAAAATGGAGTGATTCCTTCTACGCTGCATCAGTGCTTCAAATACAGCGATGGAGGTAACATAAAGAAGGTACTCGGTGATGAAAAAACCATTTACAGAAGCAGAGTCATACTTCGCAGACGCTAGATATTTTCTGAAAAGTATCAAGGCCGATAAGCAAGAAGGAACTTCATCACAAGATAAAGGTGATGATAAACAAGAAAAAGAGAATGCAGATGATGTTTCATCCATACAGTCTAATGAAAGTAAACAGTTGATCAAAACTGTAGAAGGGTTGACACTACCCCTGACTAAGGTTGACGCTGAGAAGCCCTCTCCCCCTCCACTCAAAGGATTCACTCGCCCAACTCAAGCGGCTAAAACTGAGCACGGAGATGTATTTGAGGCGGCGGTTTCCAAATCGTATAGCCCACAAGCCTACAAACTTCTTGTGAAAGCTGGTTATGACCCTCAAGAAAAAGGTGCGGCAAATGAACTGTCTCATAAGACTCCTAGTAGAACCACCCAAGAGAAATTGAAGAGTAATGGCCGTACTTCCAAGTATACTAGAACAGGTATAGGATATGTTCCGCAAAAACCTGTTCGCATTGCGATAAAGAGGGCAAACACAAACTACATCACTGAAGATGAAATTCTCTCTGAAGAAGAGGAGTCTCATGAGGAAGATAGAAAGACAGAAAGAATCTCAGTATTCGAGAGGCTCAAACCAGCTGGAGCTAAAAGGACTACTAAGTTCCCAAGTTTCCCAAAGATACATAGTCGGATCCCATCTCGCATGAAAAGACGACATTTCCTGACTATATCATGTGGCACAATGTTGAAAGCTAAGAAACGAACAATAATCTTCACCCGAAGTGAAGAAGATGATCGTGAAAGTGTAGGCTCATCAGATGTTGTTCATTCCATCATCATGCAAACAGTTCTACAAAGTGCAGAAAGAGATCTACAAAGCAAGATCGTCGAGATGAGGAGAGATGGCTATGAAGTGGGGAGCATTGTTAAAGTGGGAGAGAATGAACAAGTTGGATCTAATCCACAGTTTCAAAGGCAAGAATTTCTGGAGGATGTTGCTGCAGTAAATCATGTCACTATACAAGAAGAAACCTCAACTGAAGAGGAAGATGCCGATGATGCTCCCCCAGAATTTGAGGAGGGTATTAAATCTACTGTCGATCAATTGAAGGAGATTAATTTAGGTGATGCTAATGATCCGCGTCCAACCTAAATAAGTGCTTTGTTAACATCTGAGGAGGAAAATGCTTACATTGAGCTTCTTCAAGAGTTTAGAGACGTGTTTGCATGGTCATTCAAGGAGATGCCCGGATTAGATCCAAAAGTGGCAGTTCATCATCTAGCAGTAAAGAAAGGAGTCAAGCCAGTTAAGCAGATGTCCAGGAACGGTGATTTGGGATAATGCCGGTTGGATTATAAGTTTTTTTGGGCCGAGTAGTTGACCTTTTCTCAACACGCATAGGAGGCGCAGGGTATGTTACAGTCTTCTTAGACCAAAAATCCACCCATCTATTAATCGTCACACCTTTCTTGTTAGTATCCTTGTAGAACGAATGATAAGCGCCAAGTAGATGTCTACAGCTGCGCGGGATACATGGCTCATTACTTGTGGAGAACAGTTCTGTTAGGCTCGGCACAGCTTCGTCATACAGGTAGCCAGCTAAAGGTAACCCCATCAAGTTGTATAAATCCCACAAAGAAATAGACATCTCTCCATGATTGGTGAGTAAAGTGTTGGTAGAAGAACACCAAGCCTCACAGAAAGCTTTGATAATTTCACAGTTATAATCATAAGTAAAGAGAGACGCGAAGACAACATCGTAAAGCTTGAGGTTTTTAAGAAGAGAGCGACATCGACTTAGAACATCTTCAGTCCATTCCCAGTACCCTTCGATGTAATGAAAATCTCCAAGAAATTTAGTTGGCTCTCCCCAAGTTACTTTACCTTTCCTTTCCAAGATGTGTCGTCCTAGGGAGGGTAGGGGTTTTGAACTAGGGTGTGGCTCAATATCAGCTCCTTTCAGAGTCCAGGTTATGTTATTCTTCCCTAAAGTAAGCTCATGAGACCAGCATTCAAGGAAGAATTCGTTCTTAAGATTGGTAGGAACTACAGTATGATTCCCTAACAGAGATTTCTCGACTAAAAGGCGAGTCCCTTTATTCAAAGGTTGACGCTCGTCATCGAGGATTAATAAGTAGTTTGAGCCAGACTGTCCTGTGATATTTCTGAAGAAAACCATGCTGAGAAGTGGATAAGCTGCAAAACAAATGAACGAATGTTAAAGGCCATTAATTATTAAAATTCAAAACCATAAAAAAAAGCTACGTCTGATAATAGAGGAAGTTCAAAATATTGAGGGAGAGCAATTAAGTTAGTTCAGGTTAATCCAAATGAATTGAAATAAACATTTAAGAGCTGTGGCCCAAAGTAGCCCAAATTTCATGGATCAAATTAAAGGAAGGAAGCAAGAAAGGGAGCCTAAATATTTGAGGCCCAATTGCTTTGGGTTTGAGGCCCAATTGTGAGGTGGTCAGGGTATTGATCTAAGATAGAATTGGAATAAAGGGAAAGGTCAAAATGGGGGGTCAAAATTGATCTTTTCTTCCCAAAATTTCCTCCACGCATTCCACTTTCGAGCACTGTCATTCACTACCACTTCATTGGCCCGATCTCCCGCCGGGAACATCAGCCAAACTGCGCCATCTCCGCGGCTGCCTAGGTCAAGAGCACCACCGGTCGCCGAAGTCAAGCCGTAGCCGCTGCTGTGGATCGCTGCCCGCCGTGCCGCCGTCAGCTACGGATCGCCGCGCCGCCGCGCCGCCGTCAACTGCTGTGAATTACCACCACGCCAGATCTGTCACGGTATCGCCGTTGACACCACCAAGGTAGACGTCAGCATCTGCCACCTCGCTGTCGAAGATCGCGCCAGCCACCAGTCTTCTTGCTGCTCCCGGAATCCACCGACGACCGCCAATCGCCACCGAAGCTCGTTGCTACTTCGGATCCGCCATATCGCACAGTTCTCATGCCGGATTAAGACCTTGCCGCTGCTGTCCTCCGACCGCCGCTGCTGAAACCGCAATCCCAGCCACGACATTGCCACCTCACGAAGAAACTTGTGCAACCAGAGAGCACCATCGCGCACCATCGTCGATCTACCGTTGATCGCACTCTGTACGCTGCTGCCGCACACTCTGACAGTTGGACTATTGTGGATAGCGGAAAATTGAGCCAAGGTTGACGGAGGCGGTCGGCGGATTGTTGATGACTATCGATAGAGGCGGTAGACAGATGTTGATATTGAGAGGCGGTAGACAGATGTTGATATTGAGAGGCGGTAGACAGATGTTGATATTGAGAGGCGGTAGACAGATGTTGATATTGACAGAATCAGTTGATGGGAGACGGGGAAGGCCATTGATTGTAAACAGAGGCTGATCGATGTATGTAGACAGAAGCTGTAGCCGGTAGACAGATGTTGATATTGACAGAATTAGTTGATGGGAGACGGGGAAGGCTGTTGATTGTTGATCGTAAGCAGAGGCTGGTCGACGGAGTATGTGAACAGAGGTTGGTGATTGTTGACAGAAATTGGCACTCATTCGATCAGTCCGAGGATTCATGAGTGATCGTAAGCATCAATTTGGATCATTCCAAGAAAGGAAGGATGTTGCTTGGCTTCTTGGTTCGAAAACAAGAAAGATAGTATATGCAGAAATAAAGAGAACCAAGAAAGGAAAGTATATGCAGAAATCAATAAAGAAGCAATAGTGCAAGAAGAAAATAAGGAAGAAAGAAGGTACAATACCACAACTTTTTGTAAAAGTCAGCAGCTTCCAACTGAGAAGAGAATCTGTAAAAAAAAGAGAAACAAATCAGGTGATGAAACTTGTTTTGGCAAACTATGATTTAGTCGGCTCGGTTGTGATGTGAGAATTGAAGGGTAGGACCTCTTTCTTATATAGGGGTTAGAAATTTTGGAGATAAGTATTTTAAGATTGCCCAAATATTTCTTTGGATTTGCCTGGATGTGTAATCTGTGAGTTTGAGATTATCATATTAAAATCTTGAGTTGATTTGCAAAAGATTTAGTACTATATATTTATTTGGATTCACTTCTGTATTTATCCATGAGTTTGAGGCTATCATATGGAAATCTTGAGTTGATTTGCTAAGGATTCAGAATATTATGAGATTTCTTGTTCTCCAAATATAGGAGGAACTTATCTGGTTATGTACGGACTAGTGCAAAGAAAAGAATAATAAAACTGATGGGCCAATACAAAGAAAAGGGCCAGTAAAATAATAATTGGTAGAGGCTCAAAATGCAAGGGGGGCAAAGAGGTCCTGGAGGTGAGGCCCTAGTTAAAAAGGAAAGAAGGCCCAGATGTAAGGAACCCTATGAAATGTTGCAATTTTGTCCACTTCAAAGAAATATTTCAATGAACAAAATGCAAGGGGGCATTTGTAGGCAGTTAAATTTAATTGCCTAATAAATATAGATGCAAAGGAAAATGTATTAAATATTGATTAAATATTTATTTATTAAGGAATTTAAATAAATTAATTCCTAAAGTAAATAAATAAACAATTAATAATTAATATAATTATTTGAGCCCAAATCCAAGCCAAATGGGCTCAATTTAAATTAAATTGGTCAAATCCAAGCCAAATGAGCTCAATTTAAATTAAATTGGTCAAATCCAAGTCAAATGGGCTCAATTTAAATTAATTGGGTTTAATCCAAGGCAAGTGGGTCTGATTTAAGTCAACAAATCCAGCAAGTTAAATCCAGCAGGCCTAATTAAATTAAATAGGCCCAAGTCAAAGCCTAATTAAATTAAATATGCCCAAGTCAAATCCAGCAGGCTTATTTAAATAGGCCCGTATCCAGTCCAGCAAGCATAATTAAAGGAAGAAGCCCAACATATCTTTTAAAGGAGAAAATATCTCTCAAGTTGTTATTTTCTCTACCTATAAATAAGGACCTTCAGTCCTTATTACAAACACATTCAAGCACCCGAAGACAAGACGCTCTTGAAGAGATCAAGAACACTCAAAGATCTTCGAATCTTCAAGCTCAAGACCTTCGAGGATCTTCAAATCTTCGAATCTTCAAGCTCAAGACCTTCGAGGATCTTCAAATCTTCGAATCTTCGAATCTTCAAGCTCAAGAACACTCGAGGATCTTCAAATCTTCGAATCTTCAAGCTCAAGACCTTCGAGGATCTTCAAATCTTCGAATCTTCAAGCTCAAGACCTTCGAGGATCTTCAAATCTTCGAGTCTTCAAGCTCCAGATCTTCAAATCTTCAAAGCTTCAAATCGAAGGCTTCAAGCCAGTCTTCAAGCAGCTTCAAAGTAACTTCAAGTCAAGAACTGTCTCCGATCAAGGATCAAGGTGCTAAGCCTCTCCGATCCGGCGTTCTTCATCCAGTAAAAATCGTGAGGTCAACGGTGTTCTACCAAATTGAACGACGTTCTTCACAACAAATATTCAAGTCAACGTTCGATCCGAACAAAGGCTCGACGCCTCCGGATAAACGTTTTAAAGCTTCAAATCCCGAACCCCGAGCACGGACAAGCTTCATCCGAAGATCCGACTCAGAAAGTTGGTAAAAGTCAAGAAAGTCAACTCAAGAGAGGAATCAGAGGATAAATAGAAGTTGTTCACTAAAATTCTCAAGTTCAATCCATCTTGGATTATCATTGTAATATCTTTTGTGTTTATTATTTTAATAAATACAAATTTTGTTGTTACAACGGGTCGACCCAATACTAAAATATGTTTATTATATTGGTAAAGTATGCTTATTTGTAGTTAACGTATGTCAAATGAATCATATTATAATACACTAAAATCATACATTAATGCATAATCCACCATACTTTAGAAAATATACTTTAACAACTATTAAACATATTTTATCTATATAACAGGCATACTTTAACACGTCTCACAAATCATCTCACATAAGTAATGTCTCACAAGAGACTTATATATATATATATATATATATATATATATGCACTCCTTCCGTCCCACCCAAAGGGTTCCTTTTTGCCATTTTGGTCATCCCACCCAAAAGGATCCCATTTTCTTTTTTACACACATGGGACCCACACACCACTCTAATACAATTAAAATATGGAGCACACACTCTCACTAATACAACTATCCACTACACATTAAAAGAATAAATTTATTTAATTGATATCTTGATGAGATATAGAGTAATTAGTATGGCAACATGATAGGTAATTCAGGGTACCCGATATATACCTGAATCATAATAGGACGATTGGTGATTCTAAATGGATTTGAGACGAGTACGAATATTTAAATAAAATTCATTAAGATTTGGGATGTGTACGGGATACGAGTAGTGCCTCAATATCCGCAAATCGCCACTTATATGTTTTTTAATAAATATATTATATAATTTATATATTACGTTATATTTTATATATTTTATTAATAGTTATAAGTTTATTTAACCATATTTATTTAAAATAATAGAATTTGTATTATATTTATTTCATAATTAATTAATAATAGTATAATTTTAATAAATATGAATTTAAATAATAAAAATTATAAATATAGATAAAATAAATGAATTTAAATGAGTACATGTAATCCACGGGTATTAATAAACGAGTATAACTGTATAAGATGGGTATGTGGATCATAATAAAATTTTTACTTGAAACAGATATATGTACTAGTAGCTAATATTTAAAAGGGTATTCCAAAATAATTGGTTACCCTACTCGTTGTCATGTGGACTCATCCGTAAATATAATAATTTTATTTATATAATTGATTAGGTATAAACTTGCATTAAACTATGATACAATTTTACACTTCCTTAATTATTATTTCACTTTTTATTAAATACATGTCATCACTATTTTTTTTAAAAAATATTACTCCCTCCATTCCGGGCAAAGGTTCATATTTTTTTTTCACCTAGATTAAGAAGTATTACTTATTATTTTATATGCAGTAGGCGATTGTATTCGCGAGTGACTCTTTTACTAATGGAGACCTTTGAGTGGGACACTCAATATAGTATAATGAGAATATTTTGATGGAAAAGAGAGAGTATCACTTTTTATTTATATTATAAATTATTTATGAAATAATTCAAAGTATCATTATTATTTTTATTAATTAGTAAATATTTTTTTATTAAAATATTATATTTTTTACGCATGTCACGTAACCAAAATATTTCTAATTTTCATGCTATATACTATAAGTATGTGTGACAAAATAGATTAGCATTTATTTTTTCAATTAAAATCCCGGATCCCTCTCTAAAGAGAAAAATGCGGGAGACTAACGAAAAGAAAGCGCCAAAATACAAATACATGGAAGAATTAAAGCGGCAAACCCAAATCATCCCTCTAATTTACCTTTACCTCGCAACTAATCAGTCAAATTTTAATTGAATACCTGCAAAATTTAACGGCGGAAGTCCAGAAAGAGGGCCAAAATCCTCCAGATCTGATTACAGTGTTTCGTCGGGTTTCAACCGTCCGGTGGGAGCTAAGTTTTCTAATTACGTAGATGTACAACTATTCACTCATTTGATCGGGCGGCGGAGAGATGAAGGGCGCTGTTACTCTCATCGCGGCCTTGGTTAACACTTCCGCCCTCCCTGGCTTTGCATCTAACCAATGCGCCCATCAGACAAATTGCATGAAATCAGGGGTGAGATCGGAGAAGAGGGAAGTTGCTCCAAAATTTGATGGGTTGAGGTATCTAGCTCACAGGTGATGAATATCATGTTTTCTATTAACTGTATCCAAGAAAAAAAATGATTAGTTTGAGTGAGAGTAAGGAAAAAGTTTACTGCTTTATCATATATGGTTTATGGGATCCTGTTTTTTTTTTTTTTTTGTATCCATGGAGATTTTATATGTAGGGTTTATGATTGTTTTGCTCATCGTTGGTAGTTTTCCAAGGTATCCCAGTGGGTTTTGACATGAATTTCTAATCCTACTGTTACTTGTGTTATGTACTGAAATTATGTTTCGATAATCCATTTCTTTATTGTTAAACCCTTCTGAATTCATCATTTTCTATCCTATAGTGCTGGAAGAAGAATTCACTACTCAGTGAAGAAATTGTGAGCCAACCATTATCTTCAGTTTTGCATCACCTGCAAAAGCTATGTGAAGAAGGAAAACTCTTGAATAATTTATCTTGCTTTCCTACTGGAATGCTTCACCACCTCTCCTATGGTGACGATGGGGATTTCTCCTCTGATTTAGGTGCCATTGTGCATTCTACAAACAACGAAGACTAATTCAAAAACGTATGAATGCAACGCACAACATAAATGAGGTCATTACAACATCTCTTTGTAAGTGATGCTTTATTAAATTGGGTTTAGAAATTAGTTTTACTTGTGATGTTATTTTGCTGCATTTAGTGTGAGGATTATGGGTTGGGTTCAAATCATTTTCTTGATCCAAACTTGTTTGCTGAAAATATTCACTGGAATTTTGCAGTTATTTGGTATTATTGATATTCTTTTGGTGGGATGATATTCAAGTTGTAGTTGTGTTCATCAAAGAGGTTTATTTGAGTGAGTTTTTTGAACTGACTCAATCTTTGCAGGTTATGCATCATTTCTGTTTGCATTTTCCTTCAGATTATAATCTGATAGTGTTTTTTTTTTAATCAAATAGTTGTTTAATGTGTATTGATTTGAATGTTATATGTTATTTGCCATTGGGAACCTCCTTGACCAGCCAATTAAATATAGTAAACTGCCTCTGAAATAAAGAAAATTTCTTTATAAATTGGAAAATGAAGAGAATTGCTTGAAGCTTTAAGCTTGCCATGCTGCATTTTGTTTCAGTTATGGAAAACCATGCTGCATTAGGATCCATGCATGAATTTTGTTCAGACTCCGTGGGCTTTTTATTTTTCAGATTTTAGTAAATTGCTAAATTAATTAGCTGAATTGATAGATATTTTAAAGTGAGCATGGAATTCATTATATATATGTGTGTGTATATATATTATGTATAGTATTATGTGTAGATTGATGTAGTGTGTTTTATACGTGTGTCATTGATATAAAATTCAAGTTCTTAGTTGATGAGGGCTTGATGATATCGTTGCTACATAAAATCATCCCTCTTAATAGAGTTTGTTTTGTGAATCCATCTCTTTTTTAAACCTTTATATTTGAAAATTAAAATGTACATATTTTCATAGGTTTGAAGCAAGGAACCGAAGTCATTTCTCTCAAAGGTGTGATTTCTCATTTGTTCCTATAATGAAATATGGTTATATTGGAAATCTTTCTCCAATTGGAAACTTGTTTTGGTTGCTAAGCTTGATTTAGTCAATTTAAAATAGTCGTCCTCCTTGAGGACTGATTATTCTATGTTTCTTTAAATCTTTCTTGTTTAGGATTAAATTTCTCCTAACATATATCTGAAGTTCAAGTCAAAGTTGGAGTCCCTTAACGAAAATCAGTACCATCACATGTTGTATATGTTAATTATGAACTTTATTCCATATATTTTTGGGACTAGCAGATCCTTCGCAATTGGTAAATTAGTAGAGCCATTTCATAATTATATTATTAATTGTAATATTTACTTACAAGTCTTAGTTAATTTATCCATTAAAGAAAATCACATGGAATATAAATTTTGTGTTTTGCTTCTATTATAGGAAGAATATCTTGAGACCATATATTGAAGGAGGTATTGTTATCATTATATTACATGAACATCTTAAGACTTGAATTTTGTTATAGCCTTATTACATAAATGAGTTCATAACCTTGTACTAATCATGTAAATGTTTAGATGAGTGATCCACAATTTTCATACTTCAATTTTTGATTATGCAGTTTGTCCTCTCAATATTGCATATTAAAAATGTCACACAAGGTAGATACTGTACTGGAACTAATGCCTCTTTTAGAAGTGGTAATTGTGCTGGGAAATTAAGGAATAACTTCCACCCATGGAAGGTAACTTCACCACTTTCAAACATCGTTGGCGGACCAGATTGAGGCACCAAGATTTGGAGATAAAGGATAAGCATACTTTAGTAATTCTGGTTCCGTATCTGTTCCACTGCAAGCTATCACCGTATCCTCCAGGTTTGATGTGCTTTCTACTCACAATGACTTCGAGGATATTATTGATCTGGTAATTGTTAGTAGGAAAGGCAAGGAGCCTTTACTTCCATCACAGGATACCCGTACCCATCCAGTAATGAACATGTTTCCAGCAGATATCCCGGGGTGTCTAACATCTGGGATAAATATCTTATAAACACTCTTTTGTTGTTTCTTAATGGTATAGGAAGCACCCCTTGATATCTTTGGTGCCCTGATGTCCCTGCTACCTTTACATTGGCCTTCTCTTATTGTTTTGTGTGTAGAGCATTGATTGCCTTTACTAGTTCCATTTTATTTTTGGTTCTGTATTGCAGCACTCTTCCTTGTTGTTATGTTGTAGTTGTTGATGCTTTAGGTTTTGGCAGCTGCTATATTCTCATTATATTGAAGAATTTTCTGCGTGTTTGAATTTATTGAGATTTGTTAATTTGGTTAGTAGAGCCCTATGCAGTTTATTATGTTGCTCTTTTTTTTTTCTTTTTCTTTTTTGTCTTCTTACTGGTTATTGTGTGTCTCGCTTACTACTGCTTGTGTCGGGCTCATCTGGTATGATGGGAGACTTAATGTGTGTCTAGTACAGAGCTGCACTTATCAACTATAGATCATATGTCTTGGTCCAACACCCCCTTTCTGCAGTTAGCTACCTGGATTACACTACTATTGGTTTTCTGCTTGTGGTTTGAATCGTTGCTTCTACTTTGTATTGGGTTGTTTGCCATGCTGGTAGTTTTTTATGTTTAAAATGAGGGTCCCAACTGGTATAAATTTGATTTCCTTTGTTGGTTCTGGAGTATGAAGGCTTATGCTTCTTTCAGTGTTGTTTAGTTGTTGACTTGGTAGTTCTTGTTACTCTCATCCTTGCTGCTAGAATTTTTGACTTGGTCATTTGCTGTTGGAGCCTCGTATCTATAACAGCCTCTTTGATGTGGGTAGTGGGTACAGTCGGCCCAGGTTTCGCTGTTTAGGACCTGGTTCTTCCTTATTAGATGTTGCTGAAACTTTCATGTAACGGATGGAATATACCCATTTTCCTATTTTGTACCATACTAATTAAATATATATCATAATGCATGTGTTCCATTAAAAGCAGAGAGAGCTTTATTACCTATTAGCCATTTCATTAAATGGGTATTTTGAGATGAATTTAATAACAGAGAAATAATTCAACATTATTTTTTCTTTTGCATAAATACATATTTTTTATTATAAAATTAAATTAATTTATACAAAGTAAAATTTATTATAAATAAAAACTAAAATTCTACAAATTATGTGTTTTTTTTCAGAAAAAAGAGTTTATGTTATATATATATATATATATATATATATATTTTTTTTGGTTAATTGAAAAAAAATTACGAATTTTATTCCTATTACAAATTAATTATTATCTTTGAAAATTTGAAAGAAAAAAAAACCACCTATAGGCTATAGGCTCAATTTTTAAAAAATTAATTCCAAAAAATAATTCCATTTTAAGTCACAAAGTGCGTAGGTTTTACAACAATACCAAGCTAAATGTGGTTTTTGTTTTGTTTTTTTTTTTAATTTCTCAAATGTGATGATTAATTTGTAATAGGAATAAAATTCTTGATTTTTTTTCTTGCAATTAACCTTATATTTTTACTATTTATTTATATAGTTTAATAATAAATAATAATTAAAATTTTATATAGATATTTATTTATATGTAATCTATATAATTCTTTTATTAATTTTTAGAGTATAATTATATTAAATATATATTGTGTAAAAGTGTTATTTAAAATATGTTACTTATATAAAAGTGTTATAAATTAATGTTACTTGTATAAAAGTATTAAATGAGAAGTGTAACTTATATGAAAGTGTTAAATGAGAAGTGTAACTTATATAAAGTGTTATATGCATGTGTTACATATTAAAAAAGTGTTACTCCTATATGTTACTTATATAAAACGTGTTACATAATATAACAATTTTGAAAGTGTTACTAATTTGTGTTAAATAAAATAAAAGTGTTACTCTATGATGTTATTTAATAACACTTATGTTGTAGTGTCCGGACTTATCAATCACTTCTCCAAGAAACTCGCTCTGCCTTGTTGCTATTACTGTCTTCTTTTCAGAAAGCACTAATCCCTCCTTGTGACATGCTTCTGAAAATACTTCCAGATGTGCCAAATGCTCTTTCATGTTCTTTGAAGCTATGAGGATATCATTTACATAAACAAACATGAATGAGAAATAATCTTAGAAAAGATTATCCATCTTTTTGTTGGCGTTCGATCGTTTGGTTAACGTGAACCGTTAGGGTTCCATGCGTTTCTAAATCAACGGAGGCAAGAAACATAGATATGTATTACCTTTTACCAGGGTATGTTAAAGAAGATGAAGAATTCTCGCCGGCAGCATGCACAGCCTCACCGTTTTGGGCATAACTCTCTCATCAGATCTCGAATTTGAGTGATGTACACGCCAAAACGATCCTCTATTTAGTGGATTTCCAATAGTATATCACACATACAGTTTGGAGTTCCACAAGATTTTATAAAAATCATGAAAGTTGACGAACAGCAGCAGTAAAAAACCTTCTGATCTTCTGCTGTATTCCCAAGTCCAATCTTGACGTCGTGTGGGCGACGATCCTCAAGTCTTCTCAATCTGTTGTTCCCTCACCCTCCTCACAGTGTTAGGCGTGATTCAGTTAGGATTTACGAACAGCTGAGATGACTTATATATGGGCTACAACAGGGACCAGGAGGAGAAATTAGAGTTGGGCCTCCATTGGGCTTAAATATCCAAGTTTAGTCCAAAACTTATACATAAGTCCAATAATAATAATATATACCACTAAAATATTATTACTGCACTGCCGTTCTAATCCCATAATTACGTTATGAGCTCCTTCTTATTACGAGCCCATTAGGGGATTTAAGATATACAATGTCCATTAATTAATTAAGTTATTGACAACTCCATTAATTAATATCTCATCCGAGAGTAGTACCACTCAATCTCATTATCATGCCGGAATAAATTCACCTGCAGGATTTACATGATAATCCTTATGAGCTCCTCAAGGGGACACATTATCAACCTATATCGGACACAGATTCATTCTACAATCAATAGCACACCATAGAAACAACACTATTTCCCAACTCACCGAGTTTGTTGAATTAATTACATGTAAATCTCACCCATTGATGAATCAATAAAATACATGTTGCCTTACGTGTCTAGGTTATTGTATAGAATTAAGAGCACGAACATCCATAATAACTGAGATCAAATTCTTCTATATAGACAGTACAAGTCGAACGATCTCAAGTGGTCCTGCTCAATACACACAAAGCATACTAATGTGATTCTATAGTCAAGACAAACTAATACCAAATCACACTACAACCATCCCAATAGAGAGTCCCCGTCTATATCGATTGTGAGCATCTGTTTATACTTTACAAGAAAACCGATAATATGATCTTCCGCATGTTATCGCACAACATATTATCTACAGTATAAAGTAGGTGGACTTTGCATCGGACATATAAATAAAATACAAGACGCAATCATTTGATCAATGATTCTCATTTCAAATAAATTGTTAAACATTGTTCATACAAAAAACTAGACTTTTAATATACAATCCAACACTTTCTCTGGTATATCTGGGGTGCGTTCGCCAAGTCCATAGGCATGACATTCCAGATATAATGGTCTTGTGGTGTGGAGAAGGCTGTGAACTTCTTGCTTCCCTCTTCCATCATAATCTGGTAGAATCCAGATTTGCAATCGAACTTTGAGAATACCTTGGCATTCTTGATACAGTTGACCAAGTGTTCCCTACTTGGTATGTAGTATCTATCGAACTCCAAGATATTGTTAATCCCTTTGTAGTTTATCACAAGTCTCGGCTTTCCCCGCTTGATTTCTCCATGATTTCGAACTAGAAATCCTGGACTGTTGTATGGAGATACTTCTGGTGATATTAACTTAAGGTCCAGATGTTCCTTAAGTATTTATCGCATATCCTTCCGATCCTCTTGGTTCATTAGGATAGACTTGTATCTTACGAACTCATGCTCTTTTCCTTCTTTCACTTTGAGCGAGGCTCTGAGTTCGTTTTTGCCCCACCAGGCTAGAGGATCCTCGTTGAAGTACCTCTGTATTTTTCTCTTGACATCTTCCAAAGATGTTTATTCTTTGATTGTGACGTCTCTCTGTAGTTTTTCTCCCAAACTTGCTTTGAGAAGGTGGATTGTATTTTCCTTTAGTTTCTCCATCTTCCATCCTCCTCTAGTATCGGTTCTCATCTGAATGACCGCTTCACCATATCTTCTTCGTTTGGATGGCTAAATTTTCCTTCATTATCACCACGTTTGCTGCGAAACCTGATTGATATTTTTCTTTGAAATGCATTACGCAGTCTTGGTGCGATGATCTTATGTTCACAAAGGGTTGTGAAAATAAACCTTCTTGTTGTGTTTTCTTGGGTAAAATGCTTGAATGTCAATAAGAAATTATTTCCTAACAGAATGTATGCCCCGGTATCATTAAAGTATATCGGTGGAGTTTTTACCTTGTACCATGGGGTACGATTCGCTCCTCCGATCATGATTTCCGCTTGCTTGATTCCTCTTTTAAGGATTAGTACCCTTTGTGAGAAATCTTTCCCTAGTACTATTGGCAAATCTTCACTTGAGCAATTAGGAAAGACTCATTCCTTTGTTGTGTAGATACCGGCTCCTGAATTGATGTATGCCGCAAAATTCTCTGCACGGTACTCCTTATATATCATCCCGACGGTGATATATATAAAAAATGGACTTGTGGCCATGGGTAGATCAGAGCTTATAACCCTAAGCTTCTGCTAGTAAACCTTGTATCTTTTTTCTTTGACCGTGAATTCCATTCCATTTTGTAGTCGTTCCCAAGGTTTGTGATCCTCGAGAAACTCCAATCCCAGCACTAGTTATTCTGGGAATCTTTCTGCAACTCCCTCGATTATTAGCTCAAGATCACCAAGTTTGAGTTGTCCTTGGTATCTCCCAGTTGTTGGCTGTTGAAGATAATATAAGACATCACAAGGAATATAATTTTCCTTTTTGGTGATATCGAATATTACTTCGACTCCTCTCCATCCTTCTGGGCATTTTAGTTCACCTTTAGTTGTGAACTTTTTTGGTTCCTGGATTACCTCCACGATCGGCTTCTTTCCCTATTTTTCACTAATCATTCTGTCTTCTTGGAAAGAAATCCTTCTCTGCTCGAATCTGAGGCTGTCTTGCCTGCTCCAGACCGGCTTATCCCTGAATCGCAAATCCATGTCGTGGATTGGCGGTAACTCCATTATTTCTGGCCTGGTTGCACATGCAACCCTTTTAAACACTTTTGGTATCTCAACGTACTCCTTCATTTAGAATAGATTCGAATGATGAGTGTTGGAGAGAGCATATGAGATACTGTAGGTGATAGAGTACGGCCAGTTCCCTTCTTTAATCAAATCTTTATTCTTGAAATCTTGATGAAGGGTGAGTACTCTACTGAAATCTTTATCTGCCAGATTATAGACAATCCTTGAATAGATGTAGGATGCCACCTTGCCCACATACAGGTTTCCTGAAATTCCTCCAGGCATGTCTCTCTTATATTCTTGATCCTTTTATCAAAGATTGCAATATCGATTGGTGTATCGATACCCTCTTTGAATGTTGCTTTGATAAGGATCTGAATGGCTCTAATATGGATCCAAGACATGGTCTTGGAAATTTCTCTCTGGATTTTACTGAGTTCCTGCTTGATCTCTTCAACAGGAACTAGTTGCATTTCCATTACATTTCTCGTGAGCTCCATGGGATGACAATTTTCCCTTTGATCACCTTATATATAATATTGTGCTTTCTTCTTTTGAAGCTAAGGAACTGCTCTGATCATTCTACGGTGAATCCGTCGTATAGATTGAGTCTTAAATCCTCTCTCATGATTCTCATAAGAGTCTTATGAGATATAGATGTCTGGGAAAGAACCCAGACATATCCTCTTGCATCTCATGTCTAAAGTTTTCTTTTTCACTACCGACTCATCTTCATAGGATTCGTCTTGGCTGAAAAATTCTTTTTCGTAGATGCTTTCGTCTGAGGTATATCTTCAAACTGATATACTTGTACTAGATCTTGGAAGTAAACAACTTCTTCCATTTTTGGAGTGGTTTCGAACTGTCGCACTCCCCGCTTCTGGTTCTTTGAGCAATCTGGTAAGATATGCCCTTGGGCTCCACACGTGTAGCAGTTACAATCCTTGAATCTTTCATTGGCTCGTGTGGGTGCTCTTCGGAACGTCTTTCTCATAGGAGTTCTTCCTGTACTCCTCAGGTTTGATCCTGAGGATGAGGCTTGACTTCTTGAACTCCATCTTGTTGGTCCAGACCTTTGCCCTGATTTATAGTTTCGGGCCTTTTGTTTGGACCAAAAGGATTTCGGTCTTCTAGACCTCCATCCACCGCTCCTTTGAGTGTAAGGATAATGTTTCTTTATCTTTTTCTGCTTCCTTGGACTTTTTCTAATGATGGTTGGAAGATCGTTACTCTCACAGCATAAGGGTACTGTCTTGTTGATTACCCTTAATCTCTTGTAGTTTTTGTGTAGTGATGTTTGATGACACCACTCCGTAATCTTGGCCTTGAGGAAAGACATCCTCCTTGCTATTGAATCTAGCTACCATGGTTCATATTCTTTGATCAGCATTTTTCTCCATGGGCTTGGAATCTTGGCAAAGAACATGTGGAATACATCCTCATCTTTTATTTTCGATTTCCATCTATACTCGGTGAAGAGCTTGATGTACTCATCTACATGACAGATGCCAAGTAGTTCTAGGCTGTATAGGGCATTCCTATACTTTTTCTTCTTTTCTTTTTCCATCCCTTCGAAGTAACCTACTCCAATGAAGTGGATCTTGAAGATCTTGGCCATGCGATCAATAATATTGCCTAAGTCTTCACCTTCCATGGCCTTCTTCTTGACTTCTCTAAGAGTACCTCCCAGGCACACTTTACTGATCCTTCCAGGTTCATAGTCAGGAATCTCATGAACCCTTCTTTATCCAGCTCCAGTGCACCTCCTGCAATCTTCATTGCATTTGTCCACTTGTCAATCAATGTCTCTCTGTTCTTGAAGTCTAGAGTGTCGATGTTTAGGGTCAACCCATATGGATTTATTGGTTCAAGGTTGGACCGACCATATGGGGTGTTGTGTAAGTTAGATCCTCGAACTCGGCTTGCTCCTGTTGATAATCCTATCGCCTTCATCTTGAGATTTTCTTGGTTACTTCATGAACTCCATGTGATCCAGAAGTTCCTTCATTTTGGCTCAGATCATGTTGCATCTGAGGAGCCTGAGACTGCTGTTGAGAGTTTGAAGTTTCTCCAACTTTCATCTTCAGATCTACGATAGTTAGTCCTTGGAAGGACTCATATAGATCTTGTAAATCTTCAAGATTTGCTCTTTCCATCCGGGGATGTGAATTCTCCTCGAAGGATAGCGATCATCTTCTCACTCTCCGTCTTTGGCCTTGTAACCGTCGTCTTTCCCTTTTGGTGTAATAGGGGTTCTATTCCGAAGGTTGGTGGCAACCTTCCTCCTGGCCTTCTCTCCATCACCTTAGTTTCCAGGAACTCCACTTGCTTTATCAACTTCTTGATGAGGTCGAGTTATTTTTTCTGCAACGTCTCCACCTTATCCATTCTGAGGCTGATCTCAAATATCGTCTTGGACGTGTTTTGGCAATATTCTCCAAAGAATTTCACAGTCTTCTGTAATTCTCTAAGATCTTGGTTCATCTTAGAGTTATCTACCTCAATCTCTTTTCACTCTGTCATTTTTACCACTATGAAAAGTGATAGGGCTTGCATATCTCTCTCGGACCTTGATTCGATCGTCTTCTCCATTGTTCGTGTCTGAGACACGTCCTTGGATCTAGGTGAAACTTTGTAGTTCTACTATATTTCTTGATACTTCTTTGGAGTATCTTATTTCCATCTGGCGACTTTCATCTAAATGTTCTTCCTCAGTGTAATTAGCACGAGCTTCTGCCAGTTTCCATCATCGGTTGAGACCATCCCAGAATTGGTCGTTGGCCTCTTCTTTCTTTTCCGCAATTTATCTATTCAAAATATTGTAGTATTATTGTATAGAGCTGCTCGTTTCATCGTATCTAACGGGCTAGAAGGCGCTGTTGCTCCAATTTTGAATAGGGCTAATAGTCCTGTCACTCTCGGATGTCGAACTTTCGTTCGCATCCATATTTCTTTGAAACTCTCCTCTCGTTAAGTGATATAAGTATATAATAATTTTTTCATTCATAAATAAATAAATCAGGCTCTGATACCATTTTGAAGCATGAGGGAATGTTGAAATAAGGTAAAAATTTATTTGGATTAAAATTAATATATCTAAAATTATTTAAGTTAAAATAATACATTAACAGTAAAAGCGAGTGAAAGTCGCCACTACTAATGGCGCTTCTACTTATTTTATTAAAGGGTCAACAAACCACTATATTTTGTTAAAGGGATTTTTCAAACAACATATTTTATTAAATGAGTCCATTTTCAAAATACTTAGAAGACACGGTGGCGGATGGAGTTGGGATATGGGATATAATTGTATCCCAAAATGAGTAATCACTCATTCGTCCGTACCAACAAATTTTTCACTAAATCCTTATTTATTTGTCATATTACATTATTCATCCTTTAAAAATAGTAAAAATATCAAAACAAATAACTTAAACTACATTATATTTTAAAAAATATCGCTCTCAGTTAACTCACATAATTTACTTTATTATTTATTTATTATCTAAAAATATTACAATATTCTAAAAGTCAATAAAATTAGTTAAAATAAAAATTTTTCTTAAACTCCATACCTATAAAGAGCTAATAAGGACAGAAGGAGTACTATATAGGCCAAATTAAAAAAAAAAATTGCACCACCCCAAATTTAAATTGTTCTCACTAATTTAATTTGCTTTTCACTATATTTTCTTTTATATTATATAAACTAGATATATTATCAGTATAATTAAATTTTATGAATGAAATCAAAAGTATTAGGTGGACGGTCAAGATTAAAATTGAATAATTTCTAAATAAAGTAAAATTGTAAAAAAATTAAAAACTTAAAGTGAAAATTTATGTTTGCTTTTATATATATATATATATATATATATATATATATATATATATATATATATATATATATATATATATATATATATAACATAACATAATTTTATATATATCAATTAAATTGCATTGTTAATACGTTTATTTTTTATAACATTAAATTTGATTCGGTATTTAAGATAAATAGAGTATATATTAAATTTTTATTATTAATATATTTATTTTTTATTTTAATTTATATCCAATTATCTTTAAAAAAATAGATATAATCTCTCTGTAAAACTCAATTACTGTTTTAAAAAAAAGATATAGTATATTATAATTTATATTTTATTTTTAATTGAATAATATGGATAAAATAAAATACAAAATATTATTTAATATAATAAATTATAAATATTAAAATAATATTTATGGAGATAATCCTAATAAAAATAAAATTGAAAAAAAATTAAAATATATCACAAAATTTTGAATATAAATTTCATACATTAATCATAAAGATTTAATTAAATAAGATAAAATAAAAATAAGAGCAATAAGGTTAAAAAATTATAAAAATAGATTTATAAAATATAAAGAAAATAATAAAAACGAAGAAAAATTATAAATTATTAGCTAAACAAAAAAAAGGAATGATACCTCAGGAAAAATGATTGAATCTGAAAATAAGATCAAATAAAAATATAAAAGATAAAATAAATTAAAGTATAAAAATAGAGTTTATAAAATTATAAAGAAAACATTCTGAAATTAATTATTGATAATTCAAATTCATCACTCAAAACACTGATAACTTTTTTTAATGATTGAAGCTGCAAATAAAATCAAATAAAAAGAAAATCAATAAGATTAAAAATATTATAAAACATGATTTATAGAATATGAAGAATACACCAAAAAATGAAGAAAAAACATAAATCATAAGATAAACGAAAAATTAAAAAGAATAATGATACCTCAAATGGAATGTTTGAATATGAAAATAAGATCAAATAAAAGTATAAAAGATAAAATAAATTAAAGTATATAAATAAGGTTTACAGAACTATATTATAAAGTAAATACAAAAATCGTAGAGAAACAAACATAAGATAACAAAAACTTAAAAAGAAGAGTAATACTTCACATGAGAATGAGAATGATTGAGCTTGCACATAAGATCAAATATGAGAATAATTTAACCTAAAGTATAAAAGATAAAATAAATTAAAGCATATAAATAGAGTTTATAGAATTATAAATAAAACAAAAAAATCGAAGAAAAAAAAAAGATAACAAAAAAAAGGAAAAAATGAATGATACCTGATTGAACCTGCAAATTAGATCAAATCAAATAAAAATAAAGTATAAAAGGTAAAACAAATTAAAGTAGATTAGAAATAGTATGAAAGTGAAATAGAGAAGAAAAAGAAAGAAGCATCAAAAGAAAAAAAATAAAAAATAAGAATTTGATTAGGTAAGATTTACCAAAGATTGCGTTGAAAGATTTGATATTAATAAAATTATTATTAGTATATTGATTGACAATTAGAAGAATATATGCCAATAATATTTTTTATATTTATCAATTTTATATTGTTAATTAAAAATAAATAAATAATTTATTATTATCATAAATAGGATCTATGATTGAGATCAAAAGTATTAAATGGATGGTCAAAATTAAAATTGAATGAAAACTATATTTACTAAAATTGAAAAGATGGAGAAAAATTAAAGATAAAAATAGAAATTAAGTTTGTTTTTATATATGTATATATAAATATAAATTAAGCATATATTGATTAAAAATTAGTCAAATATGCCAAAAATATCTCCCATATATACCAAATTTATTTACTAAAATTGAAAAGATGGAGAAAAATTGAAGATAAAAATAGAAATTAAGTTTGTTTTTATATATGTATATATAAATATAAATTAAGCATATATTGATTAAAAATTAGTTAAATATGCCAAAAATATATTCCATATTTACCAAATTTATATTGTAAAATAAAAAAGTAAAATTTAAATAATAAAATCCATTATTAGTATAATTAAATTTTATGACTAAAATTAAAAGTATTAATTGGACGGTTAAGTTTAAAATTGAATTATTTCTAAATAGAATAAAATTGAAAAAAATTAAAAACAAAAGTAGAAGTTTAAATTTGCTTTTATATATGTATATAGATAGATAGATATAGATAGATTTTCAGTAATAATGTCATAGATTCATTAAACGGAGAGAAAGACTTAATAGTTTCCATAATAAATAAATATATATATATATATATATATATATATATATATATATATATATATATATATATATTTATTTATTTTCTGAATCTGCCAAACACACTAAAAACAACTAGCCTTCACGTACAAATTATTTTAAAAAATATCATCCACACCTAATATACATAATATATTGTACTTATAATTAAAAATAAATCCAAATTAATCTTAAAAAATTGTATTTTCCTTATTTACGTACACAATTAATTTTTCTGGATGGAAATAGTATTTTTTTCAGAAGAATAGTAGAAAATAAATAAAAGCGTAATTTTATTTTATTCTTTTATAGAAAAAAGTATAATAGTTATTTGATATAAATATTGGCACAAATAAAAGTGTTATTAAATATTAAAATAATTGATGAAGTTAAATCTAAAAAATTTCAATAGCACACCTTAAACATTAAAATTGGGCAGAAATAAACGATTAACTTTCAGATTAAACTTTGAGTGAGGCTCGTGTGCACGGGCACACCATGCGCCTTTAGAATTTAGTATTATGGGTAAGGGTGTATTGTTTTGTTCTAAAGGGTATATACACTTTAATTAGTAAGGGTACACTATTTTATTCTAAAGGGTATATACTTTTTATTAATATTTTTTATTTTTTCAGAAAATAAAGGGTAACGTCTTTATATTAAAAGGTATACAATTTAATACAAAATTTTAAAGGCGTACGGTGTGTGCCCATGCGCCCGGGTGCACACAAGTGTTTGCCTTAAACTGTTTCCCGTTTATAATGAATTCTATTTTATGAAGGTGAATATATAGTAGGAAAAAGAGAGAGAATAAATTCGACTAAGAAATATAATAATTATTTAATGTAAATATTTGTACAAATAAAAGTGATATTAAATATTTGAAAAGAATAGATGGAATATGTTGTAGGTGATTTATTCAGACTGGTTCGAATAAAGATGAACCAAGCTAAGACCCACGAAGTATAGAGTCAAGCTAACTTAGTCGAGGTTTTAACTTACTTAGCCAACTTTATGAAATTGAGAAAAAATGCTCTAAATATCATAACTAGTCAAAGAGTTGTTGAGAGGTTAGGGGAAGGATAAAATCGAAATAACTGCTTAAACCGAATTGAACCGACTAATTTCTTTCGGTTATTGTCTAAATATTTCGATTTCGATTTTCAAAAATAAGAAAATCTGTATTTCAATTCGATTACCACCTAAATATTTTGGCCTATGATTTTCAAAAATAAAAATATCGCTATTTTGATTCAGTTCAAATTTTAAAATTTAGAAAATAGGATAACTAATATTTTCTTGTATTGATACAAACTCCTAAATGACCCTCCACATTTCAAATTTGAGCCCACCCCCAGCCGCACTTCCAGTTTCTATGCCCACCCAGCCTCGCAACCAGCTTATGCCCTCTGTGGTGTTGGCTCTCGACTGTCAACTGCCAGAGCACCTCTCTTTTTGGCCTTATTTTATAATTTGTATGTCGATTTTGTTGTTTGCTTTGAAATGGGTGATAGTTGAAGGTGAATTGCATACAAATTTGATAGTTTTGAGAAGGGGTCGATTTGAAGTTGAAGCCGAATCATATGATGTGATTTAAATCAATTTGGTTAACACATGTTTTTCTTTTTAGTATGTAAGCTGCTGATTAAATTTAATTTGTTAAGGCCTGAAAATTTGCATTTTATGCAATGATTTCAGAATCGGAGGGACCGGTACCAGAACCAGTCTGAAACCTCCCAAAAACTGTTTATGTAGTTCAATTGGGAAAAACTTAATTGACCCGGTCCAAATCGTAATAACCAGTGGAACTGATCAAATTGGAAACCACCAATTTTGTATTTTTATTTTTTCTTCTTCACTTTGAAATCTAGATTGTTGATTAATTTGAGAGCCAACAATCCCATCCCAACAAGAAAAGTGTGAAGAAGAGGAACATTAATCTTTATATAGAGTCATAGAGATTCAAGAAAAGTGTGAAGAAGATGAACATTGATCTTTATATATAGAGTCATAGAGATCCAGTACCCCATCTCTAAAAACCAATGTGAGATTTTGGAGGAAAAGAAGGGGAAGCATTGATCTTTATAGAGTTCCAATACCCCCTTCTCTATAATAAGTATCCAATGTGGGATATTGGAGAAAAGAAGGAGAAACATTGGTCTTTATATATATAGTTCCAATATTTTTTACCTATTGTTAGCACTAATCATATCTTAGATATTACATAGAATATTTTCTTTAATTTATTGTAATTTTCTTTCCTTAGATAGACTTATTTGTATCTATTTATTATTGCAATGATATCATAATCACCAATTGAGGCGATATCTTACTTCTACATGGTATCAGCCTAAAAATGCTGAAACCCTAAAAACTTCTTCTCTCATCGGCGGCTATGGCAGACACAGACATTCCCTCCCTCTTTTACTATGATTCATATGATAACTATAAAGTTATCATCCACAAATTATTTAATGTGGTGTGAATAGATTCTGCCACTTCTTGAGAGCCAAAACTTCATGTCCCTTGTTGATGGAAGTTCCAATCCACCGCCGGCTTGTCTCACCGAACAAAATGGCCAAACTTCACCAAATCCCGCTCATATGACCTGGATTTCTCGTGATCAATTGTTGAGACTCTTTCTTGTTTCTACCCTCACTGAAGAGTCGATGTCTATCATTATTGGATGCATGACATCTCGTGAAGTTTGGTAGGCCCTTACAAACGCTTACAGTCATAGCTTCAAGGCACGTGAGCTCAGCTTGAAGAAGGATCTTCTCTCCACCAAACGCGATTCGCAAACAATGGCTGAATATGGTCGTCATTTTAAATCTCTTTGCGATCAACTCGCGGCTATTGGGCAACCTATCGACAAAAGTGACAAAGCTCATTGGTTCCTTCGTGGGCTCGGGTCTTCATTCTCCAACTTCACTGCCGCTCAAATGGCACAAGATCCCTTACCTAATTTTGTTACTTTGTTCAACCGTGCCTCTAGCCATGACTTATTTTAAAAGGGCCTTGACGACCATACTCCCACTGCTGCTGCCTTTATTGTTTCTCATGGCAGAGGATGGTATTCCGAGCGAACTCTTCATCCCGAGACTGTGGTCGTGGCAGACGTAATTACATTCCACGCTGTCAATTTTGCAGAGAGACTGACCATGATGTTTTTGACTGTACTCATCGTTTTGATAATTCTTATGATCGTTCATCACGGCCTCAAGCAGCAGCCAATCTTGCCGAGGCTTTCAGTGCAGGTTGTTCAATTTCTAATGATTATGCTAATACCTCTGATTGGTTCTTGGATACAAGAGCAACTACTCACATGACATCTGATGCTTCTCATCTTGATGCCTCCACCTCTTATGCGAGTTCAGACAATGTCACAGTTGGAAATGGTGAAACTTTACGTATTACTCGCACAGGTTCCTCAAATATTTCTCTGGGTCTTATTTTGCGAGATGTACTCGTTGTCCCTAGTCTAATGAAGAACCTCTTATCCATCAGTAAATTAACATCTGATTCTCTTGTTCATGTGTTTTTCAATAATTCTCACTTCAGAATACAAGATCAGGACACCGGACAGGTCATCGCAACTGGAAAGTGTGATCGTGGACTTTACTTGCTTGATTTCTCTGCTCAAGCTTTATCTGCTACTGTGCTAAATAAACAGCCTAGTGCCTATTTTGATTTGTGGTATTTTTGCCTCGGTCATGTATCACACAATATTATTACTTTGTTGAAAAAGTTTGGTTATTTATCTACTACTTCTCTGTTACCTTCTCCAACATTGTGCAGTTCCTGTCAATTGACTCAAAGTAGTAGGTTGCCGTTTTGTCATGATGAGAAACGATCATTGAATTTATTGGATTTGATATATTGTGATTTGTGGGGCCCGGTGCCTGTTCTTTCCTCTTCGGGTTATTGCTATTACGTGATCTTTATTGATGATTATTCTCGCTATACCTGGTTTTATCCATTGCATGCGAAGTCAGAATTTATAAAGTATTCCTGCGTTTTCAGTCCCTTGTTGAGACTCAATTTTCCAGGAAAAATGAAGGTTTTCACAGTGATGGTGACAATGAGTTTACAAATCACCGACTGCGGAATTATTTTGCAATTTCTGGCATTAATCATAGTATGTCATATCCATATACACCAGCCCAAAATGGAAGAGCTGAGCGCAAACATATGCACATTACTGAAACCAGATTGGCTATGCTTTTTCATTCATCAGTACCTATACAATATTGGGTTGAAGCATTTAGTACAGCAGTCTATATTATCAATCGTCTGCCATCACCAGTTATTGGTAATGTTACTCCTTTTGAACTCATTTATGGTTGATCGCCGGCATATGACTCCTTTCATATTTTTGGTTGTCGTGTATTTCCTTGTTTGTGAGACTATGCCTCTAACAAGTTCTCACCTCGTTCTACTCACTGTGTATTCTTTGGGTACAGTGCACAGCATAAAGGTTTTCGTTGCTTTAATCCTGTGAGCTCACGAGTTTATATTAGTAGGCATGCGAAGTTTGATGAACTATGCTTACCTTATGCAAATACAGCACGCTCAGCATTGCCATCCGAACTTGTTGTTTCAGAATTTCAGGATAATGGCTTTAATGTGCAGCCCACTCTAACTGTCACATGACCATCCTCAACTTCAGAAGGTGCCCCAACTTCATGTCCATTATGTGCTGACGCTCCAGTGCCTGCACCACCTATGGAACCAACATCGCCAAATTTGCTACCCGCGGCCCCACCTGCTGAACCACCTTCTCTACCACCTCCGTTGTGCATAGATTTCATGCGTACTCGATCACAATCAAGTATATTTAAGCCTCGATAACCAGCTGATATTGCATTACAGGAACATAATCCTCTCTATTGTGCTCTTCTTGCTGAAACTGAACCCAAAGGAGTCAAAACAGCACTAAAATATCCTCAATGGATCAATGCTATGAATGAGGAGATGGCCGCTTTGCGCTCTAATGACACTTGGGATCTTGTTCCATGTCCCTTGAACACTAACATTGTGGGTTCGAAATGGGTTTATAGTACAAAATATCTCGACGATGGTTCTGTCGATTGCCACAAAGCTCGCCTCGTGGCCCAGGGTTTCAGTCAGCTTCTTGGATCTGATTTCACTCATACATTCAGTCCCGTGGTTAAGCTTCCATAGTCCGCATAATTCTTGCTATCTCTGTAATGCATTCTTGGCCTCTTCATCTACTTGATGTTAAAAATGCCTTTTGAATGGTTATCTCGATAAACCAGTTTTCATGGAGCAACCACCAAGCTTTCTCTATCCCGTTAATCCTAGCTATGTTTGTCACCTAAAGAAGGCCCTCTACGAACTTCGACAAGCGCCATTAGCCTGGTATCAGCATTTTCGATCTTTTTTTTAATGCTCGGTTTCTTTTGCAGTAACGCTGATACATCTCTTTTTATTTTCAAAAAGAGATCTGTTGTTACTTGCTTACTGGTCTATGTAGATGATATTATTATCACCGGAAGTGACTCAGATGCTATACGCTCCTTGCTATCTCAAGTTCGTGCTGAATTTATGATTACAGACCTGGGACGACTGAGTTACTTTCTTGGATTAGAAGTCTCCTATCCATCTACAGGTCTTTTTCTAAGTCAGTCAAAGTATGCTCGTGATATTCTCATTTGACCAAACTTACTTGACTTGAAGCTGGTCTCAACACCCTTAGCATCCGGTGCCTACTTCACGGCTAAGGGAACATCATTTTCTGACCTTATATTCTATCGTTCGCTTGTCGGTGCATTGCAATATTTGACCATAACTCGCCCTGACATTATTTTCTCTGTCAATACTGTTAGCCAGTTTCAACAGTATCCTATACTTGAGTACTTTCAGGCAGTTAAACGTATTTTGCGATATGTCAAGGGTACACTTAGTTTTGGTTTATCCTTCACTCGTGGGACACCTTCTCTTGTTAGTTACTCAGATGCCGATTGGGCACGATGCGTTGATACTCGTCGCTCTATGTATAGTTATTCTATCTTTCTTAGCCCTAATCTTGTGTCCTGGAGTGCCAAGAAACAACCTACTGTAGCCCGCTCTAGTTGTTAATCAGAGTATCAAGCGATGGCTAACACAGCGGCTGAATTGGTTTGGGTTTCTAATCTCCTTCATGAGCTACAGTTTCATGCCTCTACAACTCCTATTTTATTATGTGACAATCGGAGTGCCTTGTTTCTGACACAGAATTCGGTATCTCACAAACGAGCCAAACACATTGATATTGATTATCATTTCGTTCGTGAACTCGTGGAGGCAGGACATAATCCGGTAAGCACAAAATTTGTTCCATCTTCATTGCAAATAGCCGACATATTCACAAAGAGTCTACCTCGAACTCTTTTCCAGCTGTTTCGATCCAAGCTCTGCGTTTGTTTTGATCCCACGCTTCACTTGCGGGGGGGTGTTAGCACTAATCATATCTTAGATATTACGTAGAATATTTTCTTTGATTTGTTGTAATTTATTTTCCTTAGATAGACTTATTTGTATCTATTTATTATTGCAATGATATCACAATCACCAATTGAGGCAATATCTTACTTCTACACCTATGATAAGTAATCAATGTGGGATTTTAGTCATTCCTCCAATAACATTTGGCTACATGTAATTTAATCACTAAAAATTTATTTAATTTTGAAATAACTACGTTTATTTGCTTAACTTTATACAAAGAATTAAAAAAAATTATTTTGATAAATGTTGATTAAAATTAAAATTAACAAATTTCTTTTCATTTTAGAATTAACAATTTTCTTTTCATTTTTATTTTAATTTCAATATTCATAATTAATTTTCTTTCAATCTCAAAATCCGTTATTGAAATTTGAATCAAATTAGATATTAATATAAATTAAAATCCAAAAATTATTTTACTTTCACATTAACTTTTCTCTTTCGATCTATTATTTTTAATAGATGTTTATTCACGTGTACATTAAGTATGTTAATATAAAATTATATAAAAATAATAAAATATTAAATTATATACTATAAAATAATAAAATATTATTAAAAATATGTAATTTTTATTTTTAATGTTGAACCACCAATTACGATCGATCCGACTGATCCAATCTCGAATCGTTAGAATCACCAGTTTGATCTCTGGTCCGATTATATCAACACTAATTTATGTATCTTGGGACTAGAGATGAGTTTGGAGAACACTGAGCTCATTATAAGTTCTATGTTATACTTTGTAATTTAGATTGAATAGGCTCTCACTATAGTGGTGAAAGTTACATATTTCATCGCTATCTTTTTGGATATTATGTAGTAAAATAATGTAAATTTAGTGATGAAATTTTATTTTTCATAGTAAACTTTAAAGATGAAAATATAATTTTTATTGCAAATATTTGCGATGAAATATAAATTTAATCGCTAAATATTGCGACAAATTCTATATATTCGTTGCTAATATTGGCAACTAATTTTATTTTTTCCTCGTTAATGTTTAGCGATGAACTTTTATTTTTGTGACTAAACTTAGCTACGAAAAATAAAATTTTTATCACATCAAGTTAGCTACGCTA
Organism: Pogostemon cablin; assembly: GCA_023678885.1. NCBI lineage: Eukaryota > Viridiplantae > Streptophyta > Magnoliopsida > Lamiales > Lamiaceae > Pogostemon > Pogostemon cablin. The sequence continues at coordinate 16,492,937 of CM042963.1, forward strand.
CTCTAGCATCGATGTATGGCGACGAGCATTTTTCGTTGCTGATGAGTATTTTCTTTGCACGTAAAATTAATCCCCAAGTATTATGGATATCAATTGCAGCTTAAGCAAGCAACTAAGTTAAATATCGAACTCAAAGGACGGTGTATTATCAATTTAATTATTTACTAAATTAATTAAGACGAAAGATAATAAAATTGAGGTATAGAATTATTAACTATTAAAAAATTAATTAAAATAAAATAAAATAAACACTAGAAGAATACGAGTGTGACTCAAGAATGGAGAATAAATAGCCCTAGGGTAATCCAGTTTCACTCATTAATTTTTCTTTCGTGTATCAATGTCCGACTCTATCTTGTGGAATATGGACGCATCACTAAGACATACAAATCTACTCTATAGACACAAGTAAATATGTGTGTAATAGGTGTGAATAACCTTGGAGCAAGAGATGTAATTTCACCTCCTTTGTAGGTACTATCAGTATCAATTTTTTCTCTAGAATTGGTACTCTAACCCGATATGATATCCCTTTATAGGTACTATAAAATTAACCTCTTTATCCTGCTTATTAACCTGAATTCAATTCAATTAATAAACATTCATATATGACAATTCTAATGAAGTTTCGGAGTCCCCTCACTTAGAATTATAACATGAAATCCTGTTCAGCAGTGAACGCGCTCAATCAACAACCAAGAAATATATATTCAGACTCTATATAATAAGTTGAAGATACACAAAACAACCATGAATATGAATAAAAAACGCATAATCATATATAAAATAAGGAAAATATCAATTTCGATCCTTTAGGATAGGCTAAATCCAATTTCAGTCCTAAGGATTGATAATTTCTCAAAAGTGGTCCTCTGGTGTCCAAAATTAGTCCTCTTAGTTTAATTTTTTTCCTTTTCAGTCCATTTTTGGTCCTTTTCTCGCTGGAATCCGGTGATTTTCCGATGAGAAAAGGACCAAAAGTGGACTAAAAGGACTAATTTCGGACACCAGAGGATCACTTTTGAGAAATTACAAATTCTTAGTATTGAAAATGGATTTGGCCTATCCTAGAGGACCAAAATTGATATTTTTCCCATAAAATAATTCCATAAGTAGTGTCGTACGGAGTATACACATGAAAGTTCAATTAATTCATAAAAACCTTCAAAATCCTAGATCTACCAAAAAGACTTTAGCCCATGGTGTTGTAGGAAACACACATGGAGGTTGGATAGATCTTACCCATATGTCTGAAAAATACAAGATAAATTAGAAAACGATAAAAACCCTAGATGTGGGCGTAGTCGCGTCCTTCTCCGTCTTGAATCCTCCTCTTGGTTCTTTTCTTAATTTAACAGACGAATCTTCACAGTGATGGATGGATGGAGGAAAGGATGTGGATGATGGTTGGGGGTGATCCCCCCTTGTGGGTGGTGTAGGATGATTATTCCCTCCCTTCATATGAATAATGATGTAAAATATATATGGGTGTGAGAAGGAAATGAAATAAGAAAATAAAAGATATGGGTGAATCATAGAGAATTATGTGATAAGGAAATTAATTGTGCTCCAAGAAATAGGAAATATGGGTTAATTTTCGGAATTTTTCGGAAATTCTCGAAAATTTTCGCCGGCAGCTGCGTGACCTCACGCCTTTGAGCATAATTTTCTCGTTCGAACTCCGATTTGAGTGATTCTTATGCTAAAACGATCCTCTCTTCCGTGACTTTCCAATCATGCATCACACTAACCAGTTTTGAGCTCCACACAAATACAGAAAACTATAAAAGTTGAACGTGCGCTTTTCAGCATTCCTTTGACTTTGCATTTTTGATCATTTTCCACCTAAAACATAATAAAACACCTTAAACACACATTTTTCTCACATATATTGAATATAAGACACTTGTACTAATATATGACAACAATTCCCATAAAAAAGGTGTTAAATTGGACACTAAAATAAGCTTATTTTCACTCTCATCAATCGCTAACATACTTTAGCAACGAAAATGCATGCTTAGCGATAAAAAAAAAATTCATCGCTATTCCTCCATTTACTTGTAGTAGTTACTTGACATTAAGTATCCTCTTGTTCAATCTATTTCAGGTGACAACCTTGGACCATTTTATTAAATGTAACAAGAATAATTGAATTCAGTTGTGTGGTTATGTCAATATATGCAACTTTAATCTTGTTCATTGACGTTTGTTATGAATTAGGAAGAAATTCTCTATGATATTATTTGTATTTTAATTAATAATATTGTAAAACTTGATTGTTGCTTTAAATATGTTTGCTGTTATATTTGGATATTTTCTACCTATTTTTCTTTTTTATAGTTAAATAAAAATTTGGTTAAATTGGTTTAAATCCAAACTGATGATTTCGGTTCGAATATTTGATTGTTCGATTTTGGTTAGGTTTCATATTTTTTTTAGAAATTTAGTGTTTGGTTTTATTAATCCGATCAATTCGATTTTCATATGCAGACTCCTAGTCGAGGTGCTTAGAAATTCGAGCTCCCAAAAATGGATCCTAACTAAGGCTTGCACCAAGCTCAGCTACCGAGTCCATGCTACCGTGAATCAGTATTGTCAAAATCAGGTCGATTCAGCCAATTTAATCTGTTGAATGAGCCAGAACCAGTTCGAAATACCTAAAATATTACTCCCTCTGTCCCTTTCAAAGAGGATCTTTTTATCATTTTGGGCATCTCATGAGTCGCTTTTTTTTGAGTTGATCTCTTGTGTCACCAGGTGTACAAAGTGTATAAGTATACACCATTTTGTTCTAAAGGGTATATATTTTAATTAATAAGGGTACAATATTTTGTTCTAAAGGGTATACACTTTTTATTACTTCCTCCGTTCCAAGAATACATTCGCGTATTTGGTGGCACGGGATTTAAGAAAAGTAACTTTTTGTTAGTGTGATGTAAGAAAGAGGGGGAAATTTGGGTAATTGAGTAGAATAAAGTGTATGATATAATTGACTTTGACTAGACTATGTGTAAAAAGGAGGTGACATTTTTGTAATTTTGTAGTATTGTAAGGTCATTGATATTGTGTAATATTTCTATTTTTAGGGTGTGCAAGTATTCTTGGGACGGACCAAAATAGAAAGTGTGCAAGTATTATTGGGACAGAGGGAGTATTATTTTTTATTTTTTCTAGAAAATAAAGGGTACACATCTTTATATTAAAGGGTATACAATTTAATACTAAAAGGTATGGGCGCATGGTGTGCCCCGGGGACACACAAGTTTTTGCCTTTTTTTTTACACATATGAAACTCACACACATTCACTAATACAATTAAAATATGGGATCCACACTCCCACTAATTCAACTACCCTCCACACATTAAATAAAAATACTCCTTAATTCACGTGCAAAGAGCAAAAGACCATCTTTGGGTGAGACAGAAGGAGTAGATTTTAAAGTTGAATTGGGTTGAACCGGTCTAACCATTTCTATAATTTTTTTTTATTTTTTTTCAAATTTTTTAATTTAATTTTTTTACTCTTAATTTTTATGATGTTTCATTTTATTTTTGTATATTTTAGAATATAATATTTAAATTTTAGATTAAACTATGAATTATGTTATTAATAAAAATATTATAAATTATATATTAAGTATGGATTATGAACTATAAATATTTTTATTTAATTATAATATTTTTATTTAAATTACTTTTTAAAATTTATAAATTAATTTGGTGATTTTTTTATCTTTTTTCTTTTAATAGATGGTGATTCTATATAAGTATATATATAATTATAAAATTTCATTTTTCGGTTGAATTGGCATTTAAACATTATACCTTCCCCGATTCGATTAGCTAATATCCAATTATAAAAACAGTTCGTTAACTATCAAGCACCAAATATCAAATCATTTTGATTAGATTCTGCTTGAGGATCGAATAAGATACATGCGGATTATGTATATTAAATACTTTATGTACATTAAATACAATCAAAGTAACCCTAAGTCCGTAGACGCATAGATTTTCATGATTACAAAGCCTAAATTGTACATTTAAGTTAACCCCCTCAGTAACTGTAATAGCTATAATAGCCCCATGTAAATTAATTGAACACACTTTCTTCACCGTGGGAGAAGAACGTATTTGGGCATACAAGTGTGTCATTTGGCATTTGGGTGCATATTTGTACACCAATTATAAATATATGTACATATAAATTGACTACAAAGAGTATATTATCAATACATTTTTGGTAAGAGGATCTTATACAAGTGTGTTATTGGACATTTGGGTGCATATTTATACACCAATTTTAAATATATGTACGTATAAATTGACTGCAAGTATTTCTATAAGTTTAAGGTAAATATTGGCGTGAGACTGATTTTTAAAAAAGATTTTATAAGATGAATAAGAAGTGATAATATTTTAAGAAAAATATAATACTCTGAATGCATGTAAAGTGAGATCCTCTAATGGGGAGATTTTGTAAGATGCATAAAAAATGAAATAATATTTTAACAAAATATAGTACTAGAATGCATGTAAAGTGATAGTGATAATTATAATCTAAAAAAGGATAATACTCTATTTCTTCTCTTGAAAGAGGTTGCATTTGTTCTTTTCACGGTAAATTAAGGGATGTAATATTTAATGTGAAGATGGGAGATTAATATAATTTAATGTATAGTAAGTAATTGTATTAGCGAATAAATGATATTATAAAAAGGTAAAGGAAAATAGAACAACATTACAATTTGAAATAAAAAGATGCTAAGAAACAACTAAGCCCTATTTGAATCTAAAGTATTCAGAATTAATGTCTTCAAACAGGGGCATTAGAAGACATTGCGGCACTGGATTGTGCCAAGTTAGCGGCCCTCCGAAAGCAGAGATCTTATCTGCAACCATGTTTTCCTCTCTGTAGATGTGTGATACACGAAAATATATATGTTGCATGATGTCTTTCGCCCTTCTCCAGCTAGAAATAAGCCTCCATGGAATAACAGGAGAAGGATGAGTAAGAGCATAAATAACATACATGGAGTCTGATTCTAACCATAATTTAGTCTAGTCCCGATCAAAAGCATATTCAATAGACAAACAAGCTGCAGCTAATTCCGCTTCAACTGCAAAGCCATTCCCGAAGCTGCTAGTAAAGCAGCCCATCGCAAACCCCATGCAATTACGGAAGATCCCTCCCCCAGATATACAACCTGGTGATCCCTTGGCATGACCATCCATATTTACTTTTACCCAACCTGCAGCTGGCGGTTTTCATTTCACGGGAATACCCTGCGGAGCCTTCTTCTATCGACCAACAATACCAAAAAAATTTCAACGTTAAAAGGTCCTCCACTGAATTGCTCATACAACCCATCTCAAATTCATTGCCCTCCCTTATTAATGCAAAAAGAGTTGCCTTGATTCCTGAAAGCCTGATTGGTTTATCATTAAGTCCATCCTCCTCCTCCTTGTAACCATCATGCGTGGCCTTGTTACGTTCCTGCCATATTATCCATATATATGTGATCACTACCAGTCTCCATAATGAAGTTATTTGCTTACTCTCCTTGATTCCCATCGACTGTAGCAAGAAACCCGAAAATGGCTTATCCGTTTGAATACGACGACCAAAAGAAATATACTCTCTCCGTACCGCTTCAATTGCACGTTGATTAAGAAATATACTCCCTCCGTCCCACCGAAATGTCTCTATTTTACTATATTGGACATCCCACTCAAATGTCCAAAATTTTCTCTTTTAGTAAAAGGATCCCACATATAGCTCACCATTCACTAATATTACAACTACCCACTACACATAAAATAATCCTCCTTTCGTCTATCCCTAATCTATCTGTTTGCTTTTTGCGCGTGGATTAAGGAGTATTATTATTCAATGTGTAGTTGTATTAGTTGGGTGTGTATGCTCATATTTTAATTGTAATAGTGGGTGGGTGAGTCTCATATGTCTAAAAGTGGAAATAGATAGATTAAGAGTGGACGACCCAAAATTATAAAATGGATAGATTGATAGTGGACGGAGGGAGTAATACTCCTTAATTCACGTGCAAAAAGCAAATGAGGATCTTTGCCCGGGACAAAGGGAGTACTCCCACCGTCCCGCGAAAAGAGGGTCTTTTATTTTTTTGCACGTAGATTAAGGAGTATTATTATTTAATGTGTGGTGGTAAGTTGTATTAGTGGGAGTGTGGACCCCATATTTTAATTGTATTAGAGGGGGTGTGTAGGTCGCATTTGTGTAAAAAAAGAAATGAGACCTTTTGGGTGGGACGATCAAAATGGAAAAATACCCTCTTTGAATGGGACGAAGGAAATAGTATTTTAATGGATAGTGAGGTGTATTAGTATTGGATGTGGGTCTCATGGTGATATATTAATTGTTCTAGGTAAATCCCATATATCAAAAAGAGAAACGTAAAGATTAAAATGAGACGCCCAAATATATCAATTATGTAAAGATTGAATGGAACGTTGGGAGTATTAATTTTGTTTGAATTTTATTTAGTAAAAATAGAAGTGCATCTATTTTATTGGAATAAATTAAAATCATCAAATGGGGAAGTAATATTTTTTATAATAAAAAATATAATTATTTTTTAAAAAAGAACTGTAAAACAGAGTCGCAAGAGTTGCCCTTTCTACCCTTTCTATAAATAAAAATCATAACAGCTAGTGTACGAGCTGGTGAATCAACTCCTGACAAATGGAAAACCCAGGAAAGAAGGTTGTGCTCACCTCCAATGGCGATCAAATCTCTCTCGGCATAGCTCGCCATTTAGCTCAGCGCGGTTGCTGGTACTCACCTTCTAAAATATTCTTGGTGTGTCTTTCAGTCAGAAACTGTATATTATGGCTTGATTTTTCATGTTCTATTTCTGTACAGGTTAGTATTAATGGGGGATGAGGGGCAATTAAGGAGCGCGGCGGAGAAGATTAGGGCTTCGTTAAACGGCGCCGTTTCCGTGGAGGTGGTTGGATTGGATATGGAAGATGAGAGAGAAGGGACTTTTGATGAGGCGGTGGAGAAGGCGAGGAGACTTCTCGGAAGATTGGATGCTTTAGTCAACTGTTACTCGTATGAAGGTAAGTTTACAGATTTGCCCTGATGGTTGATGATGATGCTTTTCTTCTTTCAGTCATCTTGATCTTGTACATCTGTTCTACTTGCTATGCGAATTTCACTTCAATTTTAGAATGTGATTAAAACTTAAGGTATGAGATTGTGAAACGGGAAATTGTAGGTAATATTTAGAACATCGAATTGGATGCCCCAATTAGGAGAGACGTTTCCATGAATGAATAGTAAAGTATCTTGATTAATGATTTGTGTGATTGGTTTTCTGTGTCCTTGGGCAGTACTGGTATGTTGTAGATTATCATTGGATGAATTATTAGGAGTATTCATACACTTGTACTCATCTCAGAAAATTATTTGAATGTCTTGTATCATGCTCTTCTTGCTTATTGTTTTCTAATAATAATTTTCCGAAATGATGATACAGTGCTTGGCTTTATGTAACTTAACTGGTGCTTTGGTTCACTTTCTAATATGCCTTTGCACCAGAAGTTCGTGCATTGAAATGCAATCGAGTTTTAGTTCTACGATCTAACAGCACTTTGCAGCCTCATCCGTTATGCAATGAATAATGCTTTTGGTATTGTAAGCAACCATATTTTGTGTTCAATCATTTACTCTTGTTCATGCAGTTTATTGGAGATATGTTTTTATATCTATCTAAAACAATGTATAATGATTGTTAATCTCGATTGGCAGCAAATTCATTCTTCGTAATTTGCAAATATTACTGAAAATAGTGTTGTGTTCATGTAGCTGCAAGCCAAAAACAGAGCAGTATTAACTTGATTTTGTGAGGCAGGAAAGATGCAAGATCCATTCTCTTTGGCTGAAGATGAATTCAAAAAGACTGTACGAATCAATTTAATGGCCCCTTGGTATCTTCTTAAGGCTGTGGGCAAAACGATGCGTGATCAGAAATCTGGTGGATCAATTGTTTTCTTGACCACTGTGATTGGAGCTGAAAGAGGGTTGTATCCAGGTGCTGCAGCATATGGATCATGTTTGGCTGGAATTCAGCAGCTAGCAAGGGTAAGATGTGCAGCACAAGAATTATTAATCCTGTAGATTCATAGAAAAATAGCAAACATGTTTTTTCTTCTTGAATCTATTTTTAGTAGAGTTTTTAATGACGTTTGGACCATATAGTATGATCTATGGGAATTAAATGCCAGCTAAGAAATAGGAGGGTAAGAAGTACTCAGGATTGTTCTAGAATAACTAGAACTAGACTTAGTTATCTGATTGAGCTCGGGCCCAACTATATTTTAACTGGATATGCTTGTGACCCATGTTGCCTCATATAACTTTGACTTAATTGCAGACAAGTCTTGAAATATGAATTAAAATAATCAAGTTTTAGAAGCCTCAAGCCTGGAGATTATTAATGATATATCTAATTGAGCTTGAGTTTCAAATTCTGCAGTCTAGCTTGAGCTTGATATGTGTAGTGGTCGACCCGACTTAGTAGATTACACCCTAATTGTATTGAATTGTTGCTGTTTTGATGTCATGAAATCAAATGTTTAAGTTACAGTGATTGATTTCTCAACCATGAGCTTAATAGTGTTTTACTTTTCGGCTAGATTACATCCTAGCTATCAATAAACACCATATAAAATCCTTGTTTAGTCTTTTACTAATCGCATGGTTTAAATTGCAATAATCCGTGTTAACTTTTCTACTTCATGCTAGCAAATAAACACTGCTGAGTTGGCTAAAACAATTGCTCTTAGACAAAGTTGTATGTGAATGGCCAATACATCATGTAGTTCCATAAAGGGGAACGACTAAAATTTAAATTAGTTTCCTCATGTTAGTGTTGTTTATTCTATGCCTGCTCATCCATGTACATGTTTATTTTGGACAGACATCAGCACTGGAGATTGGGAAGTATCAAATAAGGGTCAATGCAATAGCTCGTGGCTTACACCTTCAAGACGAGTTCCCTTTGTCGGTGGGTAAGGATAGAGCAGAGAAGTTGGTGAATGAAGCAAACCCATTGCGTCGATGGCTTGATGTGGAAAATGATTTAGCATCAACCGTCATTTATCTGATAAGTGATGGGTCGCGTTACATGACCGGGACGACCATATTTGTCGACGGCGGCCAGTCTCTAGTGAGACCGCGAATGAAATCCTATATGTGAATTGAATATGAAGTCATTGGTTATCTACTTATAAAAAAAATACTAATATTTGTAAGAAAAAGTTTAAGCATGAATGAGTTGTATTGTTTAAATTAAATGTGTTTGGTTCTGCATATTGAAATTACAGCAAGAAATCGGACGAAAGTACAATATCGTAGGCTAGAACCTTTTCTTAGGAATCAAAGCTACAAAGGTAGCATTGAGTTGATGAAGCAACTTACCCGATTCAAAGAACTCTCGAACAGCCTCACATACAACGTTACCAACAATATCCCAAGCTGACCGAAAAACGGAATTGTGTATCCATCTAGTCCTGGAGCTTTATTCCCGTCCATTCCCCAAAGGGCATCACGAACCTCCTCAATCATAACCTCTTTTGAGAGGGCCTCTGCTTGCTCATCATTTAGAAACCCCCACCCCATTCGAAAAGAGTGGAATCCACCTCTTCCAAATTCTTGATGCAAAAAAGTGTTATCGCCCACCTCAGGTGCCTCTACACCCTGGCCCGACAGAGTGGTGGAGTGTTAAATCATGTTGATCCAACTGATCAATAAGGGCTAGACAACTACACCTCTTCCAAATCCTTCTTGAATCTTGACTCCAAGAAGATCCATATAGAATCTCAAAAACTCATCCGCAATTTGCCTTGGAGAGGTTGTTAGCCTACATTCATAAACACACAAGAAATGTTATTACAACGTCCATTTCTCTTAAGAACATTATGAAACAACCAAGATGACTTATCTTGGTTAAAGAGATATCGAAACTCTGCCATTTTAACATTAATCATGCTCTACTCCCAACAAGAAACTACCTTCCTTTATAGCCACCTGAACTCATTCCCAAGCCTCAAGATTCTTGGGCAAGCCTGCGCTTCCATTTGCAATTTCCCCACAATCTCTCTAAGCTCTTTCCGAAATATGCATAAACGCTTTCTTATTCAACGCTCGTAATTCCCCTTTCAACGCCTTGAGCTTCCGACACAACACAAATTGCTTCGTGCCACTACAGCCTCTACCATAGATCCGCCCCGCAATGTCCAAAATCTCATTGTGCTTAGTCTACATATTAAAAATAAAATAGCTTAATGGCCTAGGATGCATCTCCCATGATGCATGCATGCCCTGAACACCAAAGTACACTACTATTATTATGTTACTACTAATTAATTACGACAAATTAGTATATGAAATATTACTCTTTAGAGTCATGAGTTACTCTTCTAAATGAAATATATCACTCCTAATAAAAATTCTGATAAGTTGTGATATTTGGGTATTCCTATTTAAATACAATATTTTTTATTTAAAAGTATTTGTACATATGTTAAAATGTAATTTTGGAAAAATTGAAGTGTGCTGCACTGTACAGGTTCAGGAGATACAAACTCATAAATTATTCAGATATTGATTTTCGTATACGTTAAACATCAATCTATAAAAACTTTTATTTCTTTTCAATCCAACTTTCATTTTGTTTTCAATTTATATATATTTCCAATGTTAATTTCCTTACATTAATTTCCCTTGTTAATTGTGATTTTTTATATTTTATGAGAAATAATTTTTTTAATTTGAAGAGTAATTTTTAATATACTACTAAATAATGGAAAATCAGAGTGCAAATTTAACTGTATAATATATGCACAATGAATCTCCTAACCTTTTACCTTTATAAATGAGAATAGATGTCATGAACACTGCGAGCATGGATTAGAAACACTTTATTCATGTAATATTTAACAAATCTATTAATATGGAGTATCATATTTGAAAAGCATGTGCATGGAATATTATAATATACTACATATCTTATCTTGATTTTGTAGTTGCCCACATGCATCAATTACCTTTATCAATGTCCAGAAAATGTGGGACTAGAGTATTTACTATATAGTCAATTTCTCATTTATTTGGAGTCATGGATCATTATGGGTCATATTCAGGTTATAAATTCATACATTCGGATGGATCAATTTATTATTATTATTTTAAATAAATTGACTATAAAATCTTAAATAGAAAATTCAATAAAATAAACTGATTATAAAATTTGCTCAAGTGCTTTATGGTCTTATAGATTTCGTTCCCAAGAACAACGACCTTTGATCTCTAGTTTGTAGCACAAAGAGACTAAAGTTATCGACTAACAGAAACAGTATTTGGAACTTTCAATTTTTGGGAATGGCTAGAACACTTGGTTGTGATACTAGGAAGTATAATTGTTGAAATTGAGATTGAAATAAATAAGAGAAGATTTCATTGATATTGAAAGTTGTTGTTTTTACAAGATACAAATCCAAAACTATTCATAGGAGATTGAGAAACTAGCCGGTACTAACATTACAAAAAACTAGCTGTTGGGCCTAGAGATTATAAGTGTAATAATGAAGTGGGAGAGAATAAATTAAATATTTCAACACTCCCCCTCAAGTGTAGAAGTGAATGGGTTGATCACTTCTAACTTATCTAAAATGTATTTATGTCTAGTCTTATCTAAAGTTTTGGTGAATATATCAGCAAGTTGATCTTTGATCCCAATATAAGGCGTTTGAATCATTCCGCTTTGGACTTTGTCTCGGATGAAATGACAGTCCACCTCAATGTGTTTTGTACGCTCGTGAAATACTGGGTTTGATGCTATGTGACGCGCAGCGTTGTTATCTCAATACATTTGAATTGGACCTTTGATTTGAACGTTCATATCCTCGAGTAGTTGCTTTATCCAAGTAAGTTCACTGGCAGTTGATGCCATTGCCCGGTATTCAGCTTCGGTTCTTGATCTAGCCACTATGTTTTGCTTTTTGCTTTTCCATGTTACTAGATTTCCTCCAACCATAGTACAAAAGCCGGTAGTAGATCGCCGATCAAAGCTTCCTGCCCAATCAGCATCAGTATATCCTTGAATGTTTACATCTTTGTTGTTCTTTATCCAAATTCCTTGTCCCGGAGTTGATTTCAGGTATTGAAGGATCCGATCAATAGCAGCTAGGTGGGTAGTCCGGGGTGCCTGCATAAATTGACTAACAACACTCACAGAAAAAGCAATGTCAGGACGAGTAACTGTTAAATAAATAAGTTTTCCTACAAGTCTTTGGTACATGCCTACATCTTGAAGAGGAGATCCATCTTCTGAGTTGAGTTTACAATTGGTTTCCATAGGAGTAATAGCGGGCTTAGTGCCAAGTTTACCTGTTTCCTTGAGCAAATCAAGAGTGTACTTTCTTTGAGAGAGGAATAATCCTTTTTTAGAGTGAGCTATTTCAATTCCCAAAAAATAATTAAGAATGCCAAGGTCCTTGATATCAAAAGTTTGTTTAAGAAATTTTTTGACTTCTTGAATTTCCGTTTCCTTGTCACCGGTAATAATAATATCATCAACATAAACTAAAACAATGATTGATGAGTTTGGAGAAGTGCGAGAAAATAACGATAAGTCAGCGGAACTTTTTTGAAAATTTTGAGAGAGTAATGCATGACTAAATTTAGAATACCAAGCTCTAGGAGATTGTTTAAGACCATAAATAGACTTGTGAAGTTTACAAACAAGAGAAGGATCCGAATTCTTAAGGCCTAGAGGAAGAGCCATGTATACTTCTTCTTCTAAATCTCCTTGTAAGAAAGCATTTTTAACATCCATTTGATGAAAAGACCAATTCTTATTAATCCCTATAGAAAGAAGGATTCTTACGGTGCTCATTTTAGCGACGGGTACGAAAGTTTCTTCATAATCAATTCCATAAGTTTGGGTGAAGCCTTTAGCAACAAGTCGTGCCTTATATCTTTCGATTTTTCCCAAACTATCATATTTAATTTTATAGACCCACTTACACCCGATGGCCTTTTTTCCTTTAGGAAGATGAACAAGTGACCAAGTATTATTTTTCTCAAGAGCATTTAATTCATCTTCCATAGCTTTTCGCCAAGTAGGACAATGACTAGCATCTTCAAAGTTTTTAGGTTCAAATTGATTTATGCAATTTAAAAATGCATGATGCTCTTTTGAAATGTGGGAATAAGATAAGAAGTTTTGGATAGGATACGATACCGAATAGGTGACGTAGTTTTTAAGTTTGGTAGGCTGCAGAGTTTGTCGATGAGATCTCCAAGGTGAATTAGCTCGAGTTAGGTTTTGGTTTTGATCTCCCCCTATCGGAGCATTTTTTTTGAATGGGACGTGATCTCCCCCTATCGGAGCATTTTCTTCGACTATGTTTTCATCATCCTCGAGAGGAATCGTATTGATCAAATCATTATGATGATCCTGAGAAGGAATAAGATCAGTATGAGCTGAAATAGGAAAAACAAAGTCGTTAGTATCAATGGAGGAGTTATCAATAGAGTAATAAGGATCATTTTCATTAAAGGTAACATCTCTTGAAATATAGAGCTTTTTATTAATAGGATCATAACACTTGTAACCTTTTTGAGGTACTAAGTAGCCAAGAAAATAGCTTTGATCGAAGAAGGAGTGAGTTTATCGGTACGGTTAATATGAACAAAACACGTACATCCAAAAATGCGTAAGTGGTCAAGACCGACATCCCTTTTAAAAAAAATTTTGTGGGGACTAAGGTTATTGAGATTAGGGGAAGGTCGACGATTGATAAGGTAATTGGCGGTTAGAAGAGCATCTGACCAGAAATATTTTGGAACATTGTTTTGAAAAAGAAGAGAACGAGTGACTTCTATAAGATGATAGTTTTTCCGCTCCGCGACCCCATTTTGAGCGGGTGTGTAGGGACACGAAGTTTGATGAATAATTTCATTACTTTTTGTAAAATTTTGAAAATTTAAGTTTATAAATTCAGTTCCATTATCCGTTCAAAAAATTTTGATGGACTTATTGAACTGATTTTTGACGTAGGCGAAAAATTCTTGAAATTTTGCGAAAACTTCGCTTTTATTTTTAAGTAAAAATATCCAAGTATGCTTTGAAAAATCATCTATAAAGCTAACATAATATCTAAAACCATTATAAGATGTAGTTGGGGCGGGACCCCAAACATCCGAGTGGATCAAATCAAAAATAGATTTTTAATTAGAAGAGGAATTTGTGTAAGGAAGACGTGTGTGTTTAGATAAAGAACAAATATCACACTTATCATGATATGACGAATTAGAAAATATTTTGTTGAAAACTAAATTGGACGGATGTCCAAGACGTTTATGCCAAAGGGACATATCAACAGCATTTAAAGCAATACTATGGAAGTTAATTGGGTATAAATTATTGATACGAACTCCTTTACCAATCGTTCGTCCCGTCAATCTTTCCTGAAATACAACATCAATGTCAGTAAATATAACTTGACAATTTAATTCCGTGGTGATTTTACTAACGGATAACAAATTCAAAGTAAAAGATGATAAATAAAGGATATTGTCGATCTTTTTAGAAAAAAGATAACTTGATCCTTTTCCACGGATTTGAACGGAAGTGTTATTAGCTACTTTAACATTTTGAGAGTTGCCTAAAATTAGGGAGTTTTCTAGAAAAATGGAACGATTTCCGGTCATGTGATCGGTTGCTCCGGAGTCAACCACCCAAGCTTTAGAGAAATCAATTAAATTATTATTTGATGAAAACATGCTAGAGTAATTAAAGGATTTTGTGATTAAATTTGGGTTTTGAAAAAAAGGAAAAATGAGTGGGCTTTTATCAAAATTGGATTTTAAAATATTTGGGCCCAAGGGATTATTTCTAGATAAAAGTGAATTTTGATGGGTAGGAGAAATAAGACCTGCATCCATTTTTGTAGTGGATTGAGAGGAATTTTGGGCTTGGAGTACTTGGGCCACTTGTGCCACCAAAGAAGAAAAAAGATCTGGGCTTAAGTGTTGAGGAAGGCCTGCATTGATAGTAAGAGAGCCTGGCCCATTTCCTTTTGATATATCAGAGCATCCGCCTCCCACTCTATGACCTAATTGATGTCTTGCTGCAAATGGTGTTGGCGGCTCGTTAGTCTCTCGAAGCATGGTCGGAAGAATCATGACGGTGGTGGTGTTCAGAATGGGCAGCAGCGGCGTCGTGTTCCAACAAACGGGCGGTGACGCGAACAGTAGTGGTCGGCAGCCGGTGGCGTCAAACAGCGCTCGCGCTTCCGGCGGCGCTTTCCTCGCAGCGACGGGCGGACGAGCAGCGGTCACCAGCGGCGTCAGTGAAGGACTTCTCCAGCGAGTTGGCGAGACAACTGGCACGGTTAAGAGGTGAGTCGGCGGACTCTGTTGACTGACGGGCAGCAAACAGTGCAGCGGGAGGGCTGACAGCGGCGGCGGTCAAAAACTGACCACCTGAAAGCGGCGGCGGTCAAAAACTGACCACCTGAAAGTGTTATGCACAGATCGCGTCCTCTCTTCGTCTGGAACCACTGGCGTGTATAGATCCGGCGGGCATCCAGCAGGTCATCGGCGGGGGTGGCTCAGTTTCAGCGTCTGACGGTCACCAATCGGACGGTGGGCGGTCAGTGGACAGCGGACAGCAGTGGCGGCAGAAGGCCCCCGACAGACTGTAAGTGGCAATGGTGGGAAATTGGCGGCTT
The DNA here is from genome assembly GCA_023678885.1 of Pogostemon cablin. Taxonomy (NCBI): domain Eukaryota; kingdom Viridiplantae; phylum Streptophyta; class Magnoliopsida; order Lamiales; family Lamiaceae; genus Pogostemon; species Pogostemon cablin. Next base: position 16,508,724 of record CM042963.1, read on the forward strand.
GTAGGGCTCAGCGTCCACTATTTTCAAGCTCGGAGACTGAGAAGGTGATTGAGGTCTGTAAACAGACTTGATTGAATGAAGAAGAGGTTGAACCTCTTTTGAATTGAGACACCTTTTAATGGTGTTTTGATTGAATGAAGAAGAGGTTAAACCTCTTTTGAATTGAGACACCTCTAATGGTGTTTTGTAGGAAGAAATATTTGAAGAGATTGAAATCTCTTTTTTTGAATCAGAACACCTATGAGGTATTTTTAGATTAGAATAATTGACAGAAGAAGATTAGTCCTCTTATTGATAGAACACCTTAGAGGTATATATGGAGAGTTGAAAAAATTGAAGGAAAGGATTAAGAGACAGATGAACCTGCTCTGATACCATGTTGAAATTGAGATTGAAATAAATAAGAGAAGATTTCATTGATATTGAAAGTTGTTGTTTTTACAAGATACAAATCCAAAGCTATTTATAGGAGATTGAGAAACTAGCCGGTACTAACATTACAAAAAACTAACATTACAAAAAACTAGTTGTTGGGCCTAGAGATTATAAGTGTAATAATGATGTGGGAGAGAATAAATTAAATATTTCAACAATAATACGCTAATTTAAAACTTGTGTTCTTGAATGGTATGAATAAAATGAAACCTTGGGAATCTATTTCTAATATATAAAGAGTCATAGTGATGCCTCATATCTTTCTGGATCATCCGATCACATCTTTTTATCAAGATCTTGATCTAACAGTTTGGATGGCACCCCTTTCCTTTTGTGTTCACACGTGTGAGCTACCATAACCACCAACGTATCCATTGATTCGAACCACGCGTGCACCTAGCCACCAGCGACTCTGTAATACCCCGTAAATTAATTACGAGAATTATTTAAAGACCAATCCTTAGAAGCCCAACTCAAAGCAAAATTCAGCCCATCTAATTCTAGCAGCCGCGTGAAAGAAGAACAGATCATAGTATTATACACTTCCCTTAATTAAGCAAATCACTTCCTGTCCAAGAAAATCACCAAATCTCGTCTAAATTCAAAGAAATCTTTTTCCTGCAATCACTCTCAAATTTATCTCCCTCACTAAGGAAAGATTTGGCATCGTACGCATTGTTTCTTTTGGGCTTTTGATCACAGCCTCTTCACTATAAGACCCAAGTATCACTAAATGATCACACATCCAATCTTTTTATTTTCTACACGGCTGCACTCATACGAAAGGAGAAGGGTAACAGTGCCTTAATCTCTATCCTTTGTCCTTTCACTTCCATCGATCTTATTTCTCTTATTTTCTACTTGGTTTTCATCGTCGTATTAAGTTTTGATTAGTAACGAATATTTGTATACTTATAGGTTTCGGAGGATCTTGATTTACTCGAATCCAATATTTTTACGTGGTTGAAAGGTGGGGATTTCTCTCATCTTATATATGTGAAATATTTCGTATGTGATAATTTATTTTAACTGAAATATTATCATCTTGTTATGATCTTGATGTGGATTATGTGAATCATATGTGCAATACGGGTTGAGACTATTGTGGTGCCTTGCTATTATCACGGGTAACGAATCGATGTCGTATCTTATAAGTCACGGATAAAGGACCAAAAAGGTGCCTTATCAATATGTCAGGAATGTTTTGTAAGTGAAATTTAAATTATTGTATATGAATTATTTTTACTTGTATGAGCATGGGTAAAGATTTTCACTGAGCGTGTGGTTGCTCACCCCAACAATCTACCTTCCTTTCAGATTAAAGCGCGGCGCTAGCGTACGAGCGGGTGGTGTGTCGAGCAAGAGGAGACATAACGAGTAATAATGAAGTTAAAACTCAAAATTTTTACAGTATCAGTTTGGATTTGAACTTTTATTTTTAATACCGTATTTGATTCTATAATTATTACTTCGCAATGGATTTGTTAATTTTGTCCTATTTTACGGATGGTATTTACTGAGAATTTTTAAATCGAAATAAATATGGGGATTGCGTGATAATTGAGTTGTCTGATGTTGGTCTATGATTGAGTAATGTATTTCCGAAGTCCACTTTACATATTATATTTGGGGTTATTTGAGTAAAAAAAAAAAGAGAGAAAATTTAGTGGATGGCTCACGGTTGGAGTATTTTGCATGTAAGAGTGGGGATTAGTGGTTGAAGTAGTGGCTGTATAGTTGGAGGTATCTGTTAGAAAATTATATGCATATGTGTTTGTCTCCTATATCAAATAAATATGCCATTTTTGTTTTAATCCACTAGGAGTTTGACCTAAGTAAAATATTGAAAGGTATGTGTTTTTCTTTAATTGTCGTCATTGTGTTGCATAATATTTTCAACAGTAAATAAGGTCTCAAGAACAACATATTTTATTTCGTTTCGGAAAACAACAAAATTTAGTATATAAAATTTTTATTTGTTAAGAATTTGGGAAAGTAAACCTGTAGTCTTTGTTCTTTAAAGGGTTTTCTAAATACTTTCTTAAAAATAAAGTTACAGAAACTATAAGGACCTAGTTATTATTTATTTTTATAGTTATTTTGAAAATAAATAAGTCATAGGCCGAGAATTGAATTTTTGTGCAGGATTCATGTGATGACTATATTATTGTAAATCCCTAGTTGATTTCCATTATGCCTCAAGTTAATGCATGCAACCTTATTAAGTTTAATTTTATGGAAATTGATTATGTGTAATGCAGAAGGTTGATGTCAAATTATATATTGTGTTCTGCTCAAATTCGGGTAAATTTTCTTATAAAGTTAATTACAGTGTGTCTAATATGATAAGTTTTATCCATGCATTTTTTTTTACTTATTTATTTTAAAAAGATTAATATGTGTGTCCTGTGTGTTTTCTTCACATATTTGGAATACGATGATAATATTAATTATCTCAAAAAATTGTAGAAACATGTGGGACTAAACCCTCAATTATCTTCTTTATACTTTACATTGATTGTTTACAAGTTGTTTTGAAACTTATAGGACTGAGTCCTTAATGAGTTCCTTACAGTTGCCTGAATCATTTAAAGTTTAATGAAACTTATGGGACTTGTCCCCTATTTTTAAATCCCCTATCTTTGGATGCTCATTTATTTATTTATTCAATAACTAAAACATTTTATCACGCCCTATTTAATGCCCTATATACAAAAAAAAATATGAGAATTTCTTTATTGTGAAAATTGGGGTGTGACAGATTGGTATCAGAGCAGGTATGCGATTCTGCATACTTGTTCAAAAGTTTTCATTTAATTCCGCATATACACGAGTTAATTGGTTTACATGATGTAATTGAATAAAATTTTTAATAAAGTCTCTTGCCACGCATCCACCGAGTACGACGCCCGCTACAATCAAGGTACGGAGGTATTAAATTTCTTAATTGGATTACATGTGAAATTTAAATGCAAGTCATGATTATATGTGAGCTGTATGGATTATATGAAATTTTATGATTTATTATGGGGTTAGAATTTTTTTATACGAAACAATATGATAAGTAGAAGAATTTTTACGTTAGATGAATGGCCTACAACTACAACAAGCTTATCGGAACTATTATCGTGATGTCCAACACGACTTATCTACCCACATTGCTTACATGCTGCAATTATGTAGACAAGTCAAGGATGTTGGTGAGGGAATTACCGACTACTGGGCCTGCCTGAAGCTGATCCACATGCTGCCTTGGGCTTGGAAGGACATTGCCGATCCAATTTTTCGAAGTGGCTTACGATACACTATTGATTTCCCTGTTCCATAAATAAGCTATGCTCACTTCACCTTACGTTTATTCGAGAGAGTTATTCGCTTGGTACCACCTGAAGGACCTTTGACACAATGGGGAGAGATAATGCACGAGGACTATTATGCAGAGGTTGGACCTGTACTCAACAATGGAGATTCCGAAGAAGAAGACCCTGAGGAAGATATGGGAGAAGATGATAAATAAGTGAAGTATGCGAATGTTGGTTTTGATATCCCATTTTGAAAATTTTAAATAAGGTCCCGTATGTTAGGGACAAAACCTTTTATTTAATGATTTACCTATTTACTTTATGATTTGCAGATTTGGAAATAATTATTCTCTTAATGATGAATATAAATTTTATTATTTTAAATTATGTGCATCTATCATGTATTTGTTGCCCGAATAATGTGATGATATGCAATATTATTTTAATTATAGATTATAGATTCTATCTAATAAAGTACTAAAAAATTATTTGCATTGAAATTTGAAGGATGCCTCCCCGAAGAGACACACAAAATGTTCAAAATGCACGAAATGCTCCCAATGCTGATCCGGATGCCCATACGAAAATAGTTCATGAGTTTCGTGCTAACCACCCTCCCTTTTTCAAGGGTAGTGAAGGACCTGAATACATGGAGGAATGGATTCAATCGCTCGAGAGAACTTTCCGCCTACTAAAATGCAACGATGAACAGCGGGTGCTCTGTGCATCCAACCAACTGGCTGAGGTCGCAGACCATTGGTGGGATGCATATTGGGCCATGAGGCCAAACGAAAACAGAGAAGCAATCACTTGGGATGAATTCAAGGCAACCGTGAAAGCAAACTACTACCCTCAAGCTCACCAGGAAAATATGGAAAACGAGTTTTACAATCTCAAGCAAGGAAGTATGACGGTGATCGAGTACGAGCAGCGGTTCAATCAACTGCGCCGATCCGCTCCACAATTGGTAGACACTGAAGAAAAATGGGCAAAGAAGTTCCTGGGTGGACTGCACCAGGACATACAAGAGAAATTGTCCGCATTGCCTGATATGAATTATGCTGATACGTTTATGAGGGCACAAAAGATCGAAGCTTGCATGCTAAAGAGGCGAGACAATAACAAGCAGATGGAGAACCCCAATAAGAGGAAATGGGAAGGTTCTAGCCAAGGAAGGAATAACAACCGTAACAGGCAGACAAGGCCGAACAACAATCCGGCTGTAAATGCACCAAGACCAAAGCTGCTTTGCGCACAGTGCGGAAAGAATCACTATGGTGAATGCCTCAGAGGACAGGGTAGATGTTTTCGGTGTAATGAAATTGGTCATAGAGCCCAGGATTGCCCAAAGCCATCGAACTACAGGCCTGACACTAGGGGACCGCCTGCGGGAGGAAACGCGAGGTAAACCACTGGAGGGCAAGGAAGAGTGTTCACTATGGATCAAGCTGAGGGAAGCAAAGACCCTAATGTTATGACAGGTACTTTATCAGTGGGTAAATCCCAAGCTTTCACTTTATTTGACACTGGTGCGTCGCATTCTTTTATTTCTGCAAAGTATTGCAATAAGATTTATTGTAAACGAGTCAAGAGTGACGAACCTCTTGAGATAAGTTTACCATCGGGAGAGAGAATCATTGCGCATTCCTTGATAGAAGGAGTAGAGGTATGCATTGAAGGAGTAGATTTTAGTGTCAAGCCATATGTTTTGGATATGCACGGATTCGATATGATTTTGGGGATGGATTGGCTTACTTATCATCAAGCCAACATCAAGTGCAAGGAACGGGAAGTGGTCCTGAGAGAACCAAGATCCGAAAGAGAAATCGTCCACAAGATCAAGAGTGGCGTCATACCAAGAGTCTTGTCAGCCGCAAAGGCTGCGAAGATGCTGAGGAAGAAATCCTGCCAAGGGTTATTAGTCAACATAATAGACCCCAGTGCTATGGAGATATCACCGAGTGACGTACCAATTGTACGTGATTATCTCGATATTTTTCCGGAGGACTTACTAGGAATACCTCCCAACCGTCAAGTGGAGTTTTCAATAGATTTGCTACCAGGATCAGCACCAATATCCAAAGCTCCTTATCGAATGGCGCCCATAGAACTACAAGAATTGAAGGTCCAGCTACAAGAGCTCTTACACTTAGGACTCATTCGTCCAAGCGTATCACTATGGGGAGCGCCTGTCCTTTTCGTCAAGAAGAAAGATGGATCGATGAGGATGTGCATTGACTATTAAGAGCTTAATCGCTTGACAGTGAAGAACAAATATCCTTTGCCCCGAATTGAGGACTTGTTTGATCAACTACAAGGAGCAAGTACATTCTCCAAGATTGACTTGAGATCCGGATACCATCAATTGAGAGTGAAGGAGTCAGATATTTCCAAGACTGCCTTTAGAACTCGCTATGGGCACTACGAGTTTGTCGTAATGCCTTTTGGGTTGAGTAACGCCCCTGCTGTGTTTATGGATTTGATGAACCGAGTTTTTCATCCATATCTTGATCAATTTGTCATAGTCTTTATTGATGACATTTTGGTGTACTCGAAGGGCGAAGCACAACATGAGGAGCATTTGAGGATAGTGTTCGAGACACTTCGAAAGGAGAAGCTCTACGCAAAGTTCAAGAAATGCGAGTTTTGGTTGAATCAAGTCACATTCCTTGGGCATGTGGTGACATCTCAAGGAATTGAAGTAGACCCCTCAAAGATTGAAGCTGTGAACCAATGGAAGACGCTTACAAATGTACAAGAAGTTCGTAGTTTCTTGGGGTTAGCAGGCTATTACCGAAGATTCATTGAAGGATTCTCGAAGATAGCCGGTCCAATGACACGTTTGACTCGCAAAGGAGAAAAGTTTGTCTGGTCTGAGAAGTGTGAAGAGAGTTTCCAAAGGTTGAAACATGACCTGACTACAGCACCGGTCTTAACAACACCTAACCCAAATGAAGATTCACAATCTACAGTGGTGCATCAAAACAAGGGCTCGGATGTGTATTGATGCTGTTGGCGCTCGATCGTTTGGTTAACGTGACCCGTTAGGGTTCCATGTATTTCTAACAAGCAGCGGAAGCAAGTAAACATGAAACGCATTACCTTTCACCAAGGGTTGATGTAGAGGTTGAATTCTCGCTGGCAGTCTGCGCAGTCCCACGAGAATAGCCATAAGTTCCTCTTCTGATGTCGGAATTAAGTGATCTTTGTGCTCAGACGATCCTCTCTTCGACAGCTTTCCATCAGTATATAATACATCAAAATCGAAGAACTTTACGATTTTATATGAATTTTGGAACATGACGAACTGCAGCAGCAAACGACCTTCCGGTCTTCTGCTGTATGTCCCAAGTCCGATCTCGACGTCGTGTGGGCGACGATCTACGAGACCTACTCAATCTGCTGTTCACTCTCTCTCTCGTATGTTAGGCGCAGAGTTAGGTTTAGAACAAATTGAGGTGACTTATATACATGGGCTACAGCAGGGACCAGGAGGAGAAATTGGGTTGGGCCTCCATTGGGCTTAAGTATCCAAGCTTAGCCCAAAGCTTATACTTAAGTCCAATAATAATAATATATTCCACTAAAATATTATTACTGCACTACCGTACCAATCCTAAAATTACGTTTTGGGCTCCTTCTTATTATGAGCCCGTTAGTCTCCCCATGTTTAAGATATACAATGTCCATTAATTAATTTAAGTTACTGACAACTCAATTAATTAATATCTCATCCAAGAGTAGTACCACTCAACCTCATTATCATGCCGGAATAAATTCCACCTGCAGGGTTTACATAATAATCCTTATGAGCTCCTCAAGGGGACATCATCAACCTATGACGGACACGGATTCCTTCTACAATCAACAGCACACCATAGAGACAGCACTACTTCCCAACTCATCGAGTTTGTTGATTTAATTACATGTAAATCTTACCCATTGATGAATCAAAGAAATACATACTGCCCTACGTGTTGAGGTTATTGTATAGGGATTAAGAGCACGAACTTCCATAATAACTGAGATCAAGTTCTCCTATAAGTCAGTATAAGTCGAACGATCTCAAGCGGTCCTGCTCAATACACACAAGTGCACTAATGTGATTCTATAGCCAAGACAAGCTAATACCAAACCACACTACAACCGTCCCGATAGAGAGTCCCCGTCTATCTCAGTTGTGAGCATCTGTTTATACTTTATAAGGAAACCGATAATATGATCTTCCACGTGTTGTCGCACAACATATTATCTACAATATAAAGTAAGTGGACTATTGCATCGAACATATAAATAAATTATAAGATGCAATCATTTGATCATATGATTCTCATTTCAAATTAATTGTTATAATATTGTTCATACAAAAAGCTAGACTTTTAGTATACAATCCAACAATCTCCCACTTATACTAAAAGACTATGCTGTCATGTCTTCTGCCATACATCTGATTCCCACTCCCACTACACGACCATTAAAAGCTCTCGCCTGAATGTCCTTGTAAATGGATTTACTAGGTCATCATCCGATGCAATCTAGGCAACAACAACCTTCCCCTCATCATACGATTTCTCGTAACAGGTGGTACTTGCGCTCCATGTGTTTAATTGCCTTATGGACTTGTGATTCCTTCAAGTTTGCAACTGCACCAATATCATCAATATAAATTGTGATAACCTTGGGCAAATTTAGAATCACATCAAAGTCCATCATGAAGTTTCTAGAGTCATACAGATACATTGGTTGCCTCATAGGCTCCAATTTATCATCTTTCCATATGGAGTCCGAAGTCTGAAATACATTTCTATATAACACTCCTCCACATTATGACTCAACTTCCTAAAATTAAACACATAACCTTGAGGTGGATTTACTGCCGTCCAATCTGACTAAAAAATCTGAATCTACGTAATCCATAAGAAGCAGTGAATCTGTCCAGTAAGCTTACATATAATTTCCAGTCCTTCTCAGGCACTTCATATATGTCTTACCACAGCTCATCATTCTTGTTCCAGGTTACGTTGATACCCACTGTTCATGCATTTAGCAAAACAGATATCCATACTCATGTATAGCATTCCTTAGATTAGGCTTCCTCATTTATCGAAGCATAAGGAACTGCTTTCATCTCATTTATCTTCCTTTTGTGTCTCAAGACACATTTCCTTAGATAAAGTCACATGCTGAAACGAGTAAGGATTGTATCATTTCATGAAGCTTGAGATAAGCATAACATCATTTCTTGTGATCCGTATTACCGTGATCAAAAGGATATTTTTGCTCCTCTTAAGTCCTTCATCTTATACCGCTTTATTAACCATACCCCATACGCCCGATAATACTCTTTCATTGTCTCCAATGAGCAAGATAATATCTATGTATAGTACAAGTAATACCACCACGTTTCCATCACTCTTTTCAATACACAAGACCCATCCGATCATTGATTAGATCCATGTCACTGGATTACCTCATCAAAACGGATGTTTCATGATCTTGAAGCTTGTTTTAGTCCATTAATGGACACTTTTAAGCTCACTATCACAATGCTCTTAGCTCTTTGCAATGAATCACTCTGGTTGCTTCACATAGATGTTTCCCTTAAGACTTCCAATCAGGAAAGCTGTCTCGACATCTATTTGCTATTCCTCATATTTCATATGAGTAGCAACAGATAAAAGAGTCTGGATCAACATAAGCATAGCTACTGGCGAACAGGTTTTCTCATAATCGAACCCTTTCTTTCTGAGTATACCTTTTCCCAACAAGCTTTACTTATAAGGTTTTCACCTTACCGTATGATCCTCTTTTATTTTGTATGACCACTTCCAATGGTTTTCACACCATCCGTGGTTCTACAATCATCCAGATCTTATTTAGAATCTATTGATTCTATTTCAACATTTATTGCAATTTGTTAAGATTTAGGCATTTCTAACTTGTAGTGCTTCGTCGTATCCGTGGGTTAACTCCATGTTTACTAGGGACCAAGCCTCACGACTCTCCCAAAACATATATCTATCAGGTGTTAGAACAACCTTCCCACTACGAGAAGACACTACACGCAATTGTATATCAGATGTGACACGCGTCGCAGTTTACCTTGTGGTATATCCTCATGTACACTTGGTACTAATACTTCGTGTTTTCCTCTCACTTCCTTTAGAACAACTTATACATGAGTATTTGATTTATTACATAGTCCTTTTCCAAAAATCTAGTGTTTATGTTAACAATGACTCTTCGATCTTGTGGACTAAATAAATCATCCTTCATTTTTCTAGGATATCCCACAAACAGATAAACATTCTTACGAATTACTGTTCCTAGGGCATATCCATAAAATGAATTTAGTAATTCCAAATAATTCATCATCTATCTAATCACTACCATAAGAGTGCTATTCCTTCTATTCGTCACACCATTAAGGTGGGAAATTCATTTCCGAAGGTACATTTCTCTTACTAGATTAGAAGACTCATTATTAATTACTATTTGTCGCATCCAGGGAATAAACATGATTTAAGAGTGTACAAATTGTTCACCAACGTACCATAACAGATTACAACTCTATCATTCATTTTAATGACCATGTCATTTAAATGAAATGGAGTATCCATCTATTAATGCATAGAAACCAAAATCAAATTCTTTCTATGAAAATGTACGTAAAGACAATTTCATAAAATCAAACGTTTATTCATATCGTAAGATAAATAAACAACTCCCACTGCAATAGCCACAACTCTTGTAGTTTTACCCATGTCATAACAATCTTATCCTCACTTAGTAATAAACATTTAGTGATTCCAGTATCTACACACTTCGTGTCAGTAAATGCCATCACTAATCATGTTTTAAACAACTAGTGAATAAGATATAAAACTTATTCACATTATGATGAAAATGGCTTTCCTTTGCCACATGTTTTGCCAGAAGTTTTCCACCATATACATCCTATTGTAATTCAGGTGGAACTTACTCAAAAACATCTAGGCAATTCACAAAGAATTAAATTGATATAGGTTTCCCTTCAATTTATACTCCATGCTTTCCCAATTCATTCATAAAATTAAATCATGATCTTCTGCCTTTTAATTTACTCAAGTATCCGAAAAGTTACATGAGACCATCATATTTCTATGAACCTCTCATCTCTTCACTAGAGACTTTAATAGGCATCATGAGACGTCCATTGTGAGAACACACATGTATTTTCTTAAGCAGTAAAATTCAAAACCAAGATTCTTTTCTAATCATCTAATTTTGGACCAGTAAATATAATTTCTTTTAGTCAACAATAAGCGAGATAAAACCATTTGAAATTACAGAGAATCATAAATAAATACACCGATCAAATCTTCGAATTTTATCCTTTTATATTGATTCCCTCAAAATAATATAAAATTAAAATTCACCGACATCTCAAGCACCGTGAGTCTGCAAGCCACGATAGTGTGGACGTTTACAAACCCGAACATTTACAAGAGAAGGTTTTACCCATTAATTTCATTTGTCAACCTAACCTCATGACAAAATAATTAATAGTCGGTTCCTCTTTAGCCATGCAAATAAAAGCAGTGACTCCGATGGGGAGGATACTTATTATTCACATCTAAGTGTACACCATTATTTGACCCCAAGTCCGCGGCCCAAGCTTATGTGCCTTACAGATGGAGAAGTACACACGCGCTCGGATAACTTCCTACAGTCATCAATTATAAGTCTGTACAGTGATCCGCACATGAACTCATCCGATAGGGAGGAAGGTCTAAGCCAACGCGCAAGTTCATGTGCATCACATTACAAACATAATTTTAAAGAAGCCTGTTCCAGCAATATCCATGAATAAACTCATCCGATGGGGAGGAAGGCTCTAATGCCGACGCGCAAGTTTATTCACATTGCTAAAAACCAATAATGGAGGCCGCGGGAATTAATTATCAATCCCCTCTCCCACTTAGTTATTTAAAACTGAGGGTTTTTACATGCATATAATATTCATAAAATAAAATACGCAATTTTAGCATGCTCCTATCACGGCACATGAGGCAGTAAATCCCAGAGAGTCATGCATACATATATAACAATAATTAATAATTAAATCAATCATTAACAGTTATATATCAGCGAATTCGATTGTTCGCCATCAGGCACGAATATCAGCAAAGACTTCCACACTATCAAAATTTTGAAATTTCCAGATTGTCCAATTTTCGAAACCATCGATATCGACCCTCGATGTCGTCCAGATTATCAAAATCATCGATATCGATTATATTATCAAATATTCGAAAAATATCAAGATTATCAACATTCCAAAACTATCGATATCGATCGTCGATATCGTCTAGATTATCGAAATCATCGATATCGACGAGCAACCATATACAACAATAATAGATAATTAAATCAATTATGTCAGTTATATATTAGGAATTAATTCAACATCCATATATAACAATAATAGACAATTAATTATAGCAGTTATATATTAGGAATTAATTCGACATCCATATATGACAATAATAGATTATTAAATCAATTATAGCAGTCATATATTAGGAATTAATTCGACATCCATATATAACAATAATATACAATCTATTATGGCAGTTATATATTAGGAATTAGTTTTCCTAAAATTGGATGTCTTATCCAACACTCTAGCAATACATGCATATAATATACCAAATATAATACGCAATCTAGTATGCTTCTATATAAGACAATAAATCATAGAGATCAGGCATCCATATATATATAACAATAATAGACAATTAAATCAATTATGACAGTTATATATATTAGGAATAAAAACGCCTCTAAATTTTAATGTCTTGTCCGACACTCCTACTGTGGAATCGATGCCTTACGCAACAAGCAGGATTGCTTGTGCCCCAAGACGTCCATCGCCATATCCCACCGCCAATCGTGTCAGGGAGCGCTCCAAGTGCCTTGACGAGCGCCCCTCGCCCGGACTGTCGCTCGTCCAAGGGCCTACTTGCATGAAACCAAGTTCAGCCCAACGCGCAACACCAAACTACACCAACTGTCGTTCGTAGTTCGAAACTGCAAAACTCTCAGAATCCAATCTCCACCGTCCAGAATCTATTACTGTAAGTCCTGAACATGCTTTCCAAATTACAGGTCGATCCAACGGTTATTTTGTGAGAAACGGCTCTTTTCCCTCGACTGCGCAAAACAGAATCGCCCAAAGATCTGCTTCTGTTTTCAGCGTAATCCCAGCAAGAACAAGCTCCAAATTCGATCTCCACCGTTCAGAATTTACATACACAAGGTATAAACGTTCTGACCAAATTACAGCCCGATCCAACGGAGAGTTTGATAGAAACGGCTCTTTTCCCCCGACTACGCAAAACAGAATCGCCCAAATATCTGCTTCTGTTTTCAGCGTAATCCCAGCAAGAAATAGCTCCAAATTCGATCTCCACCGTTCCGAATGTACATCCATAAGGTTTGAACGTGCTGACCAAATTACAGCTCGATCTCACGGTTAGTTTGTGACAAACGGCTCTTTTCCCTCGACTGCGCAAAACAGAATCGCCCAAAAATCTGCTTCTGTTTTCAGCGTAATCCTAGCACGAAAAAGCTCCAAATTCGATCTCCACCGTTCAGAATGTACATCCACAAGATCTGAACGTGCTGACCAAATTACAGCTCAATCTGACCGTTGAAACTCCGGTTATTGCCTCTGCAATATCACTGCGCTGGATTTTCTCTCAAAAACGTGATTCAATTTTTGCCCTCTTTTTCTTCCTTGCATGTGAAATTGACGAACAGTTTTCGTCGAATCCTCTCACACACAACCATGGACGAATAGATATGATACAGGGTATATATCACATAGGGATATTCATGGTTTGCGCAATAAAACCAAAACCCTAAACATGTGATCCTAATTCCGAAAAATTAATCACATAAACCCTAGCCTAACGTGTCACGCTTCACCACGAAACCGAAGCTCTGATACCAATTGTTGGCGCTCGATCGTTTGGTTAACGTGACCCGTTAGGGTTCCATGTATTTCTAACAAGCAGCGGAAGCAAGTAAACATGAAACGCATTACCTTTCACCAAGGGTTGATGTAGAGGTTGAATTCTCGCTGGCAGTCTGCGCAGTCCCACGAGAATAGCCATAAGTTCCTCTTCTGATGTCGGAATTAAGTGATCTTTGAGCTCAGACGATCCTCTCTTCGACGGATTTCCATCAGTATATAATACATCAAAATCGAAGAACTTTACGATTTTATATGAATTTTGGAACATGACGAACTGCAGCAGCAAACGACCTTCCGGTCTTCTGCTGTATGTCCCAAGTCCGATCTCGACGTCGTGTGGGCGACGATCTACGAGACCTACTCAATCTGCTGTTCACTCTCTCTCTCGTATGTTAGGCACAGAGTTAGGTTTAGAACAAACTGAGGTGACTTATATACATGGGCTACAGCAGGGACCAGGAGGAGAAATTGGGTTGGGCCTCCATTGGGCTTAAGTATCCAAGCTTAGCCCAAAGCTTATACTTAAGTCCAATAATAATAATATATTCCACTAAAATATTATTACTGCACTACCGTACCAATCCCAAAATTACGTTTTGGGCTCCTTCTTATTATGAGCCCGTTAGTCTCCCCATGTTTAAGATATACAATGTCCATTAATTAATTTAAGTTACTGACAACTCAATTAATTAATATCTCATCCAAGAGTAGTACCACTCAACCTCATTATCATGCCGGAATAAATTCCACCTGCAGGGTTTACATGATAATCCTTATGAGCTCCTCAAGGGGACATCATCAACCTATGACGGACACGGATTCCTTCTACAATCAACAACACACCATAGAGACAGCACTACTTCCCAATTCATCGAGTTTGTTGATTTAATTACATGTAAATCTCACCCATTGATGAATCAAAGAAATACATACTGCCCTACGTGTCGAGGTTATTGTATAGGGATTAAGAGCACGAACTTCCATAATAACTGAGATCAAGTTCTCCTATAAGTCAGTATAAGTCGAACGATCTCAAGCGGTCCTGCTCAATACACACAAGTGCACTAATGTGATTCTATAGCCAAGACAAGCTAATACCAAACCACACTACAACCATCCCGATAGAGAGTCTCCGTCTATCTCAGTTGTGAGCATCTGTTTATACTTTATAAGGAAACCGATAATATGATCTTCCGCGTGTTGTCGCACAACATATTATCTACAATATAAAGTAAGTGGACTATTGCATCGAACATATAAATAAATTATAAGATGCAATCATTTGATCATATGATTCTCATTTCAAATTAATTGTTATAATATTGTTCGTACAAAAAGCTAGACTTTTAGTATACAATCAAACAGATGCAACATGGAAAGGTTATCGCTTATGCTTCAAGACAACTAAGACCACATGAGGTGAACTATCCTACTCATGACTTGGAATTAGCGGCCGTGGTTCATGCGCTGAAGATTTGGCGACATTACCTTTATGGAGGAAGATGTACAATTTTCACGGACCATAAAAGCTTGAAGTATTTTTTTACGCAGAAGGAGCTCAACATGAGACAAAGGCGATGGTTAGAATTGGTGAAGGATTATGACTGCTCAATTGAATACCATCCAGGCAAGGCTAATGTGGTAGCCAACGCCTTGAGTCGAAAAACCAAAATGGAACTCAATAGTTTGCATATTAAGCAAGAAGAGTTGATCGAAGATTTCGCCAAGATGCAAATTGAATTTGTGACATCATCCTCCGGCACAAGGGCGATCATTGCAGCATTGGAAATCCAGCCAAGTCTGAAAACGGAAATAAAGGAAGCTCAAGAGCAAGATCACTTTTTGCAAGGAATGAAGAAGAAGGCACGAGGAGGCGAATACAACGGCTTCAAAGTGGATGATGAGGGAGTGTTGACACTCAATGGAAGAATATGTGTTCCAATGGTGGAAGAATTAAGAGAGAAGATTTTAGGCGAAGCGCATGGAGCTCCATACACCGCTCATCCTGGAGGAACAAAGATATATCAAGATTTGAAAGAAAGATTTTGGTAGAGAAGCATGAAGCGAGACATCGGATACTTTGTTGAAAGATGTTTAACTTGCTAATAAGTTAAGATTGAACACCAGCGGCCAACCGGAAAGCTTAAACCACTCGAGATTCCCGAATGGAAATGCAAGCAAATTGCCATGGATTTCGTAGTGGGTTTGCCAAGGTCTTCAAAGGGAAATCATGCCATATGGGTCATCGTTGATCGATTGACCAAGTCGGCTCACTTCTTACCAGTGAAGATGACGTTCAAAATGGAGCAGTATGCTCAACTGTATATTCAAGAAATAGTAAAACTTCATGGTGTACCAATTTCTATAGTGTCCGATAGAGATGCGCGCTTTACTTCAAGATTTTGGGAAAGTCTGCACAAGGCCATGGGAACAAGATTAAATTTCAGCACCGCCTATCACCCGCAAACCGATGGGCAATCCGAAAGAACAATCCAAATTTTGGAAGATATGTTGAGAGCATGCACACTCGACTTTGATGAGGCATGGGAAAAGTTTCTACCTCTAATCGAGTTTGCCTACAACAATAGTTATCAAGCGACCATCAAGATGGCCCCTTATGAAGTACTCTATGGAAGGAAGTGTAGATCACCATTATATTGGGACGATATTGGTGAGAGGGCTGTCCTAGGTCCCAAAATGATAGAAGAAGCAGTGAACAAGATTAGAGTCATTCGAGAAAGAATCAAGTCTGCCCAAGATAGACAAAAGTCTTATGCTGATCAAAGAAGAAGAGACTTACATTTTGAAGTTGGAGACCATGTGTTTCTAAAAGTGGCACCCACGAAGGGCTTCATACGATTTGGACGAAGAGAGAAGCTAAGGCCCCATTTCGTCGGACCTTTTGAAGTTCTTGAGAGGATTGGGGATCTAGCCTACCGTTTGGCTTTACCACCCGAGTTATCCTCCGTTCATAATGTTTTCCATGTCTCAATATTGAGAAAATACGTGCATGATCCTAATCATGTGATAAATTTCTCAACATTGGAGATTGCTAGAGACCTATCATATGAAGAAGAACCTGTGTCGATTTTGGAGCGAAAGATACAAAGAATTCGGAATCATGATGTGACACTCATTAAAGTCCAATGGAGTCAACACACGGAAGATGAAGCTACATGGGAAAGAGAAGATGAAATGCAAGCAAGATACCCCTCTTTCATGTCGGGTAAGACATTTATATTATAATAGAATTTCGAGGACGAAATTTTTATAAGAAGGGTAGAATGTAATACCCTGTAAATTAATTACGAGAATTATTTAAAGATCAATCCTTAGAAGCCCAACTCAAAGCAAAATTCAGCCCATATAATTCTAGCAGCCGCGTGAAAGAAGAACAGATCATAGTATTATACACTTCCCTTAATTAAGCAAATCACTTCCTGTCCAAGAAAATCACCAAATCTCGTCTAAATTCAAAGAAATCTTTTTCCTGCAATCACTCTCAAATTTATCTCCCTCACTAAGGAAAGATTTGGCATCGTACGCGTTGTTTCTTTTGGGCTTTTGATCACAGCCTCTTCACTATAAGACCCAAGTATCACTAAACGATCACACATCCAATCTTTTTATTTTCTACACGGCTGCACTCATACGAAAGGAGAAGGGTAATAGTGCCTTCATCTCTATCCTTTGTCCTTTCACTTCCATCGATCTTATTTCCCTTATTTTCTACTTGGTTTTCATCGTCGTATTAAGTTTTGATTAGTAACGAATATTTGTATACTTATAGGTTTCGGAGGATCTTGATTTACTCGAATCCAACATTTTTACGTGGTTGAAAGGTGGGGATTTCTCTCAACTTATATATGTGAAATATTTCGTATGTGATAGTTTATTTTAACTGAAATATTATCATCTTGTTATGATCTTGATGTGGATTATGTGAATCATATGTGCAATACGGGTTGGGACTATTGTGGTGCCTTGCTATTATCACGGGTAACGAATCGATGTCGTATCTTATAAGTCACGGATAAAGGACCAAAAAGGTGCCTTATCAATATGTCAGGAATGTTTTGTAAGTGAAATTTAAATTATTGTATATGAATTATTTTTACTTGTATGAGCATGGGTAAAGATTTTCACTAAGCGTGTGGTTGCTCACCCCAACAATCTACCTTCCTTTCAAATTAAAGCGCGGCGCTAGCGTACGAGCGGTGGATGTGTCGAGCAAGAGGAGACATAACGAGTAATAATGAAGTTAAAACTCAAAATTTTTACAGTATCAGTTTGGATTTGAACTTTTATTTTTAATACCGTATTTGATTCTATAATTATTACTTCGCAATGGATTTGTTAATTTTGTCCTATTTTACGGATGGTATTTACTGAGAATTTTTAAATCGAAATAAATATGGGGATTGCGTGATAATTGAGTTTTCTGATGTTGGTCTATGATTGAGTAATGTATTTTCGAAGTCCACTTTACATATTATATTTGGGGTTATTTGAGTAAAAAAAAAAAGAGAGAAAATTTAGTGGATGACTCACGGTTGGAGTATTTTGCATGTAAGAGTGGGGATTAGTGGTTGAAGTAGTGGCTGTATAGTTGGAGGTATCTGTTAGAAAATTATATGCATATGTGTTTGTCTCCTATATCAAATAAATATGCCATTTTGTTTTAATCCACTAGGAGTTTGACCTAAGTAAAATATTGAAAGGTATGTGTTTTTCTTTAATTATCGTCAATGTGTTGCATAATATTTTCAACAGTAAATAAGGTCTCAAGAACAACATATTTTATTTCGTTTCGGAAAACAACAAAATTTAGTATATAAAATTTTTATTTGTTAAGAATTTGGTAAAGTAAACCTGTAGTCTTTGTTCTTTAAAGGGTTTGCTAAATACTTTCTTAAAAATAAAGTTACAGAAACTATAAGGACCTAGTTATTATTTATTTTTATAGTTATTTTGAAAATAAATAAGTCATAGGCCAAGAATTGAATTTTTGTGCAGGATTCGTGTGATGACTATATTATTGTAAATCCCTAGTTGATTTCCATTATGCCTCAAGTTAATGCATGCAACCTTATTAAGTTTAATCTTGTGGAAATTGATTATGTGTAATGCAAAAGGTTGATGTCAAATTATATATTGTGTTCTGCTCAAATTCGGGTAAATTTTCTTATAAAGTTAATTAGAGTGTGTCTAATATGATAAGTTTTATCCATGCATTTTTTTTACTTATTTATTTTAAAAAGATTAATATGTGTGTCCTGTGTGTTTTCTTCACATATTTGGAATACGATGATAATATTAATTATCTCGAAAAATTGTAGAAACATGTGGGACTAAACCCTCAATTATCTTCTTTATACTTTACATTGATTGTTTACAAGTTGTTTTGAAACTTATAGGACTGAGTCCTTAATGAGTTCCTTACAGTTGCCTGAATCATTTAAAGTTTAATGAAACTTATGGGACTTGTCCCCTATTTTTAAATCCCCTATCTTTGGATGCTTATTTATTTATTTATTCAATAACTAAAATATTTTATCACGCCCTATTTAATGCCCTATATACAAAAAAATATGGGAATTTCTTTATTGTGAAAATTGGGGTGTGACTGACTCGACCCGTGGACTGACTTGATTAGACCCTATGAATCAGACCGTACCAAGCCAGACCGAACCTGATCCGAATTGAATCGTCCGGTCTACCCAAGGCAAACCGATATGAACTGGACCACCCCACGCGTCGTCTTGTCTCACCTATCTGACCATGATTCGAGCCAAAATGAATACAACTGTGTGTGAGTGCGATTAGGCTTGGTTGGTTGCACCAGACCCAGCGAACTGGACCGGACCAAACCGAACCAATGAGCCAGACCAAAGCTGAAGTACTGGCCGATCTACCCGAGCCAGAACGGTGCGAACCGAACCACCCCATGCTCCATCTCGTCTAACCTATTGAACTCTAGTTCGAGCCAAAATGAATACGACTGCAATGAGTGCAACTAGGCTTAGTTTGTTGCACCAGACCCGACGCGTGGGTAGACATGCACGGTGGTTCCAAACTGGTGGTTTCAGTTCCGAACCGCCGATTTCGGTTCCAAAAAATATGGAATCGGAACCGAGCCGAGGGTAGGACGGTTTCGGTTCCGGTTCGAACCGCCGGTTCTAGTTTTTTTTTCAACCTAAAAACGTAAAAAAAATAAAAAAAATTGAAAAACCACCGGTTCCAACTGGGAACCGCCGGTTTTAACCGAAACCGTCGATTCCGGTTTCACAAAATGAAGAACCAGAATCAAACCGATATATAGCCAGTTTTGATTCGGTTTTCACCGATTCCGGAACCGATGGTTTCAGTTTCGGTTGGAACCGCCAGTTTTTGATTCCGAACCGGTAGTTCCGGTTAAAATATGCATGTTTACGCGTGGGGAGCCGGACCAAACCTGAACGAAATCAAATTGGCAGGTCTACCCGAGCTTGATCGGTACGAAGCAGACCACCCTACGCGTCGTCTTGTCTCACCCTGGTTCGAGCCAACATGATTATGACTGTGTTCGAGCGCGGATGTGACTAGGCTTGGCTGGTTGCACATTATAAGCCACATTTGATCTAATTCCATAATGTGTATAGGCAAGTATAAATTGTTCAAAGTTCTAATGATTTTCCTATGTGGAGCAAGTTCTCACACTTTTTTTTTCCTCCTATTTTCTTATAATTAAAGTTTCAAATTTTATGTATGAATTACTCATTCCTCCATAATTGGTTTTGAGCCAACATTATACATTAAATTCACCTACACGGAATATAATTTTCGAATATGCAACTCTTTTTTATTTTTGACAAACGAAATATTTACAAGAATATTGGTCAAATTTTGGCTTGACCCATTCTCAAACTAAGACCAATTCCAATAATAATAGCTTCACATATATTCTATCCGTCCATCTTTGTAATCATTTGTTTTTTATTTAGGGGTAAATTCATATTTAGTCCAGTAAGAATTGCTCAATGCCAAAAAGGTCCCAAAACTGACAGATTTAGTTCCATAGGAATTTTCATCAAAATCTGTTAATAGTTAACGAAATATTCTGAACCGTTAGTAAGACCAAAATGGCAACTTGCAGATTTGATTCCATAATTTGCAAAAATAATCCCCAAAGAAAACTAATATAATGTTTATTGAGAAAGAAAATAGAGGGGAATTGTCGTAATGGACTATGTCTATGTTGAAAGACAGAAAATAATATAAATCTGATAGTTTATAATAATATAAGTTAATTTGGGATGAAAATTTTTGAAAAATTATGGTTATAATATTCTTATGGGACCAAAATTGCTAGTTATGGGACAAGTGAATTCCTACGTACTAAAATTGAATTAAAGGAACTCTAATGGGACTAAATGTGACATTTTTTCTTTTTATTTATGTGAATTAAAAAATATTACTTATTTTATGTGTAGAGTATAGTTGTATTAGAGGTATTTGGAGTGGATGAGGGAGCATAAATAAGCTGTATTTTTGTCGATTATGATTAGGAGAGCATATATTAATGCTAAACAATCTCCTGGAAATGAAATATTCTAATGTTGAACGTAGGACGAAAGTGATTGGTAGAGATAAAATAAGTGATGCTGATTGCCTTCTTATCCATCCATTCGTATAATTCAATGTTTCATATCAGTACTACTACTGTACTTTTTTTTATTATTATTATTCTATAAACTTAAAGAAATATTCCATTTCCTAATTGGAGTAATAATTTGTGAGTTAACAGTTTGGTTGTTAGATATTTTCAGGGTTCTAGTGGGTAGGGTAGGAAGGAATTAATTTTTATTTTTTTTCATTATACACTTGCATGAAGGATATTTATTAAATCATGTGCATTGCCTACTTAATCATATTATTCTAATTCTCTGCATTAATTATCTGCATTAAAATAAATATAATTGTGATATAAATTTAAAAGAAATCATGAAAGGGTAATTTGTTACCTGAGTGATAATTTATTTCTCAATCTTTTAATGCACTTTCTCTAATTATGATTAGTCCAGTTTGAATTCTCTATATCATTATGACACATTATTTTTTATGTCATATTATTAGATGAATTACATGTAAAACAGAAAAGAAAACTATAATTAAAAACTAAAGCTTAAACACTATAGGGACAATAATTGTATTTATTTCTCCTCTTGCGTCATCATATAATATGTGAATATAAAATAATTTAAGAAAATGGTATAGAAGATCGGTATGTCTTTCGCCACCTCATAATCACCCAATTTCATTTTGGAGAAAAAAGAAATTTCGATGAGTAAATTAACACAAATAATAATTATATATATTTGTTTTCTCATTTGATTAACGAATTATCAGAATTAGGGAACATTTGATTCATATTGACTTAATAATATTCCATGAATCTTAAAAATTTACTAAAAATAAGAGAGTTTACACACTAATTGCATTTAAATGGACTTAATTTCCTTTTATGCCCATTAGTTAAAAATAAGGGCCCGGTGTATTACAATTTAATTAATTAAGGAGGAGGTGAGTTACAATATCTATAAAGAATTAATGCAATTTTCATTTTCATTCATTGTTTATGGCATTTTTTAAGCTTTACTAACTCAAATGGGATCACCTAATAACTTTAATGAACCAAACACACTCTCTTAGAAGCTACATCCGATCCTTCTTATTTCATTCATCATTGAAAAGAATTAAAACGATCAAGTCTTGTACGGAGTCAGTATCATATATATATATATATATATATATATATATATATATATATATCATAAAGAATTACTCATGAAATATCCCTCAATCAAGTATCACTATTATTAAAAATGTTATGACTTCTTATTTTCTTTTCGAAACTCATTTAGTGAGTTGTTAACCTAAAAGAAAATGTATATATCATAAAAAGAAAATATCAATCCTAAGAGGAAGTGCTGAGATTTTCTCATCGCGTCACTCATAATAGGAAATATTACACCAAAATGTAACATAATTCGCAGAGGAGGGCCCTAAATCCAGATTTGTAAAGATGTCAAAATCAAGTCCAAAATATAAAGGGCAGAGTAGAAGCCATATTTTACCATTCAGCCGACCAATTCTTGCAGAAAGAAAAGGTAGATGGAGTCGGAGCGCAGCAGCAAGCGACGAGTTTCGCCAAATCCAAGCTACTTGCATCTTTCTATCATCGAGCCGCCAAGCCGAAGACGAAGCCGAAGCTATCTCCCCCTGAGCCTCTGCCTCTGGGGTTGGGGTTTATTATAGTGAACCAGGATCAAGTTTTTCAAACTCACAACCCTAAAGTGGCGTTCGTGATGCCACCGAACTCAGCCACGTTCGACAGCTTCTACGACGACGAAGCGGTCGACACGAAGGCAGCCACGTATATTTCTGCCGTCCGGGAGAGGTTCCGGCTTGAGCGCAACAATGGCCAAGATATGTAACATATATGCAAAACTTATAGATATATATAAAATAATTAAGACTTAAGAGGGTAGCCATATTTGTTGATCTATGATAATATTATGTACATGTAACATTAAACAATTATGTCATGATCTAGAGCAGCCAGGCCTGAATTACATACCAACGGCTCGAAGCTGTATAATTATATATATATATTATTAATAGGAGTGTTGGATGCATCCTGATGTTTGTACACACTTTTACTATGTTTATGATTGGTTTTTGAGTCTCAGGCTTTATTGAGCTTAAACTACGTGTTATTCTTGTTCAGCTAAATATAACTTTGTATGACAACAACTAAAGTTGTTTATATGTGGATAAATTATTAATCTACTTCACTAAGATATTTTAAGAGCTGAATTTTTAAATACCCCATTACTCCACTTTATCTAAAGTGATTAAAGAATACTTATTTCTAGGATGCATTAATATAGTACAAATAGTGTAAGGCACGAATCAAAATTAAGTTTTTGAATTATATTATCACTTCATCCTCTTTAAATTAGGAGGTAGCTTAGGATTATTCAAAGTTTAGTCACAATTCAAGTTAGCTCGATTAAATTTGTGGTTTGAAGTTATTTTGGGTTAATCACAATAAAATCAAAGAGCACTTTCTTCACCATTTCGAAATTTTCTATGATAAATTGAAGGAAAATATTGCTATTGGTTTGTGGATTTGATTTATGTAAATTTGAATTTGAGAATTATGAATGGATCAATAGAAAAACTGTAGAGGAAAATAGAAAAAGATACTGGAGTTTTCGTTCTCAGTGAAAGATACGCAAAATTTTCTCAAAATTTTCTAGTTTTTCATTTTACTATGTAATATTGGTATGTAATATTCGTACTTTGGTAGCTACTTATTTCATTAATAAATTTCATTTCATTTTCTGTCTGATATTTTAAAAAAGTCCGTGGGTTGGAAAGAAGCTCAGGCCCAAATGCAGAAAGTATGAAATTTAAGAGTTGCAGCAAATGAGTAGAAGGTTGCAATATTAATTTGTAAAGGAGAACTTGTTGGATTTAATTTGTCAAGAATAAAAGGAGGGATTTTCTTTTATTTTCTTTATCCCACATCGGACGAAGAGTAAAAGGGGAAGGATTTCTTAGGCTATATAAGGAGGTCCTTGGACTTGATATTAAGTGCACCAATTAGGTACACTTGAATCTTTTTGTTTGATTCTCTTTAAATTCTTTTCTTGGATTCTCGGTTATGAGAATGGAGAGAAATGTGTGAATTAGTCAAAAATTTGTAAGAGTGTAGGGATTGGGGTTGGGAGAGAGAAAATGGAGAGAAATGTGTGAATTAGTCAAAAATTTGTAAGAGTGTAGGGATTGAGGTCGGGAGAGAGAAATTCTGTGTGATTGTAAAAAAATTTCACATAGTGGTATTTTCTCGGTCCATGATTTTTCTCCGATTTTGGAGTTTTCCACGTTAATTATTGTGTTGTGTTTTTTATACTCTTCTTTATTTGTCCCTTAGTAATGAATGAGAATCTGCTTATCCCAACAAGTGGTATCAAAGCCCGGTTCGGGCACTTATAAAGTTCTTAGTATGCTCTGTGGTTGCAGCATTGTCTGATCTTCCACATCAGAAAAGACTTTATAAGAGGGTTATTCATTGGGCTAAGGGTGATATGAAAGAAGTGGGAAAAGCTGGTGGCACAAGAGGGTCAGAAGATCAGCCGGATGCAGTGGCATCTCCTTTCTTGCGGTGAAATGCGCCGGACTGTGGCGTGGCAAGGAATAGGATTTATAGGTCAGTAGTTTTTGGCAGAGTTCTTGGACCTGCAGCAATGTGAATTGATGGGACTCCCGTTGGTGGAGTTGGCTTAACAGCGGCATGGGGTTTTCTATGGATGCCAGCTCAAGGAGGTTTGAAAGGAATTGGTTTTCCGGTAATGATTGGTGGAGTGGGAAAGCGGCGATTCAACGGGGAAGATGGCGATGTGGTGGCTTAGTATCGGGTGGTACTAGATCGGTAAAGAATAGCGTGAATTCAACCGAAAAGTGAGAAAAAAAATCATGAATTCTGGGAATTAGAATCGGCTTCAAGTGACGACACTTTCAGTAGGAAAAGGATTCGGACAAACCTGGTGTAGCTTGGCGGTAAAAGGCAGCGACGTCATGTCGGTATAGACGGATTTTGCTCAAGGTGTAACAATGGTGGATGGTTGCTCAAGGTGGAGCAATGACACAATAATTGCTTACGATTGAGCAATGGTGACGTTGCTGGTCAAAGAGGAGCTGGTGCGGCAACACTTCCGAATGTTGAGTTAATATTATTGAGGATCCTTATGACATGTTCAACTGTCATGGAAAAGGTATAATAATATTAGCTGGTCCACAAGTTTGCACACGGGCATTGACTTGGCAGGTGATGTAGGGTGTGTGGTGGATGTATATCGATGGCTGATGAACTTCCAAGGGTAGCCAAGAGCTGGAAGTAGCACCATAAATATCAGCAGGTGTTTTCGATATGTGTCGCAGGAAATTCTTAGAATGAATGATTCTAAGTGGTCTACTCATATGGTGGAATAGGATTCTCGAGATTGAGAATGGATTATCGGTGAAGACAATGATTCTTAGAATGGTTGATTTTAAGGAATTTTCGGGGTTGAGAATGATTGTCGGTGAAGACAATATGTCTTCTTTTATTTTGACAAGGTGGTGATTGTTGGATTTTGTCAAGAATAAAAGGAGGAATTTTCTTTTATTTTCTTTGTCCCATATCGTACGAAGAGTAAAAGGGGAGGGATTTCTTAGGCTTTATAAGGAGGCCCTTGGACTTGATATTAAGTGCACCAATCAGGTACACTTTAATCTTTGTGTTTGATTCTATTTAAATTCCTTTCTTGGATTCTCGGTTGTGAGAATGGAGAGAAAGATGTGAATTAGTCAAAGATTTGTAAGAGTGTAGGGATTGGGGTCGGGAGAGAGAAATTCTGTGTGATTGTAAAAAATTTTCACATAGTGGTATTTTCTTGGTCCATGGTTTTTCTCCGATTTCAGAGTTTTTCACGTTAATTATTGTGTTGTGCTTTTTATGCTCTTCTTTATTTGTCTCTTAGGAATGAATGAGATCTGCTTATCCCAACAGAACTCGAACATTCAATGATTAGGGCTTCAAAGCCCAATAACCTTCTTTTATTAGAGAGGAAACAGATTGGATTGAGCCCAAGTTATATGGCATTTTAAATCGCAGCCCATATTGTGTCCACATCCAATAAATCAAGTAGCCCACATGATCACATCTTCTCAAAAGAATAGTGCCACAGACAGAAGAATTCAGAAATCATTATCATTACATTCATCCTTCAATCAGAGAACTCATTTTGATAAAATAGTAAATATACTCCATCCTGTTCATTAACATAAGAATAATTTCTATTTTCATTTGTCCAACGTACGTGACAATCTAAAAAATGAAAAAAACACTTTACAATGACTTCATGATTACTTTAATTTTAAAATTATCATCCATAACTAACAACCGTAACATACTTTTTACTTTTTTTCCTTTTCATTTGCAAATATTAAACTACACTGAAAATTAATAAAATTTGTCTTTTGATAAAAAAAAGAGTGTATTTTATTAATCTTCACAAAAATTATTCGTTTGTGATGCATTGGGACGGAGGGAGAAGATACTGATTACTACTCTTAAAAGTCTCCTATGTGTAAAAGGGAAAGGAAAAAAATAAAAAAAGAATTTGTATAACGAAAGAAGGTATGATATTTGCCAAGAAAGAAAGAAGAAAGTGTCTTGAACTCTTCTTGATACTTTTATTTGAGCAGTTGTTGAAGAATGTGTGCTGAAATTACCTATATAGTCATTGTGAAAAAAAGAAGAATCTCAGTGTTCAAGAAAATTGTTTGATTATGATGGAATGACTGAAAATAAGAGATTGAAGATTGAAAATATTAAAGATAAATAAATTACATCATGAATTTAAAATAAAAAAGGGAGTAAATATTAAAGGCAGGTAAAAAATTCGTTTGAGGATGTCGTATGGAAGTCAATCAAAGTGATATCTTTTAAACTAATAAATAATAATGATAAACAATTTATAATATAAATTAAATAATAATTAATTACGAAAATATAATATGATCTCACGGATAATCTCAAACAAGACGAAACTTCCGTTAAAGGTAATAATATAGAGTATTTCGTGAGTTAATAATCCAATTAAAAAAAAGATTTTAGAGAATATCGGTGCACTTATGCAGATTAAAGTTTATTTTAGGGTAAATTAGGGTTATGTAATTAATTAAATAATTAATTATCTAATTTAATACTCCATGGGGAACACTTGTGTAACCCGATATCATGTAAAATTGATTATACATTTTCTAAAATAATTATTACTTCTTAAAAAAGATTTTGTTACATTTTCATTAAAAATATTACTATGGCTTTTGATTCATGTTACAAATAGTTAAAAATAATTCATTACATTACTATATTTTTCATTTGTCCAAATATCATCTTTTATTAAAATATTATAATATTATCATTTTTTATGTCTACAATCTTGTATTTGCCTAATTTAATTTAAAATATTGAACGTTGAATAAAAATCTATTAATCTATTACATGTACTGTAGGCAATGAAATTTAATTGCCTAATAAATATAAATGCAAAGGAAAATATATTAAATATTGATTAAATATTTATTTATTAAGGAATTTAAATAAATTAATTCTTGAAATAAATAAATAAATAATTGATAATTAATATAATTATTTGAGCCCAAATCCAAGTCATGTGGGCTCAATTCAAGTCAAGATGGCTCAATTCAAATCAAGAGGGCCTGACCCAAATCAGTAAACCCAAGAAATAAATCATGTGGGCCTGACCCAAATCAGTAAACCCAAGAAATAAATCATGTGGGCCTGATTCAAGTCAAACAAGCCCAGCAAATCAAATCCAGCAGGTCTAATTAAATCAATAGGCCCGTATTCAGTCCAGCAGGCTTAATTAAAGGAGAAAAGCCCAACATATTGATGAGTGATATTTTCACCTAAATTTTAGTATCTTTTTATGTGAGTTTTCGTATATTTTTATCCGTATTTGTGTTCTATTTGGTTGTGTTTTGTGTTTTTATGGAAATATGTGTGAATGAGCTTAAACCTATAATTTTCACTTTTTATTTGATGCTAGATATGATAAGGAAGACATAGGAAAAAGCGGATCTCAATTCGGAGTTGAAACGAGGGAGAACGAGCCAAAACAGTGAAGAAATACAGGAGCCAGCACCAACACGGGCCGTGTACCCAACACGGCCCTGTAAGAGGTGGCCGTGCGGCAACACCAGTTCATGCCAAGGGCAATTCCACAAATGATGGGACCACCAATTCATGCCAACAACTTTGAGTTTAAAATGGGCTTGATTTCATTGGTGAGAGAGCAACAATTTGGTGGAGCTCCGAATGAAGATCCTAATGCTCATCTAGCTCAATTCGTTGAGATTGCTAACACCGTAAAGATGAATGGGGTGAGCGAGGATTGCATCAAAATGAGGTTATTTCCATTTTTTTTGAGGGATAGAGCAAGAACATGGCTCTCCACTCTTACTCCCGGAATGTGCAACACATGGGACGAACTTGCACAAATGTTCTTGAACAAGTATTTCCCACCGTCTAAGACACTTCAAATGAAGAGCTTGATTACTCAATTCAAACAATTGCCTCAAGAAAGCTTTTATGAAGCGTGGGAAAGGTTCAAGGAAATGTTACGCAAGCGTCCACAACATGGTTTCCCGGAGAATCAACAAGTGGAATTTTTCTATCAAGGACTTGTGAATGGGCAAAGAGTGCTTGTTGATGCTTCGGCAGGTGGATCCGTACTTGGAGTAACTCCGGAAAGGGCTATTCGAATTTTTGATGAAATTGCTACAAATGTCTATCAATGGCAATCGGAGAGAGTTAGTGGAAGCTATGGGTTCGAGAGTTATGATAAAGGGCAACAGTTTAGTGTGAAGAGTGTGACTGTTGAGCCACAAACTCCAAGCATGGAAATGATAGTTGCGGAGGTGATGAAGCAAATGAGCTTGAACAAAGGAGTGACTAATCAAGAAGTTAATATGGTTGATAGTCGAATGGATCAAAGTGTGCTTCCTCAAATTGGTGTTAGTGGGGAACAATGGGCTACAACAATGCCACGTGTGGAGGACGTTCAATATATGCAAGGAAGAAATTACCAAGGTAATTATCAAAACAATTACCAAGGTAATTTCAACCAAAATCAAGGAAGTTATCCACAAAGGCAAGGAGGATTCAATGCTCAAAGTAGTGGAAGCTCGCACCCACAACAACAACCAAGGCAAGGAGGTTTCACTCCAAGGAAGTGGAAATTCTTATCCACAACAACAAAGGAGGCAAGATAATTTTTCTTATGCAAACCCAAGTAATGCGGTTGCTTATCCTCCGGGGTATCATCCGGGAGCTAAAGCGCCAAATAATGAAGGGAAGGCGACTACCGAAGAACTTCTTGAAAAATTGATTGCTTCCAACAAAACTCAAGAGGAAGTAATTGAAAGAAGATTCAAGGCTTTTGAGGAAGTAAATGAAAGACGATTAAAAGCCATTGAGGAAAATAGTGATAGAAGACTCAAAGCCTTGGAGTATTCATTTGGTCAAATGGCGAGCTCAATGAGTGCTAATGAGAAAGGGAAATTTCCTTTCACCACCATTGTAAATCCAAATGAACAATGCAAGGCAATTACCTTGAGGAGTGGAACAAATTATGATGGACCATCTATGCCATTGGAAGATGATAAGGTGGAAGAGAAGGAGATGGAGAAAACCTTGGTTGAAGAAGAATTCGACGTTGAAAGTGAAGTTGAGGCTAAAATGAATGAGGAACCGGAATTGATTGATAACAAGGTTGTTGAAAAGAAATGGGAAAGAACCAAGGCAATGAAAAAGAAGGAGGAGGAAATTGAAGTGGAAAGGGATAGTTGGGGAATTCCAAAAACACAAGTACCTATTCCTTTTCCACATCGATTTTTGAAGAAGGGCTTGGATGAAAAGTTTGCAAAGTTTTTGGAAATTTTCAAGAAAATCCACATTAATATACCCTTTGCGGATGCTTTGAAACAAATGCCTCACTATGCGAAGTTTTTGAAGGACATCATGTCCAGGAAAAGGAGCTTGATAGAGAATGAGACCGTCAACTTGACGGAGGAGTGTAGTGCAATAATTCAAAGGAAGTTGCCTCCAAAGCTCAAAGATCCAGGGAGTTTTGTTATTACATGTGAAATGGGCAAGAGTGAGGTACATAAAGCTCTTTGCGATCTTGGGGCAAGTATCAACTTGATGCCTATGTCCATTTTCAAGATAAAAGGACTATATTGCTCTTTATTCTCTTTTGATTGAACTTGTTAATTTCTCTTATCATAAATCTAATGTTGTAAGTTAGCTTAGCATAATTTGAAATTCTTGTTGCTAATGATGTGTTATTACTTGTGTTCGTTTAGTCTTTTTACTAGGTGAAAACTTCTCCCTCGGTCTATCATTTTCATTGTTCGGGGACGAACAATACTTTAAGTTTGGGGGTGTGATTGTCGTTATTTTCACCTAGATTTTAGTGCCTTTTTGTGTGTATTTTTCGTATTGTTTTATCCGTATTTTCGTGTATTTTGGTGGTGTTATGTGTTTTCATGGGAATGTGTGAGAATGATCTTAAACATATATATAAAAGGTGAAAATGGAGTAAAAATGAAGACGGGAGATCAAACAAGGAAGAAGAAACAAAAGTGCAAGAACACGGTCGGCCGTGCTGGTAACACGGCTCGTGTTGCAGCACACGGCCCGTGTACCAGACACGGGCCTGTCCAGAATGGTCATGCGGCGACATCTATTTATCCAACACGACCACCACTTGGTCGTGTTGCGGAGCACGACCCGTGTACCAGACACGGGCCTGTAAGCGGAGGAAGAAGGGAGATTCAATTGGATCCATTTCCAAGGGAGTTTTCATTCCAATTTTGTGTTAATCCTTTAGTTTACCATGATTTGTAAGAATTATAATGTCTATGTTATGGATCTTATGAAGATTGTAGGCTAATCTCCCTTGTGAGATTAGCAACATGAATGTTGTTGGTTAATTTGTGGATCTATGTAATTAAATTCATATGAGCTACATGAATGAGAGCAACTATGGGTACAACTTCCAAATGAATCAAGATAGCTCTCAATACTACAATCAAAGAAGAAATGGAGAATGGCAACAAGCTTACAATGGAAATACATTCCACCCTTATCAAGCATACCTTATTCTCCACCAAATCCCAACACCAACACTTCTCCTCCATTTCAAAACTACGCCTTACTTGAATTATATAGAAGAAGTGCTCAAGGAAGTGATGAAGGTCAAGATCTTCAATCAAGTTTTCTTCAAAATGAATCCTCCGAGATAATTACCCAAGTTACTTTGGAAGTGACAAGACAAATAAGGATGATGAATCAAGGTGCTTATGGTCAAGTCTTGTCTAGTTCAAGTTTGGGGGGTGCTCAAAATATGCAAGGTGTGTCGATTCCTAGTCCTATGGAGCAAGAAGAGTGGAGGATGCCTACGCATCAAGTAGGAGATGTTTCTTTCATGGGAGTGGATGATTTCCAAGGAAATCTTCAACATAACTATGAAGGAAATTTTCAATGGAATTATCCACCAATTCAAGGATGGAATTGTGACAACCAAGAGGGAGGAGACTTTCAAGAAGAAAAGTCATCTTTAGAAGTCTTGATTGAGAAGATGATAGCAAACCTTGAGGAGAGCAAGAAAAGAGATGAAGCTAGTTTTGAAGAATGGAAGAAAAGAGATGAAGCAATTTTGAAGAAATGAAGAAAAGAAATGAGGCAGATGAGAAGAGGTTCGAAGCCTTGGAGCATCAAGTAAGCCAAATTGTAAGTGCTTTGAACAATTTTCAACAAGTTGTAGAATTGGAAGAGGAGAGCAAAGTTGAAGAAGAGTTGGAAGAAGAAAAGAATTTGGGAGATGAAGAATCAAATGAGGTATTTGAAGAGCATATTGAGACAAATGATGTTAATGAAGAGAAACAAAGTCAAGAAGCAAATGATGATGACTTGAAGAGTGAAATGAGCATTTCTAAACCTTTAAACTCTTTAAGTTGCCTTGAACTTGATAATATTGTTTACATTGACTTTGTATTACCCATTGATTTTTCCCATATTCTTAGAAACAAAAGAGAACTTGAAGAGATGTTGGGGATCTATTTGGTAAAGAGGAATAAGTGGTGTTCAAGAATGGAGAGGGCAATGGAGTGTAAGCTCAAGAGAGTTGAATTTCTAAAGCCATGCTCGAAGGATGCAACGGAGGTCGTTACTTGCCATAAGTGCCTATTAGAGGAAGAAGCACAACGTTTAAAATTTGATGGCAAGGACGAAAGATATCCGTGGCCATTCCGATGAGTTCTCCATATCCCGTCCGGCTTGAAGACGTTAAACTTAGCGCTAGATGGGAGGCAACCCATCATTATTTTTATTGTTTTATTTATTGCTTTCAATAAGGATGGTGGATTTGCTTGTTTTACATTTTTGGTATGTATGTTGATTGTGCTTGTGAGAAGAATGCGTATTGGATAAACGATAAGTGCTTGACTTGAAGTGTGAAAGTAAGTCACACCACTTTTTGCAAACTTACCTCGAAACTCTTGTTTCAATTTAAGTTTGGGGGGATATGGTGTGGTGTGACGTACATTGTTTTGGTTGATTTTGGTATGATTGGTTGTGTTGAAGTGCATGTGAATCCATATTTTTAATGCAATTGTTGAGCTAATGGTGTTGTTGAGTGTTTGAGCATGAATGAAAGGTATTGGAAGCACGAATGGAGCTTGGAGCTAACGTTTTCTTTACCAAATGCCTATTGAGGGAGTACTCTACACCTTATCACTTCTAGTTGCTTGATATATTTTGATGTGTATTGATGGATTAACATGCTACTTTATGTGTTATGTCTTTGGGAGGTTTCCTTTTCAATCAAGGTTGGGATAATTGTGAGCTTACATTGTTATGGATGATTTGAATGTGTGCTTCATTTTCTAATGATGGTGATTGTTGTTTTTGCATGTTATGTGTTTTTGTTTTGTTTCTTGTTTGTTGAGTCTTTATTTTATGTTTTGTGAGTTTTCTTATTTTTGTCTTGGTATGTTTGGTGGTTTGTTTAAGGAGGTTGTGAGTCATTTTTGAATATGAGTGATGATATGTTGTAGTGATAAGTGATGACAAGTTATGATTAAGAATCTCTACACTTTCGAATTGTGACATGTTTTATTTAACTTGTTCAATTTTGAGATGAATGTAGTGTAATAAGTTTCTTAAGGTCCAATGCATAAGCTTGTGAGAATTTGAGCCTCAACCGTGCATACATGATTTTTCTTCATGAGTGAATTGGTTATGTTTGATAAGTTAGAACTTGCTCAAGGACTATAGGAACGAGCCCGATTGTGGAGATTAGTGAAATGATCTTAGGCCATCCTTGTTATTCATAGTCATTGCCATATATTTCCCTACCATGTACATCATCCCTAGTCAACCACTTTGAGCCTTAAAGCCTATTCATTGTGAATTTAGCACATTACAAACCTTGATTACCATTTGAGCCTTATATAATTAACCTTTTGTGTGGGTGATTGAGGAGATGGTAGCTAGTAAGGTTTGATGAGATAACAAAAGAAAAAGTGGAAATGGTAAACAAGCAAGAAAAAGGATGAAAAAGAGCACAAGAAAGAATGGACATGCAACCTCAAAACAAGAAAATGAGCAAAGCAGTAACAATATGCTCAAGTACTTAAAAGTTCAAAGAAGGAAGCATGCATTAAAAGAAGCTAAAAATCTAAGGAAAGTTGATGATTAGTGCTTGTGATTACCAAAGTTGAGAAAGGAAGAAAGAAAAGTGGAGAAGTTGAGGAAGTTGATCATCTCTTCGATTACTTACACTTGTTAGTCACTATTATCCATACTCTTCCTACCTTACCAAAGAGCCTATCATTACATCCAAATTAAAGACCTTTTTGATCGCTAATGGAAACTTTGGTGGTTTGTGAATGTAGTCCACGAGCAAGCTTATAGCGAGTCGAGCCAATCGATTGATGAGTGTTGTTTTACCCTACTTTAAAGAGTGTTGAGTGAAATTGATATCTATGTGAGGCTTGGACTAAAAAGGGACTGTATTACACTATCATTCTCTTTAGATTGAACTTGTTAATTCTTCATGTCATGAATCTAATGTTGTAGGATGACTTAGCATAAATTGTGATTCTTATTATTATTGATGTGTTGTTACTTATGTTCGTTTAGTCTTTTTCTAGGTGAAAATCACTCTCCTTGGTTTATCATTTTCGTTGTGCGAGGACGCACAACACTTTAAGTTTGGGGGTGTGATGAGTGATATTCACCTAGATTTTAGTATCTTTTTATGTGAGTTTTCGTATATTTTTATCCGTATTTGTGTTCTATTTTTATTTGATGCTAGATATGATAAGGAAGACATAGGAAAAAGCGGATCTCAATTCGGAGTTGAAACGAGGAAGAACGAGCCAAAACAGTGAAGAAATACAGGAGCCAGCACCAACACGGGCCGTGTACCCAACACGGCCCTGTAAGAGGTGGCCGTGCGGCAACACCAGTTCGTTCAACACGGGCATCTTAAGGCCGTGTCCAGTAGCACGAGTCGTGTTGGCAGCACGAGTCGTGTTGCTAACACGGGCCTGTCCAGAATGGCCGTGCGAGAGCATCAGTTCACACAACACGGCCACCTTATGGCCGTGTTGCCGAGCACGACTCGTGCTGTGTAAATTCCTGCTAAAAATTAGAATCCTTCTAGAAGCTTCCCAAGGGGTATAAATACCCAATAATTCAACATTTGATCAGTTTTTGGGCGAGGGTTTCACTCCAACACACACCTCACACACCATTTCCTCCATTCTTCACCTTCACCTTCATCCATTCTTCATCCTTTGGATCTACCTTGATCCAACCATCACAACCTCCATCCAAGTAGTAGAGAAGCAAGGAAGAGAGGTGAATTGCAAGGGAAAGAAGAAGATCACCATTGGAGACATCCAAGGGAGTTTTCATCCAAACTTTGTATTGAAACCTATTGTTTATCATGTTTTGTAAGGAATTTAATGTCTATGTTAATTTTCTTATGGATATGAGAGGCTAATCTCCCTTGTGAGATTAGCAATATGAATTGTATTGGATAATTTTTGGTATTTTGCAATTGAATGATTATGTTGAGTGGGTTAATTGATTTTCTATCATTGATGCTTTAGATCTTGAGGTTTATGATGATTTGTGTGTTTAATTGTTTTAAGCATGTGATTAGATTGAGAAGTCAATTGCATATTTAGGATAATTAAGTGAATCACTTCATCAAACACTTCATGTGCATTATAGATTGTGAAGAGATTGAGAAGTCCTTCATAGTTTAGAACCCTTTGATAGAACATATCATTTATTAGATTGAGAAGTCAATAGATTATGTGAAGGGACTCTCATTTAAGCTTAATACCTAGTTGGAATTGTTTAAGTGAGAACCAATCCATTGAGCTATGTTTAGAACCATATCCTATTCATTCCGAGAGGGAGTTTAGGTGATGTTAGTGTTGGCCCTTAGTCTCTTACCCATGACACATATGAATTTATTGCATGATACCTAGATTTTCCATGCTTTAAGTATTGCTAGTCTCATCTCTATCTACTTGGCTCATTCATCCATCTCCCATTCATCTATTCTTTTATTTTATTGTCATTTCTTGTTTATCTCCCCTTCTCGTTCATCTCTATAATACTATGACAAACACGAGATCGCTTAGACCCTAGTACCTTCCTCCCTGTAGTTCGATAAATTCTTTAATTGGTCATTACCCACTAAACTATGGCTAATCACATATCTTTTCAAAGAGAAAATATCTCACAAGTGGTTATTTTCTCTACCTATAAATAAGGACCTTCAGTCCTCATTCCAGACACTCTGAAAATCCTGAAGACCTGCAGAATTCTGAAGATCAAGCGAAGATCCAAGTTCGATCAAGTCAAGTGAAGAATTCTGAAGATCAAGATCAAGCGAAGATCCAAGTTCGATCAAGTCAAGTGAAGAATTCTGAAGATCAAGATCAAGCGAAGATTCAAGTGAAGAGCAAGATCAAGATCCAAGCCCAAGCTCAAGATCTTCAAGTCAAGTTCAAGATAAATTCAAGTCAAGAATCACATCCGATCAAAGACCAAGGTGCTAAGCCTCTTCGATCCGGTGTTCTTTATCAAATTCATCCAGCAGTCTCCGTGAAGTCAACGTTTTACCAAATTGAGCGGCATACTTCACGACAAAGATTCAAGTCAAACGTTTGATTCAAATAAAGGCTCGATGCCTCCGGATAAACGTTTTAAAGCTTCAAGTCAACCCCGAGCTCGAACAAGCTTCATCCGAAGATCCGGCTCTGAAAGTTGAAAAAGTCAAGAAGTCAACTCAAGAGAGGAATCAGAGGATAGCTAGAGACTGTCTACTTAAATTCTCAATTTCAATCCATCTTGGATTTTTGTTGTAATTTCTTTTGTGTTTATTATTTTATAAATATAAATTTGTTGTTACAAATTTTGGCACACCCAGTGGGATAGTTTCTACCTCTTATCTCCTCTTCGAGCAAAGTAAGATGGTTCCGCTAAGAGTCAAAGTCAACAGATCAGCTTCTGTCTTCAAGTCTTCAGAATTACAAGTTGAAGACGTTAATGTGACAACTAGACGTATGTCAAGGAAAGCGCGGTCTGAAGCCTCTTCGGAGACAAATTCTTTAGTGGGAGTTATCCCCAAAGGAATACCTTATGATGCTAAAGACGAGGAGGACAACCTTGTTGGCTCAACTCATCTATCTGAAGAAAGTCCATCATCAGATTCATCCATAGCCTCGACAATGGCAATAAACACTTCGTCTGTTGAAGAACAGTTGGCAAGCTTAACTGAATCCGTTGCTGCACTTGCCAAACAGAACCAAGAGCAAAGTACTTTGATTTTCAAACTGATGGAGAAAATGGCTGGTGCTGAAACTAGCCATGCAAACGAAAAGCAAGAAGAAGATGCTGAAAATGAAGTAAATAACTCCGCGAAACACCAGTCGACGGGGAAGAAGGTGATTGAAGAAGAATTGAACGTTTCCCATGATGGAATGGTTCCTATCAGCCAGCTAAAAAGTATTATACTTGGGACAATGAAGGACCAATTTGAAGAGAGCTCCAAACCTTCATTCATGTATGCTAAACCTTTTACTAGAAGGATTGACAACTTGAAGATGCCACCGAACTATCAACCCCCCAAGTTCCAACAGTTTGATGGAAAAGGTAATCCAAGGCAACATATAGCACATTTCATTGAAACATGCAATGATACTGGAACTGACGGAGATCATATGGTGAGACAATTTGTTCGTTCTCTAAAGGAAAATGCTTTTGAATGGTACACCGACCTGGAGGCTGATTCTATAGACAGTTGGGATCAGATGGAATATCAATTCCTTAATCGCTTTTATAGCACTAGGAGAACGGTTAGCATGATAGAGCTGACTAATACTCGTCAGTTAAAAGAAGAGCCAGTAATTGAGTACATTAATCGATGGAGAAATTTGAGCCTAAATTGTAAAGATCGATTGTCTGAAGTTTCTGGCATTGAGATGTGCACAGCAGGAATGCAATGGAGCCTTCGTTACATACTTCAAGGGATTAAGCCTAAAACCTTTGAAGATTTAGCCACAAGAGCTCATGACATGGAGCTAAGCATGGGGATAAGTGGAGTGGTTGAATCGCCGATTTCCGGATCCTACAAGTATAACGAAAAGCAAGAGGCCAGGAAAGGGGGCAAACCCTACAACAAATCTTCTGAAAAGGAGTCCATGGCGACAAATGCACCAACTGTCAAGTTTCGAAGGAATGAGAATGAAAAGGATGATAAAGTGAGGAGTGATCCCCAAGAAAGGGGGCAAAGAAGATTGACCTTGAAAGAGATGCAAGAAAGGAAGTACCCATTCCTTGATTCAGATGTCCCAGGCATATTTGATGATCTGTTCAAAGATAAACTTATCGAGCTTCCTGAAATGAAGTGACCAGAAGAGGCGGGACAAACTGACAATCCGAAATATTGCAAGTATCATAGACTGGTGGGTCATTCTATTAAAGATTGCTTTGTCTTTAAAGACAAAGTTATGCGATTGGTTGAGCAATGGAAGATCTTTCTAGATGAAGATGCAACTGCAAACTCTATTTCTGCAGGCGGTGATTCTTCATGTCATATGGCAAGCGAAGCTCAGTTACTTAAGGGTGAATCTGGGAACGAAAGTGAGACCCATGTTATAAAAATAACCTTCACAGAGGAAGACTTACTGCTCGGTTCACAATCTCATAACCGACCTTTATTCATAACTGGTTATACTCAAGAGCAAAGGGTTAATCGAATATTGATTGATGGAGGTTCGGCTGTCAATATCTTGCCCCTATCCACGCTTAAGAAGTTAGGAATTCCTACCAACGAGCTCGGCAGTAGTCGATTGACAATTCATGGGTTCAATCAAGAAGGCCAGAGAACACTTGGTACAACGGTCTTGGACTTAATGATAGATGAGATGGTCTCAACAGTTCTGTTTCATGTCATTGATGCTAAAACATCATATAACATGCTCTTGGGACGCCCATGGTTGCACGAAAATGGAGTGATTCCTTCTACGCTACATCAATGCTTCAAATACTGTGATGGAGGCAACATAAAAAAAGGTGCTTGGTGGTGAAAGGCCATTCACAGAAGCTGAGTCATATTTTGCAGATGCTAGATATTTTCTGAAGAGTAGCAAGGCTGTCAAGCCAGAAGAAAGTTCATCGCAAGAGAAAGGTGATGATAAACAAGAAAGAGATAATGCAGATGATGTTTCATCCACAAAGTCTATTGAAAGTAAACAGTTGATCAAGACTGTAGAAGGGTTGACACTACCTCTAATTAAGGTTGACACTAAGAAGCCATCTCCTCCTCCACTCAAAGGGTTCACTCGCCCAATTCAAGGAGCTAAAACTAAGCATGGAGATGTATTCGAGACGGCAGTTTCCAAATCATATAGCCCACAAGCTTACAAACTTCTTGTGAAAGCTGGTTATAACCCTCAAGAAAAAGCTATGATGAATGAACAATCTCATAAGACTCCTAGTGAATTTAATACCACTCAAGAGACATTGAAGAGTAATGGTCGCACTTCCAAGTATACTAGGACAGGGTTGGGATATGTTCCACAGAAACCTGTTCGCATTGCGATCAAAAGGGCAAACACGAACTACATCACTGAAGATGAAATTCTTTCTGAAGAAGAAGAGTCTCATGAAGAGGATAGAAAGGCAGAAAGAATCTCAGTATTCAAAAGACTCAAACCAGTTGGAGCTAAAAGGATTTCCAAGTTCCCAAGGTTCCCAAAGATACGTAGTTGGATCCCATCTCGCATGAAAAGACGACATTTCCTGACTATATCATGTGGCACGGTGTTGAAAGCTAAGAAGCGAACAATAATCTTCATCCAAAGTGAAGAAGATGATCGGGAAAGTGTAGGCTCATCAGATATTGTTCATTCTGTTATCATGCAGACAAATCTACACAATGCAGAAAGAGATCTACGAGGCAAGATTGTCGAAATGAGGAGAGATGGTTATGTAGTGGAGAGTATTGTTAAAGTCGAAGAAAATGAACAAGTTAGGTCTAATCCGCGTTTTCAAAGGCAAGAATTCCTGGAAGGAGTTACCGAGGTAAACCATGTTACTATACGAGAGGAGACCTCAGCTGAAGAGGAAGATGCTGATGATGCTCCTCCAGAATTTGAAGAGGGTGTCAAAGCTACTGTTGACCAATTAAAAGAGATTAACTTGGGTGATGCTAATGACCCACGTCCAACCTACATAAGTGCTTTGTTGACAACCGATGAAGAAAAGGGTTATATTGAGCTTCTTCAAGAATTTAGAGACGTGTTCGCCTGGTCATTCAGGGAGATGCCCGGATTAGATCCAAAAGTGGCAGTTCATCATCTAGCAGTAAAGGAAGGAGTCAAGCCAGTTAAGCAGATGCAGCGTCGATTTCGACCAGAGCTGGTTCCATTGATTGAAGCTGAGGTTAATAAGCTCCTTGAAACGGGAAATATACGAGAAGTCAAGTATCCCACTTGGCTCTCTAACATTGTGCCAGTAAGGAAGAGAAATGAGCAGCTTAGAGTGTGTGTTGACTTTCGTGACTTGAACTTGGCATGCCCAAAAGATGATTTTACACTACCAATCACAGAACTTATGATTGATGCAACGACCGGGCATGAAGTGCTTTCATATATGGATGGATCATCTGGTTACAATCAAATTAGCCTAGCTCCGGAAGATCAAGAGAAAATAGCCTTCCGCACTCCCAAAGGAATATACTGCTATAATGTTATGCCGTTTGGCGTGAGGAATGCTGGCGCTACGTATCAACGAGCTATGCAAAGGATATTCGACGACATGCTTCATAAGAATGTCGAATGTTATGTGGATGACATTGTAGTAAAATCAAAGAAGAAAAAGGACCATCTTAAGGATCTAAGGCAAATATTTGAGCGTCTCAGAAAATTCCAACTCAAGATGAACCCGCTTAAGTGCGCATTCGGAGTCTCGTCTGGTAAGTTCCTTGGATTCATTGTCCAACATCGTGGCATTGAGATTGATAAAGCAAAGATTGATGCGATAATGAAGATGCAGGTGCCCCGAAACATACATGAGCTCAAGAGTTTGCAAGGTAAGCTGGCGTACTTAAGAAGATTCATAGCAAATTTGGCCGGCCGATGCCAACCATTTAGCCATCTTATGAAAAAAGGCAGCCCATTTGAATGGGATGAAGCTTGCACTAATGCATTTAACAGCATTAAGGCATATTTGATGAAGCCACCAGTGTTGGTTGCTCCAATAGCCGGACGTCCATTAATTCTCTACATATCTGCTCAAGAAAAATCAGTTGGAGCCTTGCTTGCACAAAGTAATGATGAAGGAAAGGAGTGTGCGTTGTACTATTTGAGTAGAACAATGACTCCAAATGAGTTAAAGTACTCACCAATTGAGAAGCTCTGTCTTGCTCTCATATTTGCGATTCAGAAGTTAAGGCATTACTTTCAAGCTCATACTGTTTACTTGGTCTCGAAGGCCAACCCATTAAAGTTCGTAATGTCAAAGCCAGTGCTCTCTAATAGGCTCGCAAGGTGGTATCTCCAATTGCAGCAATTTGAAATTATCTACGTCCATCAAAAAGTGGTGAAAGGGCAAGTGCTGGCAGATTTCTTGGCTGATCATCCCATGCCTGCCGAATGGGAATTGTCTGATGATCTTCCCGATGAAGATATATTGGCCATTGAAATCACTCCTCCTTGGAAGATGTATTTCGATGGAGCTGTTCACAGAGAAGGAGCCGGCGCAGGGGTAGTATTTGTAACCTCAGATGGAGGAGTTCTGCCATATTCATTCAGTCTAACTGAAAATTGCTCTAACAATGTAGCTGAGTATCAAGCTCTTATACTTAGTCTAGAGATGGCAGTAGATGTAAAGCAAAGACACCTTAAGGTGTATGGAGACTCGCTGTTGATAATCAACCAGCTGCTTGGCTTATATGAGGTTAAGAAAGCTGAACTACTTTCGTATTATAACTATGCTCAGAGGCTTATGAATTGACTTGGAGACATAGAGATTGAACATTTACCAAGGAGCAAAAACAAGCAAGCCGATGCTTTGGCAAAGCTAGCATCAACCATAGCAATGCCCGAAGCACTTGTTCAAGTACCGATCTGCAAAAGTTGGGTGGTACCTCCCTTCTTCGAAGATGAAGATGGTGAAGAGGTTGAATATTGCGCCATAGAGGTTTTTGATATTGAGAAAGAAGACTGGCGTCAATCGTTCGTGGATTACTTGAAGAATGATAAGCTTCCTAATGATCCATATCTGAAGGTTGATGTCCGACGTAGAGCACCACGATTCTTCTATTACAAAGATACACTCTATAGAAGATCGTTTGATGGTATTCTCTTAAGATGCTTAAGTGGTGAAGAAGCTCTTCAAGCTATGGAGGAAGCTCATTCTGGAATATGTGGCGCCCATCAGTCTGG
Organism: Pogostemon cablin; assembly: GCA_023678885.1. Lineage (NCBI taxonomy): Eukaryota > Viridiplantae > Streptophyta > Magnoliopsida > Lamiales > Lamiaceae > Pogostemon > Pogostemon cablin. The sequence continues at coordinate 16,551,138 of CM042963.1, forward strand.
ACCCAAGTTACATTTCAGAATCAAGAGGATGGGATATTACTGGCCTTCTATGGTGAAGGATTGCATAGATTATGCACAAAAATATTAGCCATGCCAGTTTCATGCAAATCTCATTCATCAGCCTCCTGATCCATTACATCCAACAGTTTCTTCGTGGCCATTTGATGCATGGGGTTTAGATGTGGTGGGGCCATTAACGAAGTCTTCCGGAGGTCATCTTTATATTCTGGCTGCCACTGATTACTTTTCCAAGTGGGCGGAAGTTGTACCCTTGAGAGAAGTGAAGAAAGAAAATATGGCTGATTTCATCCGCATCAATATCATATATAGATATGGAGTGCCTCGATACATTATCACAGATAATGGGAGGCCATTCAGTAACTCTTTGATTGATAAGCTTTGTGAGAAGTTTGACTTCAAGCAAAGAAAATCTTCTATGTATAATGCAGCGGCTAATGGGCTTGCCGAAGCCTTCAACAAAATACTGTGTAATCTGTTAAAGAAGGTGGTCTCTAAGTCAAAGCGAGACTGGCATGGAAGGATTCATGAAGCTTTATGGGCGTATCGAACTACTTATAGAACGCCTACTCAAGCTACTACGTACTGTCTTGTATATGGGGTTGAAGCTATGGTGCCCCTTGAAAAGCAAATACCATCTTTGAGAATAGCCATACAAGAAGGTTTAACTGAAGAAGAGAACGCGCGACTGCGTCTCGAAGAATTAGAGGCACTTGATGAGAAGAGGTTAGAAGCACAACAGAGACTTGAGTGCTATCAAGCTCGCCTCTCCAGAGCGTTTAACAAGAAAGTAAAGATATGTTCTTTTCAAGTCGGAGACTTAGTCCTTGCTGTAAGAAGGCCTATTGTCATCACTCACCGAGTTGGAAATAAATTCTTGCCCAAGTGGGATGGCCCACATGTTGTGAAAGAAGTGTATACAAATGGTGCATACAAGTTGATATCTGAAGATGGTGTAGGAATCGGCCCCATAAATGGCAAATTCCTGAAACACTACTATGCGTAATCCAGTCAAATCCAAGGAATGCTCCGTGATGCACGAGCCTAAACTGCATGTTACTCCTGGTCCGCATTAGTATAAACTGTGTACGACAAACTCCTGGTCCGCATGAGTATAAACTGTGCACGACATCCACCAAAGGTAATTATATGTGGTTAAACTATTAATTCACCCCACTCAGATAGTTTAAGTGGTTAAAGTATTAAATATCCTACTTTGTCTAAAGTGGTTAAAGAATAGTCACTCCTGGCCCGCATGAGTATAAACTGTGCACGGCACCCCCCCATCCAAATTAAATTATGTCCCTTTGAACTACGTAATGACTTGATCCTCTGCGAAGAGGTACGTAGGCAGCTTAGCACTTTGCTAAGTTCAGTCATGTCTTTGGTCTATTCACATCAAGTTTGTGGGGCAAACAATAAATTGGAGCATGAAGGCAGCAAATAGATATGAAAGACAAGAAAACAAATTAATGATGTAACATAAAGGAGAAGTAAGGAAGAGAATGGATTTTGTTGATAATATCATTAGATGTTCAAAAACATAAAAGGGGAAAGCAAATAAATAACTAAGGGAGCAAATTAAAAGAAAATCAGTCTTATGCTAAACAAGAAAGTTGTCAGAAAGTATGCTTTGTAAAACAGACTTCAGAGCTGCTTTCTCATCTTCAGATGATGATTCTTTCAAGACGGTTGCATTGTCAAGCATAAGGATCTCCTCTTCTATGAGCTCAACTTCCTTCTTAGCACAGCAGAGAGTTTGTTGGAGACGATCAGCTGCTTCAGACAAAGTTTTCTCTCCCTTCTGCAGATTAGTCATCTCTTTGCCTATCGACTCCAACTCTTCCCAAGTAGTCTTTAGTTTTTTTGTCTCTGTCATGTGAGTATCTCTGCAATTCTGAAGGCGACTCTTGACGTTGGTCAAGCGTTTTGCATGATTTCCCGTGGATGCCGCTTCATTGGACTTTAATTTTGCCGCAGTATAAGTATCGGCCTTATCAAATAGAGGTTCCAGGGCTACCTCTAAAGGAGAACAGTCGATTCTAAGAGCCTTCACTTCCTTTATCAAGGAAAATATTTCTTGTCTCAGAGTTGATAAAAACTCAAGAGGGGTCCGTTTGAGTTTTCTTCTTATTTTACTCCATGCACTTCGAGCAAATTTCCCTTTGAGATCACGAGTAATTTTCTTAGATATAAATTCTGAGATCATGGGACATGCCTTTGAAGAATTCACCCCTGTGGTCGATGCATCACTTTCAGTAGAATCATCACTCTCATCAGAATCGTCACCGCTACCAGAATTTGAAGAGATGCCCAAGATCTGATAAGAGGAGAAATATGCTAGTATAAAAATGAGGATATACAATGAAAAATAAGATAAGGGAAAGGGGAAAACCTCATCTGCCAAAGCTTTTGAAGTAACAGCAGTAATTAATTCATTTCCTTCAGCAGCCTTAGAGCCAGAAATTTTCAGCGCAACCTTCAATAATAAAAGAAAGCTTTGTAAGGAAATGAAATAAAGGAAAAAGGAAAAGAGGAGGGAGAATGGAAGAAACCTCATTATCTTGTTTTTCAGTATGAACAACAGATTTCTTTCTCTTCCAATGGCGTTCAGTAGAGGCGCTACGACTTTCTGTAGAATGAGGGAAACTTTTCTTCCTTTTATGCACCGTAGGTTGTAAAACTTCATCATACACCGGAGAAATATCCTGAACTTCTTGATTATCATCATCAAGGTCATCAATGATGTCCACTTCTTCCTCCAGAGGCTCTGAAACTAAGGTAGTCAAAGCCTTGATATGATCAGATAAGTAAGTTCCGTGAACTTGCTTCCACCACTCCTTATATTCAGTAGTGGAGTAGTTTTTAGGAGCTGGGGTTGCACATGGAAAGTAAGCTTTGGAGGTAGAGTTATACGAAGTGCAATGTCTCCAATGGTTGAATCCTTCTTCTAAAGATGCTTTCCGAAGGTTGGTTCTAAGCATCTTAGGAACATCTTGTAGGAAGCCAAATTGACGAGCAAACCTGTGAGGGGAGTAAGGCTCTATCACAAAATGACTACCCTGCCGCAAAGTGAGATAGCTAGTACGGATAGCCACCAGATGAGCCCAATTATCCCATTTCTTATTTCCATCATCCGTGTAGTGGATCGCTTTGTCTTTTGAAAAAATATTGCAAGTCCATAAGGCATTATCAGCTATGTGGATTCATTTGCGAGCATCTTCAGCATCGAAGTATCTTTCTCCCTGCTCTCCAGAGTATGTCACCATTCGAGGATATGCTATCTTACTTCCAACCGGAAAATGAGTTTTGAAGTAGTGAGCCAGCCAAGGATGAACGAAATGAATCGGAAAGGTTGATTTAATTTCAGATAAACTCGATGAGTTTGAAATCGCATTCAAGCCATTGTAAATGTTTGCCAAAACTGGAATAGCAAGACTCACTTTTTTTCCTGCAGCCATTAAGCTTGCCACTTTAAAGGTACTTGGTCGTATCAAGCCTACCTCGCCACCCGGAAGTGCAAACGCACAAAGCCAGCAAGCTAAGTAAGCGGCTAGATATGTCTCTTCTTGATCAGTTTGAGAAATGCCCAACTTTTTAAATTGATCTATCTCAGCAGACGTCCATGGTTGGTGACTCGAAATAACGCCAGTCGGGTTATAAGTTTTTTTTGGCCGAGAAGCCGTCTTTCTTTCAACACGTGTAGGAGGTTCAAGGTATGTTATAGCCTTCTTAGACCAAAAATCTACCTACTGGTCAATGGTTACATTTCTTCTGTTAGCACCCTTGCAAAGTACGTGATAGGCGCCAAGTAAAGATCTACAGCTACGCGGGATATGTAAACCATCCTTCGTGGAAAGTAATTCTTCTGCACAGGGCACAATTTCATCATACACATAACCCGCTATGGGTAGTCCCATCAAGTTGTATAAGTCCCATAAAGAAAGTGACATCTCTCCGAATTTGGTAAGTAAAGTGTTGGTGGAAGAACACCAAGCTTCACAGAAGGCCTTCATGATTTCACAGCTGCAATCATAGGTAAAGAGGGATGCAAAGACAGCATCATAAAGCTTTGTATTTCGAAGAATGGATCCGTATCGGCTTAAAATATCTTCAGTCCATCCCAGTAACCCTTGATGTAGTGGAAGTCTCCAAAAAACTTGATGGGTTCCCCCCAGGATGCTTTTCCTTTTGCAATGCAGCGTCCCAAAGAGGGTAAAGGTGCTGAATTGATTTCTGGCTCAATGTCAGCTCTCTTCAAGGTCCAACGTATGTTGTTTTTACTTGAAGAAGATTCATGAGACCAACATGCCAAGAAAAATTCGTTCTTGCTTCTTGGAGGGACATAAGCACAGTTCCCTAGCAAAGATTGCCCGGGTAAAAGACGAGTTCCTTGTGGTAAAGGTTGATGTGCATCTTCAAGAATAACCAAGTAGCTTGCGCCAAACTTTCCCGTTACAGTTTTGAAGAAAACCATATTGAAATTTGAGTTAGCCACAAAATTAAGCAATGAAATGTTAGAGACAAGAAGGTGGGTATAAGGTTAGTTTAAATCTATGAATTCAATTAATTAAAAGGCTCAAAATAAATTTATGGGTCAATTAATTAATGAAGTTTCAACATTTTAAATTAAATTCATGAGGAAAGAAGCATAGGATGATGGTTAAATAAATCATGGATTAAGTTATATATAAGGCTTTGAAAATGGGGACCGAAATATTAGGCCAGGAAGGCCAAATTGTTGGTTGGCCCAATTTAATATCTGTTGAGCCCAATTGGTTGGTCAAAATAGGGAAAATCAAGTTAAAATTTAGTGGTTGTTGGAAAATTGTTTCTTCCAGAAGTAAATGGGGTTGCGAGTTGCTGCCAGAGCCTGACGCATCTTTTCCAGAGATGAACGTGAAGCCTTGCTAAGCCGCCGCTGGTCTGATTGTTGTCTTCATCAGCGTGCTCCCTCAGTTTCACTCGTCGACCTCCCTCCCGCTCTTCATATCAATACCGTCGGAGGTGTGAACCCAACAAACGGCCACCATGGGTGGTCCATTGTTGACCGTTCTCCACCTCACGGTGAGAACCCGACAAGCAACCACCATGGGTGGTCCGCCGTCGATTGCTCTTCACCTCGACACCATTGGTCTAACTTCAGCCATCAAATCAATCTTCGGAGGTCTGTAACACCTCTCCACCCACTTCCGTTGGAGGCGCGAGCCCAACAAGCAGCTACCATGGATAGCCCGCTGTTGACCGCTCTCTACCTCACGGTGTGAGCCCGACAAGCAACCACCATGGGTGATCCACCGTCGATCGCTCTCCACCTCGACGTCACTGGTCTTGACTCCCTGTGTATGTTAAGGTCTTCTCTTCTCTTTTGCATGGAAAAGAAAGAAAGGAGAAAGGAAAAACAAAGAAAAGCAGGGAAAATGTGGAAGGGAGTGATGAAGCTTACCTTAATGATTATGTAAAGGGAAATAAACAGTTCAAATAAAGACTACTAAAGGAGCAAGAAAAGAATTCATGATGCAGAAATAAAGAAACAAGAAAAGCAAGAGAGAGTATATGCAGAAAAAAAGAGAACCAAGGAAGAAAGAAATACATGCAGAAATCAATAAAGAAGAAATAATGCAAGAAGAAAAATAAGAAAGAAGAACGAAAGGGGTTGGCGAAGCTTACCTTGATGGTTAGGTAAAGATTGAATTGAAGGTAGAGCAAAATTAGAGGTTAAAGAAACAACAAGAAGCAGGTACGTAGTAAAAGTACAAATATATGCAGAAATAAATAGATGAGTAGAAGAGAAAGTAATATACAGTTAAAAGGAATGAGGCAAAGAGAGAGTTACTTCCACTGTAATCAAATTTCTGGTGTGCTTCAACTTCTTGCAGTCTGGATAAAAAAAAAGGAAAATTATGTGAGGAATGTTGCTATGGAAAGCCTTGCATGAAAAAGCAGTATATGGTAAAGAATGATGAAAGTTACGCTTGCTTTGTCGATTTATGGTATGAGAGTTAGAGGCTGAAGCCCTTCTTATATAATGTTGGAAGTTTCTAAGGATAATTCTTTGTGAATATTTGACGTTTATCATCAAAGATTTTATTTGGAGTTATCTCTCAAAATCTGAAATTATGTGCGTATGGTTGAGTGGTGAAAATATGGGTAAGATACGGTGGTTATAAGGAAATATCTTGCAATATAAATATGGGTAAGATATGGTGGCTATGAGGGCAGTACTTCATGAAGATTTACGTATACTAAATAAAGGAAAGGTCAAAGCTAAAGTACAGTTTATAAAAGGGAAGTGAGAGGGCTAGTCCATTGAGTGAATTGGGCTGGCAGCATTCTCCTCTTTAGGCTCCAAGGTTATTGCTCCCATTATGGATATAAAAGTTGATGGGCTGTGGAAGTTTAAATTGAGAGATCAGAAAGAGAAATAAGTATAAAAATATTGCAGTTTGTCCACTACAAGAATAAATTTCAGTGAACAAAATGCAAGGGGGCATTTGTAGGCAATGAAATTTTATTGCCTAATAAATATAAATGCAAAGGAAAATATATTAAATATTGATTAAATATTTATTTATTAAGGAATTTAAATAAATTAATTCTTGAAGTAAATAAATAAATAATTGATAATTAATATAATTATTTGAGCCCAAATCCAAGTCAAGTGGGCTCAATTCAAGTCAAGAGGGCTCAATTCAAATCAAGAGGGCCTGACCCAAATCAGTAAACCCAAGAAATAAATCATGTGGGCCTGACCCAAATCAGTAAACCCAAGAAATAAATCATGTGGGCCTGATTCAAGTCAAACAAGCCCAGCAAATCAAATCCAGCAGGTCTAATTAATCAATAGGCCCGTATTCAGTCCAGCAGGCTTAATTAAAGGAGAAAAGCCCAACATATCTTTTCAAAGAGAAAATATCTCACAAGTGGTTATTTTCTCTACCTATAAATAAGGACCTTCAGTCCTCATTCCAGACACTCTGAAAATCCTGAAGACCTGCAGAATTCTGAAGATCAAGCGAAGATCCAAGTTCGATCAAGTCAAGTGAAGAATTCTGAAGATCAAGATCAAGCGAAGATCCAAGTTCGATCAAGTCAAGTGAAGAATTCTGAAGATCAAGATCAAGCGAAGATTCAAGTGAAGAGCAAGATCAAGATCCAAGTCCAAGCTCAAGATCTTCAAGTCAAGTTCAAGATATATTCAAGTCAAGAATCACATCCGATCAAAGACCAAGGTGCTAAGCCTCTTCGATCCGGTGTTCTTTATCAAATTCATCCAGCAGTCTCCGTGAAGTCAACGTTCTACCAAATTGAGCGGCATACTTCACGACAAAGATTCAAGTCAAACGTTTGATTCAAATAAATGCTCGACGCCTCCGGATAAACGTTTTAAAGCTTCAAGTCAACCCCGAGCTCGGACAAGCTTCATCCGAAGATCCGGCTCCGAAAGTTGAAAAAGTCAAGAAGTCAACTCAAGAGAGGAATCAGAGGATAGCTAGAGACTGTCTACTTAAATTCTCAATTTCAATCCATCTTGGATTTTCGTTGTAATTTCTTTTGTGTTTATTATTTTATAAATACAAATTTGTTGTTACATGTACTAACTCCCAATGCACATCCTTTAGATTATTAGAATCTAAAACCAAACATGCCTCCAATTACAAAGCAAAATTCAAATTTATAAGTGTCAAGAGGTCTTATGTAAAAATATTGTCAGAAACTTTTTGTGGTGAGATTTATACTCTCACAAGTGAACTCTTATGAAGTTGAATAAGTGTATAAGAAGGATTTCTAACACTTGTGATGAGGGATCAAATGAAAGAAATTATCAAAGCAACCAAGGTACAAGCATTCAAGTAACAAATGACTCATTTGAACTGAGAACTCAGAGTGACCAATCCCAGTTGGCCTGATCCATTTACACACAAACATGGACTCACTATATACATTATCTGCTATTTATAGTAAGTAATTAATATGAACTTCATCTTCTTGAGTCGGCAAATCGCCCCACCATCCTTATCCATTGACATCCTTTACCCTTAATCCCTCCAAACTCCAACTCCTCATCTTCGCTATCTGACTTCTCTAACCAAATGAGAGGCCAAGATCCACAGATCAGAGTTCTTTACGAGCTCTGGTCAATGATCCTTGACATCTTCAGGTCACCGCTGCCTCCTTTCCCGTCGCAGAGGCCGCAGTCGTCTCCGGCTGCTTTCGGGTTGCTTTTCATTGGGATCTCCATGGCTCTGATGTTGTTCGGAATGGTGACCTTCTTCATCGGGCTCGTTTTGATGCCGCTGGTCCTCATGCTGCTCTTGTTCTTCTGCTTCATTGCGGTTGTCTCCAAACTGTCAAGGATTGGTCAAACCATCCTCTGGCCTGCATCAGATTGCAACAAGGTTTAATTTGAACTGCCATTTATATATTCTTCATTGTATCATCACTTCAAGCTTTATGTTAATATATTTTCAAAATATTACACTTGCAGTATGGAATTACTCATGCAATCAACCAAAGACAATATTTAAGTAATGATTAGGCAGGACTCTAGAGGTTATAACTTATAATGATGCAATTCTTAAGATTAGGATTTGATGTAACGAGATCCTGCGATTTACTTACCCCACCAATATCCGAAGTGGATCCTTGTGGCAAAGGAAAACCACACGAGTAAGCATTCAAAAGCTTCGGACACTTCAAACTTCTCCACCTTTCTCTGCCTACTTTTTCTAAGTCTCCTTTATGAGCAATGTGTCTTTTGTAAGCTCTTATTTTGTAATTCTCTAGAAAAGCAATGGAAAAGGGGTGTTTCACATTCAATTATTGAGAAACTTACACACAAAAAGCACTTGGTGTCAACCTCCATCAAAAGCAATCCCATTCTCAAGCACAATATACTTTCCCTCCTTTCAAAACCTACCATCTCCATTACTCCCCCAAGTTTAGCATCATCCACCACACCACATCTTCTTCATTAAGCAACCATCAATCACTACAAGATGGCATTTCCCAACTCATTCACAATAGCCACAAAATAAGACACGTTCTCACCTTTCTTTGCAAGAACCATCACATAAGATTATTCGAATACATTCGCGAAACAGTGAGGGTGTGGAAGAATGGGACCTGATTGGGGGCCGGTGGTGGTGGCGGTGGCCATGTTCATCCTCCTATCGCCGGGGCTGCTCTTCCAGTTACCGGCTAGGACGAGGGTCATTGAATTCGGAAACATGTACACAAGTGGGATCTCCATCCTGGTTCATGCGGTTTTGTATTTCTGTATCTACACCATCTTGATTATTGCCATAGGAGTTCATATACATGCTGGATAGGTCTTGATTTAGATAATATTATAAGTTGTTCCAATGTTCCTTTCTTTACTTAATACACTATTGTAATCTATTACCAGTTTACTTCTTGTCAATGTTTAGCAGTCATTCATTCATATACACACAAGATTGAGTTCTTCAACTCAAAAGTCATTCTTTCTCCCAACAAGAAAATTCAAGATTTCTTGGTGTAGCTGTGGACTTAGCTAGTGAATATAAAATATGGATTTATATGAAGACAAGAGAATCAAGATTCCAGTTTATTAAAATTACAGCTATACATGAAAACAAATCCAAATTCTGGGACCCATAAATTAGGTGAACTAGTAGTCATAAAAAGTGATTTATCAACAAAGCTAAGAACATAGAACACAACTAAGAAGAGAGTAACAATTATTCAGAAATAAAGCACACAAACACATTTCTATTTCAAGATAACCAGCAACAAATTTAAAAAAAAAAAAAAGACAAGCTAGTCCTCCATTTGAGAGTAGTAGATCCGTGGATCTAGCACCGGCGGAAGGGCGACCGGATCAGCCGGTGTAGATGTGGAGATGGACGGCCAAGATGAGAATAGCATAGAGAACGAAGAAAATGATGGTGTGCACCGTAATAGATTTGCCATTGGTCTTCAAGGTTCCGAACTCCAGCAACCGGTTGTTGCCCGGAATCTGAAACAAAAGCCCCGGTTGAAGCAGTACGAACAGTACAACTCCGACAAGTACGGGCCCCCAATCCGCCATTTTAATTGGAAGCGAGATTTGGTGGAGTCGAAAAATGTAGATTAAGAAAATGTTTTAATCGAAGACAGTTGTTGGTATTCTGGATTCTGGTATCATCTGTTAACAGTAGCCATCAATCATGGGGAGTCGATAGTTGTTTGAATTTCAGCTTTGTTTCTTTTTATTGCCATTAATTAATCTCGGAGTTCAAATTTAAAAAGATAAATCTTTTCTGGAATTTATGAGAAAAAGCCCATCGGGCTATAATAGAGCATGAGTTGGGCTCTCACGGTTTCATTCCTCAAATACTTGGTTATTTTTTGAGAGAGTTCGTTTCACCAAAAATTCAAAATAAGATTACTACTCCCTCCATCTCATAATATATAACCTTCACATTTTTTTTATCAATTTTATTGACTTTTAAGGGTATTCTAATATTTTTAGGTAATAAATACTCCTTCCGTCTTGGAGATATTGACACCTTTTTTGGCACGGAGATTAATGAGTATAATAATTTAATTTAAAGTGAAGTGAGAAAAATAATATTTAATGTGTCGTGGGCAGTTGTATTAATAGTGAGTGTAATGTGTGTGTAGGCCTATGTAAATAAATAAATTATTTTTATGTGGGTCTCATGTTTTTAAAAAGGAAATATGTTAATTTCTGTGGGACAACCAAAAAAGGAAAGTGTGTCAATATCTTTGGCATGGAGGGAGTAAATTGTAAAATAATGTTATGAGTGTGAAAAAAGAGTGACAAATTTAAAATTGAGGTTATTGAAAAAGTGATGTTTCCATTTTTGGATGAAGTTATCGTAAAACAAGCAAATGAGAAAGTGTGAAAGTTATTATGGAATGAAAGAAGTGTTATATACTCCTATATTAATTAAAGAAATATTTAACCTTTATTATAAATAAAAGATAAAATAAATCAATAGTATTATTTACATATAAATAATTGAGGACAATTCTCTTGTGAGACATGTTAAAGCATGTCTATTATATAGATAAATTATGTTTAATGATTGTTAAATTATGTTTTCTAAAGTATGATGAATGATGAATTAAAGTATGATTTTAGAGTGTTATAATATGATTCATTATTGACATATTTTAACTACAAATAAGCATACTTTAGTAATGGGTCGGCCCGTCTCACAAAAAACCCGTCTCACAAGAGAGTATCTCATAATTGAGATATGGAGTACTTATAACTTATAAAAGTTATTCTAATTTAATTATGAAATTAATTTGAAATAAATAATCGAATCAATAAATTAATATTTTAGTAATTATTTTACTTGAATTATATATATAAAAACAGTAATTTTTTTTCAAAATTGTATTCATGTGTAAAGTATAGCAATTAATTAAATTATGAAAATTTTAAATAATTAATTATAAAATATATGATATTTATTTTATATAAATAATTAATTTAATATATATAAATAAATTAATATTTTAGTAATTATTTTACTTGAATTATATATATAAAAACAGTATTTTTTTTTCAAAATTGTATACATGTGTAAAGTATAGCAATTAATTAAATTATGAAAATTTTAAATAATTAATTATAAAATATATGATATTTATTTTATATAAATAATTAATTTAATATATATATATATATATATATATATATATATATATATATATATATTTAGGTAAAGATTTGTGTGAGATCATCTCATGTAAGGGTTTACGTGAGACGGATAAAAAGTGATAACTCATATAATGAAAAATGATAATACTATTTCATGAGTAATTTATAATATAAATGAAAAGTGATAACATTTTATAGCGAAAATGATAACTAATTAAAAAAATATAAAATTGTCTCATGTTAGACGGTCTCATGCAATACCTGCTCATATGGCAATGAATAGGGTAGGAAAGGTCCACCAAAAACCTCATTCCTTCACATTCAATGTGTGTTTCACTATTTCATCTAATTTCATTCTTTTTTCTTTTAATACGGTTTGTTGTTTGTATTTTTTTTCTATTTTTTAAAATTTAATTTTAGGGTTATAATTATAATTTTACCCTAATGGTTTATGGTATATTTAATTTTTAGAATTTAGGGTTTAAGGTATATTTCACTCCTATGGTTTAGGATTTAGTATAATTGTAATTTCACCCGTGTGGTTTAGGATGTACTTTACCCCAAAGGTTTAAGATTTATGGTATAATTATAATTTCACCCTTGTGGTTTAGGTATATATATATATTTTTTTTTAAGGTTTAAGGTTTAGGATATAATTTTAATTTTATCATTGTGGTTTAGGGTATACTTTACCCCAAAGGTTTAGGGTGGTTTTAGGGTATGATGAGCATTTTGTCAACACACAAAATTAATCCTCAAGTATAAGGATAGCAATTGTAGTTTCGATAGGTCATCAAGTGATTATCGTACCCAATAGACGGATTATTATCAGTTTTATTATGTTCTAGTTTACTAAGATTATGTTTGGCAAATTGGTTTTGAATTGTTACGAAATTAAATAGCAATTGACTTAAATAGCAATTAAATAATAGACAAGCAATAGAAAATATGGCTGTGATCAAGTAAGAAATTAGGTAGTTCTTTGGGCATCCAGTTTTACTTATTAATTTTCTTTCCATGCGTCATTGTCCGACTCTGCCTTGTGGTCTATGGACGCATGACTAAACCATGCAAATTCATCCTATAGACACAAGTAAACATGCGTATGACACGTGTGAATATCCTCGGAGCAAGAGATATAATTCACCCTCCTTTCTAGGTACTATCAGTATCAATTATTTTCTGTGTACTTAGTACTCTAAACCGATATGATCTCCCTTTATAGGTACTATTAGACATGCACCAAAAAATTAAAACCAGCAGTTCGAACCGAAAAATCGCCAGTTTTAATCGGAACTGGAATCGCCAGTTCCGGAATTGGCCAAAAAAAACCAGAATCGACTAAGGAAGGTTCGGTTCCGATTCCTCATATTTGGAAAAAAATAATAGTTCCGGTTCGAACCATCGATTTTTTAATTTAATTTTATTTTATTTTTTACGCTTAAAACAAAAAAAAATAAAACCGGAACCATCGATTCTGGAACCGAAACCTTCGTACCCCGGTTCGATTCTGATTCTCCCTACCTTGAAACCGGAACTGTCGGTTCGCAATCAGAATCGGCAGTTCTGAACTGGGGTGCATGTCTAGGTACTATGACGTTATACTCTTTATCCTACTTATTAACCCGAATAAGATTTAATTAACAAATATCTATATAAGATAGTTCTAATAAGACTTCGTAATCCCTTCACTTAGAATTATAACATGTAATCCAGCTCAGCGGTGAACGCACTCAATCAATAACCAAGATATGCATTCAAACTCTACATAACAGTTAATGATGCACAAAAACAATCGTGAGTATGAATTGAAAAGCATAATCTTATATAAAATAAACCACAAGTAGTGTTGTACGGAGTTTACACGTGAAAATTCAATTAACTTATAAAACTTTCATAACCCTAGAACTACCGGAGCAGTTCTAGCCCATGATTGATCTAGGAACAATCATGGTTATTTGGTATGATCTTACTTGACGCGCTAGACGAACCTCTCTTCATGACCCCTTCGGATGATGGTAGGATTTCGGTGGTGGATGGATGATGAATGACGTGTTCTTCTTTTTCTCTTGCGAAAGCTCTTCTTTTATACTGATGGAACCTCCTTACGGGCTTAGGATGGGTTTCGCTTGAAGCACACGTCAAATTTGATAAAAGACATCCAGAATTACCATAAATAAAAGCAGCAAGAATTCGTTCGACCAAGCTTGGATTGGTCGAGCAAGGCCTCCAACTCGAGCAATGATCAAGCAAGCTCTCTGTAAGTTTTTACACATTTTGCTCGACCAAGCTCATCTGCTCGATTAAAGTGATGCTGGTCGAGCAATACCTCCAAGTCTAGCAACCTTTCTGTAAGAATTGCGCATTCTGTTCGACTTCACTCATCCGCTCAACCACGATGATTCTGGTCGAGCAACCTCTCCAAGTTGAGCAAGCTTTCTAGACGAATCTGCGTATTCTGCTCGACTTGGCCACCTTGTTTGACCAAAGTGATAATGGTCGAACAAGGTCTTGAGGTCGAACGACCTTCGAAAATCGCTTTAAAAAATTGTGTCTTCCAATTCCGAGCTCTTTCTACTTTTTTTCCTGTACAAATATGCTCAGAAAGCCCTTGTGCCCTCTGATTCGTGACTTTTCCATAAACGTATCGATTCGTCTCAATAAAAGACTCAATCGTGCTCAATTTTCACGCAAATCAGAGCCCAAAATATGTGAATTTACACTCTCATCAGGGTATAATGGTCTTTTAAATATAATAAAATTTAAAAAAAATTAAAAAATAATATTAATTGTAAGGGGACCACATATTAATTAATTACAATAATTAGGAAGAGGTGTGGACTAAAGGTTCTACCAATTCATTTGGTGGAACCGGCTCCACCCTAGTCACACATACTATATATATATATATATATATATATATATATATATATATATATATATATATATATATATATATATATATATATATATATATACTTAAATTAATCATTAATTAAAATATTATTACTATTGTATAATTAATTAAGAATGTTTTACCTTTGTCATGATAAAACAAAAAATAAATTAAAAGAGTTATCTATACATAAATAATTTACTTAAATATTATATACTACTCTCTCCGTCCAACATCAATGTATCCATTTATTTTTTGCGCGTGAATTAAGGAGTAATATTATTTTATGTGTAGTGAGTAGTTGTATTAGTGAAGAATATGAGTTCCATATTTTATTTGTATTAGTGAAGGTGTGGGTCTCATATATGTCTAAAAAGTGAAATGGATATATTAAGGGTGGACGACCCAAAATAATATAATGGATAGATCGAGGATGGAAGGAGAAGTATAAATTTAGATGTATTCACATTATATATAGGAGGAGTCTTACATTAGACCGTCTCACGTTGATATAATTTTACACTTTTTTTAGTTAATTATCATTTTTAATTAAATATGTTATCATTTTATTAAAAAAAAGAGAGACTCTCTTTTGAGACGGGTTATTTGTGAGACGGGTGTGAGACGGGTTGATCCATCATTAAAGTATGCTTATTGTATATATAAAGTATACTTATTTGTAGTTGAAGTATGTTAATAATAAATCATCTTATAACACACTAAAATCATACTTTAATGCATAATTCAGCATACTTTATAAAACATACTTTAACAACTATTAAACATACTTTATTTATATAATAAGCATACTTTAGTAATGGGTAGACCCGTCTCACAAGAGACTTTGTCTAAAAAAAATATTGTTACTCTTTTTTAGACTACAAAATTGTACTCTCTCCATCCCAAAGTACTTACGTCTGTTTTTTGCACGGTGTATGAATATAATACTTTAATGTATAGTGAGGTGAGATAAATAATATTTTAATATAAAGTAGATAGTTTATTAATATTATGTGTGGACCCTATAAAATTTATATTAATTATTTTGTGTGGATCTCATTCACTAAAAAGAAAAACATAATTATTGAAGTAAGGCTCCTAAATAGGAGTTGACAAAATTACCAATTTTTTTGTATACCGCATTTATCGTATCGAAAATTATCGAATTTATCAAAAATTTAGGTATAATAAAAATTTCGGTACGTTATGGTGCTGTACTTAAATTTTTGGTACGTTATCGATAAGTTATTTTAAGAATTTCGGCATTTCAATACAGAAATACTACAAAATTGCGGTATTTTGGTAAATACCGATATGTTGAATCGATTTTTAATTGAATTAATATAATAATTTTAATTACATATATTATCCAATTCCATTCTATAATTCTAATTCTAATAATATATAATAGTAAACTGAAACGAATTAAAATTACATTATTAATGCCATATTTACAGAAACCCTATCCATTTGATTTTTCTCTCTTCATTTGAGTTGCCCTTCCCCCTTCTTCTTTCCTTTCCAATTTCAATTTCTATTTGTCTATTGGAACTCCATCGTCCACCATCCTCTTTGTCTCCTTGCACATCCTCCTTCTACGGAAGTCTACCACCACCATCTTTTTTCTTTACATTATTCACTGTCAATCTTCCTCCTCCCCAAAAGCCTTTGGCTCCTGCCCTCCTATTTTCATTTTAATTTTCTTTACTCTCTTCTTCTCTGTTTCTGTTTTTCATTTCACCAGCAAGCTTCAAACTCAATCCCACTTCATATGTTGACGCTTTCTAATCGTCACATTAGTATGTTTGCTTGAATTTTCAACAACGATTATATCCATACTCTTATTTGAAGATCTGAAAGTGAGGAGGAATGTTTATTGTTGCTTTATAGTATTTTTTAAAATATATTTGTATTGTTTATAAATATTTTTTTTTATTAAAATTATTTTACTGATTCTTGTTTATGTGAGAAATTTTGATAATTGATATATATTGGAGTGAAATATAGATTTCTTTTAATGTACTGGTATTTAAGAAGATATACTTCGGTATTACTGTAAAAAAAATGTACTCCCTCCGTCCCGTTTCAATATTTATATTTGTTTTTTGTAAGTTGATTAAGGATTATAATATTTTAATAGATAGTGGGTGGAAAAATATAGCATTTAATGCAAAGTGGGTAGGTGTATTAGTGTTGGATGATATATTAATTATTTTAGGTGGGTCCCATATTCCAAAAAGGAAAACGTAAACATTGAAATGAGACGCGCAAAATAGAAACGTAAACATTGAAACGGGACGGAGGGAGTATTTGTTATTAATATATCAAAATTTTGATACACCAAAATTATCGGTAAGGTATTGGTATGAATCTTTTAATACCTACAATTTTGGTACGGTATACGGTATAACTAGATTTTTTCGATATGGTATGGTATACCACTAATATGCCTAAAATTAGAGTTGTTAATAAGCCCGTAAACCGTGGGCCCGAACCGATTAACCCAAAAAAAACTAGGGTTAGGGCCAAGAAATTTGAGCCCGTTTAACATCCGGGCTTTTTGGCCCAAACCGATTAATCCGTGGGCTAATAGGGTTGACCCGTGGGCTAACCGGACCGGCCCGTAGGGTTGAAAATTATTATTATTATTATGTTTAATTAATTTTAACACCCATAATCTATACATCGACCACCCAATCCCACCCTACTCCCAACCCACCGTTGGACAAACTCTCACCATCTTTTAATTTTCATCTCTTTCTCATCTTTTTTCTTACTCTAACCCAAAATTTTCTCTAATGAATAAAATAATACTTGAATAAATATATTAAGATTAATTTAATTATCACAAATTCTTTTAATTTATATCTTTTAACAATATTTTGCATGTATTAATCTTAATTCTCTCAAATTTTAAATAATGTATTAGTTAATTTTGAATTTTTTATTTTATTTATAATAAATTATAATTTATAATTTTTTAAATATTTTTTATCGTACAACCCGCGAGCCCGGCCCGTTTAACCCGTAGCCCGTTAAGGTTAGGGTTAGGTTCACATTTTCATAGCCCGTTTAAACAGACCCGATTTAGCCCGAAGCCCGATTAGCCCGAAACCCGTTAAGGCCAGCCCTAATGGGTTAGGGCTGGCCCGTTTAACATCTCTACCTAAAATAGAAATATGTAACTATTATTGTAGGATGGAGGGAGTACATGAAATAATTCACAGCACCTTTATCACTTTTCATCGATAATTGATTATCACTTTGTATATCCAAATGGCATCCTACGAGACCTCCTCTTCTTCTTCTTCTTCTTCTTCATCTAGTCCCCTCCCTGAAGAATTTCATATCGATCGGATTAGCACACCCGAGCCACTAAGTTGTTGAAGGATTCCGCCTGGAAACGGGGTGGGATTCTATCACCCGAACTCAAAGAAACTTCGAAGCTGGGCTGAAACTACCCGAGTTTCTCACTACTCATGTGCCAATATAATTTAATTTGTGGTTTGTGTATTTTTATAATTATGTGATAATCATGTAATTATTATATGGTAATTGTTTTTATATTTTATTTTTAATTGCATTTTTTATTTAATACTCCAACCATCCCGCCGAAAGGTCCCCATTTTACTATATTAGGCGTCCCATTCAAAGGTTCTCATTTTCTTCTTTTAGTAAAAAGGGTCCACCATTACCCATCACATCCCTCTAATACAACTACCCAATATACATAAAATAATAATACTTCTTAACCACGTGCAAAAAGTAAACGACCACCTTTGCCTGGGACAGATTGAGTACATTTATGATAATAATGGTGATAATATGTGAATATATATGTGTATAAATATTTGTGTGCTTTAATTTGGATATATAATTAAATTGTTTTACATGTATAAATACATTATTCTTATTTATTAAGTATCACATGTATTCTCATAATAATAATAGCGATAAGAAAATATACATATATGTATATTAATTTGTAAATGTATTATATCTTAACTATTAAGTATTGCACGTATATTTATAATGAATATAATAATAATATATTATAAATAGTAATTACTAAAAATGGTAAGTGGAGGGTGGGGTGGTGGTTGTTTTGTGAGTCGGTAAACCAATGGATATGAGTTCCCATTTACATATTTGTAAATTTCCTTCATTTCTTTAAATATATTCATTTCTTTAAATATAGACATAAAAATTTAGGGCTATTGATTTGCCGCATCAACCCACTACCTTTAGCCACATCACCCCTCTATTCTTAATTCATTTTAAATTATACGTTTATAAATTTACCACTTTCATCTAACACAAATTATATACTCCCTTCGTCTCGTTTCAAGCTTTACGTTTACTTTTTACATAGAGATTAATGAATATAGTATTTTAATGTGGGCTGATAAGATGAGAGAATTAATATTTTAATGTAAAGTGGTAGTTGTATTAGTGTTGTTTGTGGTCTCATTGAGATACATTAATTGTTTTGTGTGGGGTTCATCTAAAAAAAAAAAGAAAATATAAAGTTTAAAATGGGACGCCCAAAATAAAAAGAGTGAGGCTCCTATGCACACGGAGCACATTCCGTGAGTCTTTGTAATTTTCATGCCCCTTTGCAATTTATACCCCTATCAATACATATGTTTAAATAGAATTGGAGGGGGAGGGTTGTGTTCACATGGGGACACGGGTGCAAGAGCTTTTGCCAAAAAAAAATGTAAAGATTGAAATTATTACCTAAAAATACTACATTACCTTCCAAAAGTCAATAACATTAATTAAAAAATAATTTTTGTTAAATTCGGTTTATACCATAACTGTAAAAATTAAATTGGAATAGAGGATCACTTTTTATTAAAAAAAAAATCCCAATATTATATTACAGGTGCCAAGTGGACAATAGTGACAAAACTACGCGGTTATAGGTCTAGTTTTCAATTACTCCCTTAGTACTACTATTTTCCAAGATGTGGAGGGACAAGGTTTAGATAATGTTTATTTTTATGAGGGGACATTATAAAGTGGATCATGTAATGTTGGTAAATAATTGAGCTTCTTTTTAGTAATATGGTCTTTCAACCACCGTCAGACCATCTCATGGTATCTAATTCGATACACAAATTGCATTTGATATTCTCAAGTAGAATGACGAAATGAGATCCCTTCAAGAGGAATATGACATGATATTGGTTGTTTCTTTCTTAAAGAGCATTACTCTTTGAGATGTAGAATGCTTTTTTAAAAAAAAAAAATTACTTACTCCATCTCGAATATAACTTCATTTTTATTGATCACCGTTGTTTTTTAAAAAAAAATATTTATTATTAATTTTATTGACTTTTGAGGGTAATATATCATTTTTAGGTAATAAATAAGGTATAAAGTATATTTTGTAATTGTATGTGTTGAAAAGTAATGATAATTTTAAAATTAAAGTGTAATTTGAAATTTTGGATTAAAATGTTATTTCTTTTATAATGGTGAATCTTATTGTTCATGAGGCGGGAATACAATTTGTTGTACATATTTGACAATAATAGAAGACGGTTCAAATTCTAAAAGCGCAAAAGGAAAGCTCAAATTTAGCTCAATAAAGTCTCATTAGTTAAAATAAAACGAAACAAATGGAAAGAACTAAAAACACTAACAACAATAGGACATGCGTCAATATCAAATTAATTTATGGTATTTAGAATTCAAATTTTGCTGGAGGAAGTGAAATATCCGGAGCATACGTATGCATCGTGTATTAAAGGATATTAAATTGAAATTTATACTCCCCCATCCCGGATATTTTTACCCGTTTGTACGGGCACGGAGATTAAGACGTTTTATTTTTTTAATATATAATGTAAGAGAAAGT
The DNA here is from genome assembly GCA_023678885.1 of Pogostemon cablin. Lineage (NCBI taxonomy): Eukaryota > Viridiplantae > Streptophyta > Magnoliopsida > Lamiales > Lamiaceae > Pogostemon > Pogostemon cablin. Next base: position 16,571,577 of record CM042963.1, read on the forward strand.
AGAGATAAATTGATAATTTAAAAAGAAAAAGTGAATAAAGTTTTTGGGAATGATGAATAAAATGTAAAAAAGTAATTAAAGTTATTAGGATTGTAAAAAGTAAGTAATAAAATATTATGTATTTTTGCCAAAAATGAAATGGGTAAAAATACGTGGGACACCCCAAAATAGAAAGTGAGTAAAAATACGTGGGACGGAGGGAGTATATCATTTTCGTGTATTATATTCTGTATTACACGTTATATAATTGACACTGGGTAAAAAAATAATAAAATCAATACCCATATTGTTTATACTTGTGTTTATATTTTTCTTTTCATGGTATAATTTATCTCTCTCTCCTACGTGTCATCCGTCTAATTGTACATATGAGATGTACCAAGATGATATAGAGAATTCAAACCGGCATGTTGGTATAATTTTCTTCTTTCTCCTACATGTCATCCATCCAACGGTACACATAAGATGTACCAAAATGATACAAAGAATGCGAAACGACATGCGAATAATATACATCTTTTATTTCAAGTAAATGTTTACATTTTAACATTTTGATTTGTTTTAAATAAAGTTTACTTTTTTTTAAAGTAAAATTCACACTAAATAATTAATATATATTCATGAAATCTAAGCACAACACTTTATAACAATTACTAACTATATACTCCCTCCGTCCCAAATTCATCTTCACATTTACTGTAGATACGGAGTTTAAGAAAAATTACTTTTTGACTTACTTTTGGGGGTTGTATGGTATTTTTAAGTAATAAATAAATGATAAAGTATGTTAGGTGTGCTAAAAAGGTGATGACAAATTTGATATTAAAGTAGAGTAGAGGGATATTAGTTAGTTGCTTTTTCCTTTTATGAAAGTGTGAAGTTGAATTTCGGACGGACCAAAACGGAAAGTGTTAAATTGAAGTTGGGACGGAGGAAGTATTAAAATATCATACTCATCAACCAACTATATATTAAAATATTAAATCTATAATTTTATATGTGAAATAGTAATGTAAAATGGAGTACCACAACACTTTTACGGATTGATTAAAAAAAATTTCCCTCTATCTGCTCGAAATAATGTCTTTTTTCCATTTTGGTCGTCGTCATTTTCTTTTTAAAACAAATGGGATCCACACACACTCACTAATACAATTAAAATATGAGCTCACACTCCCACTAATACAATTACTTACTACACATTAAATAATATTAATACTTAATCAACGTAAACAAAAGTAAAAGACTCTCTTTTACACACGGAGGGAGTATTATTTTTTTTGCTTACTTTTAAAAATATTTGGTATTTTAGGTAATAAATAAATGATAAAATATTTTACATGTATAAAATGTTAATGTCAAATTTGAAATTAAGTTACGGTATAAACTTATGGGTTTGTTACTTCCTTTTATAAAGTGTGTAGATTAGTTGAAAACAAATAGAAATAGAAAAGTTAAATATGAGTGGAGAATGGGGGAGTATATTTAATTCATGTAATTGGAGAAAAGCAAAAGTTGGAATTATTAATGAATATATCCCTCCCTCCATAGAAATTTAAAGTTAAAAAAGAGAGATGGCATCCCACCCACCCCACATACTTCCCTTTATATATATATATATATATGATTTAGGCCTTAATCCTATGATTTACGATTAACAGTCTTAGAGAGAGGAGAGAGAGAGAAAATGAGGGATTATGGTGGTCTGCTGATAGCAACAGCACTATTTGCGTTATTGTGTCCGGGACTAGTGTTCCAGCTGCCGGGAAAGCACAGGCCCGCCGAGTTTTTGAACATGAAGACAAGTGTTGTCTCCATGCTGCTGCACGCCACAATCTACGCCTTGCTTCTTATCCTTTTCCTTATCCTTCTTGATGTACACCTCAATGCTTAGGATTACGATTAGGATTATTTTCCTCTCACCCACCTCCTTAATTGCCTTCTTTTCTTTTACTTTCCTTTCTTTCTATGAATTTACTCATTTACAGGCTTTCCAACTTTAAATAAAGATGTGATGTAAATGAAAATAATAATAATATTATTTATAATTTTAATACTTCATCCGTCTCATAGTAAGAAGGTCTTTTGCTTTTTACACATGAATTAAGGAGTACTCCTATTGTGTAAGAGGGTCTTTTGCTTTTTACACATGGATTAAGGAATATTATTATTTAATGTGTAGTGGGTAGTTGTATTAGTGGGTGTGTATGAATCCCATGTATGGAAAGAAAGAAAGAAATTTTTTGGTGAAACGCAAAAAAAGAAAAAAAAAACCCTTTTTGAAAAGGATATGGAGCATGTATTAATGTATTATGCTGATTTAAATAAAAAATAAGAAAAAAAAAGAAAGAAAGAAAGAAGAAGGGACCGAATTTTTAAAATGTGGAATAGATTATATATCATGGGTGGCATGAAACATCGTTCTTTATTTTAAGAAATTGTGATTTAAAATGGAATCGGATTCCAGCTCATTAAACATACAAGTAGTTATAATGGATTTTATCATATCTATCATGCGAGTAAGATTAGACATTAAACTCTACTAGGAGATTTAATAAATCACAATTTATAGAAAAAGAAAAAAAATTGCTTCATACATGAAATCGTTCCATAGAATACTCCACTCTTTAGTTCAACAAGATTGCAAAGGCCCTTAAAAAGGGAAAATTAGATGAAATTTAATTAAAAGTCTTACTACCATTACCATTTAATAGAGATGTTAAATGGGTGGGCCTAACCATTGCCACTTTTATAAGTTCATGGGTTGAATGAGTTCACGTTAGATGGACTTTTAATTATGCAAACCTAGCCCTGATATTTGCAAACTTTGGCTCTGGGCTATAAACGGAACAAAGAATAAAAAAAATATTAATACACAATATAAAAGGATAAATAATTAAGCACACAATATCTAATGTTATCCGACAATGACTTGTGTGAAATGTCTCATGTAAGCCTTCAGTGAGTCGGGATAAAAAGTGATAATATTATTATCACTTTTGCTATAAAAATATTATCACTTTTTATTTATATATAAATTATTTATGAAATAGTTTACTGCACTATTATTATTTTTCATCAATTGAGTATCATTTAATGACATTAATTATGTTATCATTACAAGACTTACGTAGATAATCTGACGGGAGACTTTTATCCTCACGTACCTCAACAATGAAACACTAATTTATAAGTTCAAATATCAACAATTAATTAAAAATCATTTTAAAATTCCAAATACGTAGCTTTAAAAATATTCCAAATATGTAAATTTTATTTGTGAATTGAAATAATTCAAATTTCAATATTTTTTTAAGTGTTTCTTATTTTTAAATTCTTCTATTAGACAATACAATAAAGTATAGTGAGTTGGGGTTCATTACATTATTAATAATATAATTATCAATAGAAAATATTATTAAAATACTAATAATTATCATTAATAATAATAATTTAGAGTCCAACTTAGTGCACCTGGTGCACTGGAAGATCTTAATCATTAAATTAAATTTTAATTTAATCTTCACCATTAAATAAAATAAAAAGATAAATAATTCTAAAAATAACTACCCAATACATCATATTTTAAAGGGATCTTCATTTAAAAGGTCTAGTCAACATTAAATCTTATTTAAAAGGCCTGAGGTCATAAAATTTTATGTAAATGGTCTCCCTTTAAAAAAAGGGGTTTTTACTTAATTATTAATACTTTAGGGGCTTTTAAGAAAATAATAAAAGTTTGGGACTTTTTTATAAAATAAAAAATGGGGGATTTTACTAAATTATTAATATTTTATGGATTTTTGAAAATTAGCATTTATACCCATAACGATAACCATTTCGTTTTATCGACTTGTATGTCGTTATTCAAAATTTGAGTTATTGGAGGGTCGTTTCAGTCAAAATTTCTCACATTTACCTCATTATACACCATTCGATTTATTTTTTTAGTGAATAGTCAATTTAGTATTGTCTGGCTCCATAACGGAATCATTCCGTTATAACGACTTGCACGCCGTTATTCAAAATTCGATCAATTTTAGGGGCATTTCATTCGCTTGGATCTCCACATACAATATCAAAACATAATATTCTAATAAATTAACAAATGGATATTGATATTCAGTCACATATGAAGTATCTCATACATGTTAAATAAACAAAAGTATATAAAGTATACAGTTTGAATACGAAGTATTACAAATGTGAAGTATCCCACTTAAATTTTTGAATGGGTTTGTAGAAATATTATGAAATCAAGGCATGTGTTTAATATGAGGTCCCAAACGCATAACTTAATTGTCATGTACGAAAATATGCGTGTTTATGCCCCATAATGGAATCATTCCGTTATACCCACTTGTATGTTGTTATTCAAAATTTGAGATATCTCGGGGTCGTCTCAGTCAAAATTTCTCACTTTTACCATCATTGTATGCTATTTGATTGATTTCTATAGTGTTTGTAAATTAAGCATTGTTTGACCCCAAACGGAATCATTCCGTTATAACGACTTGCACGCCGTCATTCAAAATTCGATCGATTTTAGAGGCCTTTTATTCGCTCGGATCTCCATATACAATGTCAAAAACATAATATTCTAATAAATTAACAAATGAATGTTGATATTCAGTCACATATGAAGTATCTCATACATGTTAAATAAACACAAGTATATAAAATATACAGTTTGGATGCGAAGGATTACAAATATGAAGTATCCCACTTGAATTTTTTAATGAGCTTGTAGAAATATTATGAAATCAAGACAAGTATTTAATATGATCGTCCAAACGCACAACTTAATTGGCATGTACAAAAATATGCATGTTTATGCCCATAACGGAATCATTCTGTTATACCCACTTGTATGTTGTTATTCAAAATTCGAGTTATCTCAGGGTCGTCTCAGTCAAAATTTCTCACTTTTACCATCATTGTATGCTATTTGATTGATTTAAATATTGTCGTATTTTGGTTCAATTTTTTGGAATGATTTACAATGTTAATTTTACCTATATTTGTGGTCAGGTATTGTGAGTGTTTTGCTTCTGGATTTTCTTGTGATGATTGCAACTGTGTGAATTGTCATAACAATGCTGAAAATGAAACTGCCAGAAGAAAAGCTGTTGAGGCTACTCTGGAGTGCAATCCAAATGCATTCAGGCTAAAAATTAATAACAAACCACATGGATATCAGAGTACTGTCTGAACTTGATTTACCTTCTTAGAAGATAACATGTTCAGATTATTTCTTCAGTAAAAAATGAACATCTTGTGTCTGTCTAGATAATGTTGATTTTATTTTCTTGGTACTTTACATCAAATATCAGCTTTATAATGTTGTGATGCATCTAGTTGGCAATTGCATTATGTAGAAGTGATAATTGAACTTCTTTGCTGCCATAGGTTAGGTATTGAGTTCTATTTCTATGCTTGTTTATCCTTAGTAGTCATCATCAACATTACTTGTTAAGTAACAGTAATTATTACTGGGTAGGTTTTTGTTTGCATGATAATATTGAAGCAATGCTCACCTAGCTGCTTTTGGATACTTGAGGAATATGAAGAAACAGAATATTTTTTAATGATATTTTAGGATAGGAACTTGCCCAACAATGATTGCTGTAAGTTGTGCGTAATTTTGACGGTGGCTACTCTATCTGATTTCATACCAACAGTCGGTCTAGGGTACCGAATTTAATAATACAAGCAAAAAAATAATACTCAAAATTGAAGAAAGTTAGCTTTACCAATCAAGAAAGTCCCACTGGTAGTTTATTAATAAACCATAAATTAATTTGTAAGCATGCATGTTATCATCATAAAACTTGATTAAAATTCTTAGAGGTAGCACATGGGCACATATGAATATCATTATTGAGTAATAGCTTGTGCATTCTCTATCTATAACTTTCCAAAAGCATGAATGTTGACTTGTTAACAATTGGAACATAAATGAAGTGCTAAAGACTTATTTCTTCATCAACAAGATCTTGTTACTTGGTGCATCATCCTTTTGTCAATTATTTATTCATTCATTTATCTATTTTTAATCTTTATAACGTGAAAAATATTGCTCAATAGGCTAACCAAATTAGAGCTTCTGTACCAATCTCTTTATTGTCGTCAATACCTGGTAATGTATCACTTCTAAACCTATCAAAGTTTACTAGATTTGCATTTTTTTTCTTTCAATATATATTTATTTTTATTTATTTTCCTCCAGCAATTCTTCGTGCAATGATGAGTGTGTAAATTCACAAGTTTGACGCTATGTTTTGTGCTAGTTTTGGAGAGTTTTGATGTGGAAATAGGTGGAAAACCTATATATATTGTGAATTAGCATGAATCAGGTGTTAGTGGAGCTGTTGAGTGTTTTCTTAGCAAAAACGGAGTGAAAGAGCCAAGAATCGAAGAGACGGAGTCGAAGCCACGCGAACCGCCCAAGAATTAGGTGGGTTCGACCTGGCTGGAGGAGGGTTCGACCTCTCCAGCAGGTCGAACCAACGTTGCTGAACGTGCAGAGATGGATTCGACCACGACTCGGCTGGTTCGACCTGGCCATCAGGTCGAACCATGGTCGAACCAGTTTGCAAGAAAGAGGATTCGACCACGACGTTTGGGTTCGACTTACCAGTTGGTCGAATCGGGAGCGGGAGTTGTCCAGTGCTGAGGTTCGACCTGGGGTTCGACCAAGGCCTAAGTGGTTCGACCTGTCCAGAAGGTCGAACCTGTGCAGAATTCTTCCTGTAGCGGGGTTCGACCTGGGGTTCGACCTGTGGCCAGGGGTTCGACCTGTTTGACGTGGTCGAACCTGTGTGCGAGAACTTACCTTATCTAGATTTTCGAGGCCGAAACGCGTGAGATCATTTAGAAAGCCCATTCCAAGCCCTAGAGACGTGATTACAAGTATAAAAGGAGGCTCATACAGAGAATAAAGAGAGCTTTTGATCGTCAATCGTAAGAGAGACAAGAGTAGAGGTGGTGATCCATCCGGAGGGTTGTGACAGAGGTTCGCTGAAGGTTCAAGTAAGAATGATCAATCTAACCATGATTGTTCCTAGATCAATCATGGGCTAGAACCACCTTAATAGTTCTAGGGTTATGAAAGTTTCATGATGTAATTCGTGTTTCGTGTGTAAAACTCCGTACAACACTACCTGTGGTTTGTTTTATATAAGATTGCATATGTAATCCATACTCATAGTCGTTTTGTGCATCAATGATCATTGTGTAGAGTCTGAATACATAACATGGTTATTGATTGAGTGCGTTCACTACTGAGCAGGGTTTATTGTTATAATTCTAAGTGAAGGGATTCCGAAGTATTATTAGAACTGTCTTATATGAATATTCATGAATTGAATTAAATTCGGGTTGATGAATAGGATGAAGAGTATAACTTTATAGTACCTAAAAAGGGAGATCAAATCGGGTTAGATTCTAGACGTAGAAGATAATTGATTATGATAGTACCTAGAAAGGGGGGTGAAGCATATCTCTTGCTCCGATGTTATTCACACGTGTCAAGCGCATATTTACTTGTGTCTATAGAGTGAACTTGCATGGTCTAGTGATGCGTCCACAAACCACAGGGCAGAGTCGGATATCATCACATGAAAATACGAATTGCTAGTGAAACTGGATGACCCGACGAACTACCTATTATTCTTATTGATCACAACTCACTTTTCTCTACTCTTGCTATTTCTTTTTGTTATTTCGATTAGAAATTATTATCCATTAAACCTATTCAACTACCAAACATAGTCTAAAATATAATAGAGGAATACAAAATTGATATTTATCCGTCCCGTGGGTTCGATATTGTAACTTGGTCATCTTTGCGACTACAATTGATATCCTTATACTTGAGGATTAATTTGTGTGTTGAGAAAACCCCTATCAAGTTCTTGGCGCCGTTGCTGGGGACGGCGTAAAATATCTTTTTTGTGTTATTTCTAGTTTATTAGGACTATTTACCTTGTTTTGTTGTTTTCTTTCTTATTCGTTTTAGGTGTATGCTCACAAGATCAAAGAAAGGTAATCTTGAACCGTATAATCATGAGATTGGAGCATCATCAAGAAAGAAGAAGAAGAAGAAGAGCAAGGCAAAGACAATAGACCCAACTGAAGCTCTGAATTTTGGAGTCGAGGTTGACGAGCAGATTTCACAAGTGATTGAGGCTACAACTGAAGTTAATTTGGAAGTAGAAACAGTCAAAATGGCAGCGAATCCGGATAATCTAGCCATCCGAGAGGTTTTCAGAAATAATGGGGCTGGAAATTATGAGCTTTTAGGAGCAAGGGGAACTAACACAGCGTTCGATCTTCATCCCGCTCTTATTAGCATGATAGAAAGAAACTCCTTTTCAGGAGGGTCTTTCGAGGATCCGCAGCAGCATCTGAACAAGTTCTTGGGCTATGCAAGTACTCAAAAAGACGTAGGAGAACATGAAGATGCTAGGAAGATCCTTTTGTTCAAATTTTCGCTTACTGAAAAGGCGAGGGATTGATACGATACTATTAACGCAGCTGAGTGCACCACGTGGGAGCAATTGAAGTTAAGGTTCTTGGAGAGGTATATGCCACCTTCAAAGGTATTTAAGATGAAGCAGGATATTAACCAATTTGCGATCAGTGGAGGTGAGAAATTTCATGAAGCGTGGGATAGATTCAAGGACATGCTCAGGAAGTGTCCTCAACATAGGTTATCTAAAGCCCAATATATCAGTATATTCTATAATGGATTAGACTGTGAATCAAGAGTGCTACTTGATGCTTCTTCTAATGGAGCATTGCTTACGAGGGATTGGCCTACTGATAGAGTTAGAGGTACGTATGTTCTTGGAAAGGTAGCTCAGGTTGAACAAGCAATGGTGAAAACAAAGAGAGAGGATGAGATCGTTTCAAGCTTGTCCAATATCAACAAGCTACTTGAGTCTCAACAGAAGCAGATCAGCGAGATATCTCAACGAGTGCCAATCATGCAGCAAGAGATGATGAATAATGGAAACATCCAAGAAGAATTGGAGGAAGCAAATTATGCCATGGGTCAAAGTATTCAAGGAACGAGGTACCCAAATTAAGGAAACCGGAACTACCAAGGGAACTATCGAGGGAACTTTAATAATCGTGGTCCATCTGGTAGTTATCAACAGCAACCAAGGAGGCCTGAATTTTCATGGAGCAATACGAACAATGCAGTGCAACTTCCGATGGGTGTTGATCCGGGAGAAAAGGTGGAAGAAGGGAAGCCTGGTTTCGAGGATACTGTGAACCGGTACATGGTAAAGAATGATGAAAGAGTGAACCGCCTTGAGGCAAAGCTTGAGAAAAAGATCGATGATCACCACAGAGATTTGTCCACTCAAGTGAAAGATCTCACATTGTTGATGGGTACAATTGCAGAGAATGTGAACACATTGACTCAAACTGTAGGAAAAGGAAAGTTTCCGTCTCAGAGTATAGAGAATCCGAAGTCGTGTAATGCCATCACACTGAGGTCGGGAACGCAGTACGAGGGACCAATGAGGCCGGAATCAAAGTTGGAATTTTCTAAGCCTCGGTTCGACCAAAATGCAGAGGGTTCGACCAACTTTTCAGGTTGAACCCAAGTCGAACCTCATCGGCCAGAGCACTCTGTTTTGACACAGGAGCGGTTCGACCAACTCTTCAGGTCGAACCCAGGTCGAACCGAAGGATAGAGATTATACAGTGAAGCGGTTCGACCAAGGGGGCAGTGGTTCGACCTCCAATGCTGGTCGAACCCAAGTCAAACCTCTGGAGCAGAATGAGATCAGTCTTCCAGGAGAGAGGTTCGACCAATACACTCCTGGTTCGACCTCTCAAACTGGTCGAACCCTAGTCGAACCTCGCCGAGATGTTTTGATTGATGCACCTGTTGTTCCTTTTGATGTTGATGCAACTCCAGTGGTACGGAATGAGCAAAGTACAGACATAATAGCTGAGAAAAAATGGGAAAGAGCTAAGCGATTAAGAGCCGAAAAGGAGAAAGCGGAGAAGGTTGATCGTGATGAATAGGGGATTCCCAAAACAAAGATACCTCCACCGTTTCCCTACAAGCTAGTGAAGAAAGGGTTAGAAGAGAAGTTCAAGAAGTTTTCAGAAATAATGAACAAGATAAGCTTGAACATCCCTTTTTCAGAGGCAATCATGGAGATGCCATATTATTCTCGATTCCTTAAAGACATATTGATGAAGAAGTGAAGCTTAACCGGAGTTGAAACGGTAAACTTATCTGAGAATTGTAGCTCAATTATTCAAAAGAAGTTGCCACCAAAGATGAAAGATCCGGGGAGTTTTACTATTCTATGTGAAATCGGGAAGGGGCCAGCACGGCGAGCTTTGTGCGATCTAAGGGCAAGCATCAATTTGATGCCGTTGTCCATCTTTCAGAAGCTTGGTTTGGGGGAGCTGACCCCGACAACTGTTGCTCTCCAATTGGCAGATAGATCAATGACGTTTCCGAAAGGTATTGTTGAAGATGTTCTTATAAAAGTGGAGAAGCTAGTCTTTCCTGTGGATTTCCTTGTACTAGAAATGGATGATGACAGGGATAATGTTCCTTTAATCTTGGGGAGGCCATTCCTTGCTACGAATGGAGCTATGATAGATGTTCGGAAGGGAGAACTGAAGTTGAGAATGGACAAAGAAGAAGTACTTTTCAACTTGGACAAAGCAATGAAGATGCCAATGGAGTCCCAATGTTATAGTATTGACGTGGTGGAGGAGATTGTGAAGGAGGATATGTCTCTGATCTTGTCAAAGGATCCTCTTGAGACATGTTTGATGGAGTCTCTTACTTATCCCACTACGGAGCTTGACGGACTTTCTAACGAGGTATGTATTGAATTTCTTGAAAACTTACTTGCTTTGGGTGATGACAGGTTTGCATTGGAAAGAAATAAGGTGGAAGAAGTCAAATGGACCAGGAAGTACTTGCCTTTGGATAACGAAAACACTCCAGTGGAGGAAAGAAAAGAGGAGTTGAAACCATTGCCGGACCACTTGAAGTATGCTTTTCTTGGTGATAATGCACAATATCCGATAATTGTATCTTCTTCCCTTAATGATGATCAACTTGAGGAGTTATTAGATGTCTTAAGGAAGTACAAGTCTGCAATAGGGTGGTCACTTGATGATTTTAAAGGTATTAGTCCTTCGTATTGTATGCATCGGATTAGGTTGTTGGATGAAGCCAAAGCTAGTGTTCAGAATCAGCGTAGGGTGAATCCCGCAATTCAAGAGGTGATAAGGAATCAAATTCTTACGTGGTTGGATGTTGGAATTATATATCCTATTAGTGATAGTCCCCATGTGAGTACATTGCATGTAGTTGCTAAAAAGGGGGGCATGACTGTAGTAAAAGCTGAGGATGGAGAAGCTATAGCCACGAGAATTCCTACGGGATGGCGTACATGTGTGGATTACAGGAAATTAAATGAGAACACGTGTAAGGACCATTTCCCTCTTCCGTTTATGGATCAAATGTTGAATCGTCTTGCAGGGTATGAGTTTTATTGTTTCTTGGATGGATACTCGGGGTATAATCAAATCATGATTGCTCCCGAGGATCAAGAAAAGACCACTTTTACTTGCCCCTACGGGACCTTTGCTTTTAGGAAGATGCCGTTTGGATTGTGTAATGCGCCCGCTACTTTTCAGAGATGCATGATGGCAAATTTTGATGGTTTGATAGAGAAGATCATGGAAGTATTCATGGACGATTTTTCAGTCTTTGGTTCTTCTTTTGATATGTGTTTGTCTAACCTTGCTGTTGTTTTGAAGAGGTGTCAGGAAACTAATCTTATCTTGAATTGGGAGAATTGTCACTTCATGGTGAAGGATGGGATTGTTCTTGGGCATCATGTTTCTGCCAAGGGATTACAGGTAGACCGTGCTAAAGTGGTGGCAATTGAGAAGCTTCCACCACCGACCAATGAAAGAGGAGTGCGGTCCTTCCTTGGACACGCCGGTTTTTACAGGAGATTCATTAAAAACTTCTCAAAATACTCTAAGCCCTTATCTCATTTACTTGAAAAGGATATTCCTTTTGTGTTTAATGATGAGTGTCTAACAGCTTTTCAAGTTTTGAAGGAGGCACTTATTACTGCCCCTATCTTGATCACACCGGACTGGACTCAACCGTTTGTACTTATGTGTGATGCAAGTGATGTAGCATTGGGTGTGGTGCTTGGGCAGCTAAGGGAGAAGAAGTTTTGCGCCATTTACTACGCGAGTAAGACTTTCGATGCGGCACAGAAGAATTACACGGTAACTGAAAAGGAGTTTTTGGCTGTTGTGTATGCATTCGATAAGTTTCGTCAGTATTTGGTTGGCATGAAGACGATTGTGTATACGGATCACTCAGCGATTCGTTATTTGATGGAGAAGAAGGAGACGAAGCCTAGGATTATAAGGTGGATTCTACTACTGCAGGAGTTTGACTTGGAGATTAGGGATAAGAAAGGAACAGAAAATGTTTTGGCAGATCACTTGTCAAGGTTGGAAACTAGGGAGCATTGTGATAATTCTTTCGAGTATATTGAAGAGATGTTCCCTGATGAGAAGATCATGGCTGTGGCTGTTGAAGGTACCGAGCGAGCGTGTGTGGTTGCAGCGCAAGGTATGGATCCATGGTACGCGGATTATGTTAATTACATTGTCATTGGTGAAATTCCAAGGGATCTCAACCGATATCAACATGCGAAATTTCGTAGGGAAGTTGAGATATTTATATGGTATGATCCGTTTGTTTACAAGATTTGTACAGATTCTATTGTCCGAAGATGTGTACCCGAGATGGAAATGGAAAGTGTGCTGGAGTTCTGTCATGCACAACCAAATGGGGGGCATTTCGGAGCGCAAAAGACTGCAGCTAAGGTACTTCAATCTGCTCTTTATTGGCCTACATTGTTTAAAGATAGTGAGAGCTATGTGGCGTCTTGCGATAGATGTCAGCGCATGGGTAATATAGGTAGGAGAGATGAGATGCCATTGCAGCCTAGCATAGTCGTGGAGATATTTGATGTATGGGGGATCGATTTTATGGGGCCTTTTCCCCCGTCGAATGGGTTTCTCTACATTCTTCTTGCGGTGGATTATGTTTCGAAGTGGGTGGAAGCGATTCCTACTCGTGTTAATGACTCAAAAGTTATTTTATCTTTCCTGAAGAAACATATTTTTGCCCGTTATGGAGTTCCTAGAGCATTAGTTAGTGATGGAGGTTCCCACTTCGTCAATAAATTTCTGGAGAAGGTGCTTAAGGATTATGGTGTTAAGCATAGGGTTACTACACCCTATCATCCGCAAGCGAATGGGCAGGCAGAGGTCTCCAACCGTCAAGTAAAGCAGATTCTAGAGAAAGTGGTAGGAACTAATAGAGAGGATTGGGCTATGAAGCTTGATGATGTGTTATGGGGGTTCCGGACCGCTTACAAGACGGTGTTAGATATGTCACCGTATCAAATTGTCTATGGGCAGCCGTGCCACTTACCTGTAGAAATTCAACACAAAGCGTTTTGGGCTTTGCGTCGCTTGAACTTGACCCTTAAGGATGTGAAGGAGTTGAGGATAACTCACATGAATCAATTGGATGAGTTTAGGAGTCGTGCTTACAAGAATTCAGAGATTTATAAGGAAAGAATGAAGAGGTGGCATGATTCTAAGATTTCATACAAGGAGTTCAAGCAAGGAGATGAGGTACTACTTTTTAACTCTCGTTTGAAGCTTTTTGCAGGCAAGTTGAAGTCTAAGTGGACGGGACCGTTCATGATTCATCGAGCCTTAGGAGGGGGGAGTTTTGAGCTTATTGACAAAGATGGAGACGTTATCATGGTGAATGGGCATCGATTGAAGCATTATAGGTCGCCGGATGATGCGTGTGTCATTTTTGATGATACCTTGTTCTGATTTGGTACCGTCGTGACTCTATGACGTTAAACATGAGCGCTTGTTGAGAGCTTACTCTTCCGTTTTATTGCTTTATTTCTTTTGTGTGAGTAAGAAATTTTTATATTTAAGATGCTTACTAATCGGCAATTACATCTCTTTTCAAACTTAGTTTCGACTTACGTTTTTACTAAGTTTGGGGGGGTGTGATGTTATTACCTCATTGAAGCATTAAGAGTATAATATTTTCTTTGTATTGTTTGTTAGGGGAGTTGGTTTTTGCGGCCATATTGAAATTTTAATCGATTTTGATGTGACGATTTTTTACAACTTGCCTAATGTTCAGTGGTTTTTGGTTGTGTTTTCTTTTACGGAGATACTCATGAATGATGTTATGTGGAACAATTTTTGAAGTTGTGCTCTAGATTGTACCTAATGAAGTTGTGTTGAAGCTTGAAGTATGTAGTGAATGAAGAACACTCAGTTTTGGAAATCAGGAGGAAGGTTCGACCAACTCTAGGAGTGGTTCGACCAGAGCCAGAGGTCGAACAACAGCAGAGGAAGTCGAACCGGCGTCGAAAGTTGTCCAGAGAGGAGGTTCGACCTAAGCCATAGTTGTTCGACCTGATCAGGAGGTCGAATCTATGGTCGAACCTGTCAGTTGGAAGCACTCTGTTTTCCAGAAGAAGGGTTCGACCAATTCAAGGAAGGTTCGACCTGTTTAGCAAGTCAAACCTCTGGTCGAACCGAGAAGATCGTTTATCCAGAAGAGAGGTTCGACCTCGCCATCCATGGTTCGACCTGTTCAGGTGGTCGAACCCGAGGTCGAACCAAGCCAGGTACGCGATTTAAGTTCGATTTTTCAGAGGAGTTCGATCACTTTTTCGAAACACCAAACCTCGAACCCTCTTCGAACCTCTACACCCTTGCACAAATTCTTCAATTACACTTGATTTCACACCGATTACACAATACTACACCTTGAATTTTCAATTCGGTCGCGGATTTGGGCGGATTTCGTCGCGAGTTAGGGCTGAAATCGCGATTTTTGGTTGTTGTGTGTTCTCGATCGGTTGTTCACCATGGGCAAGTCACAAGGTATGTTTTTCCAACTCAATTACTCTAGGATTGAAGGTTTAGGTAAGAAATTCGATGTGAATAAGAGGATTGATGTTGAGTATGGTTGAATTTCATGGTGAATGTTGATATTATGATTTGTTTCATATGAATTCTTGTTTCTTGGTTTTTGGTTGATTGATTATTGATAGAACTTGGATTTTTATGTGGATTAATCAAGGATCTAGAACATATCATAGAATGAGCATGTTGATTTGGTTTGAAATTGATGAAATTGAAGTAGTTCATTGAGGGAAACATGTTGAATTTTTGATTGAATTACTTGAATTGCTTAATGCATGCTTGTTGGTTATGTTTTGATGATTAAGGAAGGTGTGATTGAAGATGTTTTGAGAATGTTGAATAAGCAAGTGGTGTTGAGATGGTAGTTTGTTTGAATATGCATTAATGCTTGAAGTCTTGAGTAGAGTATGTGATGTGCTAGTACAGTACTTGCTTTCTTGTCTTGTTGGTTGGATTGAAGTATTTGTTTTCAGGAAAGGGACAAGGATCAAGTAAAGGAAAAGGAAAGGCAGAGGAGGAAAGATAGAAGAAGAGGCATGACAGGCCTTCAAATTTGGACAAAGTAACAAGAAAACTGAGGCTACAGGATCGTTTACCTGATAACTTCAAGATTAGGATGCAAGATTGGGATGAGATTAAAGAGAAGTGGGAAGAAGTTTCAGACAAGATAGCTCGCACTCGATACCAAGATGATGAAGCGATGAGGATAATGAGAATAGGGGATGATATATTTTGGATGTTTGATCAAGTAGGGATCCGAAGATTCATGGAGTTGAAGAGGCAGACGTACTTCCATGTTACAGCGGAAGTAGTTTGCTCGTTTGAGATGGAGAAGGACCCGCTTGGATACCCCTATCGGTGTACGTTTCAGCTTGGTGGAGTGAGTAGGAGATGGACGTCTGAGGATTTCAATGAGCTGTTTGAGACGCCTTTGGAGATCCCTCGTTTAGAAAATGTTGCATTCAGTGTAAAGCGGTTTTGGAGGGAGATCACTGGGGAGATTCGTGATTATAAGACCAGACAGGCTCGTGCTTCCGCAATAAAGAACCCTGTCTTGAGGTACATGGACCGCATCCTGAGCAACACGTTGTTCGCCCGCTCGGAGGGGAGTGTTGTGTCTAGAGGAGAGCTATATGCCTTGTGGTGTATGCTGAATGGAGTGAAGTTCAATGTTGGAGCTTATTTTATTGCGCAGCTGAATCGATTCAAGACCATTGGTTTTCAAAAGGTGAATATTGGAGGGTTATTGACGATCGTGGCTGAGCATTATAACTTGGATCTCACCGGGATTACACCAGTGGAAGGAGAACCCGATTTGATGATGAGCACGTGCGCGAAGGGAGGATTTGCCCATTTTAGAAATGGAGATTGGTTTTTCACGAGAGGTCTCAAGCCTTTCGAATTTATGTTCCCCTTCGACGTGAGCAACTTGACAACTATTCGGGAAGCAAGGAATAAGCTAATGAATTCTCTTGGACACACCGCTTTATCCGTGGCAGTGAAGTCGGGTGGTGATTGGAGAGCGGTAGCACAGATGTGTGCTGAGGGGAGGATGGCTGAGTTACAGCAGATCGTTGATCAAGGAGAGTTCCATCCACCTCAGCCACAGCAGCCTGAAGAGGAGGATCAGGTAGATGAGCAGCCAGAGATGGAGATTCCGGAAGGAGAGCAGCATGATGCGCCTCAGCATGCTCCGGTACCGCAGCAGCGGCGAGCAGTTCCAGGTACTCGGGAGCAGCTTCGCTTGATTCATGAGCAGCTGATCGCGGTGGTAGCTGCGCAGCAAGAGACGAACAGGCAACTCGCGCTCGCTAACGCCAACTACGCCACGCTGAACTAAAGGTACTCTGCCTTGGATGAGCGTGTTGGTAGAGTGAGTAGTCGAATGGATATGATGGATAAGCACATTACCAGTCTGTGCCGAGCTGTGGAAAATAGAATGGATGAGGATGACGATGATGATGAGGATGATGATGCTCCTAGGGAGTAGTTTCAGGTTTCTTTTGGCTTCTCCGATTCATCTTATCTCCCGTTCTTCTTTTTATTTTTACAGATTGGGGTGTGATTCATGTGTGAGTGGCATGTACCTGATATAGTTGATCTTGTATCGTTGTTTTGTATACGGGTTATTGATTCTGTGCATTCATATGTTTACGTGTTTATTTTCATTTGGAAAGAGCATGAATAATTTGTTAAATATATGGAATTCATGAGGAATTGATTTTGATTATGTGCTATGAGGAGTATTAAGAATTGATTACCTATGTGAGGATTTGAGCCTTTATCATGATTAATCATGATAGTTTATTTTTGAGAGAATCATTCGTATGAACATATTCTAGAACTTGGCTTGGAGTCTTGTGTGAAACTTACAATTGATGAAATATTAGGATATGATCTTAGGCCATTTTTGATTAATTGAGTCACTTAGCCAAATTTTACCTTTCCTAATGATTTTATAAATCTTTGGTAGCCCTGTTTGAGCCTTTTAAAAGCTTTTTCTTTGGCAAGCCAAATATAAGAGCCTTAATTACCTTATTTGAGCTTTGAAAATATCCTATTCATTGGTAGAGATAATAAGGTGAATAAGTGTGGAAGAAACAAAGGGAAGATGGAATGAGGTTCAGTGAGAAAAGTGCATGGTTAAATCTTGTTAGGGATAGTGCCTGAAATTGGTGTCCCGAATTGTTTATACATGGGGGCTTGAAGTTTTTAAGAAGCAGTCGAACGATGTTCGAGAAGGGTAGTGCCTATAACTGGTACCCGAGTAATTAAAAGAAGAATGATGTTGATGCAAGGAAGAGAAGGAAAATTGAAAATTGCAAGTGCAAGAGAAGAATTGGAGGAGAATATGAAGCCGAATGAGAAATCAAGAACCTCCAAGGTAACTCTCTACTAGTGTATTAAGTTACTATGACCAAATTTTCTTACCCTTTCCAAAGAGCCAACATTACAACCTAGAAACAAGTCCTTTGTGATCCTAGTATTAATCTAATGTAAGTTGATTTTTGAGACCTTTGTCAAGCTTATGGTTACGCGTGAATATGAATTGATATGAGTGTTATACTAGCCTATAGTGCCTCACGCACGAGCGAAAGAGAGTAAAGACTTATCTTGTCAGTGAGATTACTTAGTACTCCGAATAGTGTGTGATTGGATTGATTTTACATGAGTGACATATTTGATGCAAGTAATTCTTGTTTGATTCAATGAAGTGGCATGTGTAATATGTGTTGTACTAGATCTTGTTGAATTATACACGACTCCTGTGGTTTAAATTGGTTGCCTCGGGACGAGCAACATATAAGTTTGGGGGTTTGATGAGTGTGTAAATTCACAAGTTTGGCGCTATGTTTTGTGCTAGTTTTGGAGAGTTTTGATGTGAAAATAGGTGGAAAACCTATATATATTGTGAATTAGCATGAATCAGGTGTTAGTGGAGCTATTTGAGTGTTTTCTTAGCAAAAACGGAGTGAAAGAGCCAAGAATCGAAGAGACGGAGTCGAAGCCACGCGAACCGCCCAAGAATTAGGTAGGTTCGACCTGGCTGGAGGAGGGTTCGACCTCTCCAGCAGGTCGAACCAACGTTGCTGAACGTGCAGAGATGGATTCGACCACGACTCGGCTGGTTCGACCTGGCCATCAGGTCGAACCATGGTCGAACCAGTTTGCAAGAAAGAGGATTCGACCATGACGTTTGGGTTTGACTTACCAGTTGGTCGAATCGAGAGCGGGAGTTGTCCAGTGCTGAGGTTCGACCTGGGGTTCGACCAAGGCCTAAGTGGTTCGACCTGTCCAGAAGGTCGAACCTGTGCAGAATTCTTCCCGTAGCGGGGTTCGACCTGTGGCCAGGGGTTCGACCTGTTTGACGTGGTCGAACCTGTGTGCGAGAACTTACCTTATCCGGATTTTTGAGGCCGAAACGCGTGAGATCATTTAGAAAGCCCATTCCAAGCCCTAGAGACGTGATTACAAGTATAAAAGGAGGCTCATACAGAGAATAAAGAGAGCTTTTGATCGTCAATCGTAAGAGAGACAAGAGTAGAGGTGGTGATCCATCCGGAGGGCTGTGACAGAGGTTCGCTGAAGGTTCAAGTAAGAATGATCAATCTAACCATGATTGTTCCTAGATCAATCATGGGCTAGAACCACCTTGGTAGTTCTAGGGTTATGAAAGTTTCATGATGTAATTCGTGTTTCGTGTATAAAACTCCGTACAACACTACCTGTGGTTTATTTTATATAAGATTGCATATGTAATCCATACTCATAGTCGTTTTGTGCATCAATGATCGTTGTGTAGAGTCTGAATACATAACATGGTTATTGATTGAGTGCGTTCACTACTGAGCAGGGTTTATTGTTATAATTCTAAGTGAAGGGATTCCGAAGTATTATTAGAACTGTCTTATATGAATATTCATGAATTGAATTAAATCGGGTTGATGAATAGGATGAAGAGTATAACTTTATAGTACCTAAAAAGGGAGATCAAATCGGGTTAGATTCTAGACGTAGAAGATAATTGATTATGATAGTACCTAGAAAGGGGGGTGAAGCATATCTCTTGCTCCGATGTTATTCACACGTGTCAAGCGCATATTTACTTGTGTCTATAGAGCGAACTTGCATGGTCTAGTGATGCGTCCACAAACCACAGGGCAGAGTCGGATATCATCACATGAAAATACGAATTGCTAGTGAAACTGGATGACCCGACGAACTACCTATTATTCTTATTGATCACAACTCACTTTTCTCTACTCTTGCTATTTTTTTTTGTTATTTCGAATAGAAATTATTATCCATTAAACCTATTCAACTACCAAACATAGTCTAAAATATAATAGAGGAATACAAAATTGATATTTATCCGTCCCGTGGGTTCGATATTGTAACTTGGTCATCTTCGCGACTACAATTGATATCCTTATACTTGAGGATTAATTTGTGTGTTGAGAAAACCCCTATCATGCAACTACATATTTATGTTGCATTAAAGGACTCCATTAGATGATATCATCCAGCCCTTGGATCTGACTGGCCTCTGCTTATTGCTAGTTGTATACTCCGTGGAAGTTGCAAAGATGCTTGAAGGTATGCATTGACTTGAAAGACTTTACGAGTTTAATGTGTTTCTCTTTCATATTTTAAAACTATGAACTCTTGTTCTTTCAAACATGATTTTATTGGTATACATAAAAAAGCTATTTATTTTCTAAAGTAGAATATATTCCAAGATAAATCTATGATCAGTAAATATAAAGAATAGTAGTTCTGAAATAAACCTGCCTCAGTGATTCACTTATTTACGGTCCAAGACTCTGTTAAATAAGTAATAGAGAATTGAGTAAGTCTGCTTTGGTCCTTTTAATGCTCTTCACTTTAGGATCCATGAAACCATAAATATCGTGAACATAAATTATGAGTGAACCTGCCTCAGTCCTTTTGATGCTTTTTACCTATTTATGAAGAACATATATTTTGAGTGAACCTGCCTCTGTTCTTATGATGTACTTCTCTTATTTATATTCCAAGACACTGTGAATTATTAATTAAGGGAAGTTCTTGAATAAATCTGCACCAATTGTTAAGCGAATCTAGAAGAAAAACGTCTACACATTAACATTCTACTAACTTGGTAGTTGTGACTTGTGACTTTGGTTGATGTAATATTTGGAACTATTTTTCCCTTACAATTACAAAGGAAGATGTTCTATTACATGATTATAGATTGAGCTTACAATTCCATTGATTAAATGTGTAGGATTGGATTTTGTTTATGTGTAAATTATATTTTAAGTAAATCAAATTCGAATTTTAAGCACTTCAGTTTCTTGATGTAATGAAAGTATATGTACTTTTTTTTTTAATTTTGATCTATCTTTCAGGTTCATGAATTATTGCATATAAGCGTAAGGCTTGCAACATGGAGCCTTCATAGATGTATTTATTGATGGATTTGTTTCACCCCATCTAGTGCTGCCCATGTTCTCCTTCTATGAAATTTTCTTGGAATAGGATGATTTTGGTGAAGTCATTAATTTTAATGATTATGCAGTCGACGATAAAGACATGGATTGGCATTCATGCTAGTGAGTTTCTTCCATTATGTATTTTAACATGAGATGTATATGATGATTTTTGTACCATGTCATGACTTGCACAGGCATGCCTTGTACCTAGAATAGACATGATCATAGTTCTTACTAAGAGGATGACTTTTTTAATATCTTGTATTTTTTTACTTTGGATGTATACTGATTATACAGTTAAACTCTTGAAATATATTTACTATTTTCGTATAGAAGTGAGTAGAAGTAATTCAAAATGTTATTAAATATTTATTCGTTTATTAATTAAATATTGAAAATTAAATAAATTTGTCAATAAAGATATTCAGTTCATGACGACTCATTTGTCAATAAATATTAGTTGAATGACCATATATTTTTCTCATAAAAATATTAATTTATAATGCTACAAAATATTTCGTCATCATATGATTAATTACTAATATGACAAACCTAATTTGTCATCAAATATTATTAATAATGACAAATATTTTGTTATTGTATTTAAATTTTCTAATGAAAAATTTTCATATCGTCACTAAAAATATATATAATCACAAAGAAAATAAACTGTCATCATTTCCACACATTTTAATGACAAAAAATATTTGTCTTAGTATCTTATTTTTAGTGACATATTATGTCATCATTATAAGCTTTTTATTTCGTCATTGTTTTAAACTTTTCACGACGAAATATTTTAGAGATGACAAAATAGTTAGTTTAAATGTGACAATAAAAGTTTCATAAATAATTCATAAGATTGATATTATAGAGAAAATCGTCACAATAATCTAACTTTTTAGCGACAATAAATGTTATCGTCATGTTACATTCAACTTTTAGTAACGAAATAATACATTTCACAACAAAAATGAGATGAAAATTGTGACAATTTATTCATTACTTTAGACTAAAACATATAATGACGTAAAGTATTTTCGTCATCAAAATATAACATTTGGTGACAAATTTAAATATTATCGCATAATACCTAATACGACACACATACAGTGAAATTTTTTGTGACGCTCAAATTTCATCATAAAAAAATTTTAATGACGAAAAACTCAATTTCCGTGATGAATTTTGTCGTCACTATTTATTAAATTTCTTGTAGTGTTATAGTGAATAGTAAATTAAGCATTATTTGACCCCATAACGGAATCATTCCCTTATAACGACTTGCACGCCATTATTCAAAATTCGATCGATTTTAGGGGCCTTACATTATCTTGGACCTACATACAATGTCAAAACATAATATTCTAGTACACTAACAAATAGATGTTAATATTCTGTCACATATGAAGTATCTTATACATGTTAAATAAAACAATTATATAAAGTATACAATTTGGATGCAAAGCATTACAAATATGAAGTATCCCACTTGAATTTTTGAATGGGCTTGTAGAAATATTATGAAATCAAGGCAAGTGTTTAATATGAGGTCCAAACGCACAATTAATTGTCATGTATGAAAATATGTGTGTTTATGCCAATAACGAAATTATTCAGTTATGCCCACGTGTATGTCGTTATTCAAAATTTGAGTTATTTCGGGATCGTCTCAGTAAAAATTTCTCACTTTTACCATCATTGTATGCTATTTGATTGATTTCTATAGTGAATAGTAAATTAGCATTGTTGACTCCATAATGAAATTATTCGGTTATAACAACATGCACGCCGTTATTCGAAATTCGATTGATTTTAGGGGCCTTTCATTCGCTTCGATCTCCACATATAATGTCAAAACATAATATTTGGATAAACTAACAAATGAATATTGATATTGAATCATATATGAATTATTTCCTACATGTCATATAAACAAGTATATAAAGTATAATTGTTTGGATGCGACAAATTACAAATATAATTAAAAATAATGCTAATTAGGTGTACCATTCACAAGTGTAGAGCTGCTGTAACTGTTTACAGGTAGGTGGAGAGGAATTACCCAAATAGCTTGAGCAGGCAATATTCATGGTGTTTCTTGACTGAATGTGACACTTCAAGGGGCTAAATGCAACGTTAATTAGATGTTATCTACATGTTATCTACAAGGCAGTTAAATATTCTAATGATTCTGATTGAATTAGAACTTAGCTAGAGATAAAATTACCTTCACAAAATTCTCATAATGGTAAACATATGTAGTCTGTCTGTGGATTTGAGAATGCTTTCTCAAATCCCCAACATCTATAAATGTCTTCCCACAGCTTACATAGCTGAAGGGGAAAATAACTTTTGTGGCTAGTTCAAATGTATGCTCCACTACATCTGGTTTTGTCGGAAGAAGAAGGGTGATTTTGACGCTACTACTGAAGTTCAATTCGCCAAAAAGTGATTGAAATAAATAAAAAATGGAAAAACTAACCATTAACCAATCTTCATACGAAGGTGTTTGCACTGGTTGTCACAAGCTGTTGTGGCACTGGTACATGCTTTAATGCAGAGCTTGAAAACAGCTTGCATGTTGCATGCAGTGGCAGAGCAGCTTCTATAATGGAACTGTTATCGAACAATTAATTCAGGATGTGAGAAAAGCAGGTGAATTCTTGACCATGGAGGATTTTATAAACTATAAAGTGAGAGTCACAAATGCTCTCTTTGTTAATGCAGGAATTAATTAGGGGAAAAAAAGATAGGTAAAATAAGCCATAAAGAATAATGAAGAGTCACCACACCTGCAGCGCTCGTTCTTCTATCGTACTTTGACGGTAAAGCTGTACAGTGACAGTTCAACACTTTAAGCAACATACAAAGAGCCCGGACGCTCGGCATTCTGATAAAATCCTTTTACAAATAGATAATCTGATATCACGAAAACAAATATGGAGATCTGAACTGGTACAATTAATTTCCTGAATAATATTGACTTGAGATAGCGATTGTAAAAAACGCCCCTTAACGGCATGGCTGTTTGTGCAAACACCTTTGATATAACAAGTAATGATGATTCAATCCACAAGAGTTTGGTTGGTAGTAGAACATGGTCCAAGTGCTTAAAACTTATAAAAAAAGCAATTAGAAGAGAAAACTGTGTTTTATTAACACAAGAAATATTTACCCCTATACAACAGATTGACTTTGTACATTAATTTTTTTAAGAGGAGCACAGTGAAGGACACTTTATGTAATTCTATGAATCTCTAAAGCTAATGGAAAACCTCTAACTGAAAACAAGTGTGACCAAAACAAACCTTTTCAGCAGTAGGACAATTCTTCGGGCTGCCTTTCCGAACACATTTTATATACAAGTAATGATGATTCAACCTTCAAGTGTCTAGTTTGGTAGTAGAACATGGTTCCAAGTGCCTAAGATTCATAAAAAAATTGAAAGAGAAAGCTGAGCTTTATTAACACAAGAATCATTTATCCCTACAAAACAGCTTGACTTTGTACATTTTGTTTCTTAAAAGGAGCACAATAAAGTGTACTTTATGTAAATGTATGAATCTCCAAAGCTATAGAATAACTTCTAACTGAAAACAATTCTGACCAAAACAAACCTCTTCAGTAGTAGGACAATTCTTTGGATGGAAAACAAAGAGTTTCTCCAAGAGACGGAGGTCTAAAGGATCAGCATTTGGAAATTTCAGAGAAAAAGAAATAGGCTTCTTCTTTCTTATACTTGTGAGATATCTTCTAGCCTTACCGTTTCGCAGCTAGAAGGGGAAAAAATAATACACCCTTGCACTCTAAATCTAATAAATATATATTTTTTGTAAAGAAATGACTGCCTGAGATATATTATATCCATAGTGGGTGCTGCATCTGGCCCTGCAATTTCTGAGTCTCAGTTCAGAGTATCGAAAACCAATGCACCTTTTTCTGGCAAGGTGACAGGATTGTCTACGAGTACGCATGACCACAACCATGCTCTTGGAGATGGATCGAATATTATAACTACATAAATATTCATGATAATGATAATATCTTAAATTGATAATGACAGCGAAATTATGTTGTTGGTAGTTAATTATCCTTGTTTTTGTAGTGAAATATCTTCTTACTTTTTTTTTACCTTCAATGCTGTTAAGGCCAGCGTTTTTCAGGTCTATCAAGTTCATAAACTATTGATCCATTCATACCACCTGAAAGAAATTAGCCAGAAAGTACATAGACAAAAAAAACCATATGTAGGGGAACAATATAGTTGTTATACAAGATCTGAAGTCCAAACATAAGTCAAAAACTAAATTTCTATTTCAAAATCGATGCTAACTACGACTAATTAACTTGTTTTTTAAATGAAAGAGTTAGTATGTTCATTGCATAAATAACTTCACACACTTGTGCACATAGATTTAATATCTTTCCTTCCCATTTGAAAGTTTCTACTTTAGAATTGATACCTGTTTTACCACCATTGTTGGAAGTTCCAGCATCATAAAAAACTAAACTAAGTAAACCAGCAGCTTTGCCCTTGAATAATCTCTTTTTGTTTTCATCTTGCAACTGTGAGCTTTCGCCTTTCATTGACACCAAAAATCTTGAGGTCAATGACATACAAATTGTATGTGTTGGTTTATTTTTTATTTTTTTTCACTAAAGCCCAACGCAACTAGCATATGTTCGTCATGTGTATATAAAATTTCTCAAATATCTGAAACAATTATAATGATTATCCAATATTAGAAGCAATTCTAAATCCCTTAATGTAAGAGAAACGTTGAGTTATAAATTATCCAACCATTTGCACTTTTCAGAATATATAAAAAGTCTTAACCTTTCACTCAAGAATTAGGAAACAATCCAATACATTAAAACATATTACACTTAAACATTTCATCAAACATCTTATATGCATGAATTAAAATGGCTGACAAGTTCTTTGCAAATCATAACAATTTTCTAATTATCCATTCCTCTGAATCAACTACAAATTTTCCCACTCATACTAACAATCTACCGTAACTGTTATCTCATGCAATGAAAAACACAAGAAATATCAATAATAGAGTATTCGAGCATCAAGAATGATAAAACATATACATATGGAAATAAATTTTCAAATCATTTGACATTAATGAGAATTAGGATATGATGAAACAATGAAATATGTATAAAAAGCTAACTCATTTTGGTTTTTTTTTTATAAAAAAAAACCCTCCTAATAAATTTGATGCAAGACATGTGCATTATGTTCCAGCTACCAAAATTAACCATGAGGAGGACAGCAAGGCTAGCTCATCTTTCACATGACACTGTACAAATTTGCTTCACTTGATTTCGCAGTTGGAGCCACTCAATTCCTTGCTCACATATATGTTTCACTTAGCATATTCTCACAAGATGCAACAATGAAGTGCACCATTGTAACATAACAATTATTTACTTTACTTTAAATCAATCTAACTTAAAGGAAAAACGTTAGTTAACTTGTGTGGCCCCGGAATTCCATCCTTGTTGCCTTCAGAAATTAAACATAGGTTAATAGTTTTAAGAAAATTAATATGGACAGGAAGACCAAAAGAAACAACGATAACTGATAAACTTCGTCAAAACAACTTAAGTGGACAACAACCTGTTAAAAATTAAACAAAGGGAAATGTATTTTCCTCTACTACAGCAGTGTTAATATTGTGGACAGGGCTGAGTTATAAAGAAAAGAAGCCGCCAAAAATAATGATGACAAAAATAACAAAAAGCCTATTTTTCCGTATTCAAGTGAAGCAAATTTCTAAGTAACAATATGTGTAATTTCTTATTACCTATTAAAGGGTCAAGCCATTTACAACTAAGGCTAAATGGATGAGGTGTGGAAGATTGACAGATGCTGCAGCAACACCTGAAACAAATGAAAAATCGAAATGATGAGATAGGAACAATTTTAACCCATTTTAAGCACCAATGTAACACTTAAATTAAAATTAGCAAATGAGGCCATGGAAAATAAAATTTTCAAGGATCATTCGTCTGCAAAAACCTTCTTAAAATAATTAAACAAAAGCTTGGAATGAAAGAAAACAAGCAGCACATGGCCGCTTGGTGAATATATGTGTTAGTTGAATCTAAGAATCGGAATTGTGTTGTATTTTTCTATAATGTAAGTGAAATATAAATAATATACTTTTGTATGTTTATAATTGGACATGGGTAAAATGTAAGTTGTAAATAATTGATATAAAGCTAATACTGTACTTTTCCCCTTAGTACCTTGTTAATATTTATGGAGGCTGAACAACTTTCAAAACCTCACGGTAAACAATGTTTTCTGTGTAGTTTGTTGTTTGAAGTAATGATGTTGGTGGTCTTATAAGAACCTTTATTTGACCTGCAGCTTGTGCCCTTGATAGTGCGACGTAAATCTAACCTATGAAAATACAGGATCTTTCAAATAAACTCCAACATGGTCTAAAGTTTGGCGCTGTGCTTTATTATTTGTCATTGCGTAATCGCAATGGGAATTGCTTTCTTTTAAATGAAATAGAAGAGAAGTCATTTGGAGCCTCTAATGCTATTCGTGGAATAAAAATAGATATTTGAGCATGGGTGCCTATTGAGATTTCAGCATATATGATATTTTTGTCAAAGCTTTTGTAAAGAATTCGTGTCCCATCACTTGTAGATCCATGTGAATTGTGATATTAATAAGTTATTTTTATTCAACTAAACAATAATAGCAACCAGAAGTCTATTATGTATTCTAAATTTTAATTTTATGGAAGAATGGATTGTGAAAATCATCCGCTAGTTCAGATGAATACCTTAGAAAAATTTTCGGCAATCATGTTGCATTTCTCAAGTAAATTTTAGTTTTCATCTTGACATAGCATTACGGTGGTGTATCTTGTAATTAATTTCACTTTTATAATTTATAGTGTACGTTTTAGTTTATAGGAGAATGTTGGTACTGAAAATTACAAGCTCGTGGAAGCCATGGTTTCTCATATCCTGATGTCATCTTTAGGCTACCCTTGGTGAATATATGTGTTAGTTGAATCTAAGAATCGGAATTGTGTTGTATTTTTCTATAATGTAAGTGAAATATAAATAATATACTTTTGTATGTTTATAATTGGACATGGGTAAAATGTAAGTTGTAAATAATTGATATAAAGCTAATACTGTACTTTTCCCCTTAGTAACTTGTTAATATTTATGGAGGCTGAACAACTTTCAAAACCTCACGGTAAACAATGTTTTCTGTGTAGTTTGTTGTTTGAAGTAATGATGTTGGTGGTCTTATAAGAACCTTTATTTGACCTGCAGCTTGTGCCCTTGATAGTGCGACGTAAAGCTAACCTATGAAAATACAGGATCTTTCAAATAAATGCCAACATGGTCTAAAGTTTGGCGTTGTGCTTTATTATTTGTCATTGCGTAACATAATCGCAATGGGAATTGCTTTCTTTTAAATGAAATAGAAGAGAAGTCATTTGGAGCCTCTAATGCTATTCGTGGAATAAAAACAGATATTCCAGCATGGGTGCCTATTGAGATTTCAGCATATATGATATTTTTGTCAAAGCTTTTGTAAAGAATTCGTGTCCCATCACTTGTAGCTCCATGTGAATTGTGATATAAATGAGTTATTTTTATTCAACTAAACAATATTAGCAACCAGAAGTTTATTATGTATTCTAAATTTTAATTTTATGGAAGAATGGGTTGTGAAAATCATCCTTTAGTTCAGATGAATACCTTAGAAAAATTTTCGGCAATTATGTTGCATTTCTCAAGTAAATTTTAGTTTTCATCTTGATATAGCATTACGGTGGTGTATCTTGTAATTAATTTCACTTTTATAATTTATAGTGTACATTTTAGTTTAGACAAAGTCTCTTGTAAGACGCTACTTTCATGAGACGGTTTGTGAGATGTGTTAAAGTATGTCGATTATTTAAATAAAGTATGTTTAATGGTTGTTAATGTATGTTTTTTAAAGTATGTTGAATTATGTATTAAAGTATGATGTTAGTGTGTTATAATTTGATTTATTATCGACATACTTTAACCACAAATAAGCGCACTTTAACCACAAATAAGCATACTTTAGTGATGGGTTGACCCGTCTCACATCCGTCTCACCAATAACCCGTCTCACAAGAGACTAACTCTTTAGTTTATAGGAGAATGTTGGTACTAAAAATTACAAGCTCGTGGAAGCCATGGTTTCTCATATCCTGATGTCATCTTTAGGCTATACATTGTGCTCTCTATCTATAATTAATCATGTTTCGCTCTTCTATTCTTAATCTTAACTAAATAAAATAGACATGTCTGATGTGAATGAGGAACAACTACTGTTGAATGCCTAGTTGGCTAACCTTGTTAATTTGAAACGTCAGCGGCCTGATTCTCTAATGAACGTTCATGAGATCAATGCTTGCAGTATTTTGATGTGCCTGCATAAAAAGAAAAAAGTTAAGTAAAATTAGTAGAATCCATGAGAGGAAACTAAGAAGAGAAAGGAGGGAGAGAAGATTCCTTAATTCCTACACATACCGGCATGACATGAAAACCCACAAATTGAAGGGCATCTCTAGTAAAGAAAGATATTGAACACCTCATAATATGATGTTGTTTGCTTGATACTTGTGTCCAAGTGGAAAATACATGGTGAAGTATCAAATGAAAAGGAACCAATTTTAATACCATGTGAAACAACATAACCACGCTACTAACAGAGAAGCAAGGCGCACACAACTAAAAATTTCTAAAAATTTGATGGGATATAAGCTGCTTGTAGACATTTTATCGAGCACATTGTTTGCATGGATTAGGATAGGAAACCATTAATAATTAATAACATTTCCTCTAAATCAACAAGAGGTAAGAACGATAATGATACATTGAAGACAACGACGTGAACGTGGAATTCCAGAATTGAACATAGAAATCAATTTTTCTTATCTAAAAATTGGGAAATTGAAAGCGTCGGTGGAGAAGGGAAAGAGGTGCGGCAGGCGGTGGAGAAGATCGGAGTGTTCCCCAAGGGAATGAACGGCGGTGACGAAGCGGAGACAGTTGAAATCGCTTGTAAAAGAGGATAAAAGGTAAGGAAGGCAACTGTAGTAAACTTACAGAGGATGACGGGAGAGAACACGGAGAGTAATATTAGGGTAGAAGAAGCAAAGCAGAGAACCCAGATGAAATGAAGACTGACGAAGGCGGAAGGCAGAAGGCAACGCTGGTAATTAGTTATTTCATCAATAGAAGTGTCGTTATCATGGGTGAGTAATGTATACGAAATTCGATCGTGCCATTTATAAATATATTTATACAGATATTTAACAGCCTGTACAGTAGAGCAAATTTCAACGTTGATGTGACAGTTGAATTTACCAAGCAGATATGGATTATAAGGTACTACCCAACGGTTGTCAAGTCGGCTTCCTCTTACCGTAACAGTATGTTTATTATTTGTACGACGATATAATGGGAATGCATTTTTTCCAATCTTTGTAATTTCTGAAAAATTCTTGGGGTAATTAAATTTGCATGATCCGTTTTTCATACATGCACACAAAGGATTATCTAAGCCACAAGGGCCGTGCATCATGTGTTTCATTACTAAAGAAAACAAATATGGGTCAGTGTGTGGGTCAGGGAGTTCAGCAGAAACTATTCTATCAATAGCTTCTAGGGCACAAATCTTAACTTTTTGATCTAGGATAAGTAGAATATGCGCATGTGGCAAACCTCGCTTCTGAAATTCTATTACATAAGTATAAGCTACAACATGACCAAAAATTTCTTTCTTAAGTTATTCATTCTTCAGGACCTAGAATTTTGCGTGAAAAATCCTCGCAATCAAGTCTGGTCTATTTTGTATCTCATCAGAAGGTAGACTTAATGCTATTATCTCAGGCCAATTTGGGTTTGAAGTTATTGTTATAAAGATGTCAGGTTTTCCATATTTTTGTACTAAAGCCATAGCATCTAAGTACCTTTTATGCATGTCTCGAGGTCCTCCAATGTGACGTGGGTAAAAGCGACATTTTATAGCCATGGTTAATGCCCTCCAGTATTCCAGAGTAAAGATCATTTCGCAAGCGTTTTTGCATATTTGGAGTTCTGAAAAAGTCTAGTCTCGATGTTTCAATTTTAATGTACATATCAACGATGTATTGTTGTAAAAGTCTTCCCACATGCAGCAAAAATGATTTATCATGTTCTCTAATTTGTAATTTGTAACAGTTATATTGACGACAAGATACCATTTCTCTAGGGCAACCGATCTTTTCGGAGCCTGTGCAAAAATGTAGAATATCAAATGAATTTAATGTAATGAAGATATTATTAACTGATAATATAAAAGGTTTTAAACTTACCTTGGTTTTCAGAAATTATAAGTTCGTTTGCATTTGTGCAATTTTGAATATAACATACAGAGTCGCTGTGAGAAGTTGGATAGGGGTTTATGTCAGGTTTTCCACGGCGTGTTTTCTTTATTGCTCGGTGCCAACCAGATTCTCTGTTAGGGAATTTGAGAGGATATTGCATAGGGTCGTAACAGCCAAAGTATTGCTTAATCAGCTGAGGGGTATACCTGAATTTGTTGAGTTGTGTGTGTCTCTTCAGTGGGTTCTAGCCAAATTGCAGCAACTTGGGATGCTGTTGGTTTATTAAACACATTGTGGTATAATGTAGGGTCAGCATTTAACGCAATTTTGTATTCATCTAAGTTTGGAATTGTGTTTAGGCTTTTGAAAAAAACACCGTAAGGGTTTACAACTAGAATTTGCATTAATTTATTTATAGTGTCTTCTCTGAATTTGGAGCTAATGGACATTCTATTTGAAAGTTCATGGTCTGTGTCAAAAAAGTAAAGCTGCAAGTTTTTTGGTTTTTGTGTCTGGTGGTGTTAATTGATCCATAAAATGATGGAGTTGTCCTTGGACACAAAAGGTGTAAACTCCGGCATTCCTTCTAGCTAGGTTTTTATCACAGTGGACACCAATAGATGTGAAAGCAAACATATTATTATAACTGCGGGCACAGTTGCGAAAATCTTTTCCAATGTCAGTGGGGTTAATGTATAAACTCACCAGCTCAGCAGGCATCTCAGTTCCAAGCAATCTTATATCTCCTGATGAACAAAAAAAACCAGGAGGTTCAAGGTACACACGTTTAGCATCACAAAATTTGCAGTTAGGTAACATTGGCAGTAGGTCAGGTACATTGACTACACATTGCAAAGGATCAAGGCATATCTTTGATGACTTGGCCGACGTCGGAGTGGATGATTGCCTTCTTTTTTGGCGTCGTATATTTTTAGCTTCCCTACGTTCTTCTAGACATGTGTATTTTCTTTTATTAATGTTAGGCTGTTCATGAGCATCCTGTATGTGAGTTGTACTGGTCGAGGCCATTGAATTTAGAGTAAATTATATGCAAAGAGAATTACTGATTGTAGGTATTACAGCAAGCTGCCTATAACCTACGGACTGTAAGGTAGAGGGGAAAAACGGCATGCAAAAGTAAAGCAATAAACAACCACTATGGCGATATATACACACAAATACTATGCAAAAGTGAATGCAATATGTATAAAAGATGTAAGGACGCACGAAGAAAGCAAGTGTAGTGGGAGGCAGCAAAACTTGTTTCCAAAATTATTATTAAATTAACAAAATACAGAGTACAGAAAAGGTAAGGAAAAGCACAAAACCTTGGTACCAGTGAGCAGCGAGAATGCGACGTTCTAAATACGCCTGTGGTCAGTACCTGCGTCGTGATGCAGATATCACATTAACGTAAGGTAGTGTAATTTCGTTTCTGTAAGCAATAAGTAAAAATGGTAATAGATCTTTCAAGAGTATTTGTAAGAGTATAACAAAGCAATCGTAAAAAAGCATATAACCCACAGTTGAAAGGATGGTGCAATTTTAGTTTCTTGAACATGCATCCAGACACATTGTTTGATTTTTGACTGCTTAATCAAACATATTAATGCGAAGAGCTTTTACATGTCAGGAAATGGTTTAATATACGTGAAAAGTAGACAGATGGCTCACAGGCAAAATTATAGTGCAAGGAGTTTTTTTGACCTCGACGACAGATAGAACATTACAAAATAAGGCAATATTGAGGTTACCAAGGGAAATACTATTAACATTTCGGCAATCGTTGCTTACATATAATTTGTGGACCTTTCTTATAAGAAAGTTGTTGGTTGCAATAATAAGAGTCACAGGCAGAAAATTTTCAGATATTGGCAGAAGAGATATAGTAATTATTAGCAAAAACTTTGCATGTGTGAAATTGTAAATTTTGGATGACAATTTTACAGAATTCTATATGAGTTATGAGTACAATTGAGTAAATAAATGTAGTTACCTTTGGAGCTTGTATCTTCCTTTACGAAGGGTTAAACCACCCTTTGGGGTAACTCTGACAAAAGAAGTATAGAAGAGGTCTTCAGTCGAGAAATCTAAGAGGGCCCTAGGGACTGCAAATATATAAGAAAACTGTTTAGTCAGTGTATAGCCCAAACTTTACAACTCAAGACTTAAATTTCTACATAGAGAAAGATATCACTAAGTAGATCAATACGTTTGAATACTATAAATTAAAGCAAGCACTCAGTTACATATCTCACGTAATATGTGATAGACATGGATTAAAACGAGCACATCCTTCGAAAAGTACAGCAATGGCAAATGACCATATTGTCCATGTTATCCATTGGTTTGGCATTGTCAACAACACGCAAATTTAAATTGAATGAATTGATAGGCTTACTTATCATTCATAAAGAAATTTGTCATGGAATATTTGTTATCCTTTTGGGTTCCTATGGTGTCCGAAGAACTAAAAATCCCATAATATCAATCAAATAAACAATTGTACAGTTTACTAAATATCTCATGGGCGTGGGTTAAATTAGGCAAATCAGAGATCATAATAATTACTAATGGTCACTTTCTCTAAGTCAACTGTTAGTTCGAACATTCATATGACCATATAACTCTAACTTGAATGAATTTATAAGTCATTTGAATTGTTCTAAAAGCCTGCACCATAAAAACAAATTATTACTTTATTCATTTCTTAAGCAAGTGTTCTCTTCCACTTGTAGTACATCCATATGCATACGAACACAGAGAAAATAATGAACCATAAATTACTTTGGTAACACTTCAAACACTTATACCTCCATGTGATATTAATGTGTTATTTTTTTTTCAGGTCAAACCATATTAGCAACCCAAAGTGTATTATATATGAATTTTTTATTTTATTTATGAAACTTTAGAAGATGCTACTTGTAGACACTTTATGAACATGTTGCTGGCATAGGTTAGAAGGAACTATTTTATCAAAAATCGTAAGTACTGCTAATCAACTCTATTTTTAAAATAATTTGCTTTTTCATATACACATAATTACCAAACACTAAGTCATATTACGCACACTTGAATATATATTTTTACTATCTTAATTTTTTTGTTTACTAAATGCTTAATTTGCTCTATGCTTCATGTTTTATATACTGTTTAATTTTTATAAATTATACTCACTATTTGTCAACTGAAACAGCATTTGATGGATGCAATAATTCATAATTACGACTCTAATAACCTGTTATAATGTAGAGGAAGTCCGAAATCTGCATTCCAATTCATAACCTTAGGATGGATGCAATAATTCATAATTACGACTCTAATACCCTGTTACAATGTAGAGGAAGTCCGAAATTTGCATTCCAATACATGACCACAACTAATCAACTCTACTTTTAACACGATTTTGAACTAATTAATTACTTTGACTTACCTCAAATAACTGTCATGTTTATTAAGCAATTTAATAATTTAAATCACGGTACCACATGAATTAAAAAAATCTTTCAACTCTTTAAGTAAAAAATCTGTGATAATTAAATTAGGCACATGAAATTAATCTTTCACGTTGGAGTATTACTTATAATATGTTAATTACAAGATGTATCAAAGTTATTAAGGAATGATAATTTATTTTACGTGAACCAAAATCTTTGGTGTTCGAAAAGGTAAATGAACAGAAGGGATAAAAATGGCAATGATACATTTAACACAAAGTATAGTAAAATTCCACAGTTGAATGTAAAAGTCAATTTACAACAACTGTTCCTACCGTAAGATCAGGTCGTCAGGAAAACTAAAGCTGAATACAAGGAGCTGTCCTCTTTTTGGACTAAGGTGGTATAATAACACAATGTACACTTTATAGGAATCCACAATTTGTATTGAACAAAGAAGAAGAAATCCACAATTTATATTGAATAAAGAAGAAGAAATCCACAGGCCACAAATCAAAATATCTGATAAGATATTCACCAAAGATTTGCTATAATTTTTCCAACATGTAATTAAACTACAAGGCAAGAAAAACTAAAGTTGATTAATGGTACCAGCTGCCCAAAGAATAAAGAATTGCAGAAAAG
Source organism: Pogostemon cablin (assembly GCA_023678885.1). Classification (NCBI taxonomy): domain Eukaryota; kingdom Viridiplantae; phylum Streptophyta; class Magnoliopsida; order Lamiales; family Lamiaceae; genus Pogostemon; species Pogostemon cablin. The sequence goes on from CM042963.1 coordinate 16,607,097, forward strand.
AAAATTTTTAACCTGGGGTTTTAAAACTCTGTATTAACTTTGTAGAAAAGAAATCTCTGAACATGACCTCTTTTCCCTAAGGTAACTATTTAGTTTTTGTTTAAATCAAAACTTCAAAATGAAGAAGTTAAAATTTCAGAAAAGGGAAAGATATGACTATGTTCGGCAAAGTAAGGATCAGTTTTCCCATTCATGACAAAACCAAATTTAACTTGAATGACCAAATAAATCATTTGATTTAACAAAAACACACCTAGACATTATATCGAGCACCCCATAGGCATGTGATAAAACATGCAAATCATAACAATTAGTAATTGGTATTTCCTTTGACTCTGCCGTCAGTTTACCCATTCATATCAAGAATCAACTTTAACTGAATGAATTCATAAACTTCATTATCGTTTATAAAGTAATTAGTACGACTAAATAAGCTAGAAAAATTCAATTCCCCTGAAAAATATTCTGACCTTGTGAAGTTGAAGCTGTGAATACTGGATGCAAACTGGAATTAGATACGACGGAAGTGAGGAGGGTGACGGGAAGAAGCCATGGGCAGTGGATTAGTGATGGTAATGGCGATGACAATTTGTGTGGAAGAAAGAAAGAAAGAAAGAAAGATATTATACCAGAAGGAGAAAGAAAATAAGGGAAATGGTTCTTAGAATTTATATGTATTGCCTATAAACGAATGAGAACATACACCTATGTCAATGTGATGAAGGCAGGAGCTATGAGCGACGAGAAATTGGAGGGGAGAAAAACCTAATTAGAATTCTTTTCCTCATCTGAAAACTTGGAAATTGAAAGAGAAAGGATGTATAGAAAGATGTATGTACCAGTAGAAAGTAGAAACTTCAAACGGAGAGCAAGATAAAAGGTAAAAGCAGATGATGTGAAGACCAGGGAAGGCGAATGGAGAGCGAGGAAGGCGGAAAGAGAACTTGGATGTATCTTCAATAAGAACCGACACGTGGCTGATTAGAAATGAAGGCGCAAAGAGAGATTCGCGAGACAAGTGTTACAGAGATGACCGATGGTTGACGCGTGTTAATTCTTGCAACCAGCCACCAGGGGTAACCGGTCAATTTACCGGTCATTCCCCTTTTATATATAGTGTATGATTTACTCCCTATGAAGTTCACCGACACTGTAAATACGGGGTTTAAGAAAAGTTGCTTTTTGATCAACTTTATTGACATTTTAGGGGTATTGTGGTATTTTTAGGTAATAAATAAATTATAAAGTATGTTATGTGTGTTAGGTGGGAGTGGTATTTTTGAAATTAAGATAACTTTTGAGATTTTTTGTTAATGTAAAGTTTCCTTTTTTGGGTGGTGAACATAAGTGTGGGACGGACGAAAATAGAAAGTGTGAACATAAGTGTTGGACGGAGGGAGTATTTATTTATCATCAATTTTTAAATATGGGTAGAATGTTCTTATTTTAATAATTTAATTTTATGAAAATTTTAAAATTCTTATTTCTGTGCATAAATTATAAGAGTAAGTACTATAATTTTGTTATTCTGCTTCATAGAAATTTAATTTTTAATTTTAATCTCCCTAATTTTTATAATGAGTGAGGCTTGCGTGCGCTTTTTAGAATTTAATATTATGGATAAGGGAACATTATTTTGTTCTAAATGATATATACTTTAATTAATAAGGGTACACTATTTTTTGTTCTAAAGGGTATACACTTTTCATTAATATTTTTTATTTTTCTTCAGAAAACAAAGGGTACACATCTTTAAATTAAAGGGTATATACAAGATATACATTTTTCATTAATATTTTTTATTTTTCTTCAGAAAACAAAGGGTACACATCTTTAAATTAAAGGGTATACAATTTAACACAAAATTCTAAAGGCACACGGAGTATGCTTCCATGCACTGGACGCACACAAGTTTTTGCGTTGTAATTTGGAATTTTAAATTTGAAAATGATAATGGATCACTTATGGTTAATTAATCATTATTAAATATAAAACAGAAAAAAATAATTAAATGGAAGATATTGAAAATTTTAATGATAATACTGTAATGAATGATCTTTCTGTTAATAGTGCCGATATGCCACTTTACCATGCTATATTTCATATTTTCTTGCATTCCAACACTTGAATACAATAAAGCTTTAGCTCTTGAAATGTCATTGTAGGCAAAATCTCCTGCGCCATCGGGGACACGCTGTGTTCCCATGTGAACAAAGTCCTTTCTTCCAATTCTATTTAAACATATGTATTGTTAAGGAGGTTTAAATTGCAAAGGGGCACGGTATCCTGGGGCACAAGAGCCTCACTCGTCATTGTGTAGTTACGTATAATTAGAGGCTATATGAATTGTTTGAGGAAGACTGCAATCAATAATGACACACTATATATATATTATAGACGAAATAGTTGACTTATTAGACGAAATAGTTGACTTGGCATGTACTCTTTCTTCTTTCATTTATTAGACCCACAATTTACGGATCCATTTGTATATAATGACAATCATATCTCCTCATCACAGCAGTGATGATCAATTATTTCACATCATATGGTATCAGCTGGGTATCCTAACCCCTAATCTTTCTCTCTTCTGCTTTCTTTCTCCCACGGCCATCTGCCATTCCTCTTCTCTCTCTCTCTTATTTTCTCCTTCATCCATGGCAGCCCCCGCCCCGTCTCCCTCCTCACAGACGACTGCTATGATCAACTTAGTCCAAATCAAGCTTTCCACTGCCACCTATCTCATGTGGAAACGGCAGTTCTTGTCCATGGCAGCCACGTTTGAGATGCTTGATCTCATCGATGGCTCATCCCCATCTCCCCTCACGTCTGTCCCATCTGCCACGGGTGAGATCTCCCCTAATCCTGATTACTCCGCCTGGCACTTACGAGACCAGAAGCTTCTTGGTGTCTTGTATGCCACGCTTGAACCGGAAGCCATGGCGGAAGTTCTTGACTGCACCACTGCTCGATCTGCTTGGGAAGCGTTGGAGTCGGCATTTGCCCACGCTTCCACCTCGCGCGCCAACCAACTGCGTGAGGAACTGCTTTCCTTACGCCGTGATGATCAATCGGTGGCAGATTACGGCCGCCGCTTCAAACTGCTATGCGATCAGCTGTCGGCCATCCAACGGCCGGTGGATGAAAATGACAAAAGTCATTGGTTTCTACGGGGGCTCGGTCCCTCGTTTGCTAATTTTGCAGACACGAGGATGGCGCTGCAACCCATGCCTCCGTTCCGAGATCTCCTTCATCAAGCAATTCAATTTGACCTTATGACGCGCTCGATGGAACGGCCTGCAGCCTTGCCAACTCCGGCAGCCTTCACGGTCAGCGACGATCAGAGTGAGGATCGTCGTGCTTCTGTCCCGCAGCGTGGTCGAGGTGGTGGCTTCGCCTCTGGACAACGTGGTCGGGGTGGCTCCGGACGCGGTGGCAGGCGCACTTACACGCCTCGCTGCCAGTTGTGTCGGGGCGAACACTACGCTGACAAGTGTCCGCATTTTCTTCAACTCCAACGCTATGCTGGTGGACGGCCAGGTTCTGTTCCTGCTGTTCATCCGTCTAACAATGCGGACCTTGCTCAAGCTTTCCATGCCGCATGCAATGTTTCTTCTTCAAATACAAACTCGGATTGGTATGTGGATTCCGGGGCATCTGCGCACATGACTCCTCACAATGATCATTTGGATTCTTTTGGACCATATTCTGGTAACAGCTCCGTCACTGTTGGTAATGGAAATTCATTAAATATTTCTCATATTGGTTCCCATCGTATTTTGCCCGATATTGATTTGATGAATGTTTTTGTTGTGCCGGGCCTCACTAAAAACTTACTCTCTATTAGCAAATTGACTTCGGATTGTGCTGTTGATATCGTGTTCTCTGATAAGTCTTTTGCTATTCAGAATCGACTGACAAAGAAGGTTCTGGCTCGGGGAAGGTGTGAGAATGGGCTTTACATTTTGGAACATGGAACAACGGCCTTAGTTGCTGCAATTCATAATAAAAACTTACGTGCTAGCTTTGGTTTATGGCATTTACGCCTAGGACATGTTTCACCTAGTGCTATTTCCTTGTTAAATAAACTGGGTTATTTGTCTGTTACATCCATTTTACCAGACCCTACTGTTTGTTCTTCATGTCAATTGGCTAAGAGCAAAAAACTTCCGTTCTCTTTAAATGAGAAATGTGCCTATTGTGTTCTTGATTTGGTTCATTGTGATTTGTGGGGGCCTGCTCCTGTTGTTTCTTCTGCTGGTTATAGATATTATGCTGTTTTTGTTGATGATTACTCACGTTTCTCATGGCTTTATCCATTATCTGCTAAATCAGAATTCTTTGATGTGCTTGTTCGATTTCACAAATTTGTCTGCACACAATTTTCTCGCCCCATCAAGGTTTTCCAATCTGATGGGGGCACTGAGTTTGTAAACAACCGGGTTGCTAATTTTATAGCTACTAATGGTATTTTGCACCGGTTATCCTGTCCTTATACTCCGCAGCAAAATGGCAGGGCAGAACGTAAACACAGACATATCACTGAAACTGGTCTCTCCATGTTATTTCATGCCTCTGCGCCTCCATCTTTATGGTTTGATGCTTTTTCAACTGCAGTATTTGTCATCAATAGGCTGCCATCGGTTGTTCTTCAGAACAAGTCTCCGTATGAAATGTTGTTTGACAAAGTTCCGGATTACGCACTTTTCAAACCATTTGGTTGTCGGGTTTTTCCTTTCCTGCGTGATTATGCCTCAAATAAGCTTTCACCACGGAGTAAATCTTGTATTTTTTTGGGATACAGCAGTACTTATAAGGGTTTTCGATGCTTTGATCCGTCTTCCGCCCGCATTTACATTACTAGACATGCTCAATTTGATGAGCAGACATTTCCTTTCTCTGGAAATGTTCCTCAGTCAGCTCATAACCTGACCGTTGCGAGTTTCTTGGATCCTGTTACTCCTATCGTGGTCGAATCTCCTTCTTCCACTCGGTCTCCACTGCATACGGACCCGGAGTTGGTCGACGATGCTTCTCTTCATGCCCCTGGCCATCATGTCATTCCGGAAGCTCCTCTGGTGCCGCCCGTTGCTCCGGTGCCGCCTCCTGCATCTCCGACTTACCCGGCACAGCCGGCAATCCCTCATGCTAGGCCCACTCATTCAATGGTCACCCGTGCAAAGGTTGGGATTTTCAAACCACGGTATCCTGTCGATCTGACCTACACAGCTTTACTTAGCTCTCTAACCACTGTTTCTGAGCCTCGTGGTTTCAAGTCGGCCTCGAAATCTCCTCATTGGATGGCTGCTATGCATGAGGAAATTGATGCACTGATGAAGAATCAGACTTGGGATTTGGTTCCTCCTCCCCCAGAAGCAAACATTGTGGGTTCCAAATGGGTGTTTCGGACCAAATACAGGTCTGACGGCTCGATTGAACGATACAAAGCTCGGCTTGTCGCTCAAGGGTTCACTCAAATTCCTGGCTCTGACTTTCACCACACCTTCAGCCCTGTTGTTAAGGCTGCCACCATTCGTCTCGTCCTAGCTCTCGCTGTCCATCATCAATGGCCTCTGCATCAATTGGATGTTAAAAATGCCTTTCTGAACGGGGTTCTATCCAAGCCAGTCTATATGGCTCAACCACCGGGATTTGTTGATACGCGTAATCCATCTCATGTTTGTCGCCTTAAGAAGGCTTTGTATGGTCTTCGCCAAGCTCCATTGGCTTGGTTTCAGCGATTTAGTACTTATCTGGCAACCCTGGGGTTTCGGCAGACTCAGTCTGACTCTTCATTGTTCTGTTTTCACAAAGGGACCTCCCTTTTATATCTTCTCCTATATGTTGATGATATCATTCTTACAGGAAATGATCCGGGTCTCATTCGGCGTTTTATTGATCGCACTCATAAAGAGTTTGCTATTAAGAATCTTGGCAAGCTGACCTATTTTTTAGGGCTTGAGGTCTCTTACAGTTCTGGTGGGTTTTTCGTTGGCCAGGCGAAATATGCTCGAGATATTTTAGAGCGTGCTGCTATGCTCGATTGCAAGCCTGTTTCCACTCCACTTGCAGTTGGAACTTCCTTGCGGAGTACTGGTTCGTTGTTTGATGATCCAACTCTTTATCGCTCTTTGGTCGGTGCGTTACAGTACCTCACTATCACTAGGCCTGATCTCTCATTCGCTGTGAACACTGTTAGTCAGTTTCTACATTCTCCCACTGTTGATCACTTCTCTGCTGTTAAGCGCATTCTTCGATATGTTAAAGGCACGATACATTATGGTCTTACTTTCGCACATCATCCACAAAGGACGATTGTTGGGTATTCTGATGCGGATTGGGCCAGGTGTGTGGATACTCGACGCTCTACATATGGATACTCGATTTTTTTTGGAGGTAATCTCGTCTCCTGGAGCGCCAAGAAGCAGCCTACCGTCGCCCGCTCAAGTTGTGAGTCTGAGTATCGGGCTTTGGCTAACACCGGTTCGGAAATTATTTGGCTGTTGAATTTATTGCAGGAGCTTCACCAGTCACCCATTACTCCGGCGACTCTGCTATGCGACAACAGAAGTGCAATTTTCTTGTCTCAGAATCCAGTGGCACATAAACGTGCCAAACATATCGATATTGACTGTCATTTTATTCGCGAACTAGTTTCCTCCGGCAAGTTGCACACTCAGTTCGTTTCGTCTCATCTTCAGCTAGCAGATATTTTTACCAAGGCCTTACCACGACCAGCGTTTGAGTTCTTGCGTACCAAGCTTTGCGTTTGCTTACATCCCACGCAGCGCTTGACGGGGGGTATCAGACGAAATAGTTGACTTATTAGACGAAATAGTTGACTTGGCATGTACTCTTTCTTCTTTCATTTATTAGACCCACAATTTACGGATCCATTTGTATATAATGACAATCATATCTCCTCATCACAGCAGTGATGATCAATTATTTCACATCATATATATATATATATATATATATATATATATATATATACACACACACGTTTGCAATAATGCACTGAGCTTCTCAATGAATATTTACTCATTTTAGCAAAGAAAAAAATAATTATTGTACAATCTTTATATTAAATTTCATCCTATTATGTGGCCATGACATGTTGCTACATCATTAAAAAGTTCACAACAGCAACGATGACAAAATGTCTTCTAACAACAAAATGAAAAGATCCAAATTGAATCGTGTTTTTATGGACACATACTCTGGATATCATCGAGGCCCCGACAAAATTGATGGAGGTACAAGAGTTGCCTCGCATTGTTGTGATAAACTTACTTTGGTCTTTGTCAATCAGTTTAGAAAGCCCAAAATCAGCGGCTTTAACATTGTAATGCTCGACTACAAGTATGTTCTGAGGCTTGATGACGAGGTGGATGATCTTTCGCCTGCAGTCTTCGTGAAGATAGGCCAACCCTTTGGCAATGTCAAGGACGATTTTCTTCTGCATTTCCATTCCAGCATTTTGTCATGCCTTCTGCAGTAGATCCACCTGTCTACAGACCCATTGAACATGTATTCGTAAACCAAAAGCCTGTGAGAATTCTTTCATTTTTCTCCGATTTTTGTCTTAAATTCTTTCATTTTCATCCTTAATTTCCATTTAAAACAAGACAAACACACCTCAATTGCATCAATTTTTTAGAGAATTAACAACATTTGTAATAAAAATACGACAATTATAATCACAAAAATGTATTAAATTTGAGAGTAAAATATGTGGATTTCCCCTCCAAGATTTTGACTTTTTTTTAATTAATTTTTTTTACAATATATTAATGACAAATTCTCATTTGTGCACCCGTACACCCACATTTAGAAATTTATATACTAATGAATAATAATACATTAATAAATAAAAATTTATACACTTTAGTATCAAATTTTCTTTTAGTTTTATATTAAAAACTGAATGTAAAAAAGTTATACAATTATTAAAAAATACATAATATACTTAAATTATTAAATACTAAAAATTAATATACAGGTATAGTGTGCACTTCAATGTATAAGATATCATCTCTATATTAAGGGAAAGACTTTAATACAACAGGCTTTTTTTTATAAATTGGTACAACCGGACTTTTTAAAAGGAAACGGGCCTTGTAATTAAAATACGGGCCAGGCTCTCATCACGTGACTTTGGGTTTTCTCACGCGCACAATCTTCTCAATCCATGCACCACACTTCTTCACGTGAATTGACGTTTCCTACAAGGGGTGATGGATCCACGATGGAGTGCTTGTGGAGATGAGAACGGCGACTGAGCTCGGTGTGATTTCCGTTCCGTGGGTTGGTGAGAGAGAAAGTGACATTTCATTTAAAGAGTTCTCAACGACGGAGGAATTAACGGGGATGATTAGGAATTCCGACACATTCGGCGATGAATGGATCAATTTTCAGGAATTCTCGCAGGAGATTACCTCCGCCGCGTTCGATATTTGTTGGGCTTGATTTTGATTTCATATTTGAATGACATTCAGGTAGGTGTCCTGTTTTACATTCATGGTGCTAGATACTAATACCGCAATATTCTTGTGGTTTAAGAATCAAAATCATAACCACATTTTCAGCTTCCAGAGATTCTACTAAAAAGCAATGAAATCAATTGTAGTTTTCTTGTTTATTGTTATAAGTGTTCATTCCTTGTTTAATTATGATCTTGGGGGAATTATGGGTTGTGTGTGTGGAAAACCCCCTTCAGCTATTAATGACATTGAAGAGAGCCCAAAACAGAGAGAATTGATTGGGAAGACATCTGAATTACGTGTGGCTCGAGCAATTTCTGCAAAGAGAAACGAGAGTTTTTATTAAAGGAGAAAGGTGATGTTAGAATTGGTTGATTGATAAGAAGGCTAGTCGATCTAGAAGGGTGAGGGATGAATATTATGAGAAAAATGGAGAATTCTGAAGAGGTGAGCAATTTTTCGAGTATGAGAAGCATCCTTGAGGTCATGGAAGGCGAACATGTGGTAGCTGGATGGCCCTCTTAGCTTGTTATGGTGGCTGGGGAAGCTATCAGGGGATGGATTCCTCGGATAGTTGATACTTTCTAAATACTTGATAAGGTATTTGTTATTCTGATTTATCATGTTGAACTTATTAATGAATTTATGATGTTGGATGATTAAAGTATTTCTAGAATTCCATTGTGGTGCATGATCAGAGTGAAATATGATGACTGGGTGCCTTTTATTTTATTTTCTAATGTTTTGACAATGTGTAGTTTAGGATTACTTATTATTTTGATCATGTAGTTATGATTGGTTTTGGTTCTTCTATGATAGCTTTTCATTATTTCAGATTAAAAGAAAGCTTACTTTGCGAAGCTTACTTTGCGAATCCCCAATCTTGCTCAATTTGTGTGAACCTCTATTTCTTAATTCTTTAATTGAGGTTCTTTGTGAGCTTGAGTTGTCAATAAAGAAAGTTAAGTGTCTGTATCTCTAGATTAGATGGTGATGGATCTCTTCTTCATAATGGATATTGGGTTAATTTTCTTATTTTCTTAACATAGTTGATCATAATGTTAAAAGTGAAACAATTGATTATCCCATTTGAAAACACAACCTGTTTTTGTGAATCTTTTAAAATATGTGTTCTTCTTCTCATGTATTCTTAATTATCATACCTTATAGAGTTTATATCTCCTTATTTCATTCCAATAGATGTTTACCCTTTTCTATTTTTGCAGTCGTTTAATTCTATAAACATATTCCTTATGTTATGACTTAATGGTAAACTGCCTTTTAAATTCAGGCTGATGTTTGTATCTAAATTGAATTGGTTCATGCTCGTATGGGCCGAAGGCGGTTACCACCTTCAGCTGGTAGCCTTAGCCCTCTATTGGGCCAGCTCATGCTCAGCCTCGTCTGGTACCCCATTGTGTTTGGGGTGGGCACCATTTATCTCGGTCTGGTTCTCTGTGGTTCCTCTTCGAGGTGCTTATAGGCAGTATCATGATGTTTAGGGATATGAATCACATCGCTGGGGATTTGGTTAAGCACTATTTAGCTTGGGTGATGCTGCTTGCTGTTGCAAATTTTAGATTATCTATCAATGAATAATGTTTTTGATTCGTGTAATTTATTTTTTTATGGGGTATACCGTTGTGATCTCTATAGATGTATGTGTAAAATAGGTTAGATTTTTGAAAATATGAGATGCTTGTAAAAGAGTAGTGTAATGTGGTTCCTATGTTATAGATGTATGTGTAAAATAGGTTAGATTTTGGAAAATATGAGATGCTTGTAAAAGAGTAGTGTAATGTGGTTCCTATGTTTCAATGAATTTGGTAGAAACTTTCAATAATGTATCAAGTTTCATTCATGTGTTGAGTATTTACTATAAAAATAATTAGGTCACTCTTTGAAATTAATTAGGTCATTTTTTTAAAATTAATTAGGTCACTCTTAAATTTATTGGATCACTCTTTGATTGAGACTCTTAATATACATAGGTTACTCTTTGCAATTAAATAGATTACTCTTTGAAATTAATTAGGTCATTCTTAAATTTATTGAAATTATTTAACATGAGACTGAAAATACATATGTTACTCTTTTGAATTAATTAGATTATTTTTTGAAATTAATTAGATCACTCTTTGAGATTAGTAAGATTACTCTTAGATTTGAAATTATTATTTTACTTTATTTTATTATTTGGGTTACTCTTTATAATAATTTGAATTACTCTTTGATTTGAGACTCTAATTTCTAAAATGAATCCATGTAGTTATATATGGTCTATGGTCAACAAGATTACTTTATTCTATTATTTGGGTTACTCAATGTAGTTATGTATGGTCAACAAGATTACTTTATTCTATTATTTGGGTTACTCTTTATAATAATTTAGGTTACTCTTTTTAATAATTTAGTTTACTCTTTTGATTTGAGAGTCTGGTTTATAAACACAAGCCATGTTCTGTGAATAATTAAATTTGTATATGCAATCTGTAAATATATAAATCACTTTATAAAAATAATTAGACTACTCTCAGAATAAATAGGATCACAAGTTGAAATTAATTGAACACTCTTTAATTTGATATCTGAATATACAATATGTTTAATACAACCTGAAAATTCATATGTTAATACAATTGTCAATGTGTTTACGTAATTAAATGTTGAAACAGGTGGAGCTGTATTGCCAGAAATATTGTGCTCATAGAATTGACTTGGACTATTTCGAAAGCTTGTAGCTTGTGAAGGCTTCGAAACTGAATGAAAACTAGTGGCTCTATAGGCAGGGATGAAGAGCAACTCGCTGGGGAGAGTTTCCTTTCCTCCACTAAATCATCCAAAAGATAAATAATTATTAGATATGTTTTTTTCACATGAAGATAATTTCATAGAATAGCAAAGTTAATAATCCATCCAGTTTAATAAATACAATCTATTAATCAAAGATTTTATCAAATCAGCAAAGTTGAATACATTATAACCAAATAATAAAACATTCAAATACCACCGGTCAACACCATAAAATTCACTCAATTGAAAGGGGTAATTTGTTCATCACACCCCAGAATAATAAGTTGAATCTCATAAGTTGGCACCCCAAGTATTCACACTGTGTTATAATCCCAACTTGCTCTTGCAGAAAATAAAGTTAAATAGTCATGTTTATAATCATCAAAAGTATCCAACTTCAACCTTAATCGATCATAGAAAAGTTTAAGAAAAAACATTTGGATTCTAAATAAATAGTGTGATTATTTTGTCAAGATGCCAAAGTTTGTCCAATCACAGCATAATCATAAGATCGTAGACACAAAACTCATTCTCAAATGGAAAAGACTTAAATTTAACAAAGAAAATAAAGATGCATGATACTTAAAAAAACACTGGTTCTACCTTCATCACCTTCGTCAACACAGAGTACAACTAAATCTGCCTTGTTCCAGCCGCCTTCACGACTCCCACTTCAAAACTATTCTGGATGAGCTTCCGTCACCGCCCACCTCCGAAGCTACCTAGGATATTGCACTACTCTCTCGGTCTATCTCTAGTAACTGCTTGGCCCCCTTGGATCCCATTAACGCTCTCAATCCCTCTCCCAATCCGCAACGGCTTGCACCTCTACTTCTGCCTGATGATCGAAGCTCCTCACCAGTAAAAAAAATAGCATAACATATTAGTATTTCAAAACAATGCAATGACATAATAAAATCTATTCAATTCTATTGGCTGAAATATTGAATGATGAAATGATAGAAAGTGAAACTGGTAGACCCTCATCATACATTCATGATTGCTGTATTTCATCTCCAAAAATCCAAAGATTTAGCCTTAAGAGTTGTCAGCACCAAAAAAATTTAAGTAATAACTAACGCATTCAAATTCCACAATAGATTTCCGCTCAAAGCTAAAAGAAAATTAATACAACCACATATTATCAGCTTAATTTGTCATGATAACTTAACAATATATAGTCAAATAAATAAGATGCCCAAATGAACGCAACAACGAGCAGAAGTCAAAATACTAGCAGATTCGCAGAGAGTTCACAATATTGTTTTTCTTAACATTCGAATACAGCTGTCATCGCACCTTTCTAGTGTTAAACAGAAAAATCATTATCGAATAGTACTAACAAAATCCAAGATCCAAAATAAGCGATTCATTTGAAAGTATTAGATTAAGAACAACACAAAATTAACCTGGAGAATCGGGTAGAAACCGGCAAATTAAAATCCAATTGTTCAATAGAGGAGAAGAGGAACGAAGAAATATGGTCTGACGGTTAGTGGTGATTGGCAAAAGAAAGGAAGAGACGCCGGTGGGAGTGGGGGGAAGAAAGGGGTGGGAATTCGAAAATTATTGATTGAAGAATTGATTGAATTTTGACAGAGTTGTAAATTGTCGACAGATGAAAATTTGGAATCCGAAAAAGAAACCCGCAAATTTAATCGTTGAAGGATGCAGGATCCGTTTCCACCAAAATTTGGTAGGACCAGTCCTACCCTAGTCATTCTCCTATATTAATTTTAGAAAAAACGTTATCATCGAATTCTAAAATAAGTTTTAGATAAATAATAATAAATTATTATATAAAATAAAGTAATACTAGCATTTTAAAATATGATTTTGTTGGAAAATTTAATTAGCTAGTAAGAATTAATATTAAATTAATCATCAATTAAATATTAATAATTATGGTGAGTGAAATTAATTTCACAAGGATGAAATATGGTAAATTAGTGATTTTTGGGCCAAGAGGCTTATCAGAATCAGTGACAAATCTACGCAATCAGTGATAAAATTGTCACAACAAATCATTGTGTGAACACAATTAGTGACAAAATTGTATGTGAACAAAATTAGTAGTAAATTAGTGATTTTTGGGCCAAGAGGCTTATCAAAATCAGTGACAAATCTATACAATCAGTGATAAAATTGTCACAACAAATCTTTGTGTGAACACAATTAGTGACAAAATTATATGTGAACAAAATCACTAATTAATGACCCTATAAAAAGGGTTTGATTCTGCAGAAAATGAGAAGTCGTTTCAATATGGTGAAAGATCTCCTAATACCTTCAATCCAAAGGAGTTGATGTAAAAATTGTTTTTATGGGGGTGGTTAGTATACAATATTTTTGGTAATTAATAATCCCTCTTTCACGCACAAAGCTTTTCACATTTATTTTGTAATTTAAAATACATTTTAATTTCACAATTGCTACAATTTTTAATATATACAATATACCTCGTACTATTTTCTTAAATTCACGTTAAAACCGTGGGCGGAGTACGAATGATAGCTCTTTTGTGGAGTATAATATTAATACTTATGTAAATCAACGATCTCTCTTTCCATGATCGTTTTTACCTTATTAGTTTCAGTAAATTTTACACTAAAACAGTAAATGGATCGTCTGCAGTTTCTCTGCACTGCTCTTTGTTTCGTCTCCATTCTCGATTTCTCCCATGGATTCGATAAGCTTTTTCTGGGCCAAACTCTGGTTGATGGCAACTCATTAGCTTCTTCAGGCCAAACATTCGAGCTGGGATTCTTCTCTCCAGGAATACCCACCCATAGATTCTTGGGAATATGGTATAGAGCTACACCAGATGTGGTTATCTGGGTTGCAAACAGAGACAATCCAATCCTGGATTTACATGGAACTTTAACTATAGCACAAAATGGCACTCTGATTCTCACCTCAGCAAATGGTACAATCGTATGGTCTTCCACTCTCTCCAGGATTGCAACACTTCCAGTTCTCCAGCTCCTCGATACTGGAAACCTCGTTCTTGTAGACAATTCGTCGAACATATGGCAGAGTTTCTATTACCCGGTTGATACGAGGTTGCCAGGGATGCAGATGGTGGAAAGTCCTGATCCTGGATTGGATAAACATTTAACATCATGGAAAAGCACTGATGATCCGTCTGCGGGAGATTTCATTTACAGGATTGAGAATCAAGGGCTGTCGCAATTGAGTACAATTTCCAGACGGGGTGAAAAACGATTCAGGACGGGCCCTTGGAACGGGCTCTACTTCACCGGGCTTCCAGCGGTGCACGATCCAGTGTTCAATCCTGAAGCAGTTTTCAGAAATGGCAGCTTGGTTTCTCTCTCATCCCATTACAACGATTCATTGCTTTTAAGATTGACCCTGAATTCATTGGGCTCCATTCAACAATTCATGATGAACGTAGACATAGATGCATGGGTTCTTTTATATAGTTTACCAAGCGATGTGTGTGACGGTTATGGGCATTGTGGCCCTAATTCTGTCTGTAAATCTAATAAGGCACCAATGTGTGAGTGCTTGAGGGGATTCACACCAAACTCCGAGAAAGATTGGAGTTTATCAAGCTATGCACAAGGATGTAGTCGAGTTTTGCCAGTAGATTGCCACAAAGAAGATGGTTTTCTCGAGTTTGAACGTTACAAATTCCCCGATGCACTGAGTTTCCGAAAGGACACTAACATGAGCAGCCAAGCATGTGGTAACGAATGCTTAAAAAACTGCAGCTGCTCAGCTTATGCAGCTCCGTACTTGTGGAACAAAACACACGGCTGTTTCATGTGGTTCGGGGACTTGATTGATGTCCGGGAGTTCGTTGGAGAAGTCAGTACCGCTCCAAGTATCTTCATTCGGGTGCCTAATTCTGAACTAGGAGGTATAATTTTTTATTTTAATTTTGCGAATATGTACTTTCATGTGCTCGCACTAACAAGTGATGTATCATCTTTTGAAAGGTAAAAGGAGAACCCACAAGTCTTTATATGTAGCCATTGCTACCATTCTTGGAATTCTTTTCATGTGCTATGGTTTTGGATGCTTATGGAGGATGAGAAGAAGAAAACAAGGTTAGATAAGTAGCTAGTGATAAAATGACACATATATATGATTGCTGATTCTAACACCCACTGATTTCTTCTCGGCTGTGAGCCCCACCTTTGTCCTTATTTAGTGGGCAGCTAGTCAAGAGATAAAGCAGTGATTGTACATTTGCTGCATGCTTCTCTTTTTCTTACAGCTCCTCGCTCCTTTTCCTCTTGGCCCTCGAGTCTTGTCTTGGCAGCAGCGGCTTCCTTGGAGCTACAGCCGTGCCTAACCACCCTGCATTTCGTGGCCCTCCTTTTCTTACTTCGCCCACCCTTCTCCGTTTCAAGAACTCGGCTTTGATCGAGCTTTATGTCCCTTTGCACCCACTGTTTTGGCTACCTCTTGTTTGCATATGCGTCTTCAATGTCATAACACTCTTTCCATGCTTAATCATTTAAAAATGGAGTGACTTAGATGTACATTGCCACATCCTACTCCATACATCTTCATAGGAGACGAGAGTACCTTTAAAGATCAATTTAGCTTTGCTAGTCTCTTTTTGGCACCTCATTTTGTGCTCTCTTTTGGTTTTTGAATTGGCCACGGCTTGCAACCCTCATCCTATGGCTCAATTGCCATCATAAGCATGTTGTTGATCTTAAAGCCCGAGATCAGTCATTTCTGTTTTGCTCCACTCCACATCCCACTCTAGTTATGGTTCATAATCTTGGCTATTCTCATAGTCGGTTTTTTTTTTTTTTTGTAAAAGCCAATCAGGGCCGGCCCATTAATTTGAGAGGCCTAGTGTAAAATAAATTTGAGGCCTTTTTTTATACAAGATATAAAGTGATAATAAAATCGTAACATGAGTATAACTATACTATTAAATATGTTAATCTTACAATAATAAAAGACGTCACATCATCATTATATATAGGGTTAATTGCAAAAAAAAACCACGAACTTTACTTCTAATGCAAATTAATCCTCACTTTTGAGAAATTGCAAAAAAAAACCACAACCTTTAAGTATTGTTGCAAAAAACCAATTTGTGACTAAGAGTAGGGTTTTTTGGGTTTTTTTGCAACAATACTTAAAGGTTGTGGTTTTTTTTGTAATTTCTCAAAAGTGAGGATTTATTTTTAATAGGAGTAAAGTTTGTGATTTTTTTTTAATTAATCCTTATATATAATATATCTCATTAAATAAATAAAAAATTGTACTCCCTCTATCCCATTTAAGATTACACCTCTCTGGGAGAGAGTATATGAAACTAACTATGAAAATTGATCTTCTCGCATTTTTTTTAATAAAATTGTCAAATCAAATTTTCATAATTGAATTTCTCCAAAAATATCATTCTCGTTTGAATCAAAGACAATACATTTAATCATTGTTAATGTAGATGATCTAAAATAAGAATAATTATCAATTAATTATTATTAATAATTTAAAAAATAAAATCAATTCAATAGAATTATAAAGCAAATTTTAACTGAAAAAAGACATAGAATAAAAGTTTAAAAATAAATATTTATTGTAAAATTAAAGTACCTTGTTCGAAAAGAATTACAATATACCATTCTTCTTAAGAATGCCCCAAAATTTTATGCTGAACAAATATGGTAGAAGATGAATTGAAAAGGAATTAAGGAGAAAAAGATTAGAATGTAAATAAAGAAAATGAAAAAAAGATATAGTTTTCAACTTATTATTTAGATGCAATTGTGTAATCTACTTGTGAAAGATTAATATAAAGATTTTTTTTTAAAAAAATTACTATTCCTTAAAAAGAAGAAAAGAATTTAAAAAAAATTATAAATCAAACAGTATTTATCATAATCATATAACTTTATATGATATTTATTAATATGAATTTGATATAAAAGGTAAAAATCAAAAAGAATATTTCATAATCATATAATTTTATATTATATTTATTAATATATGAATTTGATATAAAACGGAAAAAAGTCTATATATAATATAAATTAATTAATATATTTGAAGGAGATATAGGTATTAAAGCATATCGCAAGATTAAAAGCTAATTAGTAATTAAGCTAATTTTTTTAAAGTAGATTTGTGCATATTAATTAGTAGGCATGTTATTGGCGGAAGGATGGGAGGAGTTACAAACTAGGCTACTCAATAGGATTATTAATATTTTAAGTTTAAAATATATAATTAAATACATATATATAAATATATAATAATAAAAAATCCAGGGCCCTCGCCGCAGTGGGGCCCTGTGCGGCGGCACCTCTGGCACCACCCCAGAAGCCAATTTTTTGGCTCCCTTTAAGAACTATTTAATAATGTTTTAATTGTCGTTTGATCCTCGGAGGCATCTGTTTTGGCTCTTTTTGTAAGCCGTCTGTTTGGCTTCTTTATTTTTCGTTGTTCCCCCCTTCTTTTTTCTTTGTCCCCCTTCTTATTTTCTTTTAACTTTTTTAATATTATTGCATAGTTTGATAGCTGATTTTAACAGACAGATGAATGTTTTTTTGGACAGCATGGAAGAAGAGAAGGGAGGAGTTAGAATTACCTTTGTTTGATTTGGCAACCATTGCAGCAGCAACAAATAATTTTTCAGATAAAAATATGATTGGTGGAGGTGGCTTTGGGCCCGTATACAAGGCTAGTACCATTTAAGTAGAGTTGTTCAAGTGGTTATGCAAGTACTGATGAAACTACTCTGGCTGTTACAGGGGAACCTATTTGATACGCAAGTAGTTGCGGTAAAAAGAATGTCGAGAACTTCTAGACAAGGCCCTCAAGAGTTCAAAAGCGAAGTTGTGTTGATTGCCAAGCTTCAACACAGGAACCTCATCAAAATTTTGGGATGTTGCATTGAAGGAGAGGAAATGATGCTAATCTATGAGTACATGCAGAACAAAAGCTTGGACTGTTTCATTTTTGGTTGCTATTTCTTCAATCCTTAAATCTTTTTCTCACTTATACTAAGTGGAGTAATTAGTAAAGCATCATTTTACTTTTCATTTAATGCAGATGAGAATAGAAGTTCAGAATTGAATTGGCCAAAGCGGTTTGATATTATCATGGGGATTGCAAGAGGTCTTCTTTACCTCCATCATGATTCCAGACTAAAAATCATCCACAGAGACCTTAAGACGAGCAATATCTTACTAGACGAGTATTTAAACGCCAAGATCTCAGACTTCGGTTTGGCAAGAATGTTCCAAGGCGATCAAACTACGGCCAGCACTGAAAGAGTGGTCGGAACATAGTAAGTTTACGATGTACAGAATTATATTTTCATTTCTTGCATAGCTTGATGAACCAAAGCACTTGCAGTGGTTATATGGCTCCGGAGTATGTCTCAGAGGGAGTGTTCTCAATCAAGTCTGATGTTTATAGCATGGGAGTTATTATACTGGAAATAGTGAGTGGAAAAAAGAACAAAGGATTCAAGCATCCTTCTTGCAATCACAGCTTCTTGGAACATGTGAGTAGCAAATTATTGGACAGTGAAAAGTACTACCATAATAGTGGAAATTAATAAACTACACATGTTAATTATTGCAGGCATGGGTGCTTTTGATGGAAAATAGACATTTGGAACTGATAGATCAATGTTATAACGACTCGTACGTAGAATCCCAAGTAAAGAGGTGCATTCAAGTTGGGTTGTTATGTGTTCAGAACAATGCAGACGATAGGCCGGTTATGCCGTCTGTACTTCTCATGTTGAGTAGTGAGGAGTCTGTGTTGCCTCAACCCAGAAAACCTGAATTTTTCTTGCAGAGTGATTACAGTTCTTCTTCTCAAATGAATGCTTCTTCTAAAATGAATGAATCAGGAGGTTTTATCACAATGACTCAAGTAGAAGGCAGGTAGTAGAGGAAATTAATAAGGGTACTAGTATCCATAAAAATTAATGGAATACTTTAATCCCCTTTTTTATTTTAATAATTAAATCATGTGTGACAAAATATAGCACCCATGATATGCCAGTTTTGCTTGAATCTTGATTAACTGATTTTGTGATTAAACTATATTATTTTTTATTTTTAAATTTTCACTAGCATTGCCATATTATTTAATTGCATCATAAAAGTATCTAGTAGTTGAGTGATATAAATTTTGTTTCTTTATTCTACGAGATATCTCAAATGATCACATCCATGATAATATGTTTTCAACCTTGCACTTGTCAGTCTACATTTTATTGCTTATAGAGTTTAATTTTAAGTTTGCTTGTGTTGATAGGTTACACTGTGTTTCTTTATTTAATCATTTAAATAATTAATTAATTTCAAATTAACTATGCAGTGTTGATGTACACATAAATCCGTAAGACCAAGTTCATTAACCTAATGAGTTGGTTTCTTGTGCCCAATGTACATTGTGCGCCTTTACAATTTAGTGTTAAAGAGTATAATCCTTTAATACTAAATTTTTGATCAAACCCGCCACATTTGATACTGTCTCATGGTGAGATTTTACGTTTTCTTAATTAGTTATCATATTTTTTTAAGATTTTTTTCATGTATTTTTTATTTATACTATAGAAGTTCATGTATTCGTCTCACATAGTTATCATATTTTTAAAGAATTTTTTTCATGTATTTTTTATTTATACTATAGATTGTTCATATATCGATCTCACGCTAGTCATTTCGTGAAACGATCTCATTCTTTATAATAATTAAGTAATTTTATCATTCGCAAACCAATAATTTACTATACATAACTTTTACACCTGTCAAATATGCGAAAGACGTAAAAAAAAATAATGCCACATAAATTCATGATACATAACTTATTACTATACAAATAATAATAATAATAATAATAATAATAATAATAATAATAATAATAATAATAATAATAATAATAATAATAATAATAATAATAAATCTCTTAATCAAGTTATGATACAATTATAAATGGCGAGGAGAAAATTAATTCAAAATTTAAAACATAATACCACATAAATTTATGTGATTCGAAAATTCATAACAAACCGAGATCTAAATGTAAATTAGAATTGAGAAAAGTGGTTTCAAACACTAAATTTTAAAATGAGGCAACCAATATCCAAAGACACTAAAAAAATCATTTTTTACCAACGTAATATTCCGTTGGTAAATGCCTTAATTCCATTGCTAAATCGTGTTACCAACGGATTAACAACCAAAATATTTAGTTGTTAAAGTGGTGGTCGGTAAATATTAGCAACCAAATTTGAGATCCGTTGGTAATATTCTATTGCTAGTTCATTGGTTAAAATTCCGTTCCTAATCATAGCTAAAAATTCCATTGCTAATTCGTTAGTAAAAATTACGTTGCTAATTCGTTGGTAAATTTATCCATTGCTAATCCTTTGATAAATTTATTCCGTTGTTAATCCATTGGTAAATTTAAAAATTATTTTTTATTTATAATTAGCTCATTGCATATATAAATTTATTCAAATACATATATATATTACAGAACACATAGTTCGTGCAAGTTTATTACATAATTGAACTTCATTTTATTTTGGGTAAATTCATACAAGCGTACAAGAGAACTACAAGAAACATAAAGATTAGACACTGTCACATGAATCTTGTTCTGCCACCCTCAAATATTCACATAAAGAATATCTGTAACATTACGAGCAGGCATTGACCACCGCTGTCAATTCTGAAATTTAACAAGATAAATCCAATAAACCCATCAATTAATAGCTAATGTACTCAAACAAAATCTTACCAAGTGTATCTAGCTACAAGTAATAAAAACTCTTTGGAAACTTGCACTATGCTTTGTTGTCCATTGCTGCAGTTTTTCCATGAGAAAACTCACAAATTCTTAGATACAGCATTCATACATTTGCCTAATTTGAAGTCAAAAGCTAACACAAAAACATTACCAAATCTAAAGCAGGTTAACAAATTGAGCAGAAGCAAATGGTCCACTCACTTGAAAAACATTCCACATTTCTTGCTATACCAAGGGCAGGAACAACATATACTGTATGAGTAGTGAAAGAACTAGAAATATTAAGTGCATGCACCTTGATATGATCCACAGTACCTTATGTGTCCAGAATTGGCCAAAGGAACCAAGTATTGACCCACTTGAGCCCAGTCATAACAGCTGAGACATGAGTTAACAGTAGGAAACATCAATGTTTAAAATTCAAACATAAAGAAGCATATAAGTAATAGCTTTCTCAAGCAACCAAATATAACCTTGCTCTTTGAAAACTTGTAGCATGCTTTGTTGTTCATTCAGGTGGAGTTTAGGTATAATATCTTAGCAAGGTTTATTAAGATTCCAGCAGCAACAGCCTGTTAATAAGCAGGTGAATTTTGTTAGAGGAAATGAGCAGGAACTAGAAGTCAAGTTAGCAATCAACTAACTTATTTCCCACAAACTTACACTCCCTATGGTGGCTTGAACAGCTGCTGCACATTGAAAGGACCTCTCTGATTCCAATGCTCGTACACAAAGCTTCAAATCGCCTTGCTCCTTACTCCTTAGAGAGACAACAAAAAAGATTAAATAATTAATAGAATTCATTATCAAATCGAGTTTCACTTAACCAAGAGACTAAACTCCAAAACTGGCTTACAAATCTCTGGATAATTACAACAAGCTTTTCAACTCTGTCAGCCTACCTAAATAGATTGTAGAAAGCCTGAGATTGTCTGTCCCATCTCTTTTTAAAGTCCTGGGAACATGCAATATTAAGTCTAAGTGAAATCATCATAAGAGAAAGACAAATAATGCATTTCACGTGTGCGAGATATGAGGTTGGTTTCCAAGTGCATAAGCACCTTCAGAAGGTCCTGCACAATCCAGCTTGCACCAAATAGCCCCCAAACCATATAAATTTCATTTTCTGATCATAATCACACCAAATCCAAAATTTTTATAGATTCTCATTTCAATAAGACTACTTCAAATTAATTTTTCCTAAAATTTTCACATTTATTTCTACATCACAATAGATAATAAACATGTAACAGGAAAAAGTACGTTAAGCAAAACCATCAGCATTATAAGTTATCACTACAATGAGGCATAGGCAAACCAAACTGACTTAATACTTAAAATTTCCATGAGACGTAAGTTCATTCATTGTCACAAGAAGTTGTGAACTCTTGTAAATAACCAAGCCACAAACTACGGTCTTTTAATCAAACAAAAGAGAACTACTCTATTTGCATGAACAGAGCTAAGCAAGAAATCACATACATCTAGGTGCAACATCTTTGCTAATATGGTTCCACAAAGGAATTAATGTATCCTCAGAAGTTAAGATCACACAAACTCAGCAGTAATATAAGGATTAAGTAATCAATAATCAATACCATAGGCTTAGCAACAACAGCTAGCTATATTCATGTGTGGAAACTGGATAGTGTACGAAAGTGAACAATTTTCAAGTTATATGGAATATACGTGGGAAGAACTGGTGCTTCCTTGAATGCTCTGAAATCCTCACATACTTCTTGTAATGATCAGTAATGAAACTCTAGATGCACTTAAGCATGGAAATTGACTTTGGATTGAACAAATTTTTAACAATTGAATTGAGATTAAAAAAAATGATTTAATGATTTATCAATCACAAATTACTAAACAACTTCAGGATAATGATTTAAAATAAATAATGAGAACTGTGTTGAGATACAGATTACGTTGTACCTTATAACATAGAAGATCAGCTCTGATGGCAGCTTTGTACCTTCAAGTAAAGGTAGGCTAAAGTAAATTCTCTCAATTAACCAAATCTGCTCTGCTCTGCTCTAAATCTTAACAACTATTGAATTGCACCATCGGCAAAGCTAGAAATAAAGCAAGGAAAGTATCAACACCGTGAAAAGACCAAACTGAAGAAAGATGAGAGCACAATCATCATCCTTGCCGCACAGAGAAAAATCCCGAGTATCTAATAAACCACAACATCTTTGTACCTCTATACAAGAATTTGTGCTTTTTCTGCTCGATTTGAAATGGAAACCATCCGACAAAACTGAATTGACAAGGAACACTAGGGTTCCTCTGAGGTCTGCCAAAACTTGCAGCATTAATTGGCCTAATATTCTTATCAACAACAATGTCCAATATTGCTAATAGCCCAACCTGGATAGCTTATGCATCTGCAACATCACTGGAAGAGGACACTTCATCATACATCATTAGTTGAGGTGGATATATGTTTCGAATTTTGAGCCATGAAACAAGGAAACTAAGTATTTTTATTTTACCTAGCTAGTTCAATTAGACAAGCAAATAAGCTTGAAACTTAGAATCAATTGTATAATAAAGCAAAGCATAAAGAATAAGAAAGAACATATGCAAACATTAATCAAAGCAAGTAGTAACCTATTATCTAGATTACATTTGCAAAACAACTACTTCATCATAACAAGATTGTTGTTAAAATATGATTCTATTCATGAATCTGATAACAGTAAATAATCCAACAACATTCTGGAGACAACAGCCAAAAATACAAATCTAATAAATCACTAAACATATTAACTAGTCAATGAAATATCTGCACACTTGTTCATTTCAAATTTGTTTCTATGTACACTTGGAAACTCCACAATACTATAATTGACCGACAAAAGTCTGAAATAAATTGCATTCTAGTCCATAAACCAAAAATGGTTAAAAGCAAATTCAGCTGATATTCTCTTAGCTGGATCATAAGTTAAGAGACTGTTGAGTAGATCAAAACCCCCTTATAGGCATAGAATGAGTAAGAAATATATACCTCTAAGGTTGTACATGGTGAATTCGGATTTCAAGTGTTCTTTGCAAGAAAAATTTGAAAACCCTAATTTCTCCCCCAATGTGTCACACACCTAAAACATACAACCCATACCCAATCCTTCACAAGCTTGCGCTACTCACGATGAAACACACGGAGCAACCGAAAATGTGCTGGTGAGTGAGTTCGTGTGTGTGAATGTGTGTGCAAGGCAGTGTAGAAAGAAAGTAACTGAAATGTAAATATAAACTGTCAAAATATCTTCTCAATTACAGACTTCCAAGTTGAACGAGTATTTAACCCCCTAACTAAGCAACGACACCGTTTATGACTAAAAGTGTTATTTATTTTCATAAACTCGCTATCACGTTTCTTCTTCTTCCTTTTATATATGACATGCCCAGTCCTTCAAAAGACTTTCCCTCAAGTCACTAGGTGAGGGTACTTCACACTCATCAACTCATAGTTTTCCCACGTAGACTCTTCCTCTGTCAAGTGTGCCCATTGTACTAGGACTTCATAAACTGGTCTATTGTTCCATTTGATCATTCTTCTTGCCAGAATTTTGATGGGTTGAACAATGGTTTTGCCCTCCAAGTCAAATTCTGAAAGTTCTGCAGTGATTCCATCCGAGCTTCCAATCTTCTTCTTGAGCATGCTAACATGAAACATGGGATGAATTGTAGTTTCAACTGGTAAATGTAGCCTGTAGGCGACCTCTCCCACCTTTTCTATGACTTAAAAAGGCCTTGCATATTTGGGACTCAGTTTCTAACACTTAGTATTCCTCAATAAAAGTTGTCGGTATGGTTTGAGCTTAAGAAAAACCCAACTTCCCACTGGAAAACTTCTCTCTTGCCTATGCTTGTCCATTGCCTTCTTCATCCTCTATTGAGCTTGCTGGAGCAATCTCTTCAAGTGCTGCAGCATATCATGTCTTTGCTGAATAGTTTTCTCCACTCCAATCACCGGTGTATTGAGTTGAGGGCCAAAAGATAAAGGTATTGCTTTGTAACCATATATGGCCTCGAAAAGAGTCATTGCGATTGCTGAATGGTAGGAAGTGTTGTACCAAAACTCAGCCATCGGTAGCCAATGCATCCATTGTTTAGGACTCGTTCCACACATGCACCTCAAGTATGTTTCTAGGCACTGATTCACTCTTTCAGATTGCCCATCAGTTTGTGGGTGGTAGGGGTGGTAGGCAAAACTCAATTGATGCTAGACCCCTATCATCTTGAAAAGTTGTTGCCAAAAAGAACTGGTGAAAATCTTGTCACGATCTGAGACAATAGTACAAGGTAAACCATGCAATTTATAAACAATATCCAAGAATTTGTGTGCAAGTGATGGAGCAGAAAATAGATGTTTAAGTGCAATAAAGAGTGCATATTTAGTAAACCTATCCACTATCACCCACACAGTGTCATTTTCTAATGAAGTAGGTAATTGCTCAATGAAATCCATGGTATTATCAGCCAAGCTTGTGAAGGGATAGGTAGGGGTTGTAGAAGTCCTAGTGATCGAACATTCTCATGCTTACTTAGTTGACACTGCAAACAAGCAGATACGACCTCCTGCACCTCCTTTTTTAATTTTGGCCACCAAAATACTGCCTTTATTCTCTGAAGTGTGGCTTTCTACCCCGAAAGACCTCCTAAAGCTAAAGAGTGCATGTACTGTAAAATCAGATTGCGAAGATCAGTAGAGGATCCCATGTAAAGTATTCCTTTGAATCTCAAGAGCCCCGAAGTGTACTGAAAATAAGACATATTGTATGGTGTAGTGATAGCTTCAACAATACTCTTCAGCGAGGGAATCTCCTTCATAACTAAGTTGTAACTCAGACTTCCAAACAGGTTCCAAAACTGTAATATAGCTTAATTGCGACTGCTCCTGATCTCACCTAGATAAGGCATCTGCAACTTTATTTTCACTCCCTTTTTTGTACTTAATGTAGTAATCATACCCCCAATAACTTGGTTAAGTATTTATGCTGAAGAGGAATAGAAATTTTCTACTCCATTAAGTACTTGAGGCTATGGTGATCTGTCCAGATACACAACCTCCCGTGAACTAAGTAAGATCTTCACTTTTCAATAGCATATATAATTGCCAAAAATTCTTTCTCGTAAATGGACAGTCCCAAAGTTCTTGCTGATAAGGCCTTGCTTATGAAAGCCAAAGGATGTTGTTCTTACATCAACACCACCCCAATTCCCTCATAGCAAGCATCTGTCTCAACCACAAAGTGTTTGCTAAAATCTGGTAATTGTAGTACTGGTGCAGTAACCATTGATAGCTTTAATTCCTCAAAAGCTGTAGTTGCTTCCTTTGACCACACAAACTGCCCATTTTTTGTCAAATCGGTAAGTGGTTTGGCTTTAATCCCATAGTGCCTCACAAATTTTCTATAGTAACCGGTCAGACCCAAGAAACCCCTCAAAGCCTTGAGAGTTTTAGGTTTGGGCCATTCTTTTACAGCTTGTACCTTACTTGGGTCAGCCGATACACCTTCTCCACTAATAATATAACCCAAGTACTCAACATGAGATGTGCCAAAGGAACACTTGGAGGCTTTCGCAAGCAAAGAATGATGTGAAAGGATTTGAAAATAGTCTCGAAGTGATGTTTATGATCAGCAATGGATTTGCTATATATGAGGATGTCATCAAAGAAGACAAGAACAAATTGCCTTAGATGGGGATGAAAAATAGAGTTCATAAGGGATTGAAAAGTGGCTGGGGCGTTGGTGAGACCAAATGGCATTACCTTGAACTCATAGAGGCCGGATGAGGTCACAAAAGCAGTTTTTAGAATATCCTTAGGTGACACTCTAATTTGGTGGTATCCTGCCCTTAATTCAATCTTTGAAAACACTTTTGCCCCCCCAAGTTCATCCAAAAGATCATCAATCAAAGGTATATGATAACTATCTTTTATCGTGAGAAAGTTAAGCTTCCTATAGTCAACACAAAACCTCCATGTACCATCTTTCTTTTTAACTAATATGACAGGGGAAGAAAATGGACTTGTACTGGGCTATATGATACCCGAGAGTAACATTTGATGGACTAACTTTTCTATCTCTTGCCTTTGCAAATAAGGGTACCTATAATGATGTTGCTTGAAAGGTTTAGTTTCGGGCTTTAGTAGAATGCTATGGTCATGAGACCTAAAAGGTGGAAGGCCCTTAGGTTCCTAAAAAATTTCCTGAAATTTATCTAATAGAGGCTGAAATTCTAGGGAACATGTGCTAATAGTATTTAGGACGGGTGAGATCATACACAAACACCCTAGGACAATCCCTTTACCCTTCTTATATGTCTTTTTAAATTGAGCTCCTGTGATTTGTTTGAGGGTAATTTCTTGTTGCTGTCCATGTAGTGTTATTACTCTACCATTTCTATTAAATTGTACTTTATGATTCTCAAAGTCAAAAGTTACAGGGCCTAATTGTCTTAACATATCTACCCTAATAACCATATCACAACCCCCGAGTTGAAGTACTCTAACAGTAGTATTAAACTTACAACTCCCCATTCTCCACTCAAAACCACTACATTTAGCATTACATTCCATTTTACCCCCCATCTGCTACAGTAACTAACAAAGAATTTGTGAGCTCTAAGATGCATCCTAATTTACTAGTCGTAGTAGGATCAATGAAACTGTGAGTGCTACCCGTATCTAGCAAAATAGAAATCTTATTCCTCCCAACCTCTCCTTCTAACTTGATGGTGCTAGGGGTAATATTACCAGCTAATGCATGTACAGACACTTTGATTTCTATATCCTCATCACTCTTCTCCTCTAATATCAAATCTTCTTCTCTTGTTTCAGATTCCTCACCAACTATAACAAACAATTTCTTGCATTTATGGCCTACATGGTAGGTTTAATCACAATTAAAACATAAATTCTTTTTTCTTCTTGCTGCCATTTCTTCAGGGGAAAGTCTTTTAATTGTGAATTTTTCAGTTTGACTGTTGTTTTTAGATTTAGATCCATTCTCTGTTTTTTTCCAAGAAGTCTCACTATTATTTTGTGTTTTCCCAGCCCACCTATTTGTCTTATTCATGGTTATTAAGAGTTGTTCTTGTCTATTTGCCATTTGTATAGCCATTCCTAGAGTAGCAGGTGCTACCAACTCAACCATCTTCCCCACTTCATCTTTTAACCCACTTACAGAACTCTGAACAAATATTCCTTACTCAAATTTCTATTAGATTCAACCATGAAAGTTTTAGTTCTTCAAATTCTTGGATATAATCTTGGACAGTACCCTGTTGCTTCAACTTATTAAATTGTCCTATCAGGCTCTTACTCCCTATCTCAGAAAATCTTTCCATTACTAATTGTTCAAATCCCACCCAACTAAGCTCATTTTGGCCTTCTATGTATTCAAGGTACCAATGGTCAGCCTTGCCCTCCATGTGGAGTCCGACATTAAGGATTTTTTGTGGATCTGAAAGGATATTGAAAGCAAAGTATTTTTGACATTTTCTGAGGCAATTTCTGGGATCATCACCTGAGAATTTAGGAAAATCAAATTTGGGAAATTTAGGAAAATTCTGGAAATTGTTACCTCTTTGACCGATTTGGCTACTTGATGCAGAGGTACTTGAACCAGAGTTGTTACAAGAAGCCATCGGTTTCCTTCTCGAAATCTCTGGTAGGAGTTTCTTAATTTTCTCTACCTGGTGCGTAAAGCTTTCCATCATCACTTTATTCATCTCTCTTTATCTTTGAGATTCTTCCTGATTAATTTTCATCATTTGAGCCAACTGCAATTACAAAGAATCGACCCTTGCCTCCATCTTAGAAGAATTTCTGGTCATGAATATCAAACAATGGAAGAGAATTGTACCATTCTGGTTCTAATTGACAACCAATGTTACGCATCCAAGCCAGAAGCCCTAACTCCTCCTCAAAACCATGGTCAAGAGGGGAGGATTGACTTCCAACTTAAATATAACTCCCCACCCATATGAGAAACCGATGTGGGACAAGCCCCACATCATAACAATAACCCTTCCCTGGAAAGCCGGATGCCCATGGACGACTGCACTCTCTTATCAAGCACCAACGACTCTACTCCCAAGGGTAGCCCTTTTTGGACTCTTCACGAGGTAGTCCTTTTCTTGCAGTGATCCAACGTCCAGCTCTGATACCAATGTTACGCATCCAAGCCAGAAGCCCTAACTCCTCCTCAAAACCATGGTCAAGAGGGGAGGATTGACCTCCACCTTAAATACAGCTCCCTACCTATATGAGAAACCGATGTGGGACAAGCCCCACATCATAACACAATGTTCTTCAAAACTTATAAATTATGTGTTTGTGTTGGTGGGTAACTGTGTGGGATGGTGGATTCGGTCGAATAATCGACCAAAAATCGACGGGGTGAAAAGGGGTGTGACACAGCTTGCGAACGGGAGGAATAGATTGTGAATGAGTGAAGAAACCCCAATTTTAAACTTGAAATTTCGAACCTGGAGGCCTAACACGAGTTTGTTACAACTCGTGCTGGCCTTACGAGGTCGTGTTGCCTGTCTGGATAATTCTAGACATTTTCCGCACCCCAACATGACTCAAGTAACAAGTCGAGCTTTGCCTAACAAGTCGTGTAAGCTCACTGGACATTCTTGGCACCCAACACGAATCGTGTAGCTAAGTTAAGCTACTATCTGTCAAGTTGTGTTGAGTCTATCTGCAATCTGATCACCACGGCCACCCAACACGAGTCGTGTGACAAGTCATGTAACGACTTGTCAACTCGTGTTGGCTCCGGAACCTCCAAAAATTCATCCTTTGCTCCCTCTTACACCTGTACTCACTTAGAACACACATATCAATCATCAAAACATCCAATTTCTGGCAATAACAAGGGGAGAAAACTCATATGTATGCATAAAACGACTCAAAATTCACAACCAACAACTCAACATTACCGACTATAACAACATCAATGCTTCAACATCACTAGTTTAACTCAATCAAGCACTTAGAAAAATCCAGCAATCCTCCTCAAGAACCAAAAATAGAACCACACTGATATTAGGATCAACACGCAACAAAAATAAACTAACAACACACACTTGGACAATCACAAAAAAAATCGATCACTCAATATAATCAAATGAATTGAAAATACTGAAAAATCATAAAAAAATTAATTATCCAGACACACGCACAACACAATGAAGCAAATTTAGTTTGGAGAAACAAGACACAAGTATATGCGTATTACTCCATAATCTCGAAGCACCTTCTCCATCAACTTATTGACAAATTGGCTTCCCCCATCGCTTATGAGCACCTTTGGTACCCCAAACCAGTTGAAAATATTCTTCTTTATAAATTCTTGCACCACTCTTACCTCATTCGTCCTGGTTGGAATCGCTTTCACCTATTTCGAAACGTAGTCCACTGCAAACAAGATGTAGAGGAATCCACTAGATGGAGAAAATGGCCCCATAAAGTCAATTTCCCACACATAAAAAATCTCGACTACGATGCTAGTCTGCAGAGGCATCTCATCTCTCTTCGAAATATTCCCCATTCGCTGGCATCTATCATATGTATCCACATACTCTTGATAGCTTTTGAACAAGGTGGGCCAATACAAACCAGACTGAAGAACCTTTTGAGAAGTCTTTTGAGCGCTAAAATGACCTCTATTCAGCTGCGAGTGGCAGAAGTCCAACATACTTTCCAATTCAACTTCTGGAACACACCTACGGATTATAGAATTCATGCAGATTTTGTAGACTAATGGCTTCTCCCATAAGATGGATTGAACATCATGCATAAACTTGACTATCTGGTATCTACTCAACTGATACGGTTTCACCCCCGTGGCAATGTAGTTAACGAAGTCAACATACCAAGGGGCATCCAATTTCTTCTTCTCGGGGTATGTCTTCGAAATAGAGAAGACCTATTTAATATCCACCATCAGTATTTTCTCATCAGGAAAGTAATCCTTAATCACCTCAGCAGTATTGTCACAGTACTCCTTCGTATCAAGATGCGACAGATGGTCGGCTATGACATTCTCCCTACCTTTTTTTTATCACAAATCTCCATGTCAAACTCTTAAAGTAAGAGAATCCTTCTGATTATCCTCGACTTTGCATCCTTCTTATCCATTAAATATCTGATAGCAGAGTGATCAGTGTAAACCACAGTCTTCATGCCCACCAAGTAAGGTCGAAATTTATCAAAGGCATACACCACTGCCAAGAATTCCTTCTCGGTGACAGTGTAATTCTTTTGAGCAGAATCGAACATCTTACTTGCATAATAAATGGAATTAATCTTCTTCTCCCTCATCTGCCCCAATACAACTCTCAATGTAGTGTTACTGGCATCACACTCCAGCACAAAGTGTTGAGCCCAATCCGGAGTGATGAGAATTGGAGCAGTTATCAATGCTTCTTTGAGAACCTGAAAAGCATGTAAGCACATTTTATCAAAATCAAATTTAACATCTTTTTCAAGCAACTTGGGCAGCGATTTTGAGTATTTGGAGAAATCTTTATGAATCTCCTATAGATCCCTGTGGGCCCCAAGAATGACATCACTTCTTTTTCATTAGTGGGTGGTGGAAGTTTCTCAATTGCCACTACCTTGGCACGATTAACCTGAAGACCTGCAGCAGAAACATGATGTCCCAAGACTATCCCGTCTCTCACCATGAAATGACATTTCTCTCAGTTCAAGATGAGGTTAGTCTCTTCACATCTCTCCAAAACCAAAGACAAATTAGATAAACAAGAGTTATAAGAAGAACAAAAAACAGAGAAATCATCCATGAATACTTCCATGACTCTTTCAATTAAACCCTCAAAAATAGCTATCATACACTTTGAAAAGTCGCAGGTGCATTACATAAGCCAAAGGGGAACTTCCTAAAGGCAACAGTGCCATAGGGGCAGGTAAATGTGGTATTTTCCTGATCCCCCGGCGCAATCATTATCTGATTGTACCCAGAGTACCCATCCAAGAAATAGTAAAAATCATAACCTGCTAGTCTATCCAACATCTGATCCATAAAGGGCAAAGAAAAATGATCGTTACGTGATTACTCATATTATAGTGGGCATGACCAATTAAAGAAATTATCGAACCACAGGGAGGAAGGTACTAGAGTTTAAGCGATCTCAAGTTTATCGTGATTTTATAAGGACGACGGAAGAGAGGATAGGAGCAAATGAATGCAATTATGCTAAAGCAAGAAATAAAGATAAAATGAATGCAAAGATAAGATGGGTTCCAAATGATGCAAAGATGAGATTAACAACAATCATGGCATAGATAATTAAGTAATTATGAAATTAATTATAATCTCTCATGGACAAGGTATAGAAGCGATCACCAATTCCACCTAAACTCTCTCTCGAGATGGATAGGATGTAGGCCCTCAACAAGGCTCCCAAACGCACATAGGATCGAGACAATAGCAAACACCTCCCACTAGGTACTAATTACTCTATGAGTTCCCTAATTAGGTACTAAATCATAAGCAATATTCCATTTTAAGGTACTATGAATTTACTAATGGCTTGGTTCTCCTCACCTAATCAACCAATCTCTCGATATCTCTATCTCATTCTAATTAATGCACATGAAGTGTATAATGAAATGATTCAATGAACTATCCTAAACACATAATTGATTTCTCAATCTAATCACATGCCCATGACAATTAATCACACAAATCATCATATACATCAAGCAATCAACAATCAATGATAGAAATAACACAAAGCCCATTCAAGATTAAAATCAATTTGCATAAAAACTAAATTATCCAACACCAATCATGGAGCTAATCTCACAAAGGAGATTAGCCTCTCATATCCATAAGAAAATTAACATAGACATTAAGATCCTTAGAAAACATGATCAATCTATAAAGAAATGCACAAAAATTAGAATTAGATCCCCCCTTTGAAGTGCTTCAATGGAGATCTCCTTCTTCTTCTTGTGATCTCACTCTCCCTTGCTTCCTTGATCACTTGGATGGTGGATTTGATGGAGGGAATCAAGTATAGATGGATGGATGAAGAAAAAGTGTAATATGAAGAGAATTGTGTGTGAGGTGTGTGTTGGCAGCTCAATTTCGTGGAGTGATGATCAAAATGTTGAATGGAGAGGTATTTATACCCCCGTGGGCCTTCTAGAAGGAATTTGGATTTTTCAGCACAATTAACACCTACACGGCTCGTGCGCTGCAGCTCGGCTCGAGTCGTGTTTAGGGTTTCTGGTCAACGCACGCTTCAAGCAGCGCACGGCTCGTGTGCCGCACACGGCCACAGGTATGGCCGTGTTGTGCTATCTGGCTTCCGCGCACGGCTAACGGCACAGGCCCGTGCGAGGAACTCGACCCGTGTACGCGACACGGCCGGCCATGTTGTGTTGTTTTTCCTCTCTTTTTCTCCCGACTCCATTTTTGTTCCGTTTTTCACCTGATTCATCATTTATAAGTTCATTCACACACAAATTCCAAGAAACACATAAAACCACCAATAATGACTCAAAATACGGATAAAAATATACAAAAACACATATAAAAAGACACTAAAATCTAGGTGAAAATATCACTCATCACACCCCCAAACTTAAAGTGTTGTGCGTCCCCGCACAACGAAAATGATAAACCAAGGAGAGTGATTTTCACCTAGGAAAAGACTAAACGAACATAAGTAACAACACATCAATAATAATAAGAATCACAATTTATTGCTAAGTCATCCTACGACATTAGATTCATGACATGAAGAATTAACAAGTTCAATCAAAAGAGAATAAAAGTGTAATATAGTCCCTTTTTAGTCCAAGCCTCACATAGGATATCAATGTCTCTCAACACTCTTTAAAGTAAGGTAAATCAACACTGATTAATCGATTGACTCGACTCGCTATAAGCTTGGTCGTGGACTACATTCACAAACCACCAAAGTTTCAATTAATGATAAAAAAGGTCTTTAATTAGGATGTAATGATAGGCTCTTTGATATGGTAGGGAAGAATATAGGTAATAGTGACTAAACAAGTGTAAGTAATCGAAGAGATGATCAACTTCCTCAACTTCTCCACTTTTCTTTCTTCCTTTCTTGTCTTTGGTACTCACAAGCTCTACTCATTAACTTTCCTTGGATTGAGCTTCTTTTGATGCATGCTTCCTATCTTTGAATTTTGTTTACTTA
Organism: Pogostemon cablin; assembly: GCA_023678885.1. Taxonomy (NCBI): domain Eukaryota; kingdom Viridiplantae; phylum Streptophyta; class Magnoliopsida; order Lamiales; family Lamiaceae; genus Pogostemon; species Pogostemon cablin. Next base: position 16,641,368 of record CM042963.1, read on the forward strand.
AGCATTTTGATGTTGATTTGCTCCTTTTCTAACTTTGAGGTTGCATGTGCCTTCTTGTTGTTGCTCTTTTTATCATTTTTCTTGCTTGTTACCATTTCCTTTCTTTCTTTTGTTCTTCAATCAAACCTTTCTAGTTACCATCTCCTCAATCACTCACACAAAAGGTATGTATGTAAAGCTCAAGTGGGTAATTAAGGCTTGTAGTGTGCTAAATTCACAATAAAATGGCTTAAAGGCTCAAAATGGTTAACTAGGGATGATGTATATGGTAGGAAAATATATGGCAATGACTATGAATAACAAGGATAGCCTAAGATCATTTCACTAATCTCCACAAATCGGGCTCGTTCCTATAGTCCTTGAGCAAGTTCTAGCTTATCAAACACAACCAATCCACTCATGAAGAAAAACCATGTATGCACGGTTGAGGCTCAAATTCTCACAAGCTTATGCATTGGACCTTAAGAAACTTATTACACCACATTCATCTCAAAATTGAACAAGTTAAGTAAAACATGTCACAATTCGAAAGTGTAGAGATTCTTAATCATAACTTGTCATCACTTACTACCACAATATATTATCACTCATATTCAAAAATGACTCACAACCTCCCTAAACAAACCACCAAACATACCAAGACAAAAATAAGAAAACTCATAAAACATAAAATAAAGACTCAACAAACAATAAACAACCAAAAACACATAACATGCAAAAACAAAAATCACCATCATTAGAAAATGAAGCACATATTCAATCATCCATAACAATGTAAGCTCACAATCATCCCAACCTTATTGAAAAGGAAATCCCAAAGACATAACACATAAAGTAGCATGCTAATCCATCAATCCAACTCAACATCAATTAGAAGTGCTAAGGTGTAGAGTACTCCCTCAATCGGCATTTGGTAATAGAAGTTGTTAGCTCCGAGCTCAACTTATGCATCCAATACCCTTCATACATGCTCAACAAAACTATTAGCTCAACACTTTCATAAAAATATGGATTATCATGCACTTCAATCACCACCAATCATACCATAATCAATCCCAAACTCATGAGAAAAAATTTTAAAATTAACCCAAAAATATGAAAAGTATATGCTTTCAAAACAAAGTACGTCACACCACACCATATCCCCCCAAACTTAAATTGAAACAAGAGTTTCGAGGTAAGTTTGCAAAAAGTGGTGTGACTTACTATCACACTTCAAATCAAGCACTCTTCGTGTCTTCAATACGCATATTCCTCACAAGCACAATTAACCTACATGCCAAAAATGCAAGAAATAACAAATCCACAATCCTTATTGAAAGCATTAAATAAAGCAATAAAGATAATGATGGGTTGCCTCCCATCTAGCGCTAAGTTTAACGTCTTCAAGCCGGACGAGAGTCTTTAGCTCATGGTGGTCTTGAATAGTCCTTAGGCACTATCATAGGTTTCTTCTTGAAGTAGTGCCTTGTGCCCTCACGCTCAACCACAAGAACGTTTCCCTTCTTGTTAAATAGTTCAAGCAATTGGTCTCCGAAGGCGTTCTTCACAAGAAATGACCCTTTCCACTTGTTCCACTTTTTCCATGGGGCTTTATATGCATTTTGAACTTCAACCACATCCCCCGATAAGAATTCGGGCATTGACAAGTGTTGGTGCCCTCTTGCAACCTTTTTCCTACAATCACCAAATAAATTTTTATCAATAAAATCATGGAAGTTCTTAAGAGAATTTGAAATTTCAATAAAATGAGAAGGTTTAGGCTTGTGGCGAGTAGAATCCATGATCTTAGTTTCCGGAGGTTTCTTTTCTTCCATAATGGCATGAATCTCTTTTTGATTTTGAATCTTGACTTTCTCTACCATCTCTTCAAGAGACTCGACAAATCTATCGAATTCCCCCTTCAACTCTTCTTTCAACTCTTTAGCTTTCACCCACTTAGGCATCCTTTCCCTCTTTTCCTTCATAACCTCATCAACCCCCAAACTATCCTCTTTTTGATCTTTAATGGCCGTGCATAGATTCGTTCCGGAGGTAGAAGGCTTGTTGTTCTCTTCTTGAAGTTTCTCCACGGTGGACACTATTTGACTTACTTGGTGCTCCAATGAATCCAACTTAACATTGAATGCTACCATTGTATTCATCATCATTTCACACAAGTTTCCGATTCTATCAATCCACGCTTGATTAGACTTACTATCCTTCTCCATGCGCTCCATAATCTTTTCGATCAACTCATCTCTAAGCTTCTCTCTATAGTCAAGTTGGGCGGAATAAGAGGTGTTGGAGTCTTGAAAATCTCCCCATAGTTGTGGTTGATTTCCATCTTGATTTCTAGAAAAATTTCCTTGAAAACCATCTTCCACACCTTGAGGGTATACTTGATGATGCATTTGATGAGGAACTCCAAAATTCTCATAACCTTGTTGTTGGAATTGCATATTTTGTACTCCAAAATCCAATTGCAAATAAGGCTCCCAATTTGGCATTTGAAATCCTTGAAAATTTCCTTGTGTGTTCATAGCGGAATGAACACTTCTATTCACCATATCTCGAAAAATATCCATGTCGCTCATATTTTTGGACTTGTTCTCCTTCTTCCCCCTTCTCAAGGTATGCACCTATAAAGAAAGAAAAATTAGAACAAAATTTTCCAAAGCAAATATAAGATGCAAAAATAAAAAAAAATGTCCTTATTAAGACCACTCTAAACAATTCTTCGTCAAACTACTAGCGACCGTTACCTCCCCGGCAATGGCGCCATTTGATTAGTCATATTATAGTGGGCATGACCAATTAAAGAAATTATCGAACCACAGGGAGAAAGGTACTAGAGTTTAAGCGATCTCAAGTTTATCGTGATTTTATAAGGACGACGGAAGAGAGGATAGGAGCAAATGAATGCAATTATGCTAAAGCAAGAAATAAAGATAAAATGAATGCAAAGATAAGATGGGTTCCAAATGATGCAAGGATGAGATTAACAACAATCATGGCATAGATAATTAACTAATTATGAAATTAATTCTAATCTCTCATGGACAAGGTATAGAAGCGATCACTAATTCCACCTAAACTCTCTCTCGAGATGGATAGGATGTAGGCCCTCAACAAGGCTCCCAAACGCACATAGGATCGAGACAATAGCAAACACCTCCCACTAGGTACTAATTACTCTATGAGTTCCCTAATTAGGTACTAAATCATAAGCAATATTCCCTTTTAAGGTACTATGAATTTACTAATGGCTTGGTTCTCCTCACCTAATCAACCAATCTCTCGATTAAGCTAATCAAATGTTCTATCAAAGGGTTCTAAATCTAGAAGGATATCTCTATCTCATTCTAAATTAATACACATGAAGTGTATGATGAAATGATTCAATGAACTATCCTAAACACATAATTGATTTCTCAATCTAATCACATGCCCATGACAATTAATCACACAAATCATCATATACATCAAGCAATCAACAATCAATGATAGAAATAACACAAAGCCCATTCAAGATTAAAATCAATTTGCATAAAAACTAAATTATCCAACACCAATCATGGAGCTAATCTCACAAAGGAGATTAGCCTCTCATATCCATAAGAAAATTAACATAGACATTAAGATCCTTACAAAACATGATCAATCTATAAAGAAATGCACAAAAATTAGAATTAGGTCCCCCCTTTGAAGTGCTTCAATGGAGATCTCCTTCTTCTTCTTGTGATCTCACTCTCCCTTGCTTCCTTGATCACTTGGATGGTGGATTTGATGGAGGGGATCAAGTATAGATGGATGGATGAAGAAAAGGTGTAATATGAAGAGAATTGTGTGTGAGGTGTGTGTTGGCAGCTCAATTTCGTGGAGTGATGATCAAAATGTTGAATGGAGAGGTATTTATACCCCCATGGGCCTTCTAGAAGGAATTTGGATTTTTCAGCACAATTAACACCTACACAGCTCGTGCGCTGCAGCTCGGCTCGAGTCGTGTTTAGGGTTTCTGGTCAACGCACGCTTCAAGCAGCGCATGGCTCGTGCACCGCACACGGCCACAGGTGTGGCCGTGTTGTACTATCTGGCTTCCGCGCACGGCTAACAGCACAGGCCCGTGTGAGGAACTCGACCCGTGTACGCGACACGGCCGGCCGTGTTGTGTTGTTTTTTCCTCTCTTTTTCTCCCGACTCCATTTTTGTTCCGTTTTTCACCTGATTCATCATTTATAAGTTCATTCACACACAAATTCCAAGAAACACATAACACCACAAATAATGACTCAAAATATGGATAAAAATATACGAAAACACATATATAAAGACACTAAAATCTAGGTGAAAATATCACTCATCATTACGCGTGTTCTCATTTAACTTTCTATAGTCTACACAGACACGCCACCCCGTAGGTACCCTAGTAGCAAGCACTACACCATCATCAGATTTAATAACAATTATTCCCCATTTCTTAGCTACTACATGTAAAGGACTCACATAGGTACTATTGATAATAGGAAAAATAATGCCTGCATCTAACCAAGTAAGTACTTGTTTCCTAACAACCTTTTGCATAGCGGGGTTCAACCTCCGCTGATGCTGCACAGAATATTTAGTTTCATCTTTTAGTCTTATTTTATACATGCAAAAGGCAAGATTTATTCCTTTTAGATATTCAATTGTCTACCCTATTGCAGAATTATGTTTTCTTAACACTACTAACAATTTATCAAGTTCACTTTTAGATAGGGAAGAAGATACGATTACCGGAAAAGTTTCATCCTCTCCCAAATAAGCGTACATGAGATGATCTGGAAGTGACTTTAGCTCAGCCTTCTTCGCCTCCTTAATGCCATCACCTTCAACATGAAGAGGCAAGTATTGCCTTGTCCATATGACTTCCTCCACTGGTGCGTCTTCTTGCTTGTACCTGCTCTCATCAAGATTAAGTAAGGTATCAAGAAATTCAATAGCAAGTTCATTAGACATTTTATCAAGATCAGTAGTAGTAAAGTTAGAGATTCGCTTATGCATGTTTCCATGGGATTCTTAGACAGGATCAAAGGCAGGTCTTCCTCCACGATCTCCTCTACTACTTCAATAAACTTACACTGCTATTGCTCTGTAGGCCACTACATCGCCTTGTTCAATGAAAAGGCGATTTCCTTATCGTTTACCTTCAGCCTCAACTCTCATTTGAACACATCAATCAGAGCTCTTCCAGTTGCAAGAAAAGGATGCCCCAAGATCAGAGGTGCTCCATCCACGTCATCTTCCATGTCAAGAACAAGGAAATCTACTGGAAAAACCAAATTTGACACCTTCACCAACACATCTTCGATAACTCCCTCGGGATAAGTCAATAATCTGTTTGCTAACTCTAAAGCCACATATGTAGGCTTCATCTCGCCTAAACCAAGCTTCTTGAAACTAAAAGGGGCATCAAGTTTATACTGGCTCCCAAATCACACAATGCTCTCCTTGTAGGTCCTTTTCCTATCTCACAAGGAATAATGAAGTTACCGAGATCCTTCATCTTTTCAGGTAACTTTCTTTGAATTATAGAGCTACAGTTTTCTATCAGGTTTACCGTCTCTAACTGATCAAACTTCTCTTTCTAGAGATGAGCTCTTTGATAAACCTGGCATACTATGGCATCTGGTCCAAGGCCTTTGAAAAAGGAATACTGATCTGCATGTTCCTCATTACATCTGTAAACTTTCTGAACTTCTCATCAAGGCTCTTTGACAGGAATCTCTGAGGAAACGGAATTGCTACCTTTGTTTTTGGAAGACCCAAATTGTCCTTCTCGAACACCCCCTCCATTTCTCTCAACTTCTTCGCTCACTACCATTTTTTATCAGCGATAGCTTGATCAGATTGGCTGTTGAGAGTGAAAATAAGCGTGTTTTAGTGTCCAATCTAACACCTTTTTGATGAGTATTGTTGTTATATATTAGCACAAGTATCTTATATTCAATATATTAGAGAAAAATGTGCACTTGAGGTGTTTTATTGTGTTTTATGTGGAAAAAGGATCAAAAGTGCCAAGTTGGAGAAAGGTGCAGTTTGTGCAAGGATGCTCTGAAATGCACGTCCATCTTGTGTAATTTTTCTATATTTGTGTAGAGCTCTGAATTGGAATTATTATACATGGTTAGAAATACACAGAAGAGAGGGTCATTTTGGCATAAAGAACACCCCAATTGGATTCCAAACAAAAAAGTTATGATCAAAGTGGTGATGTCGCGCATGCTGTGTCGAACTGAACAGCTGTGCCACTTCCAATGACTTGTTATATATACAAATGTTGGAATTTCTGTGATTTGTTTATATGGATATAAATTCAAGGAAGAGAGGATCGCGTGAACGCAAGAATTACTCAAATCAATGGTCGGATGTGGAAGTTATGTGCAAAACGGTGAGACTACGCAAACTTGCTTGACCAAAGGAGATCCGTTTGAGCAAAATTATCTTGGTCGAATGGAAGAGAGAAACTCGAGCAAAATGACCAAAAACTTACAGAGAGCTTGCTCGACCAGTTGCTTGACTTGGAGGCCTTGCTCGACCAAGAAGGTAAAGTTTAACAAAATGTCGCTGGTTCTATTTTTGATAGTTTCGAGTTTCTTTTACGAAATTTGGCTTATGTCTCAAGTAAAAGCCCATCCAAGGCCTATAAGAAGAGCTCACAAATATAAAAGGGGGTGTAGATCATATCATAGAATTATATTGGATTAGAGAGAGGCCACAACAATACTACATCCCACAAGGGGTTTCATCCCCCAACCATCATCCACATCCTTTCCTCCATCCATCCATCACTTTGAAGGTTCGTTTGTGGAATCAAGAGGAGAACCAAGAGGCGAATTCAAGACAGAGAAGGACGCGACGATGCTCACATCTAGGGTTTTATTTATTTCCTAATTTATCTTGTATTTTCTGGACATTCGGGTAAGATCTATACAACCTCCATAATTGTTCTTCGTAACATCATGGGCTAGAGCCTTTTTGGTAGAACTAGGGTTGTGAAGGTTGTATGAATTAATTGATCTTTCGTGTGTAAACTCCGTACAACACTACTTGTGGATTTATTTTATATATGATTATGCTTTCTTAATCTATATTCACGGTCGTTTTGTGCATCTTCAATTGGTATACAGAGTCTGAAAATATATCTTGGTTGTAGATTGAGTGCGTTCACCGCTGAACAGGATTCCATGTTATGATTCTAAGTGAGGGAGATCATACCGGGTTTGAGTACCAATTGGCCAGGGAAAAAAGTTGATCCAAGTAAAAATAGAGGAATGGTGTACGTACGAGGTTGTTAACGCAACAAAGTAAAGAAAGGAGCAACTGAAAACAATATACCAAGGTAATTCTTTACTAGTAAAGTTAGTCACTTATCTAAATTCTTCCACCTTTACCAAAGAGCCAACATTATAACCTTGAAGCAAGTCCTTTGTGATCCTAGTATTGAGTCGATTATGGATGGAGTTTTGAGACCCTTGTCAAGCATATGGTTACGCGAGTATAGGAATTGAAATTGAGTGTTGATATTAACCATAAGTTGTATATCTTTTACACTTGAGTGAGAGAGTAAATACTTACCTGTGAGCTATATGATTTAGTACTCGTAGAAGTATTATGATTAATTGATGTTTTTATGTGAATGAAAGGTATGGTGGTTGCATGTTTTAAGTTAATATAATTGCATTTGTTTGGATATGTTGTACCTTGTGATTACACTCTCGGGATTTGTTGATTTTCGTTGCCTCAGGAGGAGCAACATGTAAGTTTGGGGGTTTGATGAGAGTGTAAATTCACATATTTTGGGCTCTGATTTGCGTGAAAATGGAGTACAGTTTAGTCTTTTATTGAGATGAATCGGCACGTTTATGGGAAAGTCACGAATCAGAGGGTACAAGTGTTGTTTGAGCATATTTGGATAGGAAAACAGGTGTAAAAGGCTCAGAATTGGAAGACACGATTTTGGAGGCAAAATTCGAGTTTTGTTCGACTCAGAGAGCTTGTTCGACCTGTATTAGTTTGGTCGAACAGAGGAGGACAAGTCAAGCAGATTGCGCAGGCCCGTCCAGAGAGGTAGCTCAACTTGGAGATGTTGCTTGACCAACATCGGCTTGGTCGAGCAGATGAGATGAGGTCGAACAGAATGCCGAAATTGTCCAGTGAGCTTGTTCGACTTGAAGGGCTTGCTCGACCAACATCAATATGGTCGAACAGGAGAAGGTTGGTCAAACAGAATGCCGAAATTGTCCAGAGAGCTTGCTCGACCAGTTGCTTGAGTTAGAGGCCTTGTTCGACCAGTATGCGGCGCATCGCTGCTATTTATGGTAATTTCGGATGTCTTTTACCAAATTTGACGTGTGCTTCAAGCAAAGGCCCATCCTAAGCCCATAAGGAGGTCCTATAATATAAAAGAAGAGCTTTCGCAGGAGAAATAGAGAGACAACATACATCTTCCTTCATCCACCAAACCCTACCGTCATTCGAAGGGGTCGTGAGAGAGAGGTTCGTCTGGCGAGTCAAGTAAGATCATACAACTAGCCATGATTGTTCCTAGATCAATCATGAGCTAGAACCACCTTGGTAGTTCTAGGGTTATGAAAGTTTTATGAGTTAGTTGAATTTCCATGTGTAAACTCCGTACAACACTACTTGTGGTTTATTCTATATAAGATTGTGCTTTATTAATTCATACTCATGGTCATTTTGTGCATCTTTAACTATTATGTAGAGTCTGAATACATCTCTTGGTTATTGATTGAGTGCGTTCACCGCTGAGCAGGATTGCATGTTATAATTCTAATTGAAGGGATTCCGACGTCTTATTAGAACTATCTTATATATATACTTGTTAATTGAATCGTATTCGGGTTAATAAGTAGGATAAAAGTATAACTTTATAGTACCTAAAAAGGAAGATCAAATCGGGTTAGAGTACTAAGTGCACGGGAAATAATTGATTATGATAGTACCTAGAAAGGGGGGTGAAGTATACGTTTGCTCCAAGGATATTCACACGTGTCATACGCTTGCTTACTTGTGTCTATAGAGCACGTTTGCATGATTTAGTGATGCGTCTATAAACTACAAAGTAGAGTGGGACATCAACACATGGAAAGGAAATTAACGAGTAAAACTGGATTACCTGAAGAACTACTCTATTACTTACTTGATCACAACCAAAATTTCTCTATTGCTTGCTTATTTATTCTGCTATTTCAATTATATGTTATTTAGTTTCACAATTAAACCAAATCCAATTTACCAACATAATCTAAGTTAATTAGAATATAATTGAATTGATAATAATCCGTCCCTTGGGTACGATAAAATCTTGGTCACCTTTCGAAACTACAATTGATGTCCTTATACTTGAGGATTAATTTTGTGTGTTGAGAAAACGCTCATCAAGTTCTTAGCGCCGTTGCTTGATGCATATTTTCTTTGCATGCAAAATTAATCCCCAAGTATTAAGGAAGTCAATTGCAGCTTAAGCAAGTGACCAAGTGATTATCGAACCCAAAGGACGGCGCATTATCAATTTAATTATTTACTAAATTAATTAAGACAAGGCAATAATATTTGAGAATTTAATTATTATCTAATAAACAACTAATTAAAATAATATATAAAATAAAGTCACTTAGAAGAATACGAAAATGGATCAAGTAGGAGAATAGGTAGCTCTGGGTGATCCAGTGATGAGAGTGAAAATAAGCGTGTTTTAATATCCAATTTAACATCTTTTTGATTGATATTATAGTCTTATATGAGCACAAGTGTCTTATATTCGATATATGTGAGAATTATGTGTACTTGAGGTGTTTTGTTGTGTTTTAGGTGGAAAAAGGATGAAAAGTGCAAAGTTGGAGAAAAGGTGCAATTTGTGCAAGAATGCTGAAAACACACATCCAAATTTCATAATTATTCTGTATTTTTGTGGAGCTCGAAACTGTTGGTGTGATATATGATTGGAAAGCCACTGAAGAGAGGGTCGTTTTGGCGTAAAGAACACTATCATTGAAGTCCGAACGAGGAAGTTATGAGCAAAGTGGTGACACCGCGCGAGCTGTGCCGAACAGAATTGCAGTGCTACTTTCTATGGCCTGTTACATATTAAATTCTTAGCGTTTTTATGATTTCTTTAGATGGATAGAAAGCCAATGAAGAGAGGATCGCGTGAGCTCAAAAATCACTCAATTTGGAGGTTGGATGTGAAAGTTATACGCGAAACGGAGAGACTGTGCAAATCGGTTCGACCTGTGGTATGACCAAAGAGGGAGTGGTTCGACCTGTACAAGAGGTCGAACCAAGTACAAAAATTGTCCAGTAGGTGGGTTCGACCTGTGGTTCGACCTGCGGCCAGTGGTTTGACCTGTTTGACGAGGTCGAACCGACGTGCGGAACCTTACCTTATCCGATTTTTTGAGGCCAAAACGCGTGGGATCACTTGAAAAGCCCATTCTAAGCCCTAGAGACGTGATTACAAGTATAAAAGGAGGCTCATGCAGTCAAAAAAGACGTCACCAATCACCGAGGAGGAACACAACATACAACACCCCACAAGGGGGGATCACCCCCCACCATCATTCTTTCCTCCATCCATCCATCACTTTGAAGATTCGTTTGTGGAATCAAGAGGAGAATCAAGAGGAGTATTCAAGAGCGAGAAGGACGCGATGACGCCACATCTAGGGTTTATTCGTTTTCTAATTTATCTTGTATTTTCCGGACATCCAGGTAAGATCTATCCAACACCCACGTGTGTTTCCTACAACACCATGGGCTAGAGCCTTTTTGGTAGAACTAGGGTTGTGAAGGTTTTATCTAGTTAATTGAACTTTCATATGTATACTCTGTACAACACTACTTGTGGATTTATTTTATATAAGATTGTGCCTTTTTAATCCATACTCATAGTCGTTTTGTGCATCAATAATCGTTGTGTAGAGTCTGAATACATAACATGGTTATTGGTTGAGTGCGTTCACTGTTGAGCAGGGTTTTATGTTATGATTCTAAGTGAGGAGACTCCGAATCTTCATTAGAACTATCATATATGAATACTTATTAATTGAATTGAATTCGGGTTATTAAGTATGATAAAGAGGGTAATTTTATAGTACCTATAAAGGGAGATCATATCGGGTTAGAGTATCAATCCTAGGGGAAATAATTGATACTGATAGTACCTAGAAAGGGGGGTGAAATTATATCTCTTGCTCCGAGGTTATTCAGACGTGTTACACGCATGTTTACTTGTGTCTATAGAGTAGATATGCATGGTTTAGTGATGCGTCCATATTCCACAAGGCAAAGTCGGACATTGACACATGGAAGAGAAGTTAAGTAGTGAAACTGGATTATCCTAGAGCTACCTATTCTCCTACTTGATCCACTTTCGTATTCTTCAAGTGATATTTATTTTATTTATTATTTTAATTACTTGTTTATTAGTTTAATCATCCTAAACCTCAAACTTAATTGCCAACTTGTCTTAATTAATTTAGATAATAATTAAATTGATAATACGCCGTCCTTTGGGTTCGATATTCACTTGGTCGCTTGCTTAAGCTGCAATTGATATCCTTAATACTTGGGGATTAATTTTGCATGCAAAGAAAACGCGCATCATCCAGCTTCACTCATTAATTTCCCTTTCGTGTGTTGATGTCCGATTCTGCCTTGTGGAATATGGACGCATCTCTAAACCATGCATATCTACTCTATAGACAAAAGTAAACATGCATATAACACGTGTGAATAACCTCGGAGCAAGAGATATAATTCCAATCCCCTTTCTAGGTACTATAAGTATCAATTGTTTGTTTGGCCAATTGGTACTCTAACCTGATATGATCTCCCTTTATAGGTACTATAAAATTATCCTCTTTATCCTACTTAATAACCCGAATTCAATTCAATTAATAAGTATTTATATATGATAGTTCTAATAAAGCTTTGGAGTCCCTCACTTAGAATCATAACATGGAATCCTGTTCAGCGGTGAATGCACTCAATCTAATACCAAGATATATATTCATACTCTATATACCAATTGAAGATGCACAAAACGATCGTGAGTATGAATTAAGAAGGCACAATCATATATAAAATAAATCCACAAGTAGTGTTGTACGGAGTTTACACACGAAAGTTCAATTAGTTGGTAAAAACCTTCACAACCCTGGTTCTACCAAAGAGGCTCTAGCCCATGATGTTACGAAGAACAATCATGGATGTTGGATAGATCTTACCCGGATATCCAGAAAATTAGAAAATAGAAGAAATGAATTAGGAAAACCCTTGGTGTAGAAGTCTCATTCCTTCTCTCTTCCGTCTCTTCAATTCCTCTTGATTCTCCTTCTTGGATCCACAGACGAATCTTCACAGTGATGGATGGATGGAGGAAAGAATGTGGATGATGGTTGGGGGGTGATCCCCCCTTGTGGGGTGTAGGATGGATTTGTGGCTCTCTCTAATCCAATATCTCTCTATTCCAATATCACTCTATGATATGATCTACACCCCCTTTATACTTGTGAGCTCTCCTTATAGGCCTTGGATGGGCTTTTACTTGAGACATAGCCAAATTTGATAAAAGAAATCCGAAACTACCAAAATAAAACCCATCGACATTTTGTTAGACCAAATCTTCTTAGTTGAGCAAGGCCTCCAAGTCGAGCAACTGGTCGAGCAAGCTCTCTATAAGTTTTTGGTCATTTTGCTCGAGTTTTCCTCTTCCGTTCGACCAAGACGATTCTAGTCGAACGGATCTCCTTTGGTCGAGCAAGCTTGCGCAGTCTCACCATTTCGCGCATAACTTCCACATTCGACCTTTGATTTAATTAATTCTTATGCTCACACGATCCTCTCTTCCTTGGCTTTCTATCCATGTAAAGAACTCACAGAAATTCTAACATTTGAATGTATAACAAGTCACGGAATGTGGCACATCCATTCTGTTTGGTATAACGTGCGTGACGTCACCACTTTGATCATAACTCTCTCATTTGGATTCTGATTGGGGTGTTTTTATGCTAAAACGACCCTCTCTTTAGTGGCTTTCTAACTATGTATCACACTAGAGAGAGTTTGTGTCGCACATGAATTTTTTCAAAACTAGGGTTTTGAAATTTCACGCTCCCTCTTTTCTTTACCCGCAAGCAAGTCCTACGGTTGACGGCACCCTTCGCCGCCAATGCTGTCTTTTGATTGCCGGTCCCCGTAGTTGACGGCAGCCATCACCGTCAGCACCACCATTGTTGGATTGTATACTAAAAGTCTAGCTTTTTGTATGAGCAATGTTATAACAATTAATTTGAAATGAGAATCATATGATCAAATGATTGCATCTTATAATTTTTTTATATGTTCGATGCAATAGTCCACTTACTTTATACTGTAGATAATATGTTGTGCGACAACACGCGGAAGATCATATTATCGGTTTCCTTATAAAGTATAAACAGATGCTCACAACCGAGATAGACGGGGACTCTCTATCGGGATGGTTGTAGTGTGGTTTGGTATTAGCTTGTCTTGGCTATAGAATCACATTAGTGCACTTATGTGTATTGAGCAGGACCGGTTGAGAACGTTCGACTTATACTGACTTATAGGAGAACTTGATCTCAGTTATTATGGAAGTTCGTGCTCTTAATCCCTATACAATAACCTCGACACGTAGGGCAGTATGTATTTCTTTGATTCATCAATGGGTGAGATTTACATGTAATTAAACAAACTCGATGAGTTGGGAAGTAGTGCTGTCTCTATGGTGTGCTGTTGATTGTAGAAGGAATCCGTGTCCGTCATAGGTTGATGATGTCCCCTTGAGGAGCTCATAAGGATTATCATGTAAACCCTGCAGGTGGAATTTATTCCGGCATGATAATGAGGTTGAGTGGTACTACTCTTGGATGAGATATTACTTAATTGGGTTGTCAGTAACTTAATTAATTAAAGGACATTGTATATCTTAAACATGGGGAGACTAATGGACTCATAATAAGAAGGAGCCCAAAACGTAATTTTGGGATTGGTACGGTAGTGCAATAATAATATTTTAGTGGAATATATTATTATTATTGGACTTAAGTATAAGCTTTGGGCTAAGCTTGGATACTTAAGCCCAATGGAGGCCCAATCCAATTTCTCCTCCTGGTCCCTGCTGTAGCCCATGTATATAAGTCACCTCAGCTTATCTGGAACCCTAATCTAATTGATTATTCACGTGTGATGAGGGTTGAGAGCAGATTGAGGAGGTCTCGTAGATCGTCGCCCACACGACGTTGAGATCGGACTTGGGACATACAGCAGAAGATCAGAAGGTAGTTTGCTGCTGCTGTCCGTGATCTTGCAAAATTTGTATAAATTCGTACATTGCTCAGAATTTGATGATCAATATACTGACGGAAATCCGTCGAAGAGAGGATCGTCTGAACGCAAAGATCACTCAATTCCGACATCAGACGAGGAAGTTATGGCCATTCTCGTAGGACTGCGCATGCTGCCTGCGAGAATCAATCTTCATCAACATACCTTGGTGAACGGTAATCGTTTCTATGATTTATTGCTTCCGCTGTGATAGAAACGCATGGTATTCTAACGGGTCACATTAACCAAATGATCGAATGCCAACAATTGGTATCAGAGCTTCGGTTTCGTGGTGAAGCGTGACACGTTAGGCTAGGATTTATGTGATTAATTTTTCGAAATTAGGATCGCATGTTTAGAGTAGGGTTTTGGTTTTACTACTCAAACCATGAATATCCCTATGTGAAATATACCCTATATCATATCTGTTCATTGATGGTTGTGTGTGAGAGGATTCGACGAAAACTGTTCGTCAATTTCACATGGAAGGAAGAAATTGAGAGAAAATCCAGCGCAGTGATATTGCAGAGGCAATAATTGGAATTTCAACCGTCGGATCAGGCTGATTTTTGGTCAGCACGTTTGAATTTTGTAGATGTACATTCTGAACGGTGAAGATCGTATTTGAATCTTTGTGTTGTCAGGAATACACCGAAAACAGAAGCAGTTTTTTGGGAGATTCTGTTCTGCATAGTCGAGGAAAACGAGCTGTTTCTCACAATCTAACCGTTGGATCAACCTGTAATTTGGACATCATGTTCAGAACTCACAGGTGTAAATTCTGGACGGTGGAGATTGGATTTTCAGGTTCTTACAGTTGCGAACCCTGAACGACAGTTGGTGTAGTTTGATGTTGCGCGTTGGGCTGAACTTGGTTCTGTGCAAGTAGGCCCTTGGACGAGCGACAGTTCGAGCGGATTTGCATCAGGTTCGATTGGTCTGCATCAGGTTCGATCGATGCTGCACCAGGTTCGAATGGATTTGCATCAGGTTCAATTGGTCTGCATCAAGTTCGATCGATGTTGCACCAGGTTCGAATGGATTTGCATCAGGTTCGATTGGTCTGCATCAGGTTCGATCGATGCTGCATCAGGTTCGAGCGGATTTGCATCAGGTTCGATTGGTCTGCATCAGGTTCGATCAATGCTGCACCAGGTTCGAGCGGATTCACATCAGGTTCGATTGGTCTGCATCAGGTTTGATCGGCTCTGCACCAGGTTCGAGCGGGTTTGCATCAAGTTCGACTGGTCTGCATCAAGTTCCGCGTGAGTCTTCACAATATGATTGGGCAGGGTGCCAGAGTGGTGGAGCAGGCTGCGGGGAGGTCGATCTCCATCGCTGTTGTCCGCATTCGTGATTGGTGGCGAACAATCGAATTCGCTGTTATATAACTGTTATAATTGATTTATTAATTGATTATTGTTATATATGTATGCATGATTCTCTATGATTTATTGCCTTAAATAGAAGCATGCTAGATTGCGTATTATATTTGGTATATTATATGCATGTATGTTGGAGTGTTGATTAAGTCAACTTATTTTTGGCAATTTATTTCCTTATATATAACTGCTATAATTGTTTTATTGGTCAATTATTGTTATATATTTGGAAGTATGCGCATGCTAGGTTGCGTATTTTATTTTTAAATATTATATGCATGTAAAAACCCTCGGTGTTGAATAACTAAGTGGGAGAGGGGATTGGTAAAAATTCCCGCGGCCTCCATTATTGGTTTGTTAGCAATGTGAATAAACTTGCGCGTCGGCATTAGAGCCTTCCTCCCCATCGGATGAGTTTATTCATGGATTGCTGGGACAGACCTCTTTAAATAATTATGTTTGTAATGTGATGCATATGAACTTGCGCGTTGGCATAGACCTTCCTCCTTATCGGATGAGTTCATGTGCGGATCACTGTACAGACTTATAATTGATGACTGTAGGAAGCTATCCGAGCGCGTGTGTACTTTTCCATCTGTAAGGCACATAAGCTTGGGCCGCGGACTTGGGGTCAAATAATGGTGTACACTTAGGTGTAAATAATAAGTATCCTCCCCATCGGAGTCACTGCTTTTATTTGCATGGCTAAAGAGGAACCGACTATTAATTATTTTGTCATAAAGTTAGGTTGACAAATGAAATTAATGGGTAAAACCTTCTCTTGTAAATGTTCGGGTTTGTAAACGTCCACACTATCGTGGCTTGCAGACTCACGGTGCTTGAGATGTCGGTGAATTTTATTTTTATATTGTTTTGAGGGAATCAATATAAAATGATAAAATTCGAAGATTTGATCGGTATATTTATTTGTGATTCTCTGATTTTCAAATGGTTTTATCTCACTTATTATTAACTAAAAGAAATTATATTTACTTGTCCAAATTAGATGAATAGGAAAAGAATCTTGGTTTTGAATTTTACTGCTTAAGAAAATACATGTGTGTTCTCACAAAGGACGTCTCATGATGCCTATTAAAGTCTCTAGTGAAGAGATGAGAGGTTCATAGAAATATGATGGTCTCATGTAACTCTTCGGATACTTGAGTAATTTAAAAGGCGGTAGGTCATGATTGAATTTGATGAATAAATTGGAAATACATGGAATAGAAGTTGAAGAGGAAACCTAAGTCAATTTTATTCTTCATAATTGCCTAGATGTTTTGAGTAAGTTTCTCATGAATTACAAGAGGTTGTATATGGTGGGAAACTTCTGACAAAACGTGTGGTAAAGGAAATCCAATTTCATTAAAGGAGTGAACAAGGATAGAATCTTACTTGCTAGTTGTTTAAACATGATTAGTGATGGCATCTACTGACACGAAGTGTGTAGATACTGGAATCACTGAATGTTCATTACTAAGTGAGGATAAGATTGTTATGACATGGGTAAAACTACAAGACTATTGGCTATTGCAGTGGGAGTTGTTTATTTATCTTACGATATGAATAAACGTTTGATTTTGTAAAATTATCTTTACTTACGTTTTCATAGAAAGAATTTGATTTCGATTTCTATGCATTAATCGATGGATACTCCATTTCATTTAAATGACATGGTCATTATAATGAAGGATAGAGTTGTAATCTGTTATGGTACGTTGATGGACAATTTGTATACTTTTAAATCATGTATATTCCACAGATGCAACAAATAGTAATTAATAATGCATTTTCTGATCTTAGTAAGAGAAAGTAACCTTCGGAGATGAACTAAACATGCATTTGGCGTCTAAGACTAGATCATTTTACTTGAGTAGGACTCAAAAGTTGATAGCAGATGGACCGTAAGGTTTATCTGAAGTGGAAACTATCGGACTTGCGAGTCTTACTTGAAAGTAAAAATGATTAATTACCTTTTCAAGGTAAAGGGGTGTAGAGCCAAAGATATATATGTTGGAATTGGTTCATTCTGATTCAAGCGGGCCTAATATTATCTAGGCGAGAGGTGGTTATGAATAATCGAAGATTATTCTAGATACTGATATATTTATTTGATGCACTGCATGTCTAAATTATTTAATTAATTCAAGAATTGCAAGGCTGGTACAGTGAAGCGTCATGGAAAATATATCAAGTAATGACGATTTAATCGTCATTACGAGTACCTCTTAGGATAGTTAGGAGCTATTAATCAGAGGTTGAGATTAAATCTCAAGTGGTCTACACCGGGCATGCCCCAACTGAATGGTGTGGTGGATAGAAGGAATAAGACTCTTATGGTAATGATTAGATAGATGATGAATTATTTGGAATTACTTAATTCATTTTATGGATAAGCCCTAGAAACAGTAATTCATTTGAATGTTTGTCTGTTTGTGGGATATGCTATAAAAATAAAGGTGATTTATTTAGTCTAAAAGATCGAAGGGTGATTGTTAACACAAATACTAGATTTTTGGAAAGAGACTATGTATTAAATCATAAACCCATGTATAAATTGTTCTAAAGGAAGTGAGAGGGAAAAACACAAAGTATAAGTACCAATTGTACAAGAGGATATACCACAAGGTAAACTGCAACGCGTGTCACGTCTGATACACAATTGCATGTAGTGCCTTGTCGTAGTGGAAGGGTTCTTCGACAACTTGTAAGATACATATTTTGGGAAAGTCGTGAGACTTGGTCCCTCGCAAACATGAAATGAACCCACGGATACGATGAAGCACTACAAGTTAGAAATGCCAAATCCTAGCAAAGTGCAATGAATATTAAAATAGAATCGATGGATTTTAAATTAGGTCTGGATGCTTGATGGACCGCTAAATGGCGTAAAAGCCATTGGAAGCGGGCATGCAAGAATAAAAGAGGATCATAGAATAAGGTGAAAACCTTGGAAGCAAGCTTGTTGCGAAAAGGTATACTCAGAAAGAAAGGGTTCGATTATGAGAAAACCTATTCGCCGGTAGCTATACCTAAGTTGATCCGGACTCTTTTATTTGTTGCTACTCATATGAAATATGAGGGATAGCAAATAGATGTCGAGACAGCTTTCCTGATTGGATGTCTTAAGGGAAACATCTATGTGAAGCAACCAGAGTGATTCATTGCAAAGAGCTAAGAGCATTGTGATAGTGAGCTTAAAAGTGTCCATTAATGGACTAAAATAAGCTTCAAGATCATGAAACATCCGTTTTGATGAGGTAATCCAGTGACATGGATCTAATCAATGATCGGATGGGTCTTGTGTATTGAAAAGAGTGATGGAAACGTGGTGGTATTTCTTGTACTATACGTAGATAGTATCTTGCTTATTGGAGACAATGAAAGAGTATTGTCGGGCATATGGGTATGGTTGATAAAGCGGTATGAGATGAAGGACTTAAGAAGAGCAAAAATATCCTTTTGATCACGGTAATACGGATCACAAGAAAGGATGTTATGCTTATCTCAAGTTTCATATAATGATACGATCCTTACTCGTTTAGCATGTGAATTTATCTAAGTGAATGTGTCTTGTGACACAAAAGTAGATAAAGAAGATGAAAGCGGTTCCTTATGCTTCGGCAAATGAGAAAGCTTAATCTAAGGAATGCTATGCATGAGATTGGATATCTGTTTTGCCGATGGCATGAACAGTGGGTATCAAGGTAACCCAAAATAAGAATGTTGAACTGTGGTAAGACATATACTTATGTACCTGAAAAGGACTAGAAACTATATGTGGGCTTACCGAACAGATTCACTGATTCTTATGGGTTACATAGATTCAGATTTTTCAAATCAGATAGGGACGGCAGTAAATCCACCTCAAAGGTTATGCGTTTAATTTTAGGAAGTTGAGTCATAATGTGGAGGAGTGTTATATAGAAATATATTTCAGACTCCGGACTCCATCATGGAAAGATGATAAATTGGAGCCTATGAGGCAGCCAAAGTATCTGTATGACTCTAGAAACTTCAAGATGGACTTCGAAGTGTTTCTAAGTTTGCCCAAGGATATCGCAATTTATATTGATAATATTGGTGCAGTTGCAAACTTGAAGGAATCACGAGCCCATAAGGAAATTAAACACATGGAGCGCGAGTACCACCTGTTACGAGAAATCGTATGATGAGGGGAAGGTTGTTGTCACATAGATTGCATCGGATGATAACCTAGTAAATCCATTTACAAGGACCTTAAGGCGAGAGCTTTTGATGGTCGGGTAGTGGGAGTGGAAATCAGATGTATGGCGGAAGAAATGACAGCATAGTCTTTTAGTATAAGTGGGAGATTGTTGGATTGTATACTAAAAGTCTAGCTTTTTGTATGAGCAATGTTATAACAATTAATTTGAAATGAGAATCATATGATCAAATGATTGCATCTTATAATTTTTTTATATGTTCGATGCAATAGTCCACTTACTTTATACTGTAGATAATATGTTGTGCGACAACACGCGGAAGATCATATTATCGATTTCCTTATAAAGTATAAACAGATGCTCACAACCGAGATAGACGGGGACTCTCTATCGGGATGGTTGTAGTGTGGTTTGGTATTAGCTTGTCTTGGCTATAGAATCACATTAGTGCACTTATGTGTATTGAGCAGGACTGCTTGAGAACGTTCGACTTATACTGACTTATAGGAGAACTTGATCTCAGTTATTATGGAAGTTCGTGCTCTTAATCCCTATACAATAACCTCGACACGTAGGGCAGTATGTATTTCTTTGATTCATCAATGGGTGAGATTTACATGTAATTAAATCAACAAACTCGATGAGTTGGGAAGTAGTGCTGTCTCTATGGTGTGCTGTTGATTGTAGAAGGAATCCGTGTCCGTCATAGGTTGATGATGTCCCCTTGAGGAGCTCATAAGGATTATCATGTAAACCCTGCAGGTGGAATTTATTCCGGCATGATAATGAGGTTGAGTGGTACTACTCTTGGATGAGATATTAATTAATTGGGTTGTCAGTAACTTAATTAATTAATGGACATTGTATATCTTAAACATGGGGAGACTAATAGACTCATAATAAGAAGGAGCCCAAAACGTAATTTTGGGATTGGTACGGTAGTGCAATAATAATATTTTAGTGGAATATATTATTATTATTGGACTTAAGTATAAGCTTTGGGCTAAACTTGGATACTTAAGCCCAATGGAGGCCCAACCCAATTTCTCCTCCTGGTCCCTGCTGTAGCCCATGTATATAAGTCACCTCAGCTTATCTGGAACCCTAATCTAATTGATTATTCACATGTGATGAGGGTTGAGAGCAGATTGAGGAGGTCTCGTAGATCGTCGCCCACACGACGTTGAGATCGGACTTGGGACATATAGCAGAAGATCAGAAGGTAGTTTGCTGCTGCTGTCCGTGATCTTGCAAAATTTGTATAAATTCGTACATTGCTCAGAATTTGATGATCAATATACTGACGGAAATCCGTCGAAGAGAGGATCGTCTGAACGCAAAGATCACTCAATTCCGACATCAGACGAGGAAGTTATGGCCATTCTCGTAGGACTGCGCATGCTGCCTGCGAGAATCAATCTTCATCAACATACCTTGGTGAACGGTAATCGTTTCTATGATTTATTGCTTCCGCTGTGATAGAAACGCATGGTATTCTAACGGGTCACGTTAACCAAACGATCGAATGCCAACAATTTGATCCCGCTGCTTCCCACGGTGGCGGTAGAGACTCATCCACCGTTCATGTCATCTGCCTAGGATTTTTCTCATGGGGAAGAATCGTAGGAGCAAAACGCCTTCCAAGGCATATATGGATGTACGTGTGGCCGATGACTCGTTCAAATTGGTGAAGGATAGAGCAAAGGAGATTGAGTGGAAGATAATCAGAAAGGAGGTTGTCTTGGTGGATAATCCATCGCTGGATGATGGCGTCGCTTTGGCGAGGTCCATCGCGACTGACCGTACGGAGATGGAACGGAAGATAACTCAAATGCCGGTGCCCTCATTGTGGTTGAAACCCCTAATCGCCTTGCATTGGATAGTCCCACACGAGGGCTCTTGGTTGATTCCATTGAGGAGACGACCCCCGACATTCCAATTATCAGGAACCCGAGCACTAAGAAAAAGGTCTCGGCTGATGGGAGATGCACCACCACGCCTGGCGTTCAGCGCAGGCTCGATGTTGAGTCATCTTCAGCCTCGCCCACTCGGCAGTCGGGCGCTGATCCTCGGTGACCTGGCGCTGATTCTCGACAGGATGGCATGGAGACTGCTTTAGGTAATACGCCTCGGCAGCTACATGCGCCGCTTGCCACTGACACTGGCTCTCGGCAGGCGAATGCTAGTTCTCGGTAGAAAGGTATGGCGCCCGTGTTGGGCAATCCTGGTCAGCAGCTGGGCACGCCACTCGCCTCACATGATAAATCTCGGCAGGCGCCGATAGACATGCCTATGGGTGAGGGCATGTCGGCGGGGGCTGGGCGCATGAGTGGAAATCAGCGTAGGGGTCAGGATGATGCGGGTAAGGGTTCTTCTCCCAAGGAACCAATTGAGTCAACTAAGATTGTCAACAAAAACAACATCAATCCGGATAGAAAACTTGGCTACATCACTCCTTGTGATGGAGTTGCTTATTTGGATCCGAAGGACGATTCAGATGCTTGGAAGTTCACTCTAGTGGGGTACTTTTAAGGACGCTTCACGGGGATGAAGGCTTTTCATGCCATCTGTCGCGCCTAGAATGTCAAGTACACCATTATCATGCATCAGTCAGAGTGAATTATTTTCCATCTTTACTCGGAAGAGGATGTTCGGAAGGTGTTGGATAAAGCTCTCCATTCTATTTGGGAGCGATATCTCATACTGGAGAGGCTCCCTCGAGCTTTCCAATTTGATGATCGTGAAATCTCCCAGGTTCCGGTCTAGATTTGACTTCTCTCATTTCCGCTAGAGTTGTGGTCGAGGTATCATATTAGTAAGGTGGCTTCTCTAGTTGGTCATCTTATCATGGTTGATGACACTTCAGTTAAGACGGATAGGGTGTCATTTGTTCGAGTTCGTGTGGACATTGATGTCTCGCAGGAGCTCCCGAAAGAGGTCACTTTCAACTATCGTGGTGAAAACTACTCCCAAACTATCCTGTATGAGCGCCTCCCAGCGTATTGTACTAAGTGCAGGAAGTTTGGCCACTTGGTGGGTGATTGTGATTCAGCCGTTCAAG
The DNA here is from genome assembly GCA_023678885.1 of Pogostemon cablin. Taxonomy (NCBI): domain Eukaryota; kingdom Viridiplantae; phylum Streptophyta; class Magnoliopsida; order Lamiales; family Lamiaceae; genus Pogostemon; species Pogostemon cablin. The sequence goes on from CM042963.1 coordinate 16,664,389, forward strand.
GAGATAAGGATGAAGAAGGGTTATCTCAGAAACCGGATGCCGTGTATGATGGTGTTGATGAGAAAGGTTTTCAGCAGGTGGGTTCGAAGAAGAATAAAAAGAAGAAGTCAAGAAGCAGGAGCAGAAAGAAGAAGGTAACTGCTCCTCCACTAGCAAATGAACCGAATACTGGTATCTCCTCTAGGAGGTACCAAATCCTTGATCCACTAGATCCTGATGATTGGAGGATTAATAGACGCGATGGGAAACAGCCCACTCAAGTCAATTCTAAAAAGACTTGGGCGTCGGAAATGAAAGACGATGATGAGAAAGCCATTAGGCATACGGGCTGTTCCCCTCCACCTGACATCCCACCGGGAGTAGGGGGCAGGAAACATGGACCTGGCATCATCATCTAGGAACCGCAGGCGCATGGAGGTGGAACAGGACGAGGGGGGGACAGCCCCCTGGAGTTCGTCAATAAAGCTACTTTTTTGGAATGTGCGAGGGCTTGTAGCCCCTCGTGCACAGCGAGCAGCCCGCAGGTTAGTTCGCAAGCATAAAGTATGTTTAGTTGGTTTCCTTGAGACTAGATTATCTGCTGATAATGTAGTAGACATTGTGGGTAGAATTGTTCCTAGTTGAAATATTGTACATATTATTGATATTGTTAATGGGGGGCGGATTGTGGTTGCGTTGGATTCCACTTTGATTTCTGTTAGTAATGTTGTGCTCCATGAGCAATGCATTTTTGGTATGGTTCGCTGTTTGGTTTCTCAACAGGATTTTTATATCAGTGTGGTGTACGCCTATAATGGCGTTGTTGATAGGCGTAGACTTTGGCAACATCTCTCCTCATCCTCCTTGCCAATTAACTCCCCATGGATCCTCCTAGGAGATTTTAACAGTGTCAGGCGCCCTGAGGAGCGTTCAAAAATTGTTCCTTCGCATAGGAATTGGACTAGAGTAGACTTTGAGGAAGTCTGTGTTGATTTGGGACTGGATGATGCAAAGTCTAAGGGCTGCTTCTTCACCTGGACCAATGGCAGGATATGGAGTTGGATCGATAGAGTGCTGGTTAATGGGTTCTGGAATTCTAGTTCAGGGGTTATTAAGGCCAAGTTTATGCCCATGGGCGCCACCTCGGACCACTGTCCGGTGCTGGTCTCCATATTTCACGCCGAGATCTCGAAGGGGAGACCTTTCAGGTATGCGAATATGTGGAAGACCAGTGAGGACTTCTTGGATGTTGTGCGAGATGTTTGGGATGAGTTTGTGAATGGTACTTTGCAGTTTAGTGTATGCTTAGAATGAAACTTCTTAAGCCAAAACTGCGTCTGCTTGGCAAGAGAGATTTCAGTCATATTACAGAAAGAGCTGAGCGAGCTAGGGAGGAACTTGACAGACTACAGTTGGAGAGCCAAGCTGAGCCGGGCAACACTGAGAAATGAGATAGAGTCCGTGAGGCCGCAAAGAGGGTTGATTTCCTTTGCCACACTGAACACCTATTCTTCTCTCAGATGGCCCGGACGGAGTATCTGATTAATCAAGATAAACCTACCAAGTTTTTCTATAAGAAGATTAAGTTCAACAGCGTGCGCAATGTTATTCCTTCCATACGTACTAAATCTGGGTACACTTCATCCTAAGATGAAGTCGTTGGGGAGTTTCTCACTTTTTATGAAGACTTATTGGGACTGCAGATGAGTGCTAGGATATTGATGAGGGGGTGTTCAAATGGGGCAATTTGTTGAGCGATCAACAAGCGGTTGAACTCGAGACACCTATCACGGCAGAGGAAATCAAGGGTGTCGTGTGGAGCATGAACAGAGACAAAGCTCTTGAGCCAGATGGGTTTACTGCTTCCTTCTTCCGGGATGCGTGTGATGTAGTTGGCTCGGATATCGTGGCCGCTGTCCAGAAGTTCTTCCTTTCTGGGCGATTGCTGCGTCAAATGAACGCTATGTTTATTACACTCATCCTGAAGGGTAAGAATGATCCAACTGTGAGAGACTACCGTCCCATCTCGTGCTACAATGTGCTCAACAACTTGGGTTTGTTAAGAACTGGAGGATGAGAGACTTCATGATGCTTGCTTAGGAAATTGTCAAAAATTATGGTTGGGCAAGGAACCGTATGTGGAGGAGAATGGCTATTAAATTAGATGTCAAGAAGGCTTATGACTCTGTGGATTGAAACTTCCTCCGAGGTGTGCTTACAGGGTTGAGGTTCCCACGGCGTATGATAGGTTGGATAATGGAGTGCGTCACTACCACTTCATATTCTATCCTAGTGAACGGCATCCCGGAAGGCTACTTCGAGAGCAAGAGAGGATTACGCCAGGGTGACCCTCTATCATCCCTTCTCTTCGTCATCTGCATGGATTATTTGACTCGTCTCTTTCGGAGGCTGACTGTTAGGGAGAACTACAAGCACCATTCGAGGCACTGCGCTAAAGTGGGGATAACTCATCTTGCATTCGCTGACGACCTGATCATATTTGCCTATGGTAATTATTCTTCTGCCGAAGTTGTTGCCAAGGAACTCAATTCTTTTGCCAGAATGTCCGGATTGGAAGTGAGTACGGAGAAGTCTCACCTGTTTATGGCAGGTGTTCATGAGGTCGAAGAACAGGGTATCCGTGAGGTTCTGCCTATTCAGGAAGACACCTTTCTCGTGCGCTATTTGGGAGTACCGCTGAAGGAAAGTAAACTCCGGGAGTCTGCCTTTGAACCTCTCATCACACAGATTACGAATCTGATCCGAGGTTGGTCCACGCATCTAGTCTCTTATGCTGGTCGGCTGGAACTCATTAGGTCGGTGGTATATGAAGTGATGAACTTCTAGATTTCTATAGTGAAGGTACCCAAGGGAATTACCGATAGAGTTGAGCATATGATCCATAAATTCCTGTGGGGAGCTATGAGAGGAGCAGTTCGTTGGGAGGAGGTGATCGTACCTAAGGAATAGGGTGGCCTGGGACTTAGGGAATTTGACCTCCTGAACGATGTCTCCCTCTGTGGAGTGTTATGGGACGTACACTTGGAGAAGAAATCCCTGTGGATTAAATGGATTAATGCTATTTATCTTCAGAATTCTTCGTGTTGGGATGTCGAGGTCAATTACAGCGCCTCGATAGTATGGAAGGACATACTATGGGTAAGGGACATAGTTCGAGCATGGATCAGAGGTGACATTGTCACCTCTTTTGTGGAGTGTTCGGAGTTGGGGAAGCTTCGAGTGGGTAAACTGTATAGGTAAGTTGCTAACAAATGAACTTGTGCAGTTTATCTACAAGAAGCTGTGGAGTCCATGGGTTCCTCAAAAGCATTCGTTCAGGATGTGGATCACCCTGAGGAATCAATTGCTAACCATGGATAGATGGAGACGATATGAAGGCCCTGTGGAATGCGTTCTTTTTGTCAGATATGGCGAGACCAGAGATCACCTCCTCTTTGGTTGCCCATTAACCAAGCATGTGTGGAACCGGGTACGTTGAGAAGTAGATTGGAAGCGACAGGTTACGACCTTGAAGGCAGGCATCAAGTGGCTCAGAAAGGACAGAAGGGTGAACGTCAGAGAGAGGAGGAGGTGGAAACTAGCCCTCTACGGCAGCGTGTTCCTCATTTGGAAGGCCCGTAATGACGCTATCTTTGAGCAATCTCGTCCTTCCATAGATGGATTGGTTAATTCCATTATTATGCATGTAGTTAGATTTGAACATTTGCTAACTAGGTAGGAGTTTTCTTTGAGTTTTAGATTGCTCCTTATGGAGTTGTAATTATGCATTGTGACACTGGCTTCGGCCTCATCGTTTTTTTGAATAATTAACATACTATTCAGAACTATGTATCACACTTCCAATTCAGAGCTCCACACGAACACAGAATAATTACACAAGTTGGACGTGCATTTTTCAGCATCATTGCATAAATTGCACCTTTTCTCCAACTTGGCACTTTTGATCTTTTTTCCACCTAAAACACAATAAAACACCTCAAGTACACCTTTTTTTCTAATATATTGAATATAAGACACTTGTTCTAATATATAATAATAATACTCATCAAAAAGGTGTTAGATTGGACACTAAAACATGTTTATTTTCACTCTCAACAAACCCTCAAACTTACCCGTTACTCGTCCCGAGGCAACAAAATAAAATTAAAGAGAATGAGAGTATGAAAATTAGCGGGAAAACAAGGACTATGACTCATACCATACAAGATAAGACAATCACCACCAATTCAAATACTCCATTGACATGTTCTCACGGGTAGTATATATCACTCGCACTCAAGTGTAAAAGATGTACACTTATGGGTTAAGGTGTTTATGCTCAGATTCAATTCAAGTGCAAGCGTAACCACAAGCTTGTCAAATGTCTCAAACTCTCCATCACTTAAAAGTATGATTCGACAATGGGATCAAAAATGACTTTCATTAGAATGTAATGTTGAATCTTTGGTAAGGGTAGGAAACATATGGATAAAGTAACTCAATTAGTAGAGAATTAAAACTGGAGATCTTTTGTACTGCAGATTTTTACACTTCAAGACTATTCAGCTTCATGCTCTTCTAATTTTCTTTTCTTTCCTTTTCCTTCAAGCTTAACATACTTTTTCTTTCCTTTCTTTTTCTCGAGGTACCAGTTTTGGGCACTACCTCTAACATCTCGGGGTACTAGTTTTGGGCACTACCCCTCATCAACTTATTTTTAAGCTCATAATCACTTGTACAGCTCTAAATATTTTATTCCTTCCAAACTCCATCAAAATCAACTTCACCCACTTTGACAGTATTTAATTCTCCACTAAATATAGGAATTTTAAGGCTCAAATAGGATATCAAAGTGGCTATTTTCGTAGGTTGCCAAAGAAATAAGGCTTTCTGGCTCAAAAAGACTAACTACAGATATATAATTATTTGGTAGGAAATTATTTGGCAAAGTGACTCATAAATTCAAGGATGGCCTAAAATCATCTCCCATCATCTAACATGTAGTTTCAAGTAAGACAAGAGGCAAGTTCTAGAATACACACACAAGAACGATACTCACCAGAAAGAAATATCATATGATTATGTAACATGATCAACGAGGCTCAAAATCTCACATGGATTTTCAACAAGTAACAGAACACTTTTCATGGTAAGCAATATCCCATAAGTACACATAGAACTTCATATCACAATATAACTCAAGTACACTTCCTTCATCAATTTCAAGAGTATATGAATTTCAAGCTCAATTTAAAACAATATAAGCTCACATGGATCACCAAAACATAAACTCAATCCTTCTACTCCATGAATTAAAAGCACATATAAAAATTAGAATAAGAAAATGAGGGCACCTGATTTTCTTCAAAGTATGCACAAGCTCATCGAGATGTTCAACTCGATCGGGTCAAGCTTCAGCGTAGAACTCATCTTACCACTCTTTTAGCTTTTCTATCATCAAAGCTCAAACATACTCATCATCACATGATTCATCAATAATAATATAGGAGAACTATAAGAAAGACTCAATTGACTATCTAAACGACTCACACACTAAGAACACGACTGAACACTAGGCAAATTACAAAAAATCAACACATCAAAATCGATTAAAGTTTCAAAGTACCGAAAAAATCAACTCCCCTAGCAAACATTACAAAGAAAAAATTATACTCTTGGTGCTTCAATGAGGTAAGAACATCACACTCCCCAAACTTAGTAAAAACGTAAGTTGAAACTAAGTTTGCAAAGAGATGTAATTGCGGATTAGTAAGCACCTTAAATATAAAAATTTCTTACTCACATGAAAGAAATAAAGCAATAAAACGGAAGGGTAAGCCCCCAACAGGCACTCATGTTTAATGTTGGAGAGTCACGACGGATATAGCCTTTTAGGCTACTTGATCGGATGGTGGTCATCTCGCATCCTTACCTTAAAATACTTTCTTTCCCTCTTCTTGTCTACACTCAACACCTCACATTTCTTGGTCACAAAAATATAATCCTCAGAATTTTCTTCCTCCCATGGCTGTCTAGACACCTCCTTGTCAATCTTTCACTTATATTCAGAATCATCTGTCTTAGAAAAATCAAGATTAAACAAGTTAGAAACCACATCTATGCTCTTGCATGATTGAGTCTCCATGGGCATCTTCATTGCTTGATCAAGAGAGAAAACCACACCTTCATTATCCATCTGCAGTCTAAGCTTCTCGGCTCTCAACCTCTTTGCTCTTTCCCACTTCTTCTCAACTATAAACTCAGTATTCTGCTCTTGGGATGTCTCTGGAGTGTTCTGAACAATAGGTATATCATTCGGTATCGAATCGAGCATTGAATCAAACTGTTCGACCTTTGCTCGACCAAAAGGGACTGATCGAGCAGATGTGGTTTGGTCGAGCAACTTGCCTGATCGCGAGCTTCCATTCACCATGTGTTGCTCGACCTCCATTCGACTTGGGTAGTCTGGTCAAACAGATGGCGTTTGGTCGAGCAGGCTGCCTGATCGCGAGCTCTTATCCCCCAGGTGTTGTTCGACTTTCGTTTGACTTGGGTAGTCTAGTCGAACGGAAGAGTGTAAGTCGAACGGTGCACCTGGAAATAGGGCATCATAATTCTATTCGTTCGGGAGTTGCTCGACCTCTGTTCAACCATCAGGTCTAGTCGAATGGATTGGGGTTGGTCAAACAAGGCTCCTGCCACCTTCGTTTTCGCTCGCCGCATTCATCGGATCTTCATACTGCGTACCTAACCTCAAGTGATGGCATTATTCTCCAATGTTTGAGTCAATTGATTCACATTCGCGGCCATCTGCCCCATAATCGAAGTAAAGTCCTTCAACTGCTTAGATAAATCTTCATGATCATCATTCATGGAAGCCTCAATGTGGTCAACTCTCGCATCATTCTCAGCCATGTATCGATTGAAGGTATCTTCAACACTTTTCACTTTGTGCTGCTGTGTACTAGGCCCTCTTTATGCTAACTCTGTAATCTGCTTCTGCTGGGACTCTAGTAGCTTGTTAATATTAGCTAGACTAGAGACATTCTCATCATCCCTATTCAGCTTCACCAATTGATGTTTAACCAGCGCTACCTTGCCAAGCACATAAGATCCTCTTACTCTTTCCGTAGGCCAGTCACGTGAATTCATAGAGATGTCTTCGAACAACTTTTCTGCTTCAAGTGCTGTCTTTGATAACAACGCTCCTCCTGATGATGCATCAATAAAGACATGTGACTCACAATCTAATCCATAGTAGAAGATACTTATGTATTGAGCCTTAGACATTCCATGATATGGGCACCTCCTGAGCATGTCTTTAAACCTATCCAATGCCTCATGAAATTTCTCACCCTGATTCATAACAAATTGGGTGATCTCTTGCCTCATTCTAAAGTTCCTTGAGGGTGGCATATATCTCTCTAAGAACTTCTGCTGCAGTTGGTCCCATGTAGTGCAATCTGCTGCATCAAGAGTTTCATACCAAGCTTCTACCTTATCAATCAAAGAAAATTTGAATAGGGTGATCCTCCTAGCATTGTCATTAGCTCCTGCACTCTTCTGAGTGATTGCATAACCAAGGAATCTTCTAAGATGCTGATATGGATCTTCAAAACAACCTCCCGAAAAGGAATTCTTCTCTACCATGCTAATAAGAGCGGGATGTATCTCAAAATCATCATCTTTCCCCTTTACTCCTATCAACCCCATGTTAACAATTTCATAGTTCGTGAAAATTTTACGTATGGCAATATTATCCGGATTCTGCCTTGCTCCGACCATGTTTAGCTCTGTGTGTTAATCGTTCCTTTCCTTCCTATCATTTTCCTAGTGCACAAGTACCTCAGAAAAATTCAAGATTAGATAGAAATAAATAATCATAAATAAAAGTCTTAATCAATTAGAAATAATAAAATAATAATAAAAGCCATCCCCGGCAACGGCGTCAAGAACTTGATGTGCGTTTTCTTTGCACGCAAAATTAATTCCCAAGTATTAAGGATGTCAACTGTAGCTTAAGCAAGCGACCGAGTGATTATCGAACCCAAAGGACGGCCTATTATTAATTTAATTATTTACTAAATTAATTAAGACAAGGCAATAATATTTGAGGATTTAATTATTAACTAATAAATAATTAATTAAAATAACACATAAAATAAAGTCACTTAGAAGAATACGAAAGTGGATCAAACAGGAGAATAGGTAGCTCTGGGTAATCTAGCTTCATTCATTAATTTCCCTTTCATGCGTTGATGTCCAACTCTATCTTGTGGAATATGGACGCATCACTAAACCATGCATATCTACTCTATAGACACAAGTAAACATGCGTGTAACACGTGTGAATAACCTCGGAGCAAGAGATATAATTCCACCCCCTTTCTAGGTACTATCAGTATCAATTATTTCCCTGGCCAATTGATACTCTAACCCGATATAATCTCTTTATAGATACTATAAAATTATCATTTTTATCCTACTTAATAACCCAAATTCAATTCAATTCAATTAATAAGTATTCATATATGATAGTTCTAATGAAGTTTTGGAGTCCCCTCACTTAGAATCATAACATGAAATCCTGTTCAGTGGTGAACGCACTCAATCTACAACCAAGATATATATTCAGACTCAATATACCAATTGAAGATGCACAAAATGACCATGAGTATGAATTAAAAAGGCATAATCATATATAAAATAAATCCACAAGTAGTGTTGTACGAAGTTTACACACGAAAGTTCAATTAATTGGTAAAAACCTTCACAACCCTAGTTCTACCAAAAAGGCTCTAGCCCATGATGTTACGAAGAACAATCATGGGTGTTGGATAGATCTTGCCCGGATGTGCGGAAAATTAGAAAATAGAAGAAAAGAATTAGGAAAATCCTTGGTGTAGAAGTCTCTTTCCTTTTCTCTTCCGTCTCTTCAAATCCTCTTGATTCTCCTTCTTGGACCTACAGACGAATCTTCACAGTAATGGATGGATGAAGGAAAGGATGTGGATGATGATTGGGGGGTGATCCCCCCTTGTGGGGTATAGGATGAATTTGTAGCTCTCTCCAATCCAATATCTCTCTATTCCAATATGACTCTATGATATGATCTACACCCCCTTTTATACTTGTGAGCTCTCCTTATAGCGGATGGGCTTTTACTTGAGACATAGCCAAATTTGGTAAAAGAAATCCAAAACTACCAAAAATAGAACCCATCGACATTTTGTTAGACCAAACCTTCTTGGTCGAGCAAGGCCTCTAAGTTGAGCAACTGGTTGAGCAAGCTCTCTGTAAGTTTTTGGTCATTTTTCTCTAGTTTCCCTCTTCCGTTCGACCAAGACGATTCTAGTCGAACGGATCTCCTTTGGTTGAGCAAGCTTGCGCAGTCTCACGGTTTCGCGCATAACTTTCATATCCGATCTTTGATTTGAGTAATTCTTGCGCTCACACGATCCTCTTTTTCTTGGCTTTATATTCATGTAAATAAATCACAGAAATTCTTAAATTGAATGTATAACAAGTCACGCAAAGTGGCATAGCTATTCTATTCGGCATAGCGTGCGCGACGTCACCACTTTGATCATAACTCTCTCATTTAGATTACGATTGGGGTTTTTTTTATACCAAAACGACCCTCTCTTCTGTGGCTTTTCAACTATATATCACACTTCAATTTAGAGCTCTACACGAACATAGAATAATTACACAACTTGGACGTATGTTTTTCATGATCATTGCACAAATTGCACCTTTTCTCCAACTTGGCACTTTTGATCCTTTTTTCACCTAAAACATAATAAAACACTTCAAGTGCACCTTTTTCTCTAATATATATAATATAAGACACTTGTGCTAATATATAACAATAATACTCCTCAAAAAGGTGTTAGATTGGACATTAAAACACGCTTATTTTCACTCTCAATACAAGTGATGATTTTGAGATAAATCCCGCTCTTATTAACTTGGTAGAGAAGAATCTCTTTTCTGGAGGTTGTTTTGAAGATCCATATCAGTATCTCAGAAGATTCCTTGGTTACGCAAACACTCAAAAGGGAGCTGGAGCTAATGATAATGCTAGGCCGATTGCCCTATTCAAGTTTTCATTGATTGATAGGGCGGAAGCTTGGTATGAGACTCTTGATGTCACAGATTGTACTACTTGGGACCAACTGCAGCAGAAGTTCTTAGAGAGATACATGCCACCCTCAAGGATCTTAAGAATGAGGCAAGACATCACTCAATTTGTGATGAATCGGGATGAGAAGTTCTATGAGGCGTGGGACAAGTTTAAAGACATGCTCAGGAGGTGTCCACAACATGGAATGTCTTAGGTTGAATATATAAGAATCTTCTACTATGAATTGGATTGTAAGTCGCGTGTTTTTATTGATGCATCCTCAGGATGAGCACTGTTATTTAAGACAGCACTTGAAGAAGAAAAGTTGTTTGAAGACATCTCTATGAATTCACGTGATTAGCCTATGGAAAGAGTAAGAGGATTATATGTACTAGGGAAGGTACATAGGTTGAACATCAAATGGTGAAGCCGAATAGTGATGATTAGATCGTCTATAGTCTAGCTAACATCAACAAGCTACTAGAGTCCCAACAAAGGCAGATTGTAGAGTTGACACTAAGAGGGCCTAGTATGCAACAACAAGATGTGAAAGCTAGTGTTGAAGATATGTTCAATCAGTACATGGCTGAGAATAATGCAAGGGTTGATTGTCTTGAGGATACCATGAATGTTGATCATGCAAATTTATCTAAGTAGTTGAAAGACCTTACCTTGATTATGGGGCAGATGGCTGTGAATGTGGATCAATTGACACAAATATTGGAGAATAATGCCATCACATTGAGGTCCGGGACGCCGTACGAAGGTCCATTGAAGGCAGCGAGCGAAAACGAAGGTGGCAGGAGCCTTGTTCAACAAACCCCAATCCGTTCGACTAGACCTGATGGTCGAACGGAGGTCTAGCAACTCCCGGATGAATAGAATTATGATGCTCTATTTCCAGGTGCACCGTTCGACTTACACTCTTCCGTTCGACCAGACTACCCAAGTTGAATGGAGGTCGAGCAATACATGGTGAATGGAAGCTCCCGATTAAGCGGGTTGCTTGACCAAAACATATCTGCTTGACCAGTCCCTTTTGGTCGAGCAGAAGTCGAGCAATATAATTCAATGTCCAATCCGATACCAAATGCTACACCTGTTGTTCAGAACACCTTAGAGCCATCCCAAGAGCAGAATAGTGAGCTTTTAGTTGAAAAGAAGTGGAAAAGAGCAAAGAGGTTGAGAGCCGAGAAGCTTAGACTGCAAATGGATAATGAAAATGTGGTTTTCTCTCTTGATCAAGCAATGAAGATGCCCTTGGAGACTCAATCATACAAGAGCATAGATGTGATTTCTAACTTATTTAATCTTGATTTTAATAAGATTGATGACTCTGAATTTAAGTGGAAGATTGATAAGGAGTTGTCTAGACAGCCATGGGAGGAAAGTAATTCTGAGGATCATATACTTGTTACCAAGAAAGGTGAGGTGCTGAGTATAGATAAGAAGAGGGAAAGAAAGTATTTGAAGGTGAGGATGCAAGAAGACAGTTCTCTGATCCAGTAGCCTACAAAGATTATATCCGTCGTAACTCTCCGACGTTAAACATGAGCGCCTATTGGGGGTTTACCCTTCTGTTTTATTACTTTATTTCTTTCGTGTGCGTAAGAAATTTTTATATTTAAGGTGCTTACTAATCGGCAATTACATCTCTTTGCAAACTTAGTTTCAACTTATGTTTTTACTAAGTTGGGGGGTGTGATGTACTTACCTCATTGAAGCACCAAGAGTATAATCTTTTCTTTGTAATGTTTGCTAGGGGAGTTAATTTTTGCGGTATATTGGAACTTTAATCGGTTTTGATGTATCAATTTTTTCAATTTGCCTAGTGTTCAGTGGTGTTTCTAGTGTGTGGAGTTGATTAGACAGTCAATTGAGTCATTCTTAGAGTTTTTCTATTTTATTATTGATGAATCCTGTGGTGATAAGTGTTTGAGCTTTGATGATAGAAAAAGGTAACTAGAGTGGCAAGACGAGTTCTACACTGAGGCTTTGACTCGAGGAACTCGTGCATTTTGAAGGAGAAATCAGGTGCCCTCGTTTTCTTATTCTAATTTTTATGTGTGCTTTTGATTCATGGAGTGAATGATTGAGTTTATTTCTTTGGTGATCCATGAGCTTATATCTTTAGAATTGTGCTTGAAATTCATATACTCTTGAAATTGATGAAGGAAGTGTACTTGAGTTATATTGTGATATGAAGTTCTATGTATAGTTGTGGGATATTACTTACCTTGAAAGATGCTCTATTACTTGTTAAATACCCATGCGAGATTTTGAGCCTCGTTGATCATGTACATAATCACATGATATTTTTTTTGGTGAGTATCGTTCTTGTGCGTGTATTCTAGAACTTGCCACTTGTCTTACTTGAAACTACATGTGTGTTAGATGATAGGAGATGATTTTAGGCCATCCTTGAATTTATGAGTCACTTAGCCAAATAATTTCCTACCAAATAATTTTATATCCGTAGTTAGCCCTTTTGAGCCTAAAAGCCTTATTTCTTTAGTAACCTACGAAGATAGCCACTTTGATATCCTATTTGAGCCTTAAATTCATATATTTAGTAGAGAATTAAATGTTTTCAAAGTGTGTAAAGTTTATTTTGATGGAGTTTGGAAGGAATAAAGTATTAGGAACTGCAGAAGTGATTATGAGCTTAAAAATAAGTTGATGAGGGGTAGTGTCCAAAACTGGTACTCCGAGATGTTAGAGGTAGTGTCCAAAACTGGTACCTCATGAAAGGAAAAAAAGAAAGAAGGAAAAATGTTGAGCTTGAAGGGAAGGAGAGAAACGAAAATTAGAAGAGCATGAAGCTGGATAGCCTTGAAGTGTAAAAATCTGCAGTACAAAAGATCTCTAATTTTAATTCTCTACTAATTGAGTCACTCTATCCATATGTTTCCTACACTTATCAATGAGCCAACATTACATCCAAAACAAAATTCCTTTTTAATCCTATTGTCAAATCATACTTTTAGTGGTGGAGAGTTTGAGATATTTGGCAAGCTTATGGTTACGCATGCACTTGAATTGAATCTGAGTGTAAACACCTTAATCCATAAGTGTACATCTTTTACACTTGAGTGCGAGTGATATATACTTCCTGTGAGAACATGTGAATGAAGCATTTGAATTGGTGGTGATTGTCTTAACTTGTATGCTATGAATTGATTATTACATGTAATGAGAATTACATAACCTAAGTTGAGGACAATTCTATTTTGAATATGGTATTGGTCATAGTCCTTATTTCCTCGATAATTTTCATACTCTCTTTCTTTATTTTTATTTTGTTGCCTCAGGACGAGCAACTGGTAAGTTTGGGGGTTCGTTGAGAGTGAAAATAAGTGTATTTTAGTGTTCAATCTAACACCTTTTTGATGAGTATTGTTGTTATATATTAGCACAAGTGTCTTATATTCGATATATATGAGAAAAAGGTGCACTTGAGGTGTTTTATTGTGTTTTAGGTGGAAAAAGGGAACACAAGTGCTAAGTTGGAGAAAAGGTGCAATTTATGCAAGGATGCTCTGAAACGCACGTCCAACTTGTGTAATTTTTCTGTGTTTGTGTGAAGCTCTGAATTGGAAGTGTGATATATGGTTAGAAAGCCACAGAAGAGAGGGTCGTCATGCAATTGAATTCCAAACGCGAAAGTTATGATCAAAGTGGTGACGTCGCGCAAGTTGTGTCGAAAAAAACTGCTATGCCACTTTCCATGACTTGTTATAAATTCAAATATTGGAATTTATGTGATTTATTTATATGGATAGAAAGCCAAGGAAGAGAGGATCGCGTGAGCGCAATAATTACTCAAATCAAAGGTCGGATGTGGAAGTTATGAATAAAACGGTGAGACTGCGTAAGCTTGCTCGACCAAAGAAGATCCGTTCGAGCAGAATCGTCTTGGTCAAACGGAAGAGGGAAACTCGAGCAAAATGACCAAAAACTTACAGAGAGCTTGCTCGACCAATTGCTGGACTTGGAGGCCTTGCTCGACCAAGAAGGTTTGATCTAACAAAATATCGCTGGGTTCTATTTTTGGTAGTTTTGGATTTCTTTTACCAAATTTGGCGTATGTCTCAAGTAAAAGCCCATTCAAGGCCTATAAGGAGAGCTCACAAGAATAAAAGGGGGTGTAGATCATATCATAGAGATAATATTGGTTTGGAGAGAGGCCACAACAATACTACATCCCACAAGGGGGATCACCCCCCAACCATCATCCACATCATTTCCTCCATCCATCCATCACTTTGAAGATTCGTTTGTGGAATCAAGAGGAGAACCAAGAGGAGGATTCAAGATGGAGAAGGATGCGATGACTCCCACATCTAGGGTTTTATTTGTTTTCTAATTTATCTTGTATTTTCCAGACATCCGGGTAAGATCTATCCAACACCCATGATTGTTCTTCGTAATATCATGGGCTAGAGCCTTTTTGGTAGAACTAGGATTGTGAAGGTTTTTACCAATTAATTGAACTTTCGTGTGTAAACTCCGCACAACACTACTTGTGGATTTATTTTATATATGATTGTGCCTTTTTAATTCATACTCACGATCATTTTGTGCATCATTAACTGTTATGTAGAGTCTAAATACGTATCTTGTTTATTGATTAAGTGCGTTCACTACTGAGCAGGATTTCATGTTATGATTCTAAGTGAAGGAACTCCGAAGCTTCATTAGAACTATCATTTATGAATACTTATTAATTGAATTGAATTCGGGTTATTAAGTAGGATAAAGAGGATAATTTTATAGTACCTATAAAGAAAGATCATATCAGGTTAGAGTATCAATTGGCCAGGGAAATAATTGATACTGATAGTACCTATAAAGGGGGGTGGAATTATATCTCTTGCTCTGAGGTTATTCACACGTGTTACACACATGTTTACTTATGTCTAGAGAGTAGATATGCATGGTTTAGTGATGCGTCTATATTCCACAAGTCAGACTCAGACATCAACACGCAGAAGGGAAATTAATGAGTTAAACTGGATCATCATAGAGCTACCTATTCTCCATTCTTGAGTCACTTTCGTATTCTTCTAGTGTTTACTTTATTTTATTTTCTATTTTAATTACTTGTTTAGTAGTTTACTAATTAAATCTCATATCTTATTGTCATCTTGTCTTAATTAATTTAATAAATAATTAAATTGATAATACGCCGTCCTTTGGGTTCAATAATTCACTTGGTCGCTTGCTTAAGCTACAACTGATATCCTTAATACTTGGGAATTAATTTTGCGTGTAAAGAAAATGCGCATCAAGTTCTTGGCACTGTTGTTTTCCAATTCCGAGCCTTGTACACCTGTTTTCCTATCCAAATATGCTCAAACAACACTTGTACCCTTTGATTCGTGACTTTCCCATAAACGTGTTGATTCATCTCAATAAAAGACTAAACCTTACTCTATTTTCACGCAAATCAGAGCCCAAAATATGTAAATTTACATTCTCATAAAACCCCCAAACTTACATGTTGCTCGTCCCGAGGCAACGAAAATCAACAAATCCCGAGAGTGTAATCACAAGGTGCAACATATCCAAACACATGCAATTATATTAACTTAAAACATGCAACCATCATACCTTTCATTCACATAAAAACATCAATTAATCATAATACTTCTACGAGTGCTAAGTCATTTAGCTCACAGGTAAGTATTTAATCTCTCACTCAAGTGTAAAAGATATACACATTATGGTTAATATCAACACTCAATTTCAATTCCTATACTCACGTAACCATATGCTTGACAAGGGTCTCAAAACTCCATCCATAATGGACTCAGTACTAGGATCACAAAGGACTTGCTTCAAGGTTATAATGTTGGCTCTTTGGTAATGGTGGAAGAATTTAGATAAGTGACTAACTTTACTAGTAAAGAATTACCTTGGTATATTGTTTTCAGTTGCTTCTTTCTTTACTTCGTTGCGTTAACAACCTCGTACGTACACCATTCCTTCATTTTTACTTGGATCAACTTTTTTCCGTAGTAACACGCCAATTCCGGTGCTCTTCAAGTATAAGGGTACCAGTTTCGGGCACTACCCTCTCTAATATTCGGGATACCGATTTCTGGCTCTATCCCTCACAAGATTTAACTTCATGTCTCTCAATTTTACTTTCACCAAATCCCTCCTTTTATTCCTCTCAAAGCTTCCTCGAGCATTAGTCTACCTCCACTCTTTACTAGTAATTGGTATTTTAAGGCTCTAAAGGTAAAAGGCTCATTATCAAGGCTTGCCAAAGAGAAAGCTTAAAGTCTCAAAAGGGCTTACAATGATAACCATATAATAGGGTAAGATAAATTTGGCTAAGTAACTCGATTAACAATAATGGCCTAAGATCATTCCCTAGTATCTATCAATTATAGATGTCACACAAGACTCCAAGTCAAGTTCTAGAATACGAGTATACAAACGACTCTCAAGAATGAACAATCATGCGTATAACATGATTAAAAAGGCTCAAATCCTCACAAGGTTAATAGAATCCTAAGCACTCTTCAAAGCATGCAATCAACATCAATTTTCTATGAATTACAAGTACAAATAGAACATGCTTGCCATTAACAAATTATCATGCATCAAATACGAACATCATCATTATCAAGTACAGACCACTCACGCATGAATCACCACTACACCCAAACACTCAAGCCTGCACCTGTGAAGTGTAAAAGAGAAGGGAGATGAGAAGAATCAGAAAAGAATAAAAAACCTGAGCTCATAACTCCTCTGGAGCATCATCATCATCCAAACCTCCCTCATCATCATTATCTCCCATCTCCAGCCACCACCGGTCCATATCTCTATAAAGAACAGTGAGATTTCTATCTATCGTGTGCCCATGATCCTGCAACTGCCTCAACCGTCCATCCATCTCAATATAACGCGTGTTGAGCGCAGCATAATTAGCATTCGCAAGCGCCATCTATCTGTTCATTTCCTGCTAGTTCGTGTTGAGCGTGGCGGAATGTTCATGCATCAATCGAAATTACTCCCGATAGAACTGATCTTTGGCCACCCAATAGTCCTGCTGTGGCTGCGGCTGTGGTGGTGGTGGTTCAAAGAATTCTTACTCAAACGGCTGCTGAGGCTGCATCGGAGGCATGTCCTCCTGATAATCAAAAGCTTGTTGTGGCTGTGGCTCTTCCTCCTCAAAATCAGCTGGATCTCCAATAAGAATCATATCCTTGTCCAAGCCGATTCCTTGCTTCCGCAAATCAGCCAGCAGTCTCTAATTCCCTTTTCCCAAGCATGTCTCAGAGATCACTGTGTGTGCCATCGTGTTCATCAACCAATTATTGTTGTCCCTCACAGTGGTAAGGTCTGCTATCACCAATGGGAACTGAAGTGTTCGAGGATCCTTCCCTCGGATGAACATTCAAGCATCATCCACTTGCTCAATAAGCCCCATCCTAACACATGAGGTCAAGATCAAGTCCGGATCCCTTCGGACAGGCTCATACCTACTCAAATCAATCCTGTAATACTCAGCTATAATGGTGATTAGCCCCCCAATGTTTACTCTCTGAAAATCGTGTGTGGTAAACTTGTAAAGTTGATGGAAGAAGTAGGCTGCTACGTTGAAGCGAACTCCGTTGAGCATGCACCATAGGACATAGAGCTCCCTCCTTGGAATACAGCTCCCTTCAGACCTTGCAAACAATGTATTTCCCAAAATCCGATCCATATAAGCAATAACAGGGTTGAGAATGAAGACAACCTTAGAAGTGTTGGAATTATAGTTCTCTTGCCTCCCCGTTATAGCTCTCTAAAAATCGTTTGCCCTGAAGTCATCACTCTCGTTTTCAACCACGTTCTCACAGTCGATGATCTCGTTGAACTCACGAGCCCACATAGTCCGCTCATGACCACCTATTTGCATATGAATTCCATAGGGAAGATATCCATCACCACGCTCCACTCTCAGTGAGCATAAAACTTCCGCAGTGATGTGAAAGTATGTCTCCCTCTTCATCTCCATGAATGCTGAGATGCCCACTGGTTAAACATCCAATAAATGTCGTTGATGATTTACATATCCATCATGGCTCGATCATCTTGATACCTCGTCCTTCTTATCTTTAGCAAGATTGCATTCCATAGCTCCTGTTTCTCTTTCCAATCGCCAATCTTGATTCCAAATTCCCTTGGCATTTTTCTTTTATCCATCTTAATCTTTTTGACTATCTCCACCAATGGGGGTGACTTGTTTCCCTTCCTCTTGGCAGAAGAAGCAATCTCTTTTCCTATAAAAGATTTACTTCAATACGCAATAAAAAGAGATGAACAATACCGAGCCTAAGTCTAGCATGAATCCTACTCAAGACTTCAAATTCATGTATCCAATTCAACTCAATTTCAAGTGTTCCTCAATCACAAACGAACTCTAAACCAACACTATCAATCAAGAATATCAAGATTCAAGTAATCCAACACTACTCCATGATGAGTGTGTAAATTCACAAGTTTGACATCATGTTTTGTGCTAGTTTTGGAGAGTTTTGAGGTGGAAATAGGTGGAAAACCTATTTATATTGTGAATTATCATGAATCAGGTGTTAGTGGAGCTATTTAAGTGATTTTCATAGCAAAATCAGAGTAGAAGTGCCAAGAATTGAAGAGACGAAGTTGAGACCACACGAACCGCCAAGGAGAGAGGTGGGTTCGACCTATTGGAGGAGGGTTCGACCTCTCCTACAGGTTGAATCAGCATTGCAAAGTGTGCAGAAGGAGGGTTCGACCACGACTCCAATGGTTCGACCTGCTCATCAAGTCGAACCATGGTCGAACCAGTTCGCGAGAAGTGTGATTCGACCACGACGTTGGGGTTTGACCTGACAGTTGGTCGAACCAGGAGAAGAAATTGTCCAGTGGTACGGTTCGACCTGTGGTTCAACCAAAGAGGGAGTGGTTCGACCTGTACAAGAAGTCGAACCAAGTGCAGAATACTTCCAGTAGGTGGGTTCGACCTGTGGTTCGACCTGCGGCCAGTGGTTCGACTTGTTTGTTGAGGTCGAACCGTTGTGCGGGAACTTACCTTATCCGAATTTTCGAGGTCGAAACGTGTGGGATCACTTGAAAAGCCTATTCCAAGCCCTAGAGACGTGATTACAAGTATAAAAGGAGGCTCATGCAGTCACTAATGATGATCACCAACAACACAATACAAGAGAGTTTAAGAGAGCGTAAGAACGAGAAGCGCAAGAGGAGATTAGGAGAGCTGTGACAGAGGTTCAGCTGGAGATTCAAGTAAGATTGGTCCATCTAACCATGATTTTTCCTAGATCAATCATGGGCTAGAGCCATGATGAGAGTGAAAATAAGCGTGTTTTTAATATCCAATTTAACACCTTTTTGATTGATATTGTAGTCTTATATGAGCACAAACGTCTTATATTCGATATATATGAGAATAAGGTGCACTTGAGGTGTTTTGTTGTATTTTAGGTGGAAAAAGGATGAAAAGAGCCAAGTTTGAGAAAAGGTGCAATTTGTGCAAGAATGCTGATAAACGCACGTCGAACTTGTGTAATTATTCTGTATTGATGTGGAGCTCTGAACGGGAATTGTGATACATGGTTGGAAAGCCACTGAAGAGAGGGTCGTTTTGGCGTAAAGAACATCCCATTCGGAGTCCGAACGAGGAAGTTATGAGCAAAGTGGTGACGCCGCGCGAGCTGTGCGAACAGAATTGCAGTGCTACTTTCCATGGCCTGTTACATATTCAACTCTTGGAGTTCTTGTGATTTCTTTATATGGATAGAAAGCCAAGGAAGAGAGGATAGCGTGAGCACAAAAATTACTCAATTCGGAGGTCGGATGTGAAAGTTATACGCGAAACGGAGAGACTGCGCAAATCCAGTAGCAGGGTTCGACCTGTGGTTCGACCAAAGAGGGAGAGGTTCGACCTGTTTGACGAGGTCGAACCTACATGCGGGAACTTACGTATTTTCGAGGCCAAAACGCGTGGGATCACTTGAAAAGCCCATTCCAAGCCCTAGAGACGTGATTACAAGTATAAAAGGAGGCTCATGCAGTCAAGAAGAACCTCACTAATCACCGAGGAGAGGCCACAACCATACAACACCCCACAAGGGGGGATCACCCCCCATCCATCATCCACTTCCTTTCCTCCATCCATCCATCACTTTGAAGATTCATTTGTGGAATCAAGAGGAGAACCAAGAGGAGGATTCAAGATGGAGAAGTGCATGAAGACGCCTACATCAAGGGTTTATTCGTTTTCTAATTTATCTTGTATTTTCCGGACATCCGGGTAAGATCTATCCAACATCCATGATTGTTCTTCGAAACATCATGGGCTAGAGCCTTTTTGGTAGATTTAGGAGTTTGAAGGTTTTATCTAGTTAATTGAACTTCCATGTATACACTCCGTACAACACTACTTGTGGATTTATTTTATATATGATTGTACTTTCTTAATCCATATTCACGGTCGTTTTGTGCATCTTCAATTGGTATATAGAGTCTGAATATATATCTTGGTTGTAGATTGAGTGCGTTCACCGCTGAACATGATTCCATGTTATGATTCTAAGTGAGGGGACTCCGAAGCTTCATTAGAACTATCATATATGAATACTTATTAATTGAATTGAATTCGGGTTAATAAGTAGGATAAAGAGGATAACTTTATAGTACCTATAAAGGGAGATCATATCGGGTTAGAGTACCAATCCTAGGGGGAAATAATTGATACTGATAGTACCTAGAAAGGGGGGTGAAATTATATCTCTTCCTCCGAGGTTATTCACACGTGTTACACGCATGTTTACTTATGTCTATAGAGTAGGTATGCATGGTTTAGTGATGCGTCCATATTCCACAAGGCAGAGTCGGACATTGACACATGGAAGGGAAGTTAATGAGTAAAACTAGATTATCCTAGAGCTACCTATTCTCCTACTTGATCTACTTTCGTATTCTTCAAGTGATATTTATTTTATTTGTTATTTTAATTACTTGTTTATTAGTTTAATAATTCTAAACCTCAAACTATATTGCCACACTTGTCTTAATTAATTTAGTAAATAATTAAATTGATAATACGCCGTCCCTTGGGTTCGATATTCACTTGGTCACCTTTCGAGACTACAATTGATATCCTTATACTTGAGGATTATTTTGTGTGTTGAGAAAACGCTCATCAAGTTCTTGGCGCCATTGCCGGGGACGGCTGCTATTATTGATTTAATTATTTCTAGTTGATTAAGATTTTTTTTCTTTTATTTGTGATTATTTATTTCTATCTAATCTTGAATTTTTCCGAGTTACTTGTGCGCTTGAAAAAAGGAGAGGAAGGAAAGAAGGAATAACACATTGATCTAAACATGACCGGAGCAAGGCAGAATCCGGATAATATTGCCATACGTGAAATTTTCACGAACTATGGAATTGGTAACATGGGGTTGATAGGAGCAAGGGGGGAAGATGATGATTTTGAGATACATCCCGCTCTTATTAACATGGTAGAGAAGAATCCCTTTTCTGGAGATTGTTTTGAAGATCCATATCAACATCTCCAAAGATTTTTTGGTTATGCAAACACTCGAAAGGGAGCTGGAGCGAATGATAATGCTAGGCGGATCGCCTTATTCAAGTTCTCTTTAATTAATAAGGCGGAAGCTTGGTATGAGACCCTTGATCCAGCCGATTGCACTACATGGGACCAACTGCAGCAGAAGTTCTTGGAGAGATACATGCCACCCTCAAGGATCTTAAGGATGAGGCAAGAGATCACCCGATTTGTTATGAATCAGGGTGAGAAATTTGATGAGGCGTGGGATAGGTTTAAAGACATACTCAGGAGGTGTCCACAGCATGGAATGTCTAAGGCTGAATACATAAGCATCTTCTACTATGGATTGGATTGTGAGTCGCGTATTTTTATTGATGCATCATCAGGAGGAGTGCTGTTATCAAAGACAGCACTTGAAGCTGAAAAATTATTTGAAGACATCTCTATAAATTCACGTGACTGGCCTGTAGAGAGAGATGGAGGATCATATGTACTTGGTGAAGTAGCGCAGGTTGAACATCAAGTGGTGAAGCCGAATAGGGATGATGAGATCGTTTCTAGTTTAGCTAACATCAACAAGCTACTAGAGTTCCAGCAGAGGCAAATCACAGAGTTGACACAAAGGGGGCCTAGTATGAAGCAGCAAGAAGTGAAGAGTGTTGAAGATACCTTCCATAGATACAGGGCTGAGAATGATGCAAGGATTGATCATCTTGAGGATACCATGAATGTTGATCGTGCAGATTTGTCTAAGCAGTTGAAGGAGCTTACCTTGATGATGGGGCAGATGACCACGAACGTGAATCAATTGGTACAAAAATTGGAAGATAAAGCCATCACGTTAAGGTCTGGAACGCAGTACGAGGGAACGACGAGGCCGAGATCAAATTTGGACATAGCTATTCCTCGGTTCGACCAACATCCAGAAGGTTCGACCTGGCATTCAGGTCGAACCATGGTCGAACCTCACCATGCGGAGCACTCTGTTTTTCCAGAACACCGGTTCTACCAAAACCCAGAGGGTTCGACCTGTTCTGCAGGTCGAACCATGGTCGAACCTCTTCATCCGAAGTGCTCTGTTTTGTCGCAGCAACGGTTCGACCATGACCGTAATGGTTCGACCAATCCAGCAGGTCGAACCCAGGTCGAACGGGAGGATATAAACTATACAGTGAGGCAGTTCGACCTAGGGGGCAGTGGTTCGACCTCTAACACTGGTCGAACCCTAGTCGAACCTCAAGAGCATAAAGAGAGCAGTTTTCCAGGAGATAGGTTCGACCATTACGTACCTGGTTCGACCTCTCAAACAGCTTGAACCCAGGTCGAACCTCAAATTCAAAAAAAGAGCCGTTGTCCAGAAGGTAGGTTCGACCAGTACGTGCCTGGTTCGACCTGTTCCACAGGTCGAACCCTGGTCGAACCCATCCAGAAGTTGCCCGTTTCTACGCCGAATGTTCCGCATGATATTGATGTTACTCCAGTACCATTACATGAGCAGAATACTGAGCTTACAATGAAGAAAAAGTGGGAAGAAGCAAAGAGATTGAGAGCCAAGAAGGATAAAGCGAAGGAGGTTGAACGTGATGAATGGGGAAGACCAAAGACCAAGATACCTCCTCCGTTTCCTTCGAGATTGGCAGAGAAGGGATTGGAAGAAAAGTTCAAGAGGTTTCACGATGTCATGAGCAAAGTAAGCTTGAACATTCCTTTCTCTGAAGCAATCATGGAGATGCCATACTATGCCCGATTCCTCAAGAATATTATATCAAAGATGAGAAGCTTGAACGGAGTGGAGACGGTTAACCTATCAGAGAATTGCAGCTCAATCCTTCAAAGGAAGTTGCCTGCAAAGTTAAAGGATCCGGGAAGCTTCACCATTCTTTGTGACATTAGAAAAGGATCGGCACATAAAGCCTTGTGTGATTTGGGGGCAAGCGTTAATTTGATGCCTTTGTCTATATTTAAAAGGCTTGGTTTGGGGGAGTTAACTCCCACAAATATTGCTCTTCAATTGGCGGATAGATCCATGACTTGTCCAAAGGGTTTAATTGAAGATGTTTTAGTGAGAGTGGATAAGTTAGTTTTTCCCGTGGATTTTCTTGTACTTGAGATGGAAGATGATAAGGGTGATATTCCCCTTATTTTGGGACGACCGTTCCTTGCCACAGCTGAAGCTATGATAGATGTTAAGGAAGGAAAGCTTAGACTGCGAATGGATAATGAAGATGTGGTTTTCTCTCTTGATCATGCAATGAAGATGCCCATGGAGACTCAATCGTGCAAGAGCATTGATATGGTTTCTAACTTGTTTAATCTTGATTTTTCTAAGACAGGTGATTCTGAATTTAAGTGGAAGGTTGACAAGGGGGTGTCTAGACAGCCAAGGGAGAAAGGAAATTTCAATGATCATATTTTTGTGACCAAGAAAGGTGAGGTGTTGAGTGTAGACAAGAAGAGGGAAAGAAAATACTTGAAGGTGAGGATGCGACAAGACCGTCCTGTGATCCAGTAGTTCAAAGTGGTAATCCGTCGTGACTCTCCGACGTTAAACATGAGCGTCTGTTTGGGGCTTGCCCTTCCGTTTTATTGCTTTATTTCTTTCGTGTGAGTAAGAAATTTTTATATTTAAGGTGCTTACTAATCGGCAATTACATCTCTTTTCAAACTTAGTTTCGACTTACGTTTTTACTAAGTTTGGGGGGGTGTTGATCTGTGTCATTTTCACCTAGATTTTAGTGTCTTTTTATTATGTATTTTGTGTGTTTTTATTCATTTTGTATATCATTTGGTGGTGTTATGTGAAGATATGGAGATGTGTGCCTTGAAATGATAAATGTGTGATTTTCATGATTAAGTGCCTTAAATTGTGCTACATTTGTGAATATTTAGAGAATTAGTAAATTGGTGTAATTTGTGTGATTATCAGGTAAAAATGGATTCTAGACATGATAAAGAAGATGTGGGAAAAAACAGAGCTCGATTTGGAGTTAAAACGAGGGAGAATGAGTCAAAGCAAAATGCCGAAAAATGCACGTCCCACTTGTGTAATTTTTCTGTACTTTTTTTGAGCTCAAAAATAGAAGTGTGATATATGGTTGGAAATCCATAGAAAAGAGGATCGTTTTGGTATAAGGAACACTTCAACCGGAGCCCAAACGAGAAAGTTATGATTAAAATGGTGACGTCGCGCAAGCAGTTCTTACTCAGCACGGTTGTGCTACTTTGCATGACTTTTTATACCCTCAAATGTTGGAAGTTTTCTCAGATCTATATATGGTTGGAAAGCCACGGAAGAGAGGATCGCGTGAGCGTAAGAATCACTAAAAACGGAGATCTGATATGGAAGTTATGCGCGAAACGGTGAGACTGCGCAGCACGCGATACTCTACACGGCCCGTGTACCGAGCACGGCCCTGTAAGGCATGGGCGTGCTCGGACACCAGAAAACGCTACACGGCCACCTCCGTGGGCGTGTGACGCTGCACGGCCCGTGTAGGTTCAAAATGCAGTTTTATGATCTCTAAATGTTCTAGAAGCTTCCATGGGGGTATAAATACATGTTTTGACCACAAAATTCGGGAGGAATCATTTTTGGATCAGTTTCCACACACACTAAACACCTAAAATCACACACATTCATCTCCATCTCTTCCATCCTTCACTTCATTCATCCAAACCACTTGATCTCCTCAAATCCATCCATTAATCCATCCATCCAACAATCTAAGAAGAGGAATTCATCAAGGAGTGAAGATTTGAGCATGTTGAAGGAGAAGAAGGCCTACATTGCAAGGGAAGCCAAATTACCTTTAATTTGTGATTTTCTTCATTATTTAGCTAGATTAGAGCATGCCTTGGATTGTAATGAATTTGTAATGCTATGTAGTGGCTAGTCCTCATGTGAGGCTAGCAATGTGATTGGTTAGGAATTATGTAGATTTTGCACACCACATGTTTGATGAAATGATTGTTATGAATATTTTCTATCATGAATGCTTATTCTCATTTGATGCATGATTTGTGTGGTTAAATTCTCTATGCATAGTGTTAGGATGACCATTCCAATATTATGTATGGTGGTTTAATTGAATCATTGATTGTATGAGGTGACTTAGTTAGTATGAGGGGAGGAAAGCCATTCCCTCCAAGTGCTTAGAACCTCATGATAGGACATTAGTGATGAACTAGTGAGGGGAACCAAGTCAATTTTCACTTGACCTTAGAAAGGGAACACTAGGAAAACGTCCCTTCCCACTAGAGAAAATTCCTCGTGATAATATCTCTACACCGGTATATTAATATCCGTAAGTACCTATAGGAAGAGTTAAGATTGGAGACGCTCTTAGAGTGCCCTTAATATCATAACTTGAAAATCATCAATGCATGTGTGTGTGTGAGTCTATATAAGTCTTTTCCATGAGTGTTGCTTGCCTTGCATACTTCTTAGATTGCTCTACCTTCATCCATCTTCCATGTCCATTGTATCCATCTATCTTTAATTGCTTTCTTAGTGTTAGTTTTTAGTGTTAATCATCACATCCTTATCGATTCGTCCTACTAGAGTAAAGCATTTCTCAAATACGGCTACCCACTTTCGCCCTTGGGTTCGATATCTTATAAATTTTGCACTTGGTCGCTTACGTGCTACACACGATAGAGTACACTTGCTCTAAATCAATTACCAAAATTGAAACCAAGTTCATGGCGCCGTTGCCGGGGCGAAAGCCTTTGGTGTAACGTGTTTGAATTTGTTAGCTCTACTTAGGACATTTTTTCTTATTTTTGCATTCTATATTTGCTTTGGAAAATTTTGTTCTTACTTGTTCTTCTTGATAGGTACATCAACCTTAAAAGAAGAGAAGAAGGAGCAAAACCAAAAATAGTAAGTGAAGGAAAGTTGTAGCAAGCCTTGAAAAGAAGAGTATGAACATGGATGGGTGGAACCAATACATGGGAGGAAATTATGGAAATCTACTTGGTTTGGTTCCACCACAACAGTCAATGGGCTATAAGAATGAGAGCTACTATGGGTATAGTGGTCAAATGAGTCAAGCAAGCTCTCAAGGCTACAACAATGGGAGTTATGAGGAATGGCAAGAAGCTTACAATGTTAATACATTCCAACCGTATCAAGGAAACATTTTTTTCGTTCCGAGTTCTTACAACAATCAAGTTTCTATGGATACCCTTCTATCCAAAAATGATGCCTTGATAGAAAAGCTTAAAAGATATGTTTATGGAAATGATACAAGGCAAGGCTTTCAACCAAGTCTTTCAAGCTATGAGCCTCAAAATACCTACTCCATGCCTACTTCCAACTTTAATGGGGGACAAGTGTGGAACATGCCCAATTACCAAATGGGGAATGGAACATGTATGCAAAACGGGTATGTCCAAGGAAATTTCCAAGAAAAGTGTCCACCATATGATGATGGGAAACCTTCCTTACAAGATCAATTACGTCAAATGATGAAAATGCTTAAAGAAATGAGTAAGGAAAATGAAAGGACAATGAAGGCCTTTGAACGTCAAATGAGTCAAATGACAAAAGAACGGAACAATCTTCGTGAAATAGAGAATTGTGATGAAAAGATTAAAGAAAATTTGAAGGTAGAAGAGTGTTCGGGGGATAATGAAGAAGACTCAAGAGATGTTGAGATTATTGAGGATAAGGAAGACAAGGAAAAAGAAAAGTTGGAGGATGAAAATTCAAGTGAGAGGAGTAAAGAGCTTGAGGAAGAAGAGAGCTTTGAGGATGAAGAGATTATACAAGATTTCTTGCCCCTTGTTGATAAGGAAAATTTAAGTGAAGATGAAGAATCACAAGAGATTGATGAATTTGATGAAGTGGACCAAGGTCTAGAAGCACTTGATGATGAGTTCGGAAGTGAAATGAGCATTTCTCCATCTTTTAACTCTTCAAGTTGCATTGATTTTCAAAATATTGTTTATATTGACTTTGTCTTACCTATTGATTCTTCTCAAAGATTTAGGTACAAGAAAGAGCTTGAAGAAATGTTGGGGACATACTTGATAAAAAGGAATAAGTGGTGGTCACGAAAAGAGCGGTCAATGGAATGCAAGCTCAAGCGAGTTGAATTTCTAAAGCCAATCTCGAAAGATGCTACTGAGGTCGTTACTTGCCACAAATGCCTAATAGAGGAAGAAGCACAAAGATTAAAATTTGATGGCAAGAACGAACGATATCCTTGGCCATTCCGATGAGTTCTCCATGATCCGTCCGGCTTGAAGACGTTAAACTTAGCGCTAGATGGGAGGCAACCCATCGTTTATTTTAATGCTTTCATTTAATTACTTTGATTTAGTTTTCTTGCATTTTTTGTGTGTAGGTGGATTGTGCTCATGAAGAAAAACACATAAGGAGGAGACGAGATGTGCTAGATTTGGAATGAAGATGTATGTCACACCACTCTTTACAAACTTAAATTTAACACTTGTGTTAATTTAAGTTTGGGGGGAGAGTGCGTGGTGGCCATACTTGAATATTGGAATGCACATACGTCATCACAAGGTACGTTTAAGATGATCAATGGTGGAAACTACAAGGGTAAGTCTCACCACTTTTTGCAAACTTAATTCTCAACTTGTTTCGATTTAAGTTTGGGGGGATAGTGTGTGGTGTGTCTTACCACTTGTGTATGCTTGATGTATCATGTTGATAGAGTGATTATCTTGATTGTCTTGTGAAAATTGGGTAAATTTTAAAAAATTTTCTCAGTATTGGATTGATTTTGGTTAGTTTGGTTGTGTTGGAGTGCATGATAATCCTTATTTTTATTGCAAGTGTTGAGCTAATGGTTTGTTGAGTGTTTGAGCATGGATGAAGGATAGTGGAAGCATGAATGGAGCTTGGAGCTAACGCTTTCATTATCAAAATGCCTATTGAGGGAGTTCACTCTACATCTTATCACTTCTAAATTGCTTGACATGAATTGATTTTGATTTGGATTGTAGTGGATTAACATGTTACTTCATGTGTTATGTACTTGGGAGGTTTACTTGCTTTATTTAGGTAGTTTACTTGCTTTATTTTTCTATTTTTGAATAAGGTGGCAAATCTTGAGCTTACATGTTATTGGAGGATTGAGGATATGTGCTTTATTTCTTTTGATGGGTGAATTGTCGTTGTTGCATGTTTTGTGTTTTTGTGTTGTTTCTTGCTTGGTGAGTCTTTGCTCATGTATTTTGTTTGTATTTTTATTCTTGTATAGGGTTGTTTGGTGGTTTGTTTCGGGAAGTTGTGAGTCATTTTTGAATGTGAGTAATGGCATGTTATTTGTGATAGATGATGGCGAACTATGTTGAGAATCTCTACTCTTTAAAATTGTGACATGTTCTATTTAACTTGTTCAATTTTGAGATGAATTGAGGTGTAATGAGTTCCTAAAGGTCCGAGCAAAAGCTTGTGAGCGTTTGAGCCTCAACCGTGCATCCATGGTTAATTTCTTAATGAGTGGGTCGATTGAGCCTTGATAAACTAGAACTTGCTCATGGACTACGGGAATGAGCCCGATTGGTGGAGGTTAGTGAAATGATCCTAGGCCTTCCTTGTAATTTTATAGCCATTGTCATATATTTCCTTACCCTATACATCATCCCTAGTTAGCCACTTTGAGCCTTTAAGCCTATTTCTTGTGATATAAGCACAATACAAACCATGATTACCCACTTAAGCCTTATATATATGCCTTTGTGTGGGTGATTGAGGAGATGATGTTCTACAAGGTTTGATATGAGAATTGTGCAAGAGAAAGAAGGAAATGATAAACAAGCAAGAAAAGGATGAAAAGAGCTCAAGCAAAATGCACATGCAACCTTCAAAGTAAAAAAGGAGCAAAACAACAAAAATATGCTCAAGGAATTCAAAAGTCGAAAGAAAGGAAGCATGCAAATTAAAAGAAGCTCAAGAATCCAAGGAATGATAATGATTAGTGCTTGTGATTAGAAAAGAAAAAAAAGGAAGATAGAAACGTGAAGAAGTTGAAGAAGTTGATCATCTCTTCGATTACTTACACTCGATGAGTCACTCTTATCCATAATCTCCCTACCCTTACCAAAAAGCCTAACATTACATCCAAAAATAAAAGACCTTTTTGATCATTAGTTGAAGCCTTGGTGGCTTGTGAATGTAGTCCGCGAGCAAGCCTATGGTGCGTCGGGTTCAATCGATTGATGAGTGAAAATTACCCTACTTCATAGAGTGTTGAGTGCATTTTGATACCCGTTGTGAGGCTTGGACCGGAAGGGACTTTATTACTCTTAATTTTCTTAGACTTGAACTTGTTAATTTTTTTATGTCATGATTTTAATGTTGTAGTGTGACTTGATATGATTTGTAGTCCTTGTTACTTATGATGTGTTGTTGCTTATGTTCGTTAGGTCTTTCTCTAGGTGAAAATTCCCCCTCTCGTTTTCTCATTTTCGTTGCTCGAGGACGAGCAACACTTTAAGTTTGGGGGGATTGATCGGTGTCGTTTTCACCTAAATTTTAGTGTCTTTTTATTATGTATTTTGTGTGTTTTTATTCATTTTGTATATCATTTGGTGGTGTTATGTGAAGATATGGAGATGTGTGCCTTGAAATGATAAATGTGTGATTTTCATGATTAAGTGCCTTAAATTGTGCTACATTTGTGAATATTTAGAGAATTAGTAAATTGGTGTAATTTGTGTGATTATCAGGTAAAAATGGATTCTAGACATGATAAAGAAGATGTGGGAAAAAACAGAGCTCGATTTGGAGTTAAAACGAGGGAGAATGAGTCAAAGCAAAATGCTGAAAAATGCACGTCCCACTTGTGTAATTTTTCTGTACTTTTTTGGAGCTCAAAAATAGAAGTGTGATACATGGTTGGAAATCCATAGAAAATAGGATCGTTTTGGTATAAGGAACACTTCAACCGGAGCCCAAACGAGAAAGTTATGATTAAAATGGTGACGTCGCGCAAGCAGTTCTTACTCAGCACGGTTGTGCTACTTTGCATGACTTGTTATACCCTCAAATGTTGGAAGTTTTCTTAGATCTATATATGGTTGGAAAGCCACGGAAGAGAGGATCGCGTGAGCGTAAGAATCACTAAAAATAGAGATCTGATGTGGAAGTTATGCCCGAAATGGTGAGACTGCGCAGCACGCGATACTCTACACGGCCCGTGTACCGAGCACGGCCCTGTAAGGCATGGGCGTGCTCGGACACCAGAAAACGCTACACGGCCACCTCCGTGGGCGTGTGACGCTGCACGGCCCGTGTAGGTTCAAAAGGCAGTTTTATGATCTCTAAATGTTCTAGAAGCTTCCATGGGGGTATAAATACATGTTTTGACCACAAAATTCGGGAGGAATCATTTTTGGATCAGTTTCCACACACACTAAACACCTAAAATCACACACATTCATCTCTATCTCTTCCATCCTTCACTTCATTCATCCAAACCACTTGATCTCCTCAAATCCATCCATTAATCCATCCATCCAACAATCTAAGAAGAGGAATTCATCAAGGAGTGAAGATTTGAGCATGTTGAAGGAGAAGAAGGCCTACATTGCAAGGGAAGCCAACTTACCTTTAATTTGTGATTTTCTTCATTATTTAGCTAGATTAGAGCATGCCTTGGATTGTAATGAATTTGTAATGCTATGTAGTGGCTAGTCCTCATGTGAGGCTAGCAATGTGATTGGTTAGGAATTATGTAGATTTTGCACACCACATGTTTGATGAAATGATTGTTATGAATATTTTCTATCATGAATACTTATCCTCATTTGATGCATGATTTGTGTGGTTAAATTCTCTATGCATAGTGTTAGGATGGCCATTCCAATATTATGTATGGTGGTTTAATTGAATCATTGATTGTATGAGGTGACTTAGTTAGTATGAGGGGAGGAAAACCATTCCCTCCGAGTGCTTAGAACCTCATGATAGGACATTAGTGATGAACTAGTGAGGGGAACCAAGTCAATTTTCACTTGACCTTAGAAAGGGAACACTAGGAAAACGTCATTGCCCACTAGAGAAAATTCCTCGTGATAATATCTCTACACCGGTATATTAATATCCGTAAGTACCTATAGGAAGAGTTAAGATTGGAGACGCTCTTAGAGTGCCCTTAATATCATAACTTGAAAATCATCAATGCATGTGTGTGTGTGAGTCTATATAAGTCTTTTCCATGAGTGTTGCTTGCCTTGCATACTTCTTAGATTGCTCTACCTTCATCCATCTTCCATGTCCATTGTATCCATCTATCTTTAATTGATTTCTTAGTGTTAGTTTTTAGTGTTAATCATCACATCCTTATCGATTCGTCCTACTAGAGTAAAGCATTTCTCAAATACGGCTACCCACTTTCGCCCTTGGGTTTGATATCTTATAAATTTTGCACTTGGTCGCTTACGTGCTACACACGATAGAGTACACTTGCTCTAAATCAATTACCAAAATTGAAACCAAGTTCAGGTGTGATGTACTTACCTCATTGAAGCACCGGGAGTATAATCTTTTCTTTGTGATGTTTGCTAGGGGAGTTGATTTTTTGCGGTATATTGAAACTTTAATCGGTTTTGATGTGTCGATTTTTTGCAATTTGCCTAGTGTTCAGTGGTGTTTTTAGTGTGTGGAGTCGATTACATAGTCAATTAATTCTTTCGTATAGTTCTCCTATTTTATTATTGATGAATTCTGTGATGATGAGTTTGTTTGAGCTTTGATGATAGAAAAGGGTAACTAGGTGGCAAGACGAGTTCAACATTGAGGCTTCAACTCGAGGAGCTCGTGCATTCATTGAAGGAGAAATCAGGTGCCCTCGTTTTCTTTTTCTAATTTTTATATGTGCTTTTAATTCATAGGAGTAGAAGGATTGTGTTTATGGTGGTGATCCATGTGAGCTTATTGTTAAAATTATCTTTGAAATTCATATGCTCTTGAAATTGATGAAGGAAGTGTACTTGAGTTATATTGTGATATGAAGTTCTATGTGTACTTGTGGGATATTACCTACCATGAAAAGTGCTCTGTTACTTGTTAAAGAACCCATGTGAGATTTTGAGCCTCGTTGATCATGTACATAATCACATGATATTTCTTTCTGGTGAGTATCGTTCTTGTGTGTGTATTCTAGAACTTGCCTCTTGTCTTACTTGAGACTACATGTTATGTTAGATAATGGGAGATGATTTTAGGCCATCTTTGAATTTATAAGTCACTTAGCCAAATAATTCCCTATACCATATGATTGTTTATCCGTAGTTAGCCCCGTTGAGCCTAAAAACCTCATTCTTTGGCAGCCTACGTGAAATAACCACTTTGAGCATCTTAAATTTTTTGAGCCTTGATTGTCTTATTAGTGGAGAATTAATGGCTTTTCAAAATGTGTTGATAGAGCTTGATAACGAACAGCTTGGGAAGGAATGAAATTGGTATTGAATTAGTGATGGATTTTGATAATGCATTTAAGGAGAAGCATGGAGTAGTGCTTAAATCTAGTACTCCATTGAATCAAATACCCTAGGGTAGTGCTTAAATCTAGTATCCTATGGTGGATGCGTGAGGTAGTTCCCGAAACTGGTACCTCAAGAGAAAAAGCAGAAAAAGAGAAGGAAAAAACGGATGAGCTTGAGAAAAGAAAAATAATTGTGCTTGAAGGTGAAGAAGGAATGAGAATCGTCTGCATTGAAAAGGAAGAGAGGATGAAAGTTGAAGTGATCAATCAGCTTTAGTTCTCCACTATTTGAGTCACATTGTCCATATATTTCCTACCTTAACCAAAGAGCCAACATTACATCCAAAAGAAAAGTCCTTTTTGATCTCATTGTCGAATCATACTTTTAGTGGTGGAGAGTTTGAGACTTTTGGCAAGCTTATGGTTACGCATGCACTTGAATTGAATCTGAGCGTAAACACCTTAACCCATAAGTGTACATCTTTTACACTTGAGTGTGAGTGATATATACTTCCTGTGAGGACATGTTGATGGAGCATTTGAAGTGGTGGTGATTGTCTTAACCTGTATGCTATGAATTGATTATTACATATAATGAGAGTTGCATGACCTAAGTTGAGGACAATTGTATTTTGAATGGGGTATTATTCATAGTCCTTGTTTCCCTGCTAATTTTCTTACTCTCTCTTTATTTTTTATTTTTATTTTGTTGCCTCGGGACGAGCAACGGGTAAGTTTGGGGGTTACCTATATTACCCATGTGCTGGCATCTATCGCAAGATGCCACATATCTCTCACTATCTCTAAACAAAGTAGGCCAATAAAGAGCGGATTAAAGTACCTTAGCTGCAGTCTTTTGCGCTCCGAAATGCCCCCCATTCGGTTGTGCATGGCAGAACTCCAGCACACTTTCCATTTCCATCTCGGGTACACATCTTCGGACAATAGAATCTGTACAAATCTTATAAACAAACGGATCATACCATATAAATGTCTCAACATCCCTACGAAATTTCGCAAGTTGATATCGGTTGAGATCCCTTGGAATTTCACCAATGACAATGTAATTAACATAATCCGCGTACCATGGATCCATACCTGGCGCTGCAACCACACATGCTCGCTCGGCCCCTTCAACAGCCACAGCCATGATCTTCTCATCGGGGAACATCTCTTTAATATACTCGAAAGAATTATCACAATGCTCCCTAGTCTCCAACCTTGACAATTGATCGGCCAACACATTTTCTGTTCCTTTCTTATCCCGAATCTCCAAGTCAAACTCCTGCAGTAGTAGAATCCATCTTATGATCCTAGGCTTTGTCTCCTTCTTCTCCATCAAGTAACGAATCGCTGAGTGATCCGTATACACAATCGTCTTCATGCCAACCAAATACTGACGAAACTTATCGAATGCATACACAACAGCCAAAAACTCCTTTTCAGTTACCGTGTAATTCTTCTGTGCCGCATCGAAAGTCTTACTCGCGTAGTAAATGGCGCAGAACTTCTTCTCCCTTAGCTGCCCAAGCACCACACCCAATGCTACATCACTTGCATCACACATAAGTACAAACGGTTGCGTCCAGTCCGGTGTGATCAAGATAGGGGCAGTAATAAGCGCCTCCTTCAAAACTTGAAAAGCTGTTAAACACTCATCATTAAACACAAAAGGAATATCCTTTTCAAGTAAATGAGATAAGGGCTTAGAGTATTTTGAGAAGTCTTTAATAAATCTCCTGTAAAAACCGGCGTGTCCAAGGAAGGATCGCACTCCTCTTTCATTGGTCGGTGGTGGAAGCTTCTCAATTGCCACCACTTTAGCACGGTCTACCTGTAATCCCTTGGCGGAAACATGATGCCCAAGAACAATCCCATCCTTCACCATGAAATGGCACTTCTCCCAATTCAAGACAAGATTAGTTTCTTGACACCTTTTCAAAATAACAGCAAGGTTAGACAAACACATATCAAAAGAAGAACCAAAGACTGAAAAATCGTCCATGAATACTTCCATGATCTTCTCTATCAAACCATCAAAAATCGCCATCATGCATCTCTGAAAAGTAGCAGGCGCATTACACAATCCAAACAGCATTTTCCTAAAAGCAAAAGTCCCGTAGGGGCAAGTAAAAGTGGTCTTTTCTTGATCCTCGGGAGCAATCATGATTTGATTATACCCCGAGTATCCATCCAAGAAACAATAGAACTCATACCCTGCAAGACGATCCAACATTTGATCCATAAATGGAAGAGGGAAGTGGTCCTTACACGTGTTCTCATTCAATTTCCTGTAATCCACACATGTACGCCATCCCGTAGGAATTCTCGTGGCTATCGCCTCTCCATCCTCAGCTTTCACTACAGTCATACCCCCCTTCTTAGCAACTACATGCAATGGACTCACATGGGAACTATCACTAATAGGATATATAATTCCAGC
The DNA here is from genome assembly GCA_023678885.1 of Pogostemon cablin. Classification (NCBI taxonomy): domain Eukaryota; kingdom Viridiplantae; phylum Streptophyta; class Magnoliopsida; order Lamiales; family Lamiaceae; genus Pogostemon; species Pogostemon cablin. The sequence continues at coordinate 16,699,974 of CM042963.1, forward strand.
ATCCAACCACGTAAGAATTTGCTTCCTTATCACCTCTTGAATTGCGGGATTCACCCTACGCTGATTCTGAACACTAGCTTTGGCTTCATCCAACAACCTAATCCGATGCATACAATACGAAGGACTAATACCTTTCAAATCATCAAGTGACCACCCTATTGCAGACTGGTACTTCCTCAAAACATCTAATAACTCCTCAAGTTGATCATCATTAAGGGAAGAAGATACAATTACCGGATATTGTGCATCATCACCAAGAAAAGCATACTTCAAGTGATCCGGCAATGGCTTCAACTCCTCTTTTCTTTTCTCCACTGGAGTGTTTTCATTATCCAAATGCAAGTACTTCCTGGTCCATTTGACTTCTTCCACTTTATTTCTCTCCAATGCAAACCTGTCATCACCCAAAGCAAGTAAGTTTTCAAGAAATTCAATACATACCTCGTTAGAAAGTCCGTCAAGCTCCGTAGTGGGATAAGTAAGAGATTCCATCAAACATGTCTCAAGAGGATCCTTTGACAAGATCAAAGACATATCCTCCTTCACAATTTCCTCCACCACGTCAATACTATAACATTGGGACTCCATTGGCATTTTCATTGCTTTGTCCAAGTTGAAAAGTACTTCTTCTTTGTCCATTCTCAACTTCAGTTCTCCTTTCCGAACATCTATCATAGCTCCAGCTGTAGCAAGGAATGGCCTCCCCAAGATTAAAGGAACATTATCCTTGTCATCATCCATTTCTAATACAAGGAAATCCACAGGAAAAACTAGCTTCTCCACCTTTACTAGAACATCTTCAACTATTCCTTTCGGAAACGTCATTGATCTATCTGCCAATTGGAGAGCAACAGTTGTCGGGGTCATCTCCCCCAAACCAAGCTTCTGAAAGATGGACAACGGCATCAAATTGATGCTTGCCCCAAGATCGCATAAAGTTCGCCGTGCTGGCCCCTTTCCGATCTTACAAAGAATAGTAAAGCTCCCCGGATCTTTCATCTTTGGTGGCAACTTCTTTTGAATAATTGAGCTACAATTCTCAGATAAGTTTACCGTTTCAACTCCGGTTAAGCTTCGCTTCTTCATCAATATGTCTTTAAGGAACCGAGCATAATATGGCATCTCCATGATTGCCTCTGAAAAATGGATGTTCAAGCTTATCTTGTTCATAATCTCTGAAAACTTCTTGAACTTCTCTTCCAACCCCTTCTTCACTAGCTTGTAGGGAAACGGTGGAGGTATCTTTGTTTTGGGAATCCCCCATTCATCACGATCAACCTTTTCCGCTTTCTCCTTTTCGGCTCTTAATCGCTTAGCTCTTTCCCATTTTTTCTCAGCTATTATGTCTGTACTTTGCTCATTCCGTACCACTGGAGTCGCATCAACATCAAAAGGAACAACAGGTGCATCAAACAAAACATCTCGGCGAGGTTCGACTGGGGTTCGACCAGGCTGAAAGGTCGAACCAGGACTGTATTGGTCGAACCTCTCTCCTGGAAGACTGATCTCATTCTGCTCCGGAGGTTCGACTTGGGTTCGACCAACATTGGAGGTCGAACCACTGCCCCTTTGGTCGAACCGCTTCACTGTATAATTTCCATCCTTCGGTTCGACCTGGGTTCGACCTGAAGAGTTGGTCGAACCTTCGTGATCGTGGTCGAACCGTTCCTGCGTCGAAACAGAGTGCTCTGGCCGATGAGGTTCGACCTGGGTTCGACCTGTAAAGTTGGTCGAACCCTCCGCGTGTTGGTCGAACCGTTCCTGCGTCAAAACAGAGTGCTCTGGCCGATGAGGTTCGACCTGGGTTCGACCTGAAGAGTTGGTCGAACCCTCTGCGTGTTGGTCGAACTACGGCTTAGAAAATTCCAACTTCGATTCCGGCCTCATCGGTCCCTCGTACTACGTTCCTGACCTCAGTGTGATGGCATTACACGACTTTGGATTCTCTATACTCTGAGACGGAAACTTACCTTTTCCTACAGTTTGAGTTAATGTGTTCACATTCTCTGCAATTGTACCCATCAACAATGTGAGATCTTTCACTTGAGTGGACAAATCTCTGTGGTGATCATCAATTTTTTTCTCAAGCTTTGCCTCAAGGCGATTCACTCTTTCATTATTCTTTACCATGTAACGGTTCACAGTATCCTCGAACCCAGGCTTTCCTTCTTCCACCTTTTCTCCCGGATCAACACCCATCGGAAGTTGCACTGCATTGTTCGTATTGCTCCATGAAAATTCAGGCCTCCTTGGTTGCTGTTGATAACTACCAGATGGACCACGATTATTAAAGTTCCCTCGATAGTTCCCTTGGTAGTTCCGGTTTCCTTGATTTGGGTACCTCGTTCCTTGGATACTTTGACCCATTGCATAATTTGCTTCCTCCAATTCGTCTTGGATGGTTCCATTATTCATCACTCTTGCTGCAAGATTGGCACTCGTTGGGATATCTCGCTGATCTGTTTCTGTTGAGACTCAAGTAGCTTGTTGATATTGGACAAGCTCGATACGATCTCATCCTCTCTCTTAGTCTTCACCATTGCTTGTTCAACCTGAGCTACCTTTCCAAGAACATACGTACCTCTAACTCTATCAGTGGGCCAATCCCTCGAATTCATTGATATGTCTTCAAACAATCTCTCGGCCTCAACGGATGACTTTGTAAGCAATGCTCCATTAGAAGAAGCATCAAGTAGCACTCTTGATTCACAGTCCAATCCGTTATAAAATATACTGATATATTGGGCTTTAGATAACCCATGTTGAGGACACTTCCTGAGCATGTCCTTGAATCTATCCCACGCTTCATGAAATTTCTCACCTCCACTGATAGCAAATTGGTTAATATCTTGCTTCATCTTAAACACCTTCGAAGGTGGCATATACCTCTCCAAGAATCTTAACTTCAATTGCTCCCACGTGGTGCACTCAGCTGCATTAATAGTATCGTACCAGTCCCTCGCTTTTTCAGTAAGCGAGAATTTGAACAAAAGGATCTTCCTAGCATCTTCATGTTCTCCTACGTCTTTTTTAGTACTTGCATAGCCCAAGAACTTGTTCAGATGCTGCTGCGGATCCTCGAAAGACCCTCCTGAAAAGGAGTTCCTTTCTATCATGCTAATAAGAGCGGGATGAAGATCGAACGCTGTGTTAGTTCCTCTTGCTCCTAAAAGCTCATAATTTCCAGCCCCATTATTTCTGAAAACCTCACGGATGGCTAGATTATCCGGATTCGCTGCCATGTTGACTGTTACTACTTCCAAATTAACTTCAGCTGTAGCCTCAATCGCTTGCGAAATCTGCTCGTCAACCTCAACTCCAAAATTCAGAGCTTCAGTTGAGTCTATTGCCTTTGCTTTGCTCTTCTTCTTCTTTTTTTTTCTTGATGATGCTCCAATCTCAGGATTATACGGTTCAAGATTACCTTTCTTTGATCTTGTGAGCATACACCTAAAATGAATAAGAAAGAAAACAACAAAACAAGGTAAATAGTCCTAATAAACTAGAAATAATACAAAAAAGATAGTTTATGCCGTCCCCAGCAACGGCGCCAAGAACTTGATAGGGGTTTTCTCAACACACAAATTAATCCTCAAGTATAAGGATATCAATTGTAGTCGCGAAGATGACCAAGTTACAATATCGAACCCACGGGACGGATAAATATCAATTTTGTATTCCTCTATTATATTTTAGACTATGTTTGGTAGTTGAATAGGTTTAATGGATAATAATTTCTAATCGAAATAACAAAAAAAATAGCAAGAGTAGAGAAAAGTGAGTTGTGATCAATAAGAATAATAGGTAGTTCGTCGGGTAATCCAGTTTCACTAGCAATTCGTATTTTCATGTGATGATATCCGACTCTGCCCTGTGGTTTGTGGACGCATCACTAGACCATGCAAGTTCACTCTATAGACACAAGTAAATATGCGCTTGACACGTGTGAATAACATCGGAGCAAGAGATATGCTTCACCCCCCTTTCTAGGTACTATCATAATCAATTATCTTCTACGTCTAGAATCTAACCCGATTTGATCTCCCTTTTTAGGTACTATAAAGTTATACTCTTCATCCTATTCATCAACCCGAATTCAATTCAATTCATGAATATTCATATAAGACAGTTCTAATAATACTTCGGAATTCCTTCACTTAGAATTATAACGATAAACCCTGCTCAGTAGTGAACGCACTCAATCAATAACCATGTCAAGTATTCAGACTCTACACAACGATCATTGATGCACAAAACGACTATGAGTATGGATTAAATATGCAATCTTATATAAAATAAACCACAGGTAGTGTTGTACAGAGTTTTACACACGAAACACGAATTACATCATGAAACTTTCATAACCCTAGAACTACCAAGGTGGTTCTAGCCCATGATTGATCTAGGAACAATCATGGTTAGATGAATCATTCTTACTTGAACCTTCAGCGAACCTCTGTCACAGCTCTCCGAATGGATCACCACCTCTACTCTTGTCTCTCCTACGATTGACGATCAAAAGCTCTCTTTATTCTCTGTATGAGCCTCCTTTTATACTTGTAATCACGTCTCTAGGGCTTGGAATGGGCTTTCTAAGTGATCTCACGCGTTTCGGCCTTGAAAATCCGGATAAGGTAAGTTCTCGCACACAGGTTCGACCACGTCAAGCAGGTCGAACCCCGGGCCACAGGTCGAACCCCAGGTCGAACCCCGCTATTGGAAGAATTCTGCACAGGTTCGACCTTCTGGACAGGTCGAACCACTTAGGTCTTGGTCGAACCTTAGGTCGAACCTCAGCACTGGACAACTCTTGCTCCCGATTCGACCAACGGGCAAGTCGAACCCCAACGTCGTGGTCGAATCCTCCTTCTTGCAAACTGGTTCGACCATGGTTCGACCTGATGGCCAGGTCAAACCAACTGAGTCGTGGTCGAACCCATCTCTGTATTGTCCAGCAACGTTGGTTCGACCTACTGGAGAGGTCGAACCCTCCTCCAGCCAGGTCGAACCCACCTACTTCTTGGGCGGTTCGCGTGGCTTCGACTCCGTCTCTTCGATTCTTGGCTCTTTCACTCCGTTTTGCTAAGAAAACACTCAAATAGCTCCACTAACACCTGATTCATGCTATTTCACAATATATATAGGTTTTCCACCTATTTCCACATCAAAACTCTCCAAAACTAGCACAAAACATAGCGCCAAACTTGTGAATTTACACACTCATCAAACCCCAAACTTACATGTTGCTCGTCCCGAGGCAACCAATTTAAACCACAGGAGTCGTGTACAATTCAACAAGATCAAGTACAACACATATTACACATGCCACTTCATTGAATCAAACAAGAATTACTTGCATCAAATATGTCACTCATGTAAAATCAATCTAATCACACACCATTCGGAGCACTAAGTAATCTCACTGACAAGATAAGTCTTTACTCTCATTCACTCGTGCGTGAGGCACTATAGGCTAGTATAAACACTCATATCAATTCATATTCACGCGTAACCATAAGCTTGGCAAAGGTCTCAGAAATCAACTTACATTAGATTAACACTAGGATCATAAAGGACTTGTTTCTAGGTTGTAATGTTGGCTCTTTGGAAAGGGTAGTAAAATTTGGTCATAGTAACTTAATACACTAGTAGAGAGTTACCTTGGAGGTTCTTGATTTCTCATTCGCCTTCATATTCTCCTCCAATTCTTCTCTTGCACTTGCAATTATCAATTTTCCTTCTCTTCCTTGCATCAACATCATTCTTCTTTTAGTTGCTCGGGTACCAGTTATAGGCACTACCCTTCTCGAACATCGTTCGGCTGTTTCTTAAAAACTTCAAGCCCCATGTATTAGCAATTCGGGGTACCAATTTCAGGCACTATCCCTAACAAGATTTAACCATGCACTTTTCTTACTGAACCTCATTCAATCTTCCTTTTGTTTCTTCCACACTTATTCACCTTATTCTCTCTACCAATGAATAGGGTATTTTCAAAGCTCAAATAAGGTAATTAAGGCTCTTATATTTGGCTTGCTAAAGAAAAAGTTTTTAAAAGGCTCAAACAGGGCTACCAAAGATTTATAAAATCATTAGGAAAGGTAAAATTTGGCTAAGTGACTCAATTAATCAAAAATGGCCTAAGATCATATCCTAATATTTCATCAATTGTAAGTTTCACACAAGACTCCAAGCCAAGTTCTAGAATACGTTCATACGAATGATTCTCTCAAGAATAAACTATCATGATTAATCATGATAAAGGCTCAAATCCTCACATAGATAATCAATTCCTAATACTCCTCATAGCACATAATCAAAATCAATTCCTCATGAATTCCATATACTTAACAAATTATTCATGCTCTTTCCAAATGAAAATAAACACGTAAACATATGAATGCACATAATCAATAACCCATATACAGAGCAACGATACAAGATCAACTATATCAAGTACATTCCACTCACACATGAATCACACCCCAATCTGTAAAAATAAAAAGAAGAATGGGAGATAAGATGAATCGGAGAAACCAAAAGAAAACCTGAAACTACTCCCTAGGAGCATCATCATCCTCATCATCATCGCCATCCTCATCCATTCTATTTTCCACAGCTCAGCACAGACTGGTAATGTGTTTGTCCATCATATCCACTCGACTACTCACTCTACCAACACGCTCATCCAAGGCAGAGTACCTTTCGTTCAGCGTGGCGTAGTTGGCGTTAGCGAGCGCGAGTTGCCTGTTCGTCTCCTGCTGTGCAGCTACCACCGCGATCAGCTGCTCATGAATCAAGCGAAGCTGCTCCCGAGTACCTGGAATAGCTCGCCGTTGCTGCGGTCCTGGAGCATGCTGAGGCGCATCATGCTGCTCTCCTTCCGGAATCTCCATCTCCGGCTGCTCCTCTACCTGATCCTCCTCTTCAGACTGCTGTGGCTGAGGTGGACGGAACTCTCCTTGATCAACAATCTGCTGTAACTCAGCCATCCTTCCCTCAGCACACATCTGTGCTACCGCTCTCCAATCACCATCCGACTTCGCTGCCACGGATAAAGCGGTGTGTCCTAGAGAATTCATTAGTCTATTCCTTGCTTCCCGAATAGTTGTCAAGTTGCTCACGTCGAAGGGGAACATAAATTCGAAAGGCTTGACACCTCTTGTGAAAAACCAATCTCCATTTCTAAAATGGGCAAACCCACCCTTCGCGCACGTGCTCATAATCAAATCGGGTTCTCCTTCTACTGGTGTAATGCCGGTGAGGTCCAAGTTGTAATGCTCAGCCAAAATCGTCAATAACCCTCCAATATTCACCTTTTGAAAACCAATGGTCTTGAATCGATTCAGCTGCGCAATAAAATAGGCTCCAACGTTGAACTTCACTCCATGCAACATACACCACAAGGCATATAACTCTTCTCTAGACACAACACTGCCCTCCGAGCGGGCGAACAACGTGTTGCTTAGGATGCGGTCCATGTACCTCAAGACAGGGTTCTTTATTGCGGACGCACGAGCCTGTCTAGTCTTGTAATCACGAATCTCCCCCGTGATCTCCCTCCAAAATCGCTTTACACTGAATGCAGCACTTTCTAAACGAGGGATCTCCAAAGGTGTCTCAAACAGCTCGTTGAAATCCTCAGACGTCCATCTCCTACTCACTCTACCAAGCTGAAACGTACACTGATAGGGGTATCCAAGCGGGTCCTTCTCCATCTCAAACGAACAAACCACTTCCGCTGTAACATGGAAGTACGTCGGCCTCTTCAACTCCATGAATCTTCGGATCCCTACTTGATCAAACATCCAAAATATATCATCCCCTATTCTCATTATCCTCATCGCTTCATCATCTTGGTATCGAGTGCGAGCTATCTTGTCTGAAACTTCTTCCCACTTCTCTTTAATCTCATCCCAACCTTGCATCCTAATCTTGAAGTTATCAGGTAAACGGTCTTGTAGCCTCAGTTTTCTTGTCACTTTGTCCAAGTTCGAAGGCCTGTCATGCCTCTTCTTTGATCTCTCCTCCTCTGCTTTTCCTTTTCCTTTGCTTGATACTTGTCCCTTTCCTGAAAACAAATACTTCAATCCAACCAACAAGACAAGAAAGCAAGTATTGTACTAGCACGTCACATACTCTACTCAAGACTTCAAGCATCAATGCATATTCATACAAACTATCATCTCAACACCTCTTGCTTATTCAACATTTTCAAGACATCTTCAATTATACCTTCTTTAATCATCAAAACATAACCAACAAGCATGCATTAAGCAATTCAAGCAATTCAGTCAAAAATTCAACATGCTTTCCTCCATGAACTACTTCAATTTCATCAATTTCAAACCAAATCAACATGCTCATTCTATGGTATATTCTATATCCTTGATTAATTCACATAAAAATCCAAGTTCTATCAATAATCAATCAACCACAATCCAAGAAACAAGAATTCATATGAAACCAATCAAAATATCAACATTCACCATGAAATTCAACCATACTCAACATCAATTCTCTATTTCACATCAAATTGCTTACCTAAACCTTCAATCCTAGAGTAATTGATTGTCGTTATTTTCACCTAGATTTTAGTGCCTTTTTGTGTGTATTTTTCGTATTGTTTCATCCGTATTTTTGTGTATTTTGGTGGTGTTATGTGTTTTCATAGGAATGTGTGAGAATGATCTTAAACATATATATAACAGGTGAAAATGGAGTAAAAATGAAGACGGAAGATCAAACAAAGAAGAAGAAACAAAGGTGCAAGAACACGGATGGCCGTGCTGGCAACACGGCTCGTGTTGCAGCAAACGGCCCATGTGCCAGACACGGGCCTGTCCAGAATGGTCGTACGGCGGCATCTATTTATCCAACACGACTACCACTTGGTCGTGTTGTGGAGCACGACCCGTGTACCGGACACGGGCCTATAAGTGGAGGCCGTGCGGCGACGTCTAGGCATTCAACACGGCCACCCTTTGGCCGTGCGACGCAGAACGACTCGTGTGCCGCATGCCCTGACACGACACGACCCGTGCTACGTAGCACGACTCGTGTCGGCACCAGAATATGATATTTTTTTACAATTCTTCTAGAAGGTCTCCATGGGGTATAAATACCAATCCATTCAACATTTTGAAGGAGATCCGAAATTCTACTGTTCCCACACACCTCACACACCATTCCTTTGATTTCATACCATATTCTCCATCCCATTCATCCATTTTGAGATCTACATCATCTCTCCATAATTTCCTCCATCCAAATCAAGTGAAGAAGCAAGGAAGCTTGGGTGATCACCAAAAGAAGAAGGAAGATTCAATTGGATCCATTTCCAAGGGAGTTTTCATTCCAATTTTGTGTTAATCCTTTAGTTTATCATGATTTGTAAGAATTATAATGTCTATGTTATGGATCTTATGAAGATTGTAGGCTAATCTCCCTTGTGAGATTAGCAACATGAAGGTTGTTGGTTAATTTGTGGATCTATGTAATTAAATTCATATGTTGATGGGGATATTTGATTTTCTATCATTGGTGCTTATATATCTTGAGATCTATGATGTTTTGTGTGTTTGATTGTTCTAATTATATGATTAGATTGAGAAATCAATTATGTGCTTAGGATAGTCAAGTGAATCATTTCATCAAACACCTCATGTGCATTATAGATGGTAAAGTGATTGAGAAGTCCTTTATTATTTAGAACCCTTTGATGGAACATGTGATTAGTTAGATTGAGAAGTCAATTGATTATATGGAGGGATTCTATAATTGAACTTAGTACCTAGTTGGAATAGTTTAATTTAGAACCAACCTTTGAGCTATTTTGAGATTGTGCAAATGATCTACATCCTATTCATTTCGAGAGGAAGTTTAGGTGGTATAAGTGTTGGCCCTTAGTCTTAATCCTTGATACATATGAGTTTAATGCATGAATCCATAAGTTACCACTTCAATAGTGTTGTTAATCTCACTTATACTCAATTTGAAAAACCACTCATTCTTCATTTTTATCTTGTCATTTGGATATTGCTTGTCTACTTTCATTTAATTACTTGTAACCCAAACCATCCATCTATGATTCGTTTCTATAAAATCGTGATAAACGTGATATCGCTTAAGTGCTAGCATCGACCTCCCTGTGGTTCGATAAATTCTTGAATTGGTCAACCCGACTACAAGTTATGGCTAATCAAATGGCGCCGTTGCCGGGGAGGTAACGGTTGCTAGTAGCTTAAAGAAGGAACGTTTAAAGTGATCTTACTAGAGACATTATTTTTTTTCTTGTACTTCTTACTTGTATTTGCTTTGTGAAAATTTGTTCTAATTTCTCTTGTCTTGAAGGTGTATGTAAACGAGGTCAAAAGGGAAGCAAGTCGAACCAATTGATCTAGAGCTTGAAAACACTTTGAGGAGAAGGAGAAGAGAGAACAAAACCAAAAATAGTGAGCGAATGGAGAATTATCAAGGTGACAATCGTGTTGTGATAGAGCATGATGGGGAAGGAGGACACAACATGAACGTGCAAGACAACGCACATCAATTCAATGAGAATCCTCCTCAACAAGCCTATCAAAATCATGGAGCTATAAACAATCAAGCTTATATTCAACAACTGGTGCAACAAGCGATGATTCAACAAGGTTTTCAACAACCTTATCCTCCTCCACAACAAGCTTATGTGCCACCACCTCCACCTCCGGTGCAACATGGAATGCAAAATGATCAAAGGGTGATCAGGGACTTCTTCATGCCAAGGGCAATTCTACAAATGATGGGACCACCAATTCATGCCAACAATTTTGAGTTTAAAATGGGCTTGATTTCATTGGTGAGAGAGCAACAGTTTGGTGGAGCTCCGAATGAAGATCCTAACGCTCATCTAGCTCAGTTTGTGGAGATTGCCAACACAGTAAAGATGAACGGAGTGAGCGAAGATTGCATAAAGATGAGGTTATTCCCATTTTCCTTGAGGGATAGAGCAAGAACATGGCTCTCCACCATTACTCCCGGTACGTGCAACACTTGGGACGAGCTAGCACAATTATTTTTAAACAAGTACTTCCCACCGTCAAAGATGCTTCAAATGAAGAGCTTGATCACACAATTCAAGCAAATGCCTCAAGAGAGCTTTTATGAAGCGTGGGAAAGGTTCAAAGAAATGCTACGCAAGTGTCCACAACATGGTTTCCCGGAAAATCAACAAGTTGGATTTTTCTATCAAGGACTTGTGAATGGGCAAAGAGTGCTTGTTGATGCCTCGGCAGGAGGATCCGTACTAGGTGTAACTCCGGAAAGGGCTATTCGAATTTTTGATGAGATTGCTACAAATGTTTATCAATGGCCATCGGAGAGAGTTAGTGGAAGCTATGGTTTTGAAAGCTATGATAAAGGACAACAGTTTAGTGTGAAGATGTAAGTGTTGAACCAAGTATGCCAAGCATGGAAAAGATAGTGGCGGAAGTTGTTAAACAAATGAGCTTGAATCAAAGTATGAACAATCAAGGAGTGAATATGGTTGAGGGGCTACAAGCCGAGCAAGGTGTGCTACCTCCGAATGCTGTGAATGGTGAACAATGGACCAACTCTATGCCACGCGTTGAGGATGTGTCTTATATGCAAGGAAGAAATTATCAAGGTAATTATCAAAACAATTACCAAGGTAATTTCAATCAAAATCAAGGAAGTTATCCACAAAGGCAAGGGGGATTCAACGCTCAAAGTAGTGGAAGTTCACATTCACAACATCAACCAAGGCAAGGAGGGTTCACTAGCCAAGGAAGCGGAAGTTCTTATCTACAACAACCAAGGAGGCAAGATAATTTTTCTTATGCAAACCCAAATAATGCGGTTGCTTATCCTCCGGGGTATCATCCGGGAGCTAAAGCGCCAAATAATGAAGGGAAGGCGACTACCGAAGAACTTATTGAAAAATTGATTGCTTCCATCAAAAATCAAGAGGAAATGATTGAAAGAAAATTCAAGGCTTTTGAGGAAGTAAATGAAAGACGATTAAAAGCCTTGGAGTATTCATTTAGTCAAATGGCGAGCTCAATGAGTGCTAATGAGAAAGGAAAATTTCCTTCCACTACCATTGTGAACCCAAAGGAACAATGCAAGGCAATTACCTTGAGAAGTGGAACAAATTATGATGGACCATCTATGCCATTAGAAGATGATAAGGTGGAAGAGAAGGAGATGGAGAAAACCTTGGTTGAAGAAGAAGTCGATGTTGAAAGTGAAGTTGAGGATAAATTGAATGAGGAACCGGAATTGATTGATAACAAGGTTGTTGAAAAGAAATGGGAAAGAACCAAGGCGATGAAAAAGAAAGAGGAGAAAATTGAAGTGGAAAGAGATAGTTGGGGAATTCCAAAAACACAAGTACCTATTCCTTTTCCACATCGATTTTTGAAGAAAGGCTTAGATGAAAAGTTTGCAAAGTTTTTGGAAATTTTCAAGAAAATCCACATTAATATACCCTTTGCGGATGCTTTGAAACAAATGCCTCACTATGCGAAGTTTTTGAAGGACATCATGTCAAGGAAGAGGAGCTTGATAGAGAATGAGACCGTCAACTTGACGGAGGAGTGTAGTGCAATAATTCAAAGGAAGTTGCCTCCAAAGCTCAAAGATCCGGGGAGTTTTGTTATTACATGTGAAATGGGCAAGAGTGAGGTTCATAAAGCTCTTTGTGATCTTGGGGCAAGTATTAACTTGATGCCTATGTCCATTTTCAAGAAACTTGGTATAGGGGAAGTGAAACCTACATCCGTTACATTGCAACTAGCGGATAGGTCTTTAACCTACCCTAGAGGAATAGTGGAGGATGTGTTAGTCAAGGTTGGAAAGTTTATATTCCTGGTTGATTTTGTAGTGCTTGATATGGACGAGGATGCAAATGTTCCATTGATATTGGGGCGTCCATTTTTAGCAACGGGAAGAGCTTTAATTGATGTACAAAAAGGGGAGTTGAAGTTGAGAGTAAATGAGGAAGAGGTGGTTTTCTCGTTGAAGAGTGCTATGAGATATCCAAATGAGAAAGAAGAATGTAGAAGGATAGACATGATTGATGAAGTTGTTGAAGAGAATCTACCATTCATCTTAGCTAAAGATCCTCTTGAAATGAGCATAAGCCATTCTCTTACTTTATGTTTAAACTCTAATCATTCTTTTCATTGTTTAGAAGATGAAGATATTAATGATTGTTTACATGAATTGAATGCTTGTAGGGAAATGCAAGAGGATGAAGCAAAGTTGGCATACTATGGAAAGAGGGAATATCTTCCATTAGAGATGGAGATTGAAGAGTCAAAGGTTGATAAAGGAAAGGAATAATTGAAGCCTCTACCCGATCACCTTAGGTATGCATATTTGGGGGACGAGAAGACATTTCCGGTAATTGTATCATCATCCCTTTCTCCTTTAGAACTTGATAAATTGTTGAGAGTACTTAGAGATCATAAGAGTGCTATAGGGTGGAGTTTGGATGATTTGAAGGGAATTAGTCCCACAATTTGCATGCATCTCATAAGGTTGATTGATGAGAACAAATCATGTATACAACCTCAAAGACGTTTGAATCCTATTATGCAAGAAGTTGTTAGAAAAGAAGTTTTAAAATGGTTGGATGCTAAAATTGTTTATGCCATTAGTGATAGTCCTCATGTAAGTCCTTTGCATGTTGTGGCTAAGAAAGGAGGGTTAATCATTGTTAAAACGGAATTTGATGAAGAACTTGCAACAAGGGTGAAAACGGGGTGGAGAGTTTGTTGTGATTATAGAAAACTTAATGACAATACTCATAAGGATCATTTCCCTTTGCCTTTTATTGATCAAATGCTTGATAGGTTGGCGGGATACAAGTATTATTGTTTTCTAGATGGTTACTCGGGGTATAACCAAATCATGATAGCCCCCGAGGATCAAGAGAAAACAACTTTTACTTGTCCGTATGGCACATTCGCTTTCTATAAATTGACTTTTGGGTTATGCAATGCGCCCGCCACCTTTCAACGTTGTATGATGGCTATTTTTGGAGGATTGATTGAAAATGTGATGGAAGTTTTTATGGATGATTTCTCCGTGTTTGGATCTTCATTTGATATATGCTTAACTAATTTGTCCATGGTCTTGCAGCGATGTCAAGATACGAACCTCATCTTGAATTGGGAAAAATGTCACTTTATGGTTCAAGAGGGTATCGTACTTGGTCATCATATCTCCGAAAAAGGTTTGAGAGTTGATAGAGCGAAGGTTGTAGCCATTGAACATCTTCCCCCTCCTAAAAATGAAAAAGGGGTTAGATCGTTTCTTGGTCACGCCGGATTCTATCGACATTTTATAAAGAATTTTTCTAATATTGCCAAACCTTTGTGTAAATTGCTTGAGAAAGATACTCCATTTGAATTTAATGATGAATGTCTTGATGCTTTTAGGGTGTTAAAGGAAGCTTTGATTTCTTCACCAATCCTTGTCTCTCCCGATTGGAGCAAGCCCTTTGAACTCCATTGTGATGCAAGTGATAGTGCTTTGGGAGTAGTGCTTGGACAAGTGCGAGAGAAGAAATTTCGAGCTATCTATTATGCATCAAAGACGTTCAATGCCAATCAAAAGAATTATACCACAACGGAAAAGGAGTTTCTTTCCGTAGTCTATGCTTTTGAAAAATTTCGTCTATACTTAGTTGGCACGAAAACCATTGTCTATACGGATCATGCTGCCATTAGGTATTTGATGAGTAAAAAGGATGCCAAACCAAGACTAATTCGTTGGGTTCTTTTGTTGCAGGAGTTTGATGTTGAGATACGTGATAAGAAGGGAGTCGAAAATGTCATAGCCGACCACTTATCACGATTGGAGAATGTTGATGAAAAAGGAACCATGGAGCTCATAAATGATATGTTCCCGGATGAAGAGATACTTCAAGTGGATTTTCATCGGATGTACACTTTGTGTGAGACCGGAAGACCGTGGTACGCGGATTTGGTAAATTACTTAGCGTGTGGTATCAAGTCGGACCATCTCACCGAGTCAAAAAGGAAAAAGTTCTACCATGATGTTAAAGAATATTTTTGGGATGATCCTTTGTTGTTTAAGCATTGTCCGGATGGTATCATACGGAGGTGTATTCCGGAGGAAGAAAAACTAAGTGTCATGGAGATGTGCCATAGTTTACCATGTGGAGGACACTTTGGGTTTCAAAAGACGGGAGCTAAAATCTTACAGTCGGGATTGTTTTGGCCAACATTGTTCAAGGATTGCAAAGAATACGTTAAGGAGTGTGATAGATGCCAAAGAATTGGAAGTATTGGACAAAGAGATGAGATGCCTATGAAGAACATCTTTGAAGTTGAAGTGTTTGACGTTTGGGGGATGGACTTCATGGGCCCATTTCCGTCTTCCAATGGTTTTCTTTACATTTTGCTTGCGGTAGACTATGTGTCTAAATGGGTAGAAGCAATTCCTACAAGAACAAATGATGCTCTAGTTGTCAAAGCTTTCTTGAAGAAGAACATTTTTGCAAGGTTTGGAGTACCAAAGGCAATCATTAGCGATCAAGGGACTCATTTCATAAACAAGATCATTGAGAAGCTTTTGAGAAGCTATGGAGTGAAGCACAAGGTGTCAACACCTTATCATCCGCAAACAAATGGTTTGGCGGAGGTATCAAATAGGCAAGTGAAGCTTGTACTTGAGAATACAGTCAAGGGGAATAGGAAGGATTGGTCTTCTAAGCTAGATGATTCGCTTTGGGCTTATCGAACGGCGTACAAGACCGCTCTTGGTCTTTCTCCGTATAAACTTGTCTATGGGAAAGCATGTCATCTTCCGGTTGAAATAGAACACAAGGCTTTATGGGCATTGAGGAGGTTAAATCTTGAGGAGAAAGAATCGGGAAAGAAAAGATGCCTTCAATTGATTGAGCTTGAGGAATTTCGTGAGGAAGCATATTCAAACTCACAAATTGTCAAGGAGAAGCTGAAACGATGGCATGATGAAAGAATCAAAGCAAAGGAGTTTATACCAGGGGATAGAGTACTTTTGTTCAATTCTAGATTGAAACTGTTTCCCGGAAAGCTTCGTTCAAAATGGACCGGTCCATATGAGGTGATTGAAGTTAGAGAAAATGGATCTTTACTGCTTGAGGGATCGGATGGGAATTCTTTTATTGTCAATGGTCATAGGGTTAAGCATTACCATTATCCCTCTCAAAGGGAGTTGGTATATGTTGACACCTTCTCTTCTTGAAATCCGTATCCTTTTAGTAGTTTAGGTTTGTATATATTTCTTTTCTTGTTTTGTTTTCTTTTGGTTTCGTAGGTGGATTGTGCTTATGAGGAGAAGATTTTTTTAAAACATTCTAAGTGTGTGTCATTGATGTGAACGGTATATCGTACCACTTTTTGCAAACTTTCTTTGAAACTCTTGTTTCAATTCAAGTTTGGGGGGATATGATGTGATACGATATATTATATTCTATGTTGACATGCATTCGTGTATTGTTGAGCCAAATTTGAAATTTTCTCATAAGTTCGGTTTAGTTTTGGTTCGTTTTGGTGGTGTTGAAGTTGATAGTCCTTTTGTTTTGATATTATGATTGAACTAATGATGTTGATGAAGTGTGATCATGAATAGGGAGTTTTGGAAGCATGGAAACAAGGAAAGACAAGAGTTGAAGATGAAAAGTGGAAGATTCAAGGGAGTAGTGACACGCCTCGTGTCGCCGACACGGCCCTGTTAGCTTTGGCCGTGCGGCGACATCAGTTAGTCCAACACGACCATGATTTGGTCGTGTTACGTGACACGGGTCGTGTCCAAGCGCGAGACTCGAGTCGTGTAGCCGACACGACACTGTACGCTTTGGCCGTGCGGGAGCACCAGAACACGCAACACGGGCACCTTATGGCCGTGTTGCGTGACACGACTCGTGTCGGGTCCGAAGAAACGTTTTAAAAGGCAGATTCTGGACACAGCTCGAAGGCTAAAAACTCATTCCCACCGTGAATGTCCAGTCGAAACTCCACCAATCATCCTCTAAACACCAAAGAGTGGTAAGATTGTGAGTGTAGAAGGTGAACTTCAAAGCATAAACAACAATCCCCTACATTTTGTTCAATAGAATTCAAGGTATGTCTTCTTGTGCCCTAATTCTCAATTCGAGGTATGAATGGCGAAATTCATGTATGGGTTTTGAATGATGGAATGTATAAAGCATGTCTAGGATAGTGAAACATGAATTTGCATATTTAATTGTTGGATTGATTGAATTTTGGATAGATTTAGGGTTCATGAAGGATGAATTTGGGGATAATTGTTTTAGGATGATTAATTTAGGGCATGTGATTGTTAAATTATTCAATAATACTTCTATGATGATTGTATTGATGTAAATTAGTTTAGGTATTGAGGAATTGAGCATGAAAGCATAGTTAAGACTTGTTGAATTGAATTGTGAAATAGGTGCATGCCAAGTGTTTGATGAAATGCCTAAATAAAATTTCAAATTGGAATTCAAAGTTTTTACATGAAGCATTATTGAATTGAATTGTGCCCATTGAAAAAGTGAAATGTTATGAAAGAATGAGAGGATTAGGATGTTGAAAGTGAGTGATTGAATGAAATTTTTGAAATAACTTTGTGTTAAGTTGATTGGATTTTAATGTTAAGTCTTTGAAACAAAGTGTTTATTGTGCTTGAATATGTGCTAGGATTAACACTTAGTTGAATAACTAGTGATAATTCTAATCAACATGAGACATTTTGTTTTGAATTAACTTGAAACTAATTTGAATTATGTTGGATATTGTAGATGGCTGAAAGAAGAGTGAGGAAACGCAATGAGGACTTCATCTTCATTGAGTCAGATATGGAACTGTCAAACCTTGATGCCAAACTGCTAATGAAAGACCAACACCCTGAGAATTTTGGAGTAGAGTTCATGGAATGGGAGAAGTACGCATTGAGATGGGAGTACATAATCCCAAAGATTAGGGTAACTCGATTCCAAGATCAAGCAACCATGGAAGGCCTTGGAATAGAAGGTGATCTGAGAACTTTATTCCATCGAGTGGAAATGGAGGAGTTTTTCGATAAGAGACCTCCGACTTATCTCCACCTTACAGCCGAGTTCATGAGCACCTTGGAGGTTCACAGAGATAGGAACAAGTTTCCTATTGCTATCACATTTCAGTTAAACAATGAGATGTGGGAGAAGATACCTGTGAATGAGCTGAATAGATTTTTTGGGTGCCCAATCATGAGAGGCCATCAGAACTTCCTACCACAAGGGGGTTTCAATCAACAGACGTGGTGGAGAAAATTGGTTGAGGATGGGACTGAGCCTCCAGAGTACATTCCAAGTTCATCTAAAGGGACAGCCATAAGGAACCCAGTTATGAGATACCTTGAGAAGATAGTATCAAATACTATTCTGGGTCGGTTCGAGAGTGGATCTGTTGGGGAGAAGTAGTTGTACATCATGTACAATATATTCAAAGAGTTCACAGTGAACATTGCAGCTCACTTCGTTCAGCATGCAGAGAGAGTGGCGAAGAGAGAGAACACTAGAGGGATTATGATTGGAGGAATAGTGACAATGATTGCTCAAGGGTTAGGCATCGACCATAGAGGGATGCAACACTCGATGATTAGTGAAGGGCTCACGTACAATCAACTCATAAGGATGGAGTTCCTATCATTCATAGGAAATATGTATTGCTTGAAGCAAGATAAGGGAGCTCCATTCCCTCTACCTGCTCCTGAGCTCACCACACTGCAAGGACGAAGAAAGCATCAGAATCTAGCAATGGCGAGTCCTAACCACTCAGCAGTCGTGAGAGCTTTCTACAGAGAGAATAGAGATGGAGTGGAAGCAGTGCTCCAGCAGATGAGAGTAGATGAAAATCCTGAGCTAAGGAATCTGAGAGCTGAGCCGGTGGACATGGATGTTGGGAAAGAAGAGCAACATCATCAGGTGGAATTTGAAGAGCATGCACCAGAGCCTCCAGCATTTGAGCAAGAAGGAGATGGACCAAGAGAGGGGAATGCTAGATGGAATCTTCTAGAGAACGAACTCATGGGGATCAGGCAGACGCAGCAGGCGCTTGGAGATGAAATGAGAGAGTTCCGAGAGGAACAGCAGAGGCAGGGTGCAATGATAAGGGAGATCCATGAAGGGCAGCGTCGTAGGGAGTACTATGAAGAGAATACACGATCACGCTCGAACAACATGGAGGAGATGATCACAAGAATGTTCAATTTCCAATTCCCTACCACACCTCGTGCTTATACTCCTTGGGGATCATGGCATAATCAACCACCTCCGCCTCCGGATAACTAAGGGAGTACTTTTGGTGCTCAACACTTCATTAGTTCATCTTCTTTAGTGATTTAATTTGTGTTGGATTTGAGACTTCGTATTGTTTTGTTTTGGGATGTTTAATTTAGTACTTTTATTTCAATTAAGGATTGAGATGATTTTTGTTGTGTATTGATCATGGATGGGGTGAATTTTTTTTGTATCTTTTCCTTTATTGTTGTCTTTGTGTTTTTTTTACTTTTGTCGTTTTGTTGTTTATTTGGTTTATTTGTGTTTGTGTGTTGTCTTTATTTTTTTTGTGTCTAGGTTTGATTTGGTGGTTTGTTTGGGAGGTTGTGAGTCGTTTTGAATATGAGTGATGATGCATTATGGTGATAAGTGAGGTCGAATTATGATTAAGGAACTCTACACTTTCGAATTGTGATATGTTTTATTTAACTAATTCAATTAAAAGATGAATAAATTGTAATAAGTCCTTTTAAGTCGAGCATAAACTTGTGAGAATTTGAGCCTCGACCATGTATACATGGTATCTTTTCATGAGTGGATTGGTTGAGTTTTGATAAACTAAATACTTGCTCAAAGACTTTAGGAATGAATCCGATTAATGGAGATCGATGAAATGATTTAAGGCCATCCTTGTCATGTATAGCCATTGCCAAATATTCCCTTACCTTTAAAATCATCCCTAGTCAACCACTTTGAGCCTATAAGCCTATTTATTGTGAAGATAGCACATTACAAGCTTTAATTACCCACATGAGCCTAAGATATATACCTTTTGTGTGAGTAATAAAGAAGATGGTGGCTAGAAAGGTGTGATGAGATAACAAAAGAGAAAGAGAAAATGGTAAATAAGTAAGAAAAAGGATGAAAAGAGCATAAGAAAGAATGGACATGCAACTTCAAAACAAGAAAACGAGCAAAGCAACAATAATATGCTCAAGTACTTAAGAATCAAAGAGAAGAGGCATGAATCTATAAGAAGCTCAAGAAATCCAAGGAAGTGATGATTAGTGCTTATGATCAATAAAGAAAAGAAAGGAAGAAAAAGAATGTGAAGGGATGGAAGAAAGTAGCTACCTCTTCGATTACTTACACTCGTTTAGTCACTTTTACCTATATTCTTCCTACCCTACCAAAGAGCCTATCATTACATCCTTAATTAAAGACCTTTTTGATCATTGATTAAAATTTTGGTGGTTTGTGAATAGAGTCTACGAGCAAGTGTATGGTGAGTCGAGCCAATTGATTGATGAGTATTGATTTACCTTATTTAAAGAGTGTCGAGTGCAATTGATAAACTATTGTGAGGTTTAGACTAAAAGGACTATATTGCTCTTTATTCTCTTTTGATTGAACTTGTTAATTTCTCTTATCATGAATCTAATGTTGTAGGTTAGCTTAGCATGATTTGAAATTCTTGTTGCTAATGATGCGTTATTACTTGTGTTCGTTTAGTCTTTTTACTAGGTGAAAACTTCTCCCTCGGTCAATTTTTTCATTGTTCGGGGACGAACAATACTTTAAGTTTGGGGGTGTGATTGTCGTTATTTTCACCTAGATTTTAGTGCCTTTTTGTGTGTATTTTTCGTATTGTTTCTTCCGTATTTTTGTGTATTTTGGTGGTGTTATGTGTTTTCATAGGAATGTGTGAGAATGATCTTAAACATATATATAACAGGTGAAAATGGAGTAAAAATGAAGACGGAAGATCAAACAAAGAAGAAGAAACAAAGGTGCAAGAACACGGCCGGCCGTGCTGGCAACACGGCTCGTGTTGCAGCAAACGGCCCGTGTGCCAGACACGGGCCTGTCCAGAATGGTCGTGCGGCGGCATCTATTTATCCAACACGACCACCACTTGGTCGTGTTGTGGAGCACGACCCGTGTTGCGGAGCACGACCCGTGTACCAGACATGGGCCTATAAGCGAAGGCCGTGCGGCGACGTCTAGGCATTCAACACGGCCACCCTTCCCTTTGGCCGTGCGACGCAGAACGACTCGTGTGCCGCATGCCCTGACACGACACGACCCGTGCTACGTAGCACGACTCGTGTCGGCACCAGAACATGATATTTTTTTACAATTCTTCTAGAAGGTCTCCATGGGGTATAAATACCAATCCATTCAACATTTTGAAGGAGATCCAAAATTCTACTGTTCCCACACACCTCACACACCATTCCTTTGATTTCACACCATATTCTCCATCTCATTCATCCATTTTGAGATCTACATCATCTCTCCATAATTTCCTCCATCCAAATCAAGTGAAGAAGCAAGGAAGCTTGGGTGATCACCAAAGGAAGAAGGAAGATTCAATTGGATCCATTTCCAAGGGAGTTTTCATTCCAATTTTGTGTTAATCCTTTAGTTTATCATGATTTGTAAGAATTATAATGTCTATGTTATGGATCTTATGAAGATTGTAGGCTAATCTCCCTTGTGAGATTAGCAACATGAAGGTTGTTGGTTAATTTGTGGATCTATGTAATTAAATTCATATGTTGATGGGGATATTTGATTTTCTATCATTGGTGCTTATATATCTTGAGATCTATGATGTTTTGTGTGTTTGATTGTTCTAATTATATGATTAGATTGAGAAATCAATTATGTGCTTAGGATAGTCAAGTGAATCATTTCATCAAACACCTCATGTGCATTATAGATGGTAAAGTGATTGAGAAGTCCTTTATTATTTAGAACCCTTTGATGGAACATGTGATTAGTTAGATTGAGAAGTCAATTGATTATATGAAGGGATTCTATAATTGAACTTAGTACCTAGTTGGAATAGTTTAATTTAGAACCAACCTTTGAGCTATTTTGAGATTGTGCAAATGATCTACATCCTATTCATTTCGAGAGGAAGTTTAGGTGGTATAAGTGTTGGCCCTTAGTCTTAATCCTTGATACATATGAGTTTAATGCATGAATCCATAAGTTACCACTTCAATAGTGTTGTTAATCTCACTTCTACTCAATTTGAAAAACCACTCATTCATCATTTTTATCTTGTCATTTGGATATTGCTTGTCTACTTTCATTTAATTACTTGTAACCCAAACCATCCATCTATGATTCGTTTCTATAAAATCGTGATAAACGTGATATCGCTTAAGTGCTAGCATCGACCTCCCTGTGGTTCGATAAATTCTTGAATTGGTCAACCCGACTACAAGTTATGGCTAATCAGTAATTGAGTTGGAAAAAACGTACCTTGTGACTTGCCCATGGTGAACAACAGATCGAGAACACAAAATAACCAAAAAAATGCAATTTCAGCCCTAACTCGCGACGAAATCCGCCCAAATCCACGACCGAATCGATAATTCAAGGTGTAATGTTGTGTAATCGGTGTGAAATCAAGTGTAATTGAAGAATTTGTGCAAGGGTGTAGAGGTTCGAAGAGGGTTCGAGGTTTGGTGTTTCGAAAAAGTGATCGAACCCCTCTGAAAATTCGAACTTAAAACGCGTACCTGGCTTGGTTCGACCTCGGGTTCGACCACCTGTACTGGTCGAACCATGGATGGCAAGGTCGAACCTCTCTTCTGGACAAACAATCTTCTTGGTTCGACCAAGGGTTCGACTTGCTAAACAGGTCGAACCTTCCTTGAATTGGTCGAACCCCTCTTCTGGAAAATTGAGTGCTTCAAACTGACAGGTTCGACCATAGGTTCGACCTCCTGATCAGGTCGAACAACTATGGCTTAGGTCGAACCTCCTCTCTGGACAACTTTCGACGCCGGTTCGACTTCCTCTGCTGTTGTTCGACCTCTGACTCTGGTCGAACCACTCCTAGAGTTGGTCGAACCTTCCTCCTGATTTCCAAAACTGAGTGTTCTTCATTCACTACATACTTCAAGCTTCAACACAACTTCATTAGGTACAATCTAGAGCACAACTTCAAAAATTGTTCCACATAACATCATTCATGAGTATCTCCGTAAAAGAAAACACAACCAAAAACCACTGAACATTAGGCAAATTGTAAAAAATCGTCACATCAAAATCGATTAAAATTTCAACATGGCCGCAAAAACCAATTCCCCTAACAAACAATACAAAGAAAAGATTATACTCTTAATGCTTCAATGAGGTAATAACATCACACCCCCCCCAAACTTAGTAAAAACGTAAGTCGAAACTAAGTTTGAGAGAACCCTGTCTTGAGGTACATGGACCGCATCCTGAGCAACACGTTGTTCGCCCGCTCGGAGGGCAGTGTTGTGTCTAGAGGAGAGTTATATGCCTTGTGGTGTATGTTGCATGGAGTGAAGTTCAACGTTGGAGCCTATTTTATTGCGCAGCTGAATCGATTCAAGACCATTGGTTTTCAAAAGGTGAATATTGGAGGGTTATTGACGATTTTGGCTGAGCATTACAACTTGGACCTCACCGGCATTACACCAGTAGAAGGAGAACCCGATTTGATTATGAGCACGTGCGCGAAGGGTGGGTTTGCCCATTTTAGAAATGGAGATTGGTTTTTCACAAGAGGTGTCAAGCCTTTCGAATTTATGTTCCCCTTCGACGTGAGCAACTTGACAACTATTCGGGAAGCAAGGAATAGACTAATGAATTCTCTAGGACACACCGCTTTATCCGTGGCAGCGAAGTCGGGTGGTGATTGGAGAGCGGTAGCACAGATGTGTGCTGAGGGAAGGATAGCTGAGTTACAGCAGATTGTTGATCAAGGAGAGTTCCGTCCACCTCAGCCACAGCAGTCTGAAGAGGAGGATCAAGTAGAGGAGCAGCCGGAGATGGAGATTCCGGAAGGAGAGCAGCATGATGTGCCTCAGCATGCTCCAGGACCGCAGCAGCGGCAAGCAGTTCCAGGTACTCAGGAGCAGCTTCGCTTGATTCATGAGCAGCTGATCGCGGTGGTAGCTGCACAGCAGGAGACGAACAGGCAACTCGCGCTCGCTAACGCCAACTACGCCACGCTGAACGAAAGGTACTCTGCCTTGGATGAGCGTGTTGGTAGAGTGAGTAGTCGAGTGGATATGATGGATAAACACATTACCAGTCTGTGCCGAGCTGTGGAAAATAGAATGGATGAGGATGACGATGATGATGAGGATGATGATGCTCCTAGGGAGTAGTTTCAGGTTTTCTTTTGGTTTCTCCGATTCATCTTATCTCCCATTTTTCTTTTTATTTTTACAGATTGGGGTGTGATTCATGTGTGAGTGGAATGTACTTGATATAGTTGATCTTGTATCGTTGCTCTGTATATGGGTTATTGATTATGTGCATTCATATGTTTACGTGTTTATTTTCATTTGGAAAGAGCATGAATAATTTGTTAAGTATATGGAATTCATGAGGAATTGATTTTGATTATGTGCTATGAGGAGTATTAGGAATTGATTATCTATGTGAGGATTTGAGCCTTTATCATGATTAATCATGATAGTTTATTCTTGAGAGAATCATTCGTATGAACGTATTCTAGAACTTGGCTTGGAGTCTTGTGTGAAACTTACAATTGATGAAATATTAGGATATGATCTTAGGCCATTTTTGATTAATTGAGTCACTTAGCCAAATTTTACCTTTCCTAATGATTTTATAAATCTTTGGTAGCCCTGTTTGAGCCTTTTAAAAGCTTTTTCTTTGGCAAGCCAAATATAAGAGCCTTAATTACCTTATTTGAGCTTTGAAAATACCCTATTCATTGGTAGAGAGAATAAGGTGAATAAGTGTGGAAGAAACAAAAGGAAGATTGAATGAGGTTCAGTAAGAAAAGTGCATGGTTAAATCTTGTTAGGGATAGTGCCTGAAATTGGTACCCCGAATTGCTAATACATGGGGCTTGAAGTTTTTAAGAAACAGCCGAACGATGTTCGAGAAGGGTAGTGCCTATAACTGGAACCCGAGCAACTAAAAGAAGAATGATGTTGATGCAAGGAAGAGGAGGAAAATTGATAATTGCAAGTGCAAGAGAAGAATTGGAGGAGAATATGAAGGCGAATGAGAAATCAAGAACCTCCAAGGTAACTCTCTACTAGTGTATTAAGTTACTATGACCAAATTTTCCTACCCTTTCCAAAGAGCCAACATTACAACTTAGAAACAAGTCCTTTGTGATCCTAGTGTTAATCTAATGTAAGTTGATTTCTGAGACCTTTGCCAAGCTTATGGTTACGCGTGAATATGAATTGATATGAGTGTTTATACTAGCCTATAGTGCCTCACGCACGAGTGAATGAGAGTAAAGACTTATCTTGTCAGTGAGATTACTTAGTGCTCCGAATGGTGTGTGATTAGATTGATTTTACATGAGTGACATATTTGATGCAAGTAATTCTTGTTTGATTCAATGAAGTGGCATGTGTAATATGTGTTGTACTTGATCTTGTTGAATTGTACACGACTCCTGTGGTTTAAATTGGTTGCCTCGGGACGAGCAACATGTAAGTTTGGGGGTTTAATGAGTGTGTAAATTCACAAGTTTGGCGCTATGTTTTGTGCTAGTTTTGGAGAGTTTTGATGTGGAAATAGGTGGAAAACCTATATATATTGTGAAATAGCATGAATCAGGTGTTAGTGGAGCTATTTGAGTGTTTTCTTAGCAAAACGGAGTGAAAGAGCCAAGAATCGAAGAGACGGAGTCGAAGTCACGCGAACTGCCCAAGAAGTAGGTAGGTTCGACCTGGCTGGAGGAGGGTTCGACCTCTCCAGTAGGTCGAACCAACATTGCTGGACAATACAGAGATGGGTTCGACCACGACTCAGTTGGTTCGACCTGGCCATCAGGTCGAACCATGGTCAAACCATTTTGCAAGAAGGAGGATTCGACCACGACGTTGGGGTTCGACTTGCCCGTTGGTCGAATCGGGAGCAAGAGTTGTCCAGTGCTGAGGTTCGACCTGAGGTTCGACCAAGACCTAAGTGGTTCGACCTGTCCAGAAGGTCGAACCTGTGCAGAATTCTTCCAGTAGCGGGGTTCGACCTGGGGTTCGACCTGTGGCCCGGGGTTTGACCTGCTTGACGTGGTCGAACCTGTGTGCGAGAACTTACCTTATCCGGATTTTCGAGGCCGAAACGCGTGAGATCACTTAGAAAGCCCATTCCAAGCCCTAGAGACGTGATTACAAGTATAAAAGGAGGCTCATACAGAGAATAAAGAGAGCTTTTGATCGTCAATCGTAGGAGAGTCAAGAGTAGAGGTGGTGATCCATTCGGAGAGCTGTGACAGAGGTTCGCTGAAGGTTCAAGTAAGAATGATTCATCTAACCATGATTGTTCCTAGATCAATCATGGGCTAGAACCACCTTGGTAGTTCTAGGGTTATGAAAGTTTCATGATGTAATTCGTGTTTCGTGTGTAAAACTCCGTACAACAATACCTGTGGTTTGTTTTATATAAGATTGCATATTTAATCCATACTCATAGTCGTTTTGTGCATCAATGATCGTTGTGTAGAGTCTGAATACATGACATGGTTATTGATTGAGTGCGTTCACTACTGAGCAGGGTTTATCGTTATAATTCTAAGTGAAGGGATTCCGAAGTATTATTAGAACTGTCTTATATGAATATTCATGAATTGAATTGAATTCGGGTTGATGAATAGGATGAAGAGTATAACTTTATAGTACCTAGAAAGGGAGATCAAATCGGGTTAGATTCTAGACGTAGAAGATAATTGATTATGATAGTACCTAGAAAGGGGGGTGAAGCATATCTCTTGCTCCGATGTTATTCACACGTGTCAAGCGCATATTTACTTGTGTCTATAGAGTAAACTTGCATGGTCTAGTGATGCGTCCACAAACCACAGGGCAGAGTCGGACACCATCATACGAAAATACGAATTGCTAGTGAAACTGGATGACCCAATGAACTACCTATCATTCTTATTGATCACAACTCACTTCTCTCTACTTTTGCTATTTCTTTTGTTAATTCGATTAGAAGTTACTATCCATTAAACCTTTACAATTACCAACATAGTCTAAAATATACTAGAAGATCACAAAATTGATATTTATCCGTCCCGTGGGTTCGATATTGTAACTTGGTCATCTTCGCGACTACAATTGATATCCTTATACTTGAGGATTAATTTGTGTGTTGAGAAAACCCCTATCAAGTTCTTGGCGCCGTTGGTCGAACCTCTTCATCCGGAGTGCTCTGTTTTGTCGCAGCAACGGTTCAACCACGACCGTAATGGTTCGACCAACCCAGCAGGTCGAACCCAGGTCGAACCGGAGGATATAAACAATACAGTGAGGCAGTTCGACCTAGGGGGCAGTGGTTCGACCTCTAACACTGGTCGAACCCTAGTCGAACCTCAAGAGCAGAAAGAGAGTAGTCTTCCAGGAGATAGGTTCAACTATTACATACCTAGTTTGACCTCTCAAACAGGTCGAACCCAGGTTGAACCACAAATTCAAAAAAAGAGTCATTGTCCAGAAGGTAGGTTCGACCAGTACGTGCTTGGTTCGACCTGTTCCACAGGTCGAACCCTGGTCGAACCCATCCAAAAGTTGCCCGTTTCTGTGCCAAATGTTCCACATGATGTTGATGTTACTCCAGTACCATTACATGAGCAGAATACTGAGCTTATAATGGAGAAGAAGTGGGAAGAAGCAAAGAGATTGAGAGCCAAGAAGGATAAAGCGAAGGAGGTTGAACGTGATGAATGGGGAAGACCAAAAACCAAGATACCTCCTCCGTTTCCTTCGAGATTGGCCGAGAAGGGATTGGAAGAAAAGTTCAAGAGGTTTCACGATGTCATGAGCAAAGTAAGCTTGAACATTCCTTTCTCTGAAGCAATCATGGAGATGCCATACTATGCCCGATTCCTCAAGAATATTATATCAAAGAAGAGAAGCTTGAACGGAGTGGAGACGGTAAACCTATCAGAGAATTGCAGCTCGATCCTTCAAAGGAAGCTGCCTACAAAGTTAAAGGATCCGGGAAGCTTCACCATTCTTTGTGACATTGGAAAAGGGTCTTCACATAAAGCCTTGTGTGATTTGGGGGCAAGCGTTAATTTGATGCCATTGTCCATATTTAAAAGGCTTGGTTTGGGGGAGTTAACTCCCACGAATATTGCTCTTCAATTGGCGGATAGATCCATGACTTGTCCGAAGGGTTTAATTGATGATGTTTTAGTGAGAGTGGATAAGTTAGTTTTTCCCGTGGATTTTCTTGTACTTGACATGGAAGATGATAAGAGTGACATTCCCCTTATTTTGGGATGACCGTTCCTTGCCACAGCTGGAGCTATGATAGATGTTAAGGAAGGAAAGCTTAGACTGCGAATGGATAATGAAGATGTGATTTTCTCTCTTGATCATGCAATGAAGATGCCCATGGAGACTCAATCTTGCAAGAGCATAGATGTGGTTTCTAACTTGTTTAATCTTGATTTTTCTAAGGCAGATGATTCTGAATTTAAGTAGAAGATTGACAAGGGGGTGTCTAGACAGCCATGGGAGGAAGGAAATTTCAATGATCATATTTTTATGACCAAGAAAGGTGAGGTGTTGAGTGTAGACAAGAAGAGGGAAAGAAAGTACTTGAAGGTGAGGATGCGACAAGACCGTCCTGTGATCCAGTAGTTTAAAGTGGTAATCCGTCGTGACTCAACGACGTTAAACATGAGCGCCTGTTGGGGGCTTGCCCTTCTGTTTTATTGCTTTATTTCTTTTGTGTGCGTAAGAAATTTTTATATTTAAGATGCTTACTAATCGGCAATTACATATCTTTTCAAACTTAGTTTCGACTTACGTTTTTACTAAGTTTGGGGGGGTGTGATGTACTTACCTCATTGAAGCACCAAGATTATAATCTTTTCTTTGTAATGTTTGCTAGGGGAGTTGATTTTTTGCGGTATATTGAAACTTTAATCGGTTTTGATGTGTCGATTTTTTGCAATTTGCCTAGTGTTCAGTGGAGTTTCTAGTGTGTGGAGTCGATTACATAGTCAATTAATTCTTTCTTATAGTTCTCCTATATTATTATTGATGAATCCTGTGATGATGAGTTTGTTTGAGCTTTGATGATAGAAAAAGGTAACTAGGTGGCAAGACGAGTTCTACATTGAGGCTTTGACTCGAGGAGCTCGTGCGTTTTGAAGGAGAAAAATCAGGTTCCCTCGTTTCCTTATTCTAATTTTTATATGTGCTTTTTAATTCATAGGAGTGGAAGGATTGTGTTTATGGTGGTGATCCATGTGAGCTTATATTGTTAAAATTATCTTTGAAATTCATATGCTCTTGAAATTGATGAAGAAAGTGTACTTGAGTTATATTGTGGTATGAAGTTCTATGTGTACTTGTGGGATATTGCTTACCATGAAAAGTGCTCTGTTACTTGTTAAAAACCCATGTGCGATTTTGAGCCTCATTGATCATGTACATAATCACATGATATTTCTTTCTGGTGAGTATCGTTCTTGTGTGTGTATTCTAGAACTTGCCTCTTGTCTTACTTGAAACTACATGTGTGATAGATAATGGGAGATGATTTTAGGCCATCTTTGAATTTATAAGTCACTTAGCCAAATAATTCCCTATACCATATGATTGTTTATCCGTAGTTAGCCCCGTTGAGCCTAAAAACCTCATTCTTTGGCAGCCTACGTGAAATAACCACTTTGAGCATCTGAATTTTTTTGAGCCTTGATTGTCTTATTAGTGAAGAATAAATGGCTTTTCAAAGTGTGTTGATAGAGCTTGATAACGAACAACTTGGGAAGGAATGAAATTGGTATTGAATTAGTGATGGATTTTGATAATGCATTTAAGGAGAAGCATGGAGTAGTGCTTAAATCTAGTACTCCATTGAATCAAATACCCTAGGGTAGTGTTTAAATCTAGTACCCTATGGAGGATGCGTGAGGTAGTGCCCGAAACTGGTACCTCAAGAGAAAAAGCAGAAAAAGAGAGGGACAAAACGGATGAGCTTGAGAAAAGAAAAATAATTGTGCTTGAAGGTGAAGAAGGAATGAAAATCGTCTGCATTGAAAATGAAGAGAGGATGAAAGTTGAAGTGATCAATCAGCTTTAGTTCTCCACTATTTGAGTCACATTGTCCATATATTTCCTACCTTAACCAAAGAGCCAACATTACATCCAAAAGAAAAGTCCTTTTTGATCCCATTGTCGAATCATACTTTTAGTAGTGAAGAGCTTGAGACATTTGGCAAGCTTATAGTTACGCATGCACTTGAATTGAATCTGAGCGTAAACACCTTAACCCATAAGTGTACATCTTTTACACTTGAGTATGAGTGATATATACTTCCCGTGAGAACATTTTGATGGAGCATTTGAATTGGTGGTGATTGTCTTAACTTGTATGCTATGAATTGATTATTACACGTAATAAGAGTTGCATGACCTAAGTTGATGACAATTGTATTTTGAATGGGGTATTGGTCATAGTCCTTGTTTCCCCGCTAATTTTCTTACTCTCTCTTTTTATTTTTATTTTGTTGTCTCGGGACGAGCAACGGGTAAGTTTGGGGGATTGATGAGAGTGAAAATAAGCGTGTTTTAGTGTCCAATTTAACACCTTTTTGATTGATATTGTAGTCTTATATGAGCACAAATGTCTTATATTCGATATATATGAGAATAAGGTGCACTTGAGGTGTTTTGTTGTGTTTTAGGTGGAAAAAGGATGAAAAGAGCCAAGTTTGAGAAAAGGTGCAATTTGTGCAAGAATGCTGATAAATGCACGTCGAACTTGTGTAATTATTCTGTATTGATGTGGAGCTCTGAACGGTAAGTGTGATGCATGGTTGGAAAGCCACTGAAGAGAGGGTCGTTTTGGCGTAAAGAACATCCCATTCGGAGTCCGAACAAGGAAGTTATGAGCAAAGTGGTGACGCCGCGCGAGCTGTGCCGAATAGAATTGCAGTGCTACTTTACATGGACTGTTACATATTCAATTCTTGGAGTTTTTGTGACATCTTTATATTCAGAGAAAGCCAAGGAAGAGAGGATCGCGTGAGCGCAAAAATCACTCAATTCGGAGGTCGGATGTGAAAGTTATACGTGAAACGGAGAGACTGCGCAAATCCAGTAGCGGGGTTCGACTGGGGTTCGACTTGTGGCTAGGGGTTCGACCTGCTTGACGTGGTCGAACCTACGTGCGGGAAAATCCGTATTTTAGAGGCCAAAACGCGTGGGGTCACTTGAAAAGCCCATTCCAAGCCCTAGAGACGTGATTACAAGTATAAAAGGAGGCTCATGCAGTCAAGAAACACGTCCAATCAATAGTCACCAATCACCGAGGAGAGGCCACAACCATACAACACCCCACAAGGGGGGATCACCCCCCATCCATCATCCACTTCCTTTCCTTCATCCATCCATCACTTTGAAGATTCGTTTGTGGAATCAAGAGGAGAACCAAGAGGAGGATTCAAGATGGAGAAGGACATGAAGACGCCTACATCAAGGGTTTATTCGTTTCCTAATTTATCTTGTATTTTCCGGACATCCGGGTAAGATCTATCCAACACCCATGATTGTTCTTCGAAACATCATGGGCTAGAGCCTTTTTGGTAGATTTAGGAGTTTGAAGGTTTTATCTAGTTAATTGAACTTCCATGTATACACTCCGTACAACACTACTTGTGGTTTATTTTATATATGATTGTGCTTTCTTAATCTATATTCACGGACGTTTTGTGCATCTTCAATTGGTATATAGAGTCTGAATATATATCTTGGTTGTAGATTGAGTGCGTTCACCGCTGAACAGGATTCCATGTTATGATTCTAAGTGAGGGGACTCCGAAGCTTCATTAGAACTATCTTATATGAATACTTATTAATTGAATTGAATTCGGGTTAATAAGTAGGATAAAGAGGATAATTTCATAGTACCTATAAAGGGAGATCATATCGGGTTAGAGTACCAATCCTAGGGGGAAATAATTGATACTGATAGTACCTAGAAAGGGGGTGAAATTATGTCTCTTGCTCCGAGGTTATTCACACGTGTTACACGCATGTTTACTTGTGTCTATAGAGTAGATATGCATGGTTTAGTGATGCGTCCATATTCCATAAGGCAGAGTCGGACATTGACACATGGAAGAGAAGTTAAGTAGTGAAACTGGATTATCCTAGAGCTACCTATTCTCCTACTAGATCCACTTTCGTATTCTTCAAGTGATATTTATTTTATTTGTTATTTTAATTACTTGTTTATTAGTTTAATAATTCTAAACCTCAAACTATATTGCCACACTTGTCTTAATTAATTTAGTAAATAATTAAATTGATAATACGCCGTCCCTTGGATTCGATATTCACTTGGTCACCTTTCGAGACTACAATTGATATCCTTATACTTGAGGATTATTTTGTGTGTTGAGAAAACGCTCATCAAGTTCTTGGGTTATGAAGGTTTCATGAGTTGATTTGTATTTCGTGTGTATACTCCGTACAACACTACTTGTGGTTTAGTTTATATAAGATTGTGCGTTTTTAATCCATACTCATAGTTGTTTTGTGCATCAATAATCGTTGTGTAGAGTCTGAATGCATAACATGATTATTGATTGAGTGCGTTCACTAAGAAGCAGGGTTTATTGTTATAATTCTAAGTGAAGGAATTCCGAGGTTTTATTAGAACCGTCTTATATGAATGTTTGTTAGTTGAATTGAATTTGGGTTAACAAGTAGGATTAAGAGTATAACTTTATAGTACCTAAAAAGGGAGATCAAATCAGGTTAGAGTACTAAGTGCACGGAAAATAATTGATTATGATAGTACCTAGAAAGGGAGGTAAAGTATACGTCTTGCCCTGAGGATACTCACACGTGTCAAAAGCTTATCTATTTGTGTCTATAGAATAGATTTGCATGGTCTAGCGATGCGTCCATAAACCACAAGGCAGAGTCGAACATCGACACACGAAAGTATGAATTAACGAATGAAACTGGATGGTCTGACGAACTACCTATCATCTCATTTGATCACAACTACTATTCTCTTGTTCTTGTTATTTATTTGCTATTTTAATCGTTACTTAGTTTACAAACCAACAATTACAATTCTCAACATAGTCATAATTGCTAGAAAATAACTGAAGTAATATTTATCCGTCCCGTGGATTCGATATTTAACTTGGTCACCTTCGAAACTACAATTGATATCCTTCATACTTGGGGATTAAAATTGTGTGTTGAGAAAACACCCACCATTCCACATTAACAAACTAGCAAATCAACTCCAAATTTCACCAAGTTCACACTTAAAACATACTCAAATTCCATCATCAATTGCATCACATCAATACCCAATTTCAATGAGCCCATATGTATAATTCGAAATTAAACTCAAGCACATGCTTCATACAACATAAATTTCACAAAATTTCCACAATTTAACGAAGAACATTTCAAGGAATTTTGAATGCAATCTTGGATAACAACTCAAGCAATTCAACAATCAATCCAAACCAAATCTAACATGAATCCACTCACCCATTCTTCACTAATCATCATCAACACAATCCACGAGTAAGAAGTGAGGAGAAAATATACCTTTGCTTGTCATGGTGCACGTGTGGTGAACAAGAGCGAAAATTCCCCAAAAGTCGAGTGAAAATCCGAGATTGGATTTTGTAAACCCTTGAAATTGGATGTGAAGTGTGTGTAAGGGAGGATTAAAGTGTAGGAATGAGGTTGGGAAAAAGATCTTACGGTTATAGTGGTGCTCGAGAAAGGGTGACGGAAGTGGGTGTGTCGAATGGAATGAAATACCTCTTTTTTAAAACTACTCCCAGACCCGGTTCAACCCCAACTCTACTTGTTAGGTGTGGTCGAACAATGTCTCAAAGTCGAATGATCTAGATCTAGCCTTAAAAATCACCTAGCTCGACCTCCGTTCGACATGAATTTCTTGGTCGAACAACATGTAGAAGTCGAGCAATACGTGCAATCGGGTCTCTATTTTGTCCTGACTTGTTCTACCTCCATTCGACCTCCAAATCCTGGTCGAACAACTCATGTTAAATTGAATGAACTCTTTGGATAATTTGTGCATTTTGCTCGACCTCTGTTCGACCTAATGTTCTTGATCGAACAGGTGTTGGAAGTCGAGTAACTTGCCTCGTCATGCCCCTTGTTCTTCTCTGCCTTGCTCGACCAGTGTTCGACTTGAATTTCTTGGTTGAGCAACCACTAATTGGTCGAAAAAACTCACTGTAAGTATTGCTCACTTCGTTCGACCATTGCTCGACTTCAGCTTCATGGTCGAGCAGCAAGAGTTTAGTCGAACAACCTTTCTGGAAGATTTTCGCCATTTGCTTGACTATTGCTCGACCAAATAGCCTCGTCGAACAGCCCATGAACTTTCTAAATTTCATACCCTTCTCGTATCACCCTGCAATATTCAACTCTAGGATAACCACAAGTATAAAGATATCCAAAAATTAAGCTAGAGAAACCATATAACATCAAGTGTAACTCTGCAATCACAAAAAAACAACTCTCCACTAAACACTAGGCAAATTGCAAAAAAATTGATGCATCAAAACTGGTTAAAGTTTAAATATACTGCAAAAAATCAACTCCCCTAGCAAACGTTATAAAGAAAAGATCATATCCTTCGTGCTATAATGAGGTAAGTACATCACACCCCTCCAAACTTAGTAGAAACTATAGTCGAAACTAAGTTTGTAAAGAGATGTAATATCCAAAAGATAAGCACGTCAAATATAAAATTTTCTTACTCACACTAATGAAATTAAAGCAATAAAACAGGAGGGAAAGCCCACAATAGGCACTCATGTTTAATGTCGGAGAGTCACGATGGTACCAATCTAGTGCAAGGTATCTTCAAAGATGACACAAGCATCGTTCGGCGACTTGTAATACTTCAATCGATGCCCATTTGCCGCGATAATGTCCCCATCTTTGTCCATAAGCTCAAAACTCCCCCCTCCGCAGGCTCTATGGATAATGAACGGCCCTGTCCACTTCAATTTCAATTTTCTTCATTCTTTCCTTAAAAATCTCTGAGTTCTTATAAGCTCGATTCCAAAACTCATCCAATTGATTAATATGAGTTATCCTCAACTCCTTTTGATCTTTTAAGGACAAGTTCAAACTTCTCAAAGCCCAAAAAGCTTTGTGCTGAATCTCTACGGGTAAGTGGCATGGCTTCCCATAGACGATTTGATATGGTGACATATCCAACACCGTCTTATAAGCAGTTCGAAACCCCCACAAAATATCATCGAGCTTCATAGTCCAATCCTTCCTATTGGTTCTGACTACCTTCTCCAAGATTTGTTTCACTTGGCAGTTGAAGATTTCCGCTTGCCCATTCGCTTGAGGGTGATAGGGTGTAATGACCCTATGCTTAACTCCATAATCCTTAAGCACCTTTTCAAGAAGTTTGTTGATGAAGTGAGACCCTCCATCACTCACTAGTGCTCTAGGAACTCCATAACGGGCAAAGATATATTTCTTCAAGAAAGATAAAATAGTCCTAGAATCATTCACGCGAGTGGGAATCGCCTCCACCCACTTAGAAACATAGTCCACTTCTAAGAGAATGTAGAGAAATCCATTAGATAGGGAAAAGGCCCCATGAAATCGATCCCCCATACATCGAAGATCTCAACAATAATGCTCGGCTGAAGTGGCATCTCATCCTATCGACTTATGTTCCCCATCTTTTGACATCTATCACACGACGCCACATAGGTTTCACAGTCTTTGAACAAGGTAGGCCAATAAAGAGCTGACTGAAGTACCTTAGCTGCCGTCTTTTGAGCCCCAAAGTGCCCCTCATTAGGTTGTGCGTAGAAAAACTCAAGAACCCTTTCCATCTCCACCTCCGGCACACACCTACGGACTATGGAATCCGTACATATCTTATAGATAAACGGATCATACCATATAAAGTCTCAACGTCTCGATTGAACTTCGCAAGTTGATATCGGTTGAGATCTCTCGGGATTTCTCCTATAGCAATGTAATTTACATAATCCGCATACCATGAATCCATCCCTTGGGCAGCCACTACACATGCTTTTTCAGCTCCTTCAACAAACACCGCCATGATCTTCTCATCAGGGAATATCTCTTCTATGTAATCAAATGAATCATCACAGTGTTCCCTTGTCTCCAATCTTGATATGCGTTTTTATTGCATGCAAAATTAATCCCCAAGTATTAAGGATATCAGTTGCAGCTTAAGCAAGCGACCAAGTGATTATCGAACCCAAAGGACGGTGTATTATCAATTTAATTATTTACTAATTAATTAAGACAATTTTGACAATATAGTTTTTGGAATTTAATTATAATCTACTAAACAATTAATTAAAATAACAAATAAAATAAAATATCACTCAAAAAATACGAAAGTGGATCAAGTAGGAGAATAGGTAGCCCTAGGATAATCCATTTTCACTTATAAATTTGTCTTCCGTGTGTTAATGTCCGACTCTGCCTTATGGAATATGGACGCATCACTAAACCATGCATATCTACTCTATAGACACAAGTAAACATGCGTGTAACACGTATGAATAACCTCGGAGCAAGAGATATAATTCCACCCCCTTTCTAGGTACTATCAGTATCAATTATTTCCCTGGCCAATTGGTACTCTAACACGATATGATCTCCCTTTATAGGTAATATAAAATTATCCTATTTATCCTACTTAATAACTCGAATTCAATTCAATTAATAAGTATTCATATATGATAGTTCTAATGAAGCTACGGAGTCCCCTTAGTGTCAACTTGGTAATCTGCCTTTGCAAGGATTCTAGTAGTTTGTTGATGTTAGCTAAACTAGAGATGATCTCATCATCCATATTCGGCTTCACAGTTTGATGTTCAACCTGCGCTATCTTACCAAGTACATAAGATCCTCTATCTCTCTCTACAGGCCAGTCACGTGAATTCATAGAGATGTCTTCAAACAACTTTTCTGCTTCAAGTGCTGTCTTAGATAACAGCGCTCCTCTTGATGATACATCAATAAAAACACGCGACTCACAATCCAATCCATAGTAGAAGATGCTTATGTAATCAGCTTTAGGCATTCCATGTTGTGGGCACCTCCTGAGCATGTCTTTAAACCTATCCCATGCCTCATAAAATTTCTCACCCTGATTCATAACAAATCGAGTGATCTCTTGCCTTATTCTTAAGATCCTTGAAGGTGGCATATATCTCTCCAAGAACTTCTGCTGCAGTTGATCCTATGTAGTGCAATCTGTGGCATCAAGAGTCTCATACCAAGCTTCCACCTTATCAATTAATGAAAACTTGAATAGGGCGATCCGCCTAGCATTGTCATTAGCCCTTTTGAGTGTTTGCATAACCAAGAAATAATCATCTTCTCCCCTTGTTCCTATCAACCCCATGTTACCAATCCTATTGTTCGTGAAAATTTTACGTATGGCAACATTATCCGGATTCTACCTTGCTCCGGCCATTTTTAGTACTGCGTGTTACTTTTTCCTTTCCTTCCTTTCCTTTTCCTAGTGCTCAAGTACCTCAGAAAAATTCAAGGTTAGATAGAAATAAATAATCACAAATAAAAGTCTTAATCAACTAGAAATAATAAACTAATAATAACAGTTGTCCCCAGCAACGGCGCCAAGAACTTCATACCACAATATAACTCAAGTACACTTCCTTCATCAACTTCAAAAGCATATGAATTTCAAGCACAATTTAACAATATAAGCTCACATTGATCATAACCATAAACTCAATCCTTCCACTCCATGAATTAAAAGGCACACATAAAAATTAGAATAAAAAACAAGGGCACCTAATTTTTCCTCAATGCATTCACGAGCTCCTCGAGTTTTTCAACTCGGTCAGGTTAAGCCTCAGTGTAGAACTCATCTTGCCACTCTTTTACCTTTTTCTATCATCAAAGCTCAAACAAACTCATCATCACAGGATTCATCAATAATAAAATAAGAGATTTATAAGAAAGAATCAATTGATTATCTAATCGACTCCACACACTAGAAACACTACTGAACACTAGGCAA
The DNA here is from genome assembly GCA_023678885.1 of Pogostemon cablin. NCBI lineage: Eukaryota > Viridiplantae > Streptophyta > Magnoliopsida > Lamiales > Lamiaceae > Pogostemon > Pogostemon cablin. The sequence continues at coordinate 16,738,324 of CM042963.1, forward strand.
ATTGCAAAAAATCAATACATCAAAACCGATTAAAGTTTCAACAAACCGTAAAAAATCAACTCCCCTAGCAAACATTACAAAGAAAAGATTATACTCTCGGTGCTTCAATGAGGTAATAACATCACACCCCCCAAGCTTAGTAAAAACGCAAGTCAAAACTAAATTTGCAAAGGGATATAATTGCCAATTGGTAAGCTCCTTAAATATAAAAATTTCTTACTCACACGAAAGAAATAATAAAGCAATAAAACGGAAGGGCGAGCCCCCAACAAGTGCTCATATTTAATGTCGGAGAGTCACGAAGATTTAACCTTTTAGAACTACTGGATAATAGGACGGTCTTCTCGCATCCTCACCTTCAAGTAATTTCTTTTCCTTTTCTTGTCTACACTCAGCACCTCACCTTTCTTGGTCACAAAAATATGATCCTTGGAATTTCCTTCCTCTCATGGTTGTCTAGACACCTCCTTGTCCATCTTCCACTCGAATTCAGAGTCATCTGTCTTAGAAAAATCAAGATTAAACAAGTTAAAAATCACATCTATGCTCTTGCAAGATTGAGTCTCCATGGGCATCTTCATTGCATGATCAAGAGAGAAAACCACATCTTCATTTTCCATCTGCAGTCTAAGCTTCTCGGATCTCAACCTCTTTGCTCTTTCACACTTCTTCTCTAGTATAAGCTCATTATTCTGCTCTTGGAATGGCTCTAAGGTGTTTTGATCAATAGGTGTAGCATTTGGTATCGTAATGGGCGTTGAACCAAACTATTCGACCTTTGCTCGACCAAAATAGACTGGTCGAGCAGATGTGGTTTGGTCGAGCAACTTGCCTGATTGCGAGCTTTCATTCGCCATGTGTTGCTTGCTCTCAGTTCGACCAAGGTGGTCTGGTCGAACGGAAGAGTGCAAGTCGAATGGCGTACCTAAAAATAGAGCATCGTAATTCTATTTTTCTGAAGTTTGCTCGATCTCCGTTCGACTTGGGTAGCATGGTCAAATGAAAGGCATCTGGTCGAGCAAACTGCCTTGTCGCGAGCTTCCAATATCATTGTGTTGCTCGAGCTCCGTTCGACCATCAGGTCTAGTCGAACAAACTTTGTTTGGTCGAGCAACTTCACTGTTCTTTTTTTTCACTCGCCGACATCATCTGAACTTCATACTGCGTATTTGACCTCAATGTGATGGAATTATTCTCCCACGTTTGTGTCAATTGATTCACATTCGCGGCCATCTGCCCCATAGTAGAAGTAAGGTCCTTCAACTGCTTTGATAAATCTGCATGATCATCATTCATGGAAGCCTCAATGCGGTCAACTCTCGCATCATTCTCAACCATGTATTGATTGAAGGTATATTCAACACTTTTCTGAGAATAGGAATTGAGATGGTAAATTTGTCTGAGAACTGCAGCTCGATCATTCAAAGAAAGCTGCCAGCGAAGTTAAAAGATCCAGAAAGCTTCATAATCTTATGTAAAATTGGAAAGGGGTCGGGACGTCGAGCCTTGTGTGATCTTGGGACAAGCATCAATTTGATGCCATTGTCCACTTTTAAAAGGCTTGGCTTGGGGGAGTTAACTCCCACATCGGTGGCTCTACAGCTAGCGGATAGGTCTATGATGTTTTCGAAGGATGTGATTGAAGACGTTCTAGTCAAAGTTGAAAAGCTAGTCTTTCCTGTGGATTTTTTGGTACTTGAGATGGAAGACGACAGGGATAATACTCCCCTGATCTTAGGGAGACCATTCCTTGCAACTGCAGGAGCTATAATAGATGTGCAAAAAGGTGAGCTACAGTTGAGGATGGATAAAGAAGAAGTCCTGTTTAACTTGGACAAAGCAATGAAGATGCCGATGGAGATGCAATGCCACAGCATTGATGTAGTAGAGGAGATTGTGAATGAAGACATGTCTTTGATTCTGTCAAAGGATCCTCTTGAGACATGTTTGATGGAGTCTCTTACTTTTCCCACTATGGAGCTAGATGATCTCTCCAATGAGGTATATATTGAATTTCTTGAAAACTTGGTTGCCTTGGGTGATGACAGGCATGAATCTCAAAAGACAAAGATTGAAGAGGTCAAGTAGACTAGGAAGTACTTGTCTTTGGACAGAGAGAGTGCACCTCAAGAAGAGAATAAAGAGGAGTTGAAACCGCTACCAGAGCACTTGAAGTACGCTTATCTTGGTGATGGTGAAAAATATCTGGCAATTATATCTTCCCTTGATGATCATCAACTTGAGGAATTGCTAGATGTGCTTAGGAAATATAAGTCTGTGATTGGTTGGTCTCTTGATGATTTAAAGGGTATTAGTCCTTCTTATTGCATGCATTGAATAAGATTGTTAGATGAGGCCAAAAATAGCATTCAGAATCAGCGGAGGGCGAATCCTGCTATTCAAGAAGTGGTTAAGAAGCAAATCCTAACGTGGCTAGATACTAGAATTATATATCCTATTAGCGATAGTCCCCATGTGAGTCCATTGCATGTTGTAGCTAAGAAGGGGGACATGACTATAGTGAAAGCTGAAGATGGTGAGACCTTAGCCACTAGGATTCATACGAGATGGCATGTGTGTACGGATTACAGGAAGTTGAATGAAAATACATGCAAAGACCATTTTCCCCTTCCTTTCATTGATCAAATGCTTGATTGTCTTGCTGGGTATGAGTATTATTGCTTCTTGGATGGGTACTCGGGTTATAATCAAATCATGATTGCACCCGAAGATCAAGAAAAGACTCTTTCACTTGCCCGTATGGAACTTTTGCTTTTAGAAAGATGCCTTTTGGATTGTGTAATGCACCTACAACATTTTAGCGTTGCATGATGGCCATATTTGATGGGTTGATAGAGAAGATCATGGAGGTGTTTATGGATGATTTTTCTATATTTGGTTCCTCTTTTGATACTTGTTTATCTAACCTTGCTACTGTTTTGAAGAGATGCCAAGAAACAAATCTTGTCTTGAATTGCGAGAAGTGCCACTTCATGGTAAGAGATGGGGTTGTTCTTGGCCATCATATCTCAGCCAAAGGATTGCATGTAGATAGAGCAAAGGCGGTGGTGATCAAGAAGCTTCCACCACTTACAAATGAGAAAGAAGTGCGGTCTTTCCTTGAACACGCCGGTTTTTATAGAAGATTCATAAAAGACTTCTCAAAATACTCCAAGCCCTTATCTCATTTACTTGAAAAGGATGTTCCTTTTGTTTTTGATGAAGAATGTCTAACAGCTATTCAGGTTTTGAAAGAGGCGCTTATTACTGCGCCTATCTTGATCACGCGTGATTGCACTCAGCTGTTTATACTTATGTGTGATGCGAGTGATTTAGCACTTGGAGTGGTGCTTGGACAGTTGAGGGATAAGAAGTTTTGCACCATTTACTATGCGGGTAAGACTTTCGATGTGGCACAAAAGAACTACACGGTGACTGAAAAAGAGTTTCTTGCTAAGAACTTGATGCGCGTTTTCTTTGCACGCAAACTTAATCCTCAAGTGTTAAGGATATCATTTGCAGCTTAAGCAAGCGACCAAGTGATTATCGAATACAAATGACAGCGTATTATCAATTTAATTATTTACTAAATTAATTAAGACGTAAGGCAATAACGTTCGAGGATTGAATGATTAATCTACTAACAAAAATATAAAATAACAATTAAAATAAAATAAACACTAATGAAAGTGGATCAAGTAGGAGAATAGGTAGCCCTAGGATAATCCAGTTTCACTCATTAATTTGCCTTCCGTGTGTTGATGTCCGACTCTGCCTTGTGAAATATGGACGCATCACTAAACCATGCATATCTACTCTATAGACACAAGTAAACATGCATGTAACACGTGTGAATAACCTCGAAGCAAGAGATATAATTCCATCCCCTTTCTAGGTACTATCAGTATCAATTATTTCCCTAGTCAATTGGTACTCTAACCCGATATGATCTCCCTTTATAGGTACTATAAAATTATTCTATTTATCCTACTTAATAACCCGAATTCAATTCAATTAATAAGTATTCATATTTGATAGTTCTAATGAAGCTTCGGAGTCCCCTCACTTAGAAACATAACATGGAATCCTATTCAGCGGTGAACACACTCAATCTACAATCAAGATATATATATTCAGACTCTATATACCAATTGAAGATGCACAAAACAATCGTGAATATGGATTAAGAAAGCACAATCATATATAAAATAAATCCACAAGTAGTGTTGTACGGAGTTTACACTCAAAAGTTCAATTAATTCATAAAGACCTTCACAATCCTAGTTCTACCAAAAAGGCTCTAGCCCATGATGTTAAGAAGAACAATCATGGGTGTTGGATAGATCTTACCCGGATGTCTGGAAAATTACAAGATAAATTAGGAAATGAAATAAACCCTAGATTTAGGAGTCGTCGCGTCCTTCTCCTTCTTGAATCCTCTTCTTGGTTCTCCTCTTGATTCCACATATGAATTTTCAAAGTGATGGACGGATATAGGAAAGGATGTGGATGATGGTTGGGGGATGATCCCCCCTTGTGGGGTGTAATATTGTTGTGGCCTCTTTCCAATCCAATATGACTCTATGATATTATCTACACCCTCTTTTATATTTATGAGCTCTCCTTATAGGCCTTGGATAGGCTTTTACTTGAGACATACGCCAAATTTGGTAAAAAAAATCTGAAACTACCAAAAATAGAACCCAGCGACATTTTGTTAGACCAAACCTTCATGGTCGAGCAAGGCCTCCAGCTCTAGCAACTGGTCGAGCAAGCTCTCTGTAAGTTTTTGGTCATTTTGCTCGAGTTTCCCTCTTCCGTTTGACCAAGACGATGCTGGTCGAACAGATCTCCTTTGGTCGAGCAAGCTTTTGCAGTCTCACCGTTTCGCACATAACTTCCACATCCAACCTTTGATTTGAGTAATTCTTGCGCTCACGTGATCCTCTCTTCCTTGGATTCCTATCCATATAAAGAACTCATAGAAACTCTAATATTTGTAGGTGTAACAAGTCACGCAAAGTGGCACAGCCATTCTGTTCGGCACAGCGTGCACGACGTCACCACTTTGATTATAACTCTCTCGTTTGGAATCTGATTGGGGTGTTCTTTATGCCAAAACGACCCTATCTTCTGTGGCTTTCCAATCATATATCTCACTTTTATTTTTGAGCTCCACACAAATACATAATAACTACACAAGTTGGATGTGCATTTCAGAGCATCCTTGCACAAATTGCACCTTTTCTCCAACTTGGCATTTTTTATCCATTTTTCTACCTAAAACACAACAAAACACCTCAAATGCACCTTTTTCTCAAATATATTGAATATAAGATATTTGTGCTAATATATAATAACAATTCACATCTAAAGGTGTTAAATTGGACACTAAAACACGCTTATTTTCACTCTCAACAAACCCTCAAACTTACCGTTGCTCGTCCCAAGGCAAAAAAAAAAGAGAGAGAGAGAGAGAGAGAGTAAAAAAATTAGCAGGGAAACAAGGATTATAACCAATACCCCATTCAAAATACAATTGTCCTTAACTTAAGTCATGCAACTCTCATTACATGTAATAATTAATTCATAGCATACAAGATAAGAAAATCACCACCAATTTAAATGCTCCATTGACATGTTCTCACGGGAAGTATATATCACTCGTACTCAAGTGTAAAAGATGTTCACTTATGGGTTAAGGTGTTTACGCTCAAATTCAATTTAAGTGCATGCGTAACCATAAGCTTACCAAACGTCTCAAACTCTCCACCACTTAAAGTATGATTCGACAATAGGATCAAAAAGGACTTTTATTTTAGATGTAATATTGGCTCTTTGGAAAGGGCAGGAAATATATGGATAAGTGACTCAAAACTCGGATCAATCAAGCGTGCACTCCGTCATGATCTTCATTCTTCTTACTCACTTCAATTAAGCACATCCTCCTCCTCTCTTTCATTTTTTGTCTTCAAGCACAACATTTTTTCCTTCTTCTTTTCTTTTTTCTTTCTCTTGAGGTACCAATTTCGGGCATTACCTTGTGTATCCTCCATAGGGTACTAGATTTAAGTACTACCCAATGGTGTTTCATTCCATGGAGTACTAGATTTAAGCACTACTCCATGCTTCTCCTTAGATGCATTATCAAAATCCATCACTATTTCAATGCCAATTTCATTCCTTCCCAAGTTGTTATCAAGCTCCATCAACACACTTCGAAAAGCCATTAATTCTCTTCTAAAAGGGCAATCAAGGCTCAAAAAATTCAGATGCTCAAAGTGATTATTTCTCGTAGGCTGCCAAATAATAAGGTTTTAAGGCTCAACGGGGCTAACTACGGATAAACGTCACTGGTAGGGAATTATTTGGCTAAGTGACTTATAAATTCAAAGATGGTCTAAAATCATCTCCCATTATCTAACACACATGTAGTTTCAAGTAAGACAAGAGGCAAGTTCTAGAATACACGCACAAGAACGATACTTACCAGAAAAGAAATATCATGTGATTATGTACATGATCAACGAGGCTCAAAATCTCACATGGGTTTTAACACGTAACAGAGCACTTTTCATGTTAAGTAATATCCCACAAGTACACATAGAACTTCACACCACAATATAACTCAAGTACACTTTCTTCATCAATTTCAAAAGCATATGAATTTCAGTACGCACAATTTAAGCTTACATGGACCACAACCATAAACTCAATCCTTCCACTCCATGAATTAAAAGCACACATAAAAATTAGAAAAAGGAAACGAGGGCACCTGATTTTTCTTCGACGTCTGCACGAGCTCCTCGAGTTGTTCAACTCGGTCAGGTCAAGCCTCAGTGTAGAACTCATCTTGCCACTCTTTTACCTTTTCTATCATCAAAGCTCAAACACACTTATCATCACAGGATTCATCATTAATAAAATAGGAGAACTATAAGAAAAACTCAATTGACTATCTAATTGACTCCATACACTAGAAACACCACTGAACACTAGGCAAATTGAAAAAAATTGACACATCAAAACTGATTTAAGTTTCAACATACCTTAAAAAATCAACTCCCCTAGCAAACATTACAAAGAAAAGATTATACTCTTGGTGCTGCAATGAGGTAATAACATCACACCCCCCAAACTTAGTAAAAACGTAAGTTAAAACTAAGTTTGCAAGAGATGTAATTGTCGATTAGTAAGCACCTTAAATATAAAAATTTCTTACTCACACGAAAGAAATAAATTAATAAAACGGAAGGGCAAGCCCCTAACAGGCGCTCATGATTAACGTCGGAGAGTCACGACGGATGTAACCTTTATAGACTACTGGATCAGAGGACGGTCATCTCGCATCCTCACCTTCAAATACTTTCTTTCCCTTTTCTTGTCTACACTCAACACCTCACCTTTCTTGGTCACAAGTATATGATCATGGAAATTACCTTCCTCACATGGCTGTCTAGACTCCTCCTTGTCAATCTTCCACTCAAATTCAGAATCATCTGTCCTTTTAAAATCAAGATTAAATAAGTTAGAAATCACATCTATGCTCTTGCATGATTGAGTCTCCATGGGCATCTTTATTGCATGATCAAGCGAGAAAACCACATCTTCATTATCCATCTGCAGTCTAAGCTTCTCGGTTCTCAACCTCCTTGCTTTTTCCCATTTCTTCTCAAGTATAAGCTCAATATTATGCTCTTGGGATGGCTCTGGAGTGTTCTGGACAATAGGTGTAGCATTTGGTATCAAAACGGGCATTGAACTATGTTGCTCGACCTGATCGCGAGCTTTCGTTCACCATGCATTGTTTGACCTCCGTTCAACCAAGGTGGTCTGGTCGAATGGAAGAGTGCAAGTCGAACGACGCACCTAAATAAAACATCGTAATTTTATTTTTTTGAAATTTGCTCGACCTCCGTTCGACTTGGGTAGCATGGTCGAACGGAAGGCATCTGGTCGAGCAAACTGCCTTGTCGCGAGCTTTCAATATCATTGCGTTGCTCGACCTCCGTTCGACCATCAGGTCTGGTTGAACATATGTGGTTTGGTCGAGCAACTTCACTGTTTCTTTCTTTACCACTCACCAGCATCATCGGACCTTTGTACTGCGTCCCAGACCTCAATGTTATGGCATTATTCTCCAATGTTTGTGTCAATGATCCACATTCGCGGCCATCTGTCCCATAATCAAGGTAAGGTCCTTCAAATGCTTAGATAAATCTACATGATCAACATTCATGGTATCCTCAAGACGATCAACCCTTGCATCATTCTCAGCCATGTATCGATTGAACATATCTTCAACACTCCTCACTTTGTGCTGCTGCATACTAAGCCTCCTTAGTGTCAACTCTGTAATCTGCCTCTGCTGGGATTCTAGTAGCTTGTGGATGTTAGTTAAACTAGAGATGATCTCATCATCCCTATTCGGCTTTACCACTTGATGTTCAACTTGTGTCACCTTACCAAGTACATATGATCCTCTATCTCTTTCTGTAGACTAGTCACGTGAATTCATAGATATGTCTTCATATAACTTTTCTGCTTCAAGAGCTATCTTAGATAACAGCGCTCCTCCTGATGATGCATCAATAATAACATGCGACTCACAATCTAATCTATAGTAGAAGATACTTATGTATTCAGCCTTAGACATTCCATGTTGTGGGCACCTCCTGAGCATGCCTTTGAACCTATCCCACGCCTCATGAAATTTCTCACCCTGATTCATAACAAATTGGGTGATCTCTTGCTTCATTCTTAAGATCCTTGAGGGTGGCATATATCTCTCCAAGAACTTTTTCTGCAGTTGGTCCCATATAGTGCAATCGGTGGCATCAAGAGTTTCATACCAAGCTTCTGCCTTATCAATCAAAGAGAACTTGAATAGGGCGATCCACCTAGCATTATCATTAGCTCCAGCACCCTTCTGAGTTTTTACATAACCAAGAATTCATCGGAGATGCTGATATGGATCTTCAAAACAACCTCCAGAAAAGGGATTCTTTCCCACCATGTTAATAAGAGCGCGATGTATCTCAAAATCATCATCTTCCCCCTTGCTCCTATCAACCCCATGTTGCCATTCTCAAAGTTCGTGAAAATTTCATGTATGGCCATATTATCCAGATTCTGCCTTGCTCCGGCCATGTTTAGCTCAATGTGATATTCTCTCCTTTCCTTCAAGCTCAATATACTTTTTCTTTCCTTTCTTTTTTCTGTCGAGGTACCAGTTTCGGGCACTACCTCTAACATCTCGGGGTATCAATTTTGGGCACTACCAGTAAGCAACTTATTTTTTAGCTAATATTTTTTAGCTCATAATCACTTGTACAGCTCCAAATATTTTATTCCTTCCAAACTCCATGAAAATCAATCCACACACTTTGACAACATTTAATTCTCCACTAAATATAGGAATTTAAGGCTCGAATAGGATATCAAAGTGTCTATCTTTGTAGGTTGCCAAAGAAATAAGGTTTTTAGGCTCAACGAGCTAACTACGGATATATAATTATTTGGTAGAAAATTATTTGGCAAAGAGACGCATAAATTCAAGGATGGCCTAAAATCATCTCCCATCTACATGTAGTTTCAAGTAAGACAAGAGGCAAGTTTTAGAATACACACACAAGAATGATACTCTCCAGAAAAGAAATATTACGTGATTATGTACATGATCAATGAGGCTCAAAATCTCACATGGGTTTTTAACAAGGAACAGAGCACTTTTCATGGTAAGCAATATCCCACAAGTACACATAGAACTTCATACCACAACATAACTCAAGTACACTTCCTTCATCAATTTCAAGAGCATATGAATTTTAGCACAATTTAAACAATATAAGCTCCCATGGATCACCACCATAAACACAATTCATCACTCCTATAAATTAAAAGCACATATAAAAACTAGAATAAGGAAACGAGGGCACCTGATTTTATCTTTCAATGTACGCACGAGCTCCTCGAGTTGTTCAACTAGATCATCATGCCACTCTTTTACCTTCTTCTATCATCAAAACTCAACACACCTCATCATCACAAGATTCATCAATAATAAAATATGAGATACCAAAAGAAAGAATCAATTGACTATCTAATCGACTCCATACACCAGAAACACCACTGAACACTAGGCAAATTGCAAAAAAATCGACACGTCAAAACCGATAAAAGTTTCAAGATACCGCAAAATCAACAAGAACTTGATGCGCGTTTTCTTTAGATGCAAAATTAATCCCCAAGTATTAAGGATATCAGTTGCAGCTTAAGTAAGCGACCAAGTGATTATCGAACCCAAAGGATGGCATATTATCAATTTAATTATTTACTAATTAATTAAGACAAGTGTGGCAATATAGTTTTTAGAATTTAATTATAATCTACTAAATAATTAATTAAAATAAAAAATAAAATAAAATATCACTCGAAAAATACGAAAGTTGATCAAGTAGGAGAATAGGTAGCCCTAGGATAATCAAGTTTCACTCATTAATTTGCCTTCCGTGTGTTGATGTCCGACTCTGCCTTGTGGAATATGGACGCATCACTAATCCATGCATATATACTCTATAGACACAAGTAAACATGCGTGTAACACGTGTGAATAACCTCGGAGCAAGAGATATAATTCCACTCCCCTTTCTAGGTACTATCAGTATCAATTATTTCCCTGGCCAATTGGTACTCTAACCCGATATGATCTTCCTTTATAGGTACTATAAAATTATTCTCTTTATCCTACTTAATAACCCAAATTCAATTCAATTAATAAATATTCATATATGATAGTTCTAATGAAGCTTCGAAGTCCCCTCACTTAGAATCATAATATGGAATCCTGTTCAGCAGTGAACGCACTCAATCTACAACCAAGATATATATTCAGACTCTATATACCAATTGAAGATGCACAAAACGACCGTGAATATGGATTAAGAAAGCGTAATCAAATATAAAATAAATCCACAAGTAGTGTTATACGGAGTTTACACACGAAAGATCAATTAATTCATAAAACATTCACAACCCTAGTTCTACCAAAAAGGATCTAGCCCATGATGTTACGAAGAACAATCATGGGGGTTGGATAGATCTTACCCGAATGTCCAAAAAATACAAGATAAATTAGGAAACAAATAAAACCCCATATGTGGGCATCGTCGTGCCCTTCTCCGTCTTGAATTCTCCTCTTAGTTTTCCTCTTGATTGATGGATGGATGGAGGAAAGGATGTAGATGATAGTTGGGGGATGAACCCCCCTTGTGGGGTGTAGTATTATTATGGCCTCTCTAATCCAATATGATTCTATGATGTGATCTACACCCCCTTTTACACTTGTGAACTCTCCTTATAGGCATTGGATGGGCTTTTACTTGAGTCATACACCAAAATTGGTAAAAGAAACCTGAAACTACCAAAAATTGAACCAGCGATATTTTGTTAGACATGACCTTCTTGGTCGAGCAAGGCCTCCAAGTCGAGCAACTGGTCGAGCAGGCTCTCTATAAGTTTTTGGTCATTTTGCTCGAGTTTCCCTCTTCCGTTCGACCAAGACGACTCTGGTCGAACGGATCTCCTTTGGTCGAGCAAGCTTGCGCAGTCTCACCATTTCGCACATAATTTCCACATCCGACCTTTGATTTGAGTAATTCTTACGTTCACGAGATCCTCTCTTTCTTGGATTTCTATCCATATAAAGAACTCACAGAAATTCATTTGAATGTATAACAAGTCATTGAAAGTGGCACAGCCATTCTGTTCGACACAGCTTGCGCGACGTTACCACTTTGATCATAAATTTTTCATTTGGAATTCGATTGGGGTGTTCTGTACTCTAAAACGACCCTCTCCAACCATGTATCATACTTCCAATTCACAGCTCCACATGAACACAGAAAAATTACACAAAGTGGACGTGCGTTTCAGAGCATCCATGCACAAATTGCACCTTTTCTCCAACTTGGCACTTTTGATCATTTTTCCTCCTAAAACACAATAAAACACCTCAAGTGCACCTTTTTCTCTAATATATTGAATATAAGACACTTGTGCTAATATATAACAACAATACTCATTAAAAATGTGTTAGATTGGACACTAAAACACGCTTATTTTCACTCTCAACAAACCCCCAAACTTACCCGTTGCTCGCCCCGAGGCAACAAAATAAAGATAAAAATAGAGAGAGAGAGAGAGAGAGAGAGAGAGTAAGAAAATTAGCAAGGAAACAAGGACTATGACCTATACCCCATTCAAAATACAATTGTCATCAACTTAGGTCATGCAACTCTCATTATATGTAATAATCAATTCATAGCATTCAAATTAAGACAATTACCACCAATTCAAATGCTCCATTGACATGTTCTCATGGGAAGTATATATCACTCGAACTCAAGTGTAAAAGACGTATACTTATGGGTTATGGTGTTTACGCTCAGATTCAATTCAAGTGCATGCGTAACCATAAGCTTGCTAAACGTCTCAAACTCTCCACCACTTAAAGTATGATTCGACAATGGGATCAAAAAGGACTTTCATGAGGATGTAATGTTGGCTCTTTAGTAAGGGTAGGAAACATCTGGATAAAGTAACTCAATTAGTAGAGAATTAAAATCGGAGATCTTTTGTACTGCAGATTTTTACACTTCAAGGCTATCCAGCTTCATGCTCTTCTAATTTTCTTTTCTCTCATTTTTCTTCAAGCTCAACATTTTTTCCTTCTTTCCTTTTTTTTCCTTTCTTGAGGTACCAGTTTCGGGCACTACCTCTAACATCTCGGGTATTAGTTTTGGGCACTACCCCTCATCAACTTATTTTTAAGCTCATAATTACTTGTACAGCTCCAAATATTTTATTCCTTCCATACTCCATTAAAATCAACTTCACACACTTTGACAGAATTTAATTCTTTACTAAATATAGGAATTTAAGGCTCAAATAGGATATCAAAGTGGCTATCTTCGTAGGTTGCCAAAGAAATAAGGCTTTTAGGCTCAAAATGACTAACTATGGATAAACATCATTGGTAGGGAATTATTTGGCTAAGTGACTCATAAATTCAAGGATTGCCTAAAATCATCTCCCATTATCTAACGTAACATGCGGTCTCAAGTAAGACAAGAGGCAAGTTCTAGAATACACACAAGAACGATACTCACCAGAAAGAAATATCATTTGATTATGTACATGATCAACAAGACTCAAAATCTCACATGGGTTTTTAACAAGTAATAGAGTACTTTTCATGGTAAGCAATATCTAAAAAATACACATAGAACTTCATACCACAATATAACTCAAGTACACTTCCTTCATCAATTTCAAAAGCATATGAATTTTAGACATAATTTTAAAATATAAGCTCACATGATCACAACCATAAACTCAATCCTTCCACTCCATGAATTAAAAGCACACATAAAAATTAGAATAAGAAAATGAGGGCACCTGATTTATCTTCAACGTATGAACGAGCACCTCGAGTTGTTCATCTCGGTCAGGTCAAAGCCTCAGTTTACCTATTTCTATCATCAAAGCTCAAGCACACCTCATCATCACATGATTCATCATAATAAAATAGGAAAACTCTAAGAACGACTCAATTGACTCTATAATCGACTCACACACTAGGAACACCACTGAACACTAGGCAAATTGAAAAAAATCGACACATCAAAATCGATTAAAGTTTTAACATACCGCAAAAAATTAGCTCCCCTAGCAAACATTACAAAAAAAGATTATACTCTTGGTGCTTCAATAAGGTAAGAACATCACACCCCCAAACTTAGTAAAAACGTAAGTTGAAACTAAGTTTGTAAAGAGATGTAATTGTCGATTAGTAAGCACCTTAAATATAAAAATTTCTTACTCACACGAAAGAAATAAAGCAATAAAACGAAAGGGAAAGCCCACAACAGGCGCTCATGTTTAACGTCGGAGAGTCACGACGATTTAATATGTTAGAACTACTGGATAATAGGATGGTCTTCTCGCATCCTCACCTTCAAGTACTTTCTTTTCCTCTTCTTGTCTACACTCAGCACCTCACCTTTCTTGGTAATAAGTATATGATCCTTAAAATTTTCTTTCTCACATGGCTGTCTAGACACCTCCTTGACAATTTTCCACTTAAATTCAGAATCACCTGTCTTAGAAAAATCAAGATTAAACAAGTTAGAAACCACATCTATGCTCTTGCATGATTGAGTCTCCATGGGCATCTTCATTGCATGATCAAGAGAGAAAACCATATTTTCATTATCCATCTGCAGTCTAAGCTTCTCGGTTCTCAACCTCTTTGCTCTTTTCCACTTATTTTCTCTTATAAACTCAGTATTCTGCTTTGAGATTGTACCATAAGGTTCTGATCAACGGGTATAGCATTCGATATCAAAATGGGAATTGAACTGTGTTGCTCGACCTCTATTCGACTAAAAAGGACTAGTCGAGTAGATGTTGTTTGGTCGAGCAACCTGCCTGATCGCGAGCTTCCATTCACCATGTGTTGCTCGACCTCCGTTCGACTTGAGTAGTCTGGTCGAATGGATAGCGTTCGGTCGAGCTGGCTGCCTGATCGTGAGCTCTCATTCCCCAGGTATTGTTCGACTTTCGTTCGACCAAAATGGTCAGGTCGAACGAAAGAATGCAAGTCGTACGGTGCACCTGAAAACATAGCATCGTAATTCTATTTTTCCAAAGTTTGCTTGATCTCTGTTCGACTTGGGTAGCATGGTCTAATAGAAGGCATCTAGTCGAGCAAACTACCTTGTCACGAGCTTCTAATATCATTATATTGCTCTACCTCTGTTCGACCATCAGGTCTGGTCGAATAGACTTAGTTTGGTCGAGCAACTTCACTGTTCCTTTCTTTTCCACTCGCCGGCATCATCAGACCATCGTACTGCGTCACGAACCTCAATGTGATGGAATTATTCTCCCACGTTTGTGTCAATTAATTCACATTCGCAGCCATCTGCCCCATGATCGAAGTAAGGTCCTTCAACTGCTTAGATCTGCATGATCAACATTCATGGAAGCCTCAATGCGGTCAACTCTTGCATCATTCTCAGCCATATATCGATTGAAGGTATCTTCAACACTCTTCACTTCTTGCTACTTCATACTAGGCCCCCTTTAGTGTCAACTCGGTAATCTGCCTTTGCTGGGATTCTAGTAGTTTGTTGATGTTAGCTAAACTAGAGATGATGTCATCATCCCTATTCGGCTTCACCGTTTTATGTTCAACCTGCGCTACCTTACCAAGTATATAAGATCCTCTATCTCTCTCTACAGGCCAGTCATGTGAATTCATAGAGATGTCTTCAAACAACTTTTTTGCTTCAAGTGTTGTCTTAGATAACAACGCTTCTCCTGATGATGTATCAATAAAAACACGCAACTCACAATCCAATCCATAATAGAAGATACTTATGTACTGAGCCTTGGTCATTCTATGATTTGGATACCTCCTGAGCATATCTTTAAACCTGTCCCACACCTCATAGAACTTCTTATCCTGATTCATCACAAATTGAGTGATGTCTTGCCTCATTCTTAAGATCCTTGAGGGTGGCATGTATCTCTCTAAGAACTTCTGTTGTAGTTGGTCCCATGTAGTGCAATATGTGGCATCAAGAGTCTCATACCAAGCTTCCGCCTTATCTATCAAAGAGACCTTGAATAGGGCAATCCGCCTAGCATTATCATTAGCTCCAGCTCTCTTTTGAGTGTTTGCATAACCAAGAAATCTTTGGAGATGCTGATATGGATCTTCAAAACAACCTCCAAAAAAGGAATTCTTCTCTACCATGTTAATAAGAGCGGGATGTATCTCAAAATCATCATCTTCCCCCCTTGCTCCTATCAACCCCATGTTGCCAATCCAATAGTTCGTGAAAATTTCACGTATGGCAACATTATCCGAATTCTGCCTTGCTCCGGTCATGTTTAGCTATTTGTGTTATTCTTCCTTTAATTCCTCTCATTTTCTTAGCGCACAAGTGCCTCAGAAAAATTCAAGGTTAGATAAAAATAAATAATCACAAATAAAAGTCTTAATCAACTAGAAATAATAAATTAATAATAACAGTCTTCCCCAGCAACGGCGCCAAGAACTTGATGCACGTTTTCTTTGCACGCAAAATTAATCCCCAAGTATTAAGGATATCAGTTGCAGCTTAAGCAAGCGACCAAGTAATTATCGAACCCAAAGGACGGCGTATTATCAATTTAATTATTTACTAATTAATTAAGACAAGTGTGGCAATATAGTTTTTGGAATTTAATTATAATCTACTAAATAATTAATTAAAATAACAAATAAAATAAATATCACTCGAAAAATATGAAAGTGGATCAAGTAGGAGAATAGGTAGCCTTAGGATAATCCAGTTTCACTCATTAATTTGCCTTCCATGTGTTGATGTCCGACTCTGCCTTGTGGAATATGGACGCATCATTAAACCATGCATATCTACTCTATAGACACAAGTAAACATGCGTGTAACACGTGTGAATAACCTCAGAGCAAGAGATATAATTCCACCCCCTTTCTATGTACTATCAGTATCAATTATTTCCCTGGCCAATTGGTACTCTAACCCAATATGATCTCCTTTTATAGGTAATATAAAATTATCCTCTTTATCTAACTTAATAATCCAAATTCAATTTAATTAATAAGTATTCATATATGATAGTTCTAATGAAACTTCGGAGTCCCCTCACTTAGAATCATAACATGGAATCATGTTCAGTGGTGAACGCACTCAATCTACAACCAAGATATATATATTCAGACTCTATATACCAATTGAAGATGCACAAAACGACCGTGAATATAGATTAAGAAAGCATAGTCATATATAAAATAAATCCATAAGTAGTGTTGTATGGAGTTTACATACGAAAGATCAATTAATTCATAAAACCTTCACAACCTTAGTTCTACCAAAAAGGCACTAGCCCATGATGTTACGAAGAACAATCATGTGGGTTGAATAGATCTTACCCGGATGTGCGAAAAATACAAGATAAATTAGGAAACGAATAAAACCCTAGATGTGGGCATCGTCGCATCCTTCTCCATCTTGAATTCTCCTCTTGATTCTCCTCTTGATTCCACAAACGAACCTTCAAAGTGATGGATGGATGGAAGAAAGGATGTGGATGATGGTTCGAGGATGAACCCCCCTTGTGGGGTGTAGTATTATTGTGGCCTCTCTAATCCAATATGATTCTATGATGTAATCTACACCCTTTTTTACACTTGTGAGGTCTCCTTATAGGCCTTGGATGGGCTTTTACTTGAGATATACGCCAAATTTGGTATAAGAAACCCGAAACTACCAAAAATAGATATAACGATATTTTGTTAGACTTGACCTTCTTGGTCGAGCAAGGCCTCCAAGTCGAGCAACTGGTCGAGCAGGCTCTTTGTAAGTTTTTTGTCATTTTGCTCGAGTTTTCCTCTTCCGTTCGACCAAGACGATTCTGGTCGAACGGATATCCTTTGGTCGAGCAAGCTTGCGTAGTCTACCCGTTTCGCTCATAACTTTCACATCCAACCTTTGATTTGAGTAATTCTTACGTTCACGCGATTCTCTCTACCTTGGCTTTCTATTAATATAAAGAACTCATAGAAATTCCAACATTTGAATGTATAACAAGTCATTGAAAGTGGCATAATCGTTCTATTTGACGCAGCTTGCACGACGTCAACACTTTGATCATAACTTTTTCGTTTGGAATCCGATTGGGGTGTTCTTTATGCCAAAATGACCCTCTCTTCACCTCAAGTGCACTTTTTTCTCTAATATATTGAATATAAGACACTTGTGCTAATATATAATAACAATACTCATCAAAAAGGTGTTAAATTGGACACTAAAATACGCTTATTTTCACTCTCAACATTGGCTCACTATAGAATTTGGACGCGCAGGGAAACCTGGAGGTGAGCTTGCATCTAGTTGGGGTTGAACTGCACCCTGAGGCTCTGTCTGATCTGCAGGACCGCCGCTTGGCTCTGCTTGGTCACCCCATAAACCTGGCTCGGCTTGAACTGGTTTCGATCTAGTGGTCGAGCGCCCTTGCTCTTCCTTTGTTTTATCTTGCATTATTTCTGGACCCTCGTACTGTTTCCTAGACCTCAAAGTGATCACTTTTGCACTCTACTTCGGGTTGATTTATGTATCTGAAGGAAACTTCCCTTTCTGAAATTGCTGCTGCTGCTGATTCACAGTGGTGGAGATCTGGCCCATAGTATATGTCAGATTCTGCAACTGTTTGTTCACTTCCTCATTTTGTTTTGTCGTATTGGAGTCCATGAGTACTATGCAGTTATTGATCTTGTTGATGTCAGCATCATTCTTCTGCATGTATTTTGGCAACACATCATCAATACTGAGCTTCCCTTCTTCAGTCTTAGCTCCATGATCAAAATTAGGAGGATATGGAATTGCATTATTCGGATTCGAATAAGCAAAGTTCTCATGCTTCTTTTAATTCTGCCATCCTCCTTGATTGCTAGGACCTCTCCATTGGTTATTCCTTTGGTTGGAATTCCCTTGAGGGTATTTGTTTCCTTGCCAATTTTGAGGTGCTCTTGAACCCTGGAGACTCTACCCCATAGCCCAATTTGCGTCCTCAACCCCTTGAATGTTCATCACCACATCATCACTTACAGGCCCTTGGTTGCCTCCCCCCACTATTACCTGATATCAGAGTAACCAGGTGTTTGTTCATTTGTTCCAATTGAGAGACAACTTTATCATTCTTATTTGCTTCAGAAAACTTCTATTCAACCTTTGCAACCTTTCTAAGTATATAAGTCCCTCTAATCCATTCAGATGGTCAATCCTTAGAGTTCATAGAGATATCATCGAACAACTTCTCTATGACATTTGATGTTTGTCAAAGATTGTTCCTCCAGCAGAAGCATCAACTAACACTCTTGATTCATTGTCGAGGCCATTGTAAAAGACGCTGATGAGCTGAGACTTTTGAATCCATGCTGTGGACATTTCCTCAACGCATCAGTAAATCTTTCCCAAGCCTCTCCAAATAATTCATCTCTCCTCTGCTTGAACTGATTGATTTTTTGCTTCAGTGCAAGAATCTTACCAGGTGGCATAAAATGATCAACAAACAGCTGTTGCAACTCAGTCCAATTAGAGTAACTATTTCCTGTCAATTTGTCATACTACTCCCTCGCCTTGTCAACCAAAGAAAACTGAAAAAGCCTTATTTTTTTCCATCTGTCATTAGTAGCATCAGCGGCTTTCACTGTATCCATGTAGCTATTGAAGGGCTTCAGATGTCCATATGGTTCATCAAAAACACCTCTGGTGAAGGGGTTTTTCTCCACCATGTTAATCAGGGCTGGCCTTATGTCATTCGCTTCATTAGCTTGAATGGCCTCAACTACGCGTGATCCTCCTAAGTTGGTAGACTTGAACGTCTCCCTGATGACGATGTCATCTTCATGAGTTCTATCTCCCATTACTGCTATTTCTTCTTCTGTTTCTGATTAAGCCTCTTCTGGGATAACCTGATTATCAATCTGCTTTTCTTCCTCCTCTACAACTGCTTTAGGCTTCGGTGTATCCGCTTTCTTCTTCGGAATAGGTACCTTAGCAGCCTTAGGAGGTGCTTTGAGATTCTTTGCTGCTCCTCTCCTTTTCCTAGCAGAAGCTTCAATTTCCGGATCAAATTCGAGATCTTTCGCTCCCGTCTTCGACCTAGTGTGCATGCAACTTCAAGAAAAATTCAAGGTAAAGACAATTAAATCTCAACAAAAATATTTTAATTAAATAAGTAATAAAAGCAAATAAATAATTAAAACTGTCCCCGATAGCACGACACCGTAAACTTGATAGATATATTTTGCGCACTTCAATCAAATCCCCAAGTATAGAGATTTCAATTGCAGAGGCAAGTACCCCAGTTAAAAATCATTCCCACTGAGACAGTTAATTATCTGTTTTACTATAAATTACTATTCAACTAGAATTAATGTAACCAATATTCTAAGATTTCAATTAATTAATAACTAAAGAATTGAAATAACAAGTAACTTAATAAATAAAAGTAATGAAGAATTTTTCTAGATTGAATTAAGAGAGAAACAACATCTCTAAGGTATCAGGTGTTGTGCAATTGATTTGTGTCCTAGACATCCTATTGTTCATTCATGATATTCCAATGGAAATACATCACAAAGCTCTATTAACCGACCAAATATGATTCGATTTCAAGTTAATAGTATAACTCAATTTATATCAAAAGATGCATGATTAATCTTGAACCTCCTTCCTAGATACTAATACTGCAAACTTAAAGAACCTCCGGATGACCAGTTTGACTAACATATATTCTATGAAAATACTACTCAATCTTATTCACTTCCTACTTGAATTCTTAATTGCATTGTTCCACTAAGAAAATCAAGTATCTTATTTACCAACTCTTGGAATTATCATGTTCACGGGCAAACTACAATAATTCCTAGCAAATAGACAATATAAATTATACGTGCACACAAGCTAACACAACATACCAAGCATCATGGGCAACATCAATAATATATTGTAAAGACGTTACACACATATAAACAAAGCCTTAATCAAACAAGTAAATAAGATTGTCAATAGCATGAATTAACAACAGTTGTCTAGTTTTCCAAATCAACTATCCTAACATTCAATCCTTAGAACTGTGTAAAAGTTTTAGCCCATGAGGTTACACACAACCCTCATGGATGACAATTTCATAACAAAATCAACAAAAAAAAACATAAAGAAAAGATACAAAACTCTAGTGTCACATGGTTTATGTTCCTTCCCCGTCTCTCCGATTGGATTGCCTCTCTCAATCGCACTTGAATCCTCCTCCGGACCGATGGGATGGATGAATGAATGGTCTGATATGAGTGAGTGGATGAATGGATTGTTCGTGAAGTGATTCACGATCTGTCTCTGTTGGTCAATGATCGATTCTGTTCTTCAATGATCGGTTCTGTTCTTCAAAGTGACTTATCCCTTTTATATCTTGGGCCACGAAACTGATTCCCTTGGGATATTTTCACACGTTTTCATGTACTGGAAGGTGAAAATTCTAATTTTTGGGCTAAACTGACACAACACGAGTTGGGATACCCAACTCGAGTTGTCAACGCGCATTCATGTCTGCAACTCCATTTATGGTGTTGCCTTGAATTGCAACTCGTGTCACCCTAACACGACTGTGCTATCAAGCCGTGCACTCGCCTATCAAGTCGTGTCGCGGTGCTCTAAAACTGGACAAGCCACGGATCCTAACACGAGTCGTGCTACAAGTCGTGTAACAACTTGCCAACTCGTGTTGGCTCTCTGAACAAATCCCAACTCTGCTCTGCCTCACTCGACTTGTTACACGGCTTGGGACAGATGCAACACGACTCGTGTTGTAAGTCGTGTTGCTCATGACAAGTCATGTTACACGTCTATATATTTTGACCTCCTACGGCATCCAACACGACTAGAGTTGCTAAGTCGTGTTAACTCTTGCAACTCGAGTAAGCCCATTTTTTTACTCATTTCTTGCTCGTCTTCGGTTCTGCTTTATTTTAGTCTGTTTTAACATTCAAAACTCAACAAAACACCTTACTAGCACCATAATAATGCAAAATATGTAAACCACACAATTTTACACAAAAATATGGCCTTATTCTAACAAAAACAGTGTATTGTGAGACCAAAAAGATGTAAATTTCCACTCTCATCAACCCTCCTTGAAGCAATTCGACCCCCGATAAGGAGAACTCCTGTTCGAGTAGATTGTTAGGCTGCCGAACGAACCAACTTAGTAAGGCATCTAGGCAAACTCTAAAATCCAGGCCAAACAACGTCATCAGGTGTGCCAAGAACACTGAATATCCTATTGATCTCTTCCTCTTCGGACCACCTCCCTCCGAACAGCATCTCTTTCAACACTAGCTCTGCCATTACACACCCAACCGACCACATGTCTACTGCACATGAATACGTCTCCAATCCCAAAGTAGCTTAGGAGCTCTATAACATGGTGTGCCTACACACCCGAATGAGGTCCAGAAGTGGCACGACAACCCGAAATCACAGATCTTCAACCTTCCTTGGTGGTTGATCAGATGTTTGATGGCTTTAATTATCTGTGCATGATGAGATTCTTGTGCAGAAATTCGACTCCCTCCCGCAGGAGTTGATGAACTTGAATTCGTTGGATTTCAACTTCTTTGATAGGACTTTCATGTATCTGTGGAGATCGTTCTCCAAGTACTCCATGCTCCATGATCTACGCCATGATAACGTAGACTCCATTATAGAGAACACGTAGACTCCAAGCGATGATTTGGATAAACCATCGAACTCCTCCTTCATCCCAACAATCTCTCCAGTTATGCTCCCTGACTGATCACGCCTAGACTCTCGTAGTCGTCCACACTCCCATATCCGGGAATCACATCCCTACCCCTCCCCTCATAAAACAATCGAAAGTCGGAAAATTTTTGGGCTCGAATTGAATTTAGGGTTAACGTTTTCTTCCAATTTCCTCTCTTCTGAAGTTGTACAGTCGTCAGTTCATCGAAATCAGTTATTCCATCATCGAAACCACCCTTCTTCGTAGGATTAATAAGTTGAATCGGTGGTGATTTAGATCTACATGCCTTCTTATAATCCCTCTTAAATTGAGAGGCGGTTCTCTTCTGTGCTATAATCGCCATTTTTGAAATGATTCAAGAAAAGAAACAGATAAATTATTTGATTTTATAAAACCCCGATAAATTCTCTACCGCCGCCAATAATTCAAATATTTTTATATTATGACATAATAATTACGCGTTTAGTTTATAAAACCCCGGTTTAGGGTTGGCCCATAATAATTGGGCCTGAGACTCAACATTCCAGCCCAATTAACTACTTGGATAGGGTCAGATTGACCTGATAATTTGGGCTAAAATATGAATAACTCATTCCAGTTTTTACTTACCGCATAGCCCAATACTTGTTTTTACTCATAGTACCTTCCAGCCCAATACCTTTCTCGGCCTTCTGGCTAAGATCATCTGTTCTTATCAGTCCAATACTTGTTTGTTCTTATATACAAGCAAAGGAGAAATTGAGTGGAAAAAAAAAGTACGATGAATAGATAACAAGAAGCATGTTTTTAGAGCCTGCACAAGACTTGTCTTCTATGATAAAATTGTGTTTTAAAAGGGTTCAAAATATTTAAGAGGCGTAAATTACAAATTTATAATAATTAATAATTTTTTTATATTTAAAATATTAAATTGAAGAATATATTAGAGCTTTGGCAGAATCTTGTGTGAACCGTCTCACGTAAACCCTTACATGAGATGGATGAAAAGTGATAACTTTCATAACAAAAAGCGATACTAAATTAATAAAAAGTCATACAAATTCATGAACAATTTATAGAGTAAATGAAAAATGATACCATTTATAACGAGAGTGACAATATTTTATAGTGAAAGTGATAACTATTTTAAAACATATAAAATTGTCTCACGGCCTCACGCAAGACCTTACCCTTGATATTTAGGTTTTGGGGTTTAATTATCTGTCCAATTATTAAATTAAAAAATAAGTTAAATCTATCTAAATCTAAATACCTCTTCACAAATAAATAAATAAATAAAAATTAAGCCCTCTTATGTCAATCATATACATTAATTAGGGTAAATCTTGCATGAGACCGTCTCATGTGAGACCATTTTATACCTTTTAAAATTGTTATCACTTTCGCTATAAAGCAATATCACTTTCGCGTTATCACTTTTCAATTATATACTATAAATTATTCATGAAATAACATTATCACTTTTTCTTAATTTATTATCACTTTTTATTGTAAAAATTATCACTTTTTAACCGTCTCACGTAAATCCTTACGTGAGATGGTCTCACACAAGTCTTTTTCTATTAATTAATAAAAAAAAACTATAAATAAGGGGCCAGCTATCGCACTCTCGAAATAATTAAAGTACCCCATTAATATTTAAATTAAAATATTTTTTATTAATAAAACTTATTTACCCATATAAAAACTTATATGATTAATTCCTCATTATTCATACCCCATATTTTAGACTTACTCTATTTTTCTTTAAATTTTTATTTTAATCAATTGTGATTCCATGTAAAGGAAGGCATGGATTCCATTCAATTCCAATGAATATGAACTTAACTTGTGATACGGCCAAGGAAATAGAGCCCAACATTGTGGCCCAATGAATGACAACAAGATAACATATGAATTCAATATATTGAAAATTTACCACTTTTAGTCTTATAGGACACACTTTCTCTTCAAAATAATCCCAATGTTTTCTATTTTAGTCCCAAACAATTTTTTCTTTACAGACTTGGTCCCATAAAACTTTAACCTTGCATATTTAGTCCAATTCAGTTGCACTATTGATCCCAAAAATTTTAATTCATTTTTTATTTTATGTTTATTTATTTATTTTATTAATATTATTATTTTGAACATGTATTTTTTAAAAAATAAAAATTTAGTAACATTAAAAATAAAAATAAAAATAATACTAAATGAATAAATAAATAAATAAAATATGAATCGAAATTCTTGGAACTAATAGTGTAATTGTATATTCATATTTTATTTATTTATTTATTTATTTATTATTATTATTATTTTGAACATGTTTTTTAAGTAATAAAAATTTGATAACAATAAAAATAAAAAATAAGTAAATAAATAAAATATAAAACTTTTTGGATCAATAATACAGTTGTATGAGATTAAATATGCAAGTTTAAAGTTTTATGGGACCAAGTTTGCAAAGAAATAATCATTAAATAATAATAATAAATAAATAAATAAATAAATAAAATATAAATTTAAATTGGGAGGATTACTACTAGGTACACAAAAAAATCCTAAATTACTATGAGATACAAACATACAAAAGTATTACTACTAGGTACAAAAATATATAGTGATATTCCAATATTACCCCTATTAATGTGCTGCACATAAATATTGTGTACAACAAAAGTTCATGTGCAGCAAAGTGTGTGCAGCAAAAAAAGTGTGTGCAGGAAAAAAAAAGTGTGTGCAGCAAAAAAATGTGGTGGTCCGGCGGCGGCGGTCCGGCAGCTTTTCCGGCGGCGGCAGTTTTTCCGGCGACCCGTTTTTTTTTTTTCTTTTTTTTTTTGGACGAACAGTTTTTCTGGCGACCGGCTGCCGGAGCTCCGGCGGCGGCGGCGCGGCAGCTTTCCGGCGACCAGTTTTTTTTTTTTTTTTTTTTTTTTTTTTTTTTTTTTTTTCTGACAAACAGATTTTCCGGCGATCGGCCGCCGGAGCTCCGCCGGCGGCGGCGGTCCGGCAGCGGCAGCGGTGTCCGGTGGTGGGTGGAGGTTGGGGTTAGTGTTTTAAAGGTATATGGGTTTAGGGGTATATTTGGTATTTTACTTTAATATTTTGTATTAAATAATAATTATTTTAAATCAATGTATCTAGTAGTAATTAGGGGTACAAAGTGTGTACCTATCAGTAATTATTTCATTTAAATTCTTGGAATCAGTAATATAACTATATATTCATATTTTATTTTATTTATTTATTTATTTTAATATTACCAAATAATTATTATATTAAAAAAAAGGCATGTTATATTTTATTTATTATTATTATTTGTTGAACATGCCTTTTTATAATATAATAATTATTTGGTAATATTAAAATAAATAAATAAAATAAAAATGAATGTAAATTTTTGGGATCAATAATGAAGGTATATAGGATTAAATATGCAAAGGTGAAGTCTTATGGGATCAAAATCTTTTTTTTTAATGTTATCCAATTTTTATTGCTTTAAAAAAATATGATCAAAATAATAATAATAAATATTAATAATAGTAATAAATAAATAAATAAATAAAATATGAATGTACAATTATACTATTGGTTCCAAGAATTTCGATTCATATTTTATTTTATTTATTTTGTTTACTCATTTAATTTTTCTTATTTTTATTTTTTACCTTAAAAAAAGACATGTTCAAAATAATAATAATAATTATAAAATAAATAAATAAATAAATAAACATAAAATAAAATATGAATTTAAATTCTTGGGACCACTAATGCAAGTGAATGTGACTAAATATGTAATGTTAAAGTATTATGGGACAAAGCCTGCAAAGAAAAAATCGTTTGAGACTAAAAGAGAAAGTATTGATACCATTTTGAAGATGAAGTGTATCCTGTGAGACCAAAAGTGTTAATTTCTCTCAATAGATTCATTACTTCTTTTGTTTGTTTCTTCCTTTCAAAATTTTAAGAAACAAAGAAAAGAAAAAGGAAATGACGATTGCACTTTTTTTTTTGTTGTCTGTATGATCTCTTCAAGGAGAAGATCAACCGTGTCCTACGACTGGTTCACGAACTTCAGCCCCAAGTTGGTTGGGGTATAATTAAAAATTAAATTATAACTAAAGGTCAAAATTGTCTTTATTGGATGTATATTCAGTAATATACCCATGTTGTCCACTTCATTTTTTTTTTCTGGACAGAGTAATAATTGTCCACTTAATTACTCTTTCGTAAATAATTAGTAGAAAAAACTGACAATATTTTTAATAAAAAAAAATACTCCTCCCTCCGTCTAATAATATTTTTCCCACTTTCTTCATTTGTTTATCCCACAAAACTTTTCATACCCCAAAAAAGGAAACACCACTTAATTCAACAACCTCAAAAGTTACTTTAATTTCAAATTTGTCACTCCTTTTTTCACACACATATAATTACTTTATACTTTTTATTACCTAAAAATACTACAATACCCTACAAAGTAAATAAAGTTGGTCAAAAAGTGCAACTTTTCTTAAACAACGTGAAACAGTAAACGTGAAAAGTTTTTCGGGATGGAGGGAGTAACATTTAAATAAGGAAATGTGTGCAAAAAGTGATAACATTTTTAACATAATATGATATAACTTGTGTAAAGAAAATGTGTTGATAAATAATTTGTAATCTAGATAAAAAGTGATAATATTTTTAATAAAAAACTGAGATACTCTCTTGTGATATGGGTGTGAGACGGATCGATACATCACTAAAGTATATTTATATTACAGATAAATTATGCTTATTTGTAGTTAAAGTATGTTAATAATAAATCATATTATAACATGTTGTTAAAACCATAACAACCATACTTTAATACATAATCAAGCATACTTTAGAAAATATACTTTAACAACTATTAAACATACTTTATCTATACAATAAGCATACTTTAGTGATGAGTCGACCCGTCTCACACCCGTTTCATAAATAATTCGTCTCACAAGAAACTTTGTCTAAAAAGTTATACTGATAAAAGAAAAGTGATAATCGCTCAATCGAACTTTTTTATGAATAATTTATTTGGAGATTAAAAAGTGATAAATTTTTAAATAAAAAATTACATTCAATCAATAAAAAATAATAACAAACAATTCAATCATGAATATTTAACAGGAAAAAGTGATAACATTTTTAATTAAGAGTGATGACTGATTAATAAAAGTGATAATCATATAATCGAAAGGTAAAAACTTGTGTGTATCGGGCGCACGGGGGCACACTCCGTGCGCCTTTAGAATTTTGCATTAAATTGTATACCCTTTAGTATAAAGATGTGTACCCTTTATTTTTTGAAGAAAAATAAAAAATATTAATGAAAAATGTATACCCTTTAGAACAAAATGGTGTACCCTTATTAATTAAAGTGTATACCCTTTAGAACAAAATAATGCACCCTTACCCATAATACTAAATTCTAAAGGCGCACGGTGTGTCCCTGGGGACACGACCAACTCTAATCAAAATATATTATGAGTAGTTCGTAAACAAATAAAAGTTATACCATTTTATATAAATAAAAGTAATATCAAATTATGAATGAGTGATATTAAAAAAATATACATATTACTTTTAATAATTAAAGATAATTAATACTCCCTCCGTCCCCTAAAAAAGTTCACAGTTACTGTAGATACGGTGTTTAAGAAAAAGTTGCTTTTTGGGGGTTGTTTGGTATTTTTAGGTAATAAATAAATTATAAAGTAAGTTATGTGAGTTGTAAAGGGGTGGCAATTTTGAAATTAAAATGTATTGTGGGGTCATTGATTTGTGTGTATTTCCTTATTTTTGGGTGTAAACTTATTTATGGGACCAACAAAAATAAAAAGTGTGAATTTGTTTATGCGACGGAGGGAGTACTACAATAATCTATTTTTAAAAAAATACCGTAAAGATATTAATCAAGAGAATTGCAAATAGGGAAGTGTATGCACCCGCATCCCCGCCCGCCAGTTTATTCCATATAAATGGATAATATGTCTCACGGAATGAGATTCGTGAGACGGTCTCGCACAAGACTCAACTATAATATTTTAATGTGTATTGAAGTGAGTGAAATAATATTTTAATTTATAGTGGATAATTGTATTTGTGTAATATTGAGGGC
This sequence comes from Pogostemon cablin, assembly GCA_023678885.1. Taxonomy (NCBI): domain Eukaryota; kingdom Viridiplantae; phylum Streptophyta; class Magnoliopsida; order Lamiales; family Lamiaceae; genus Pogostemon; species Pogostemon cablin. Next base: position 16,766,861 of record CM042963.1, read on the forward strand.
CCATGGAAATATTTAAATATTTTGGGTGGATCCTAGTTACTATAAAGGGAAGTGTAACCCTTTTTATGGAACACTCAAAATGGAAATGTGTAAACGTTATCGTGGGACGGAGAGAGTACGAATTAAAATATAATATTTTTAATCTACTTTACATTAAATTAGTATATTCTTTAATCTCCAGAAAAAAAAAAAGACAAATAATTGCTTGCGTGAGACAGATAAAAAGTGATAATTTTTATAATAAAAAATAATAATACTATTTCATGAACTAACTTATAGTATAATAAAAAGTAATAATATTTTATAGTGAAAGTGATAATTAATTACGAAGAGATAATAATTTATAGCGAAAGTGATAACTAATTACAGAAGAGTTAGTCTGGTGTGAATTAAATTAACATGTAAACCATATTTTTGCAAAATTACTCTTTGAAAGTAATTTTATTTATTCAGAAGAGTAATAGTTAATCTCTCTAAAGAATCATTTTCATGTACTAAAGAGTAATAAAAAAATCAGGAGTTACGATAATTTGAAAAATAATTTTTTTATTTAAAAAGAGTAATAATTTATGTAATAGGATCTAACGGATTGGGCCCCCAAAAGAAGAACATGGACTGCGTCTAAATTGGCCTAGTGGAAATACACTCTACTTCACGTTTTTAGGTCCAATATCACGAGTTCCCAATGAAAGGGCGGCCGAGCGCGTCTACTCCACTCTCTTGGCAGGGAAGAGTCAGTCGCCTTGCCCACTTGGCTACTTGCACCTCCTAACTTGAGAGATATGCAGATATCCCCTAGGATTCAAACATAGGAGATATCCTAAAACAAATCGTAAAAATAGCCGCATGAGGCTATAACATTTAATGTTACAGTGTATGCATTTATTGTGATGTGGCTTGACGATATATCCGGAGATTTGGATGACGTCGGACCACTCAATATGTAGGGCATGCCCCTAACAAATAAAACACACAATATTCACCTCCACAAGGCTCAAGATCGCCTGGAGAGAACCGATGAGCACTCTTCCTCTCTCTACTAAATCATTATGTTATATTAGTACGAATAATCTCCCTATCATCCCTAAACAACCACATTATTCCATCATTAACGGAGGATAAAATTCGGCTATCTATATTTGGGGCTAGAGGAAGGGCAGCCGCCTCCTTGGCAAGGGCATTTTTAGTGCTGTTATCTCGGCTTGATCTAAATGACGATCGGTCGAGAAGAGACCATCCCAGCAAGGCAGGTGAGACAATCAGCCAACATCATGAGGCGCCGAACCCTTCTCGGATAGTTGAAAAGAAGATCCCATCTCGTGAGATTAGCTCGGAGAAAGATGATACTGAGATCGACTTCCATAAAAAAATACTTCGACCTTCTCAGAAGGTGACGGGAAAATGGCCGACTGGACCAAAAAGTGCCAGTCAAAGGCTAAGCTTCGACCATGAGGAGGACGCAACCGAACAAACACATGAGTGTCAACACGACTGGACTCTGCCTCGAAAGCCAGTGCACGAATGGATTGGCCCAAAGAGTGCCCACAATGAGCTGTGAAAAGCCTAGAAGGTGGTAGACGAAGGACGCAAATGGAGGCAGATGGCTTCTCGAGCAACTCCACGGCCAGTACAGCCTCCGCACATACAATCGGGCGCATGAGCATAAAAGACCATCTCAGCCCTGATCCAATCAAGTCCCGTTGAGAGCAAATGGGAGAAAGTGTAAGGGAGGACCCTTTAGCCCAGTTTAGACGGCAACATAATTCAAAATTGAAGGCCTTGAGGAGGCATCTCGATGAGATGGAGAGAAAAAACAATGATGGGCCGCATAACATCCCCGACCCAGAATTCGAGAGAACCCCATTCACCCATTGAATCATTGCGGCAACCACCCTGAAGAAGATTCGAATCTCCCAGATCCCTCAATATGCTGGTGACTCTAATTCGACCACGCATCTCAACAAGTACGTGGGGTGGATGCTGGCGTAAGGGAGTTTAGAGGAGGACCGGTGCAAGGTTCTCCCTGACGCTGGGAGACAAGGAGCATTCATGGTTCGAATCACTTTCGAGCAACTCGGTCGACTCGTGGGCACAACTCGCTACGTCCTTCTCGTCCCACTTCGCCTAGCTTGGGTAGGGGAAGGAGCCAAAATAGAACTTGACTTGCCTACGACAGGGATCAAAGAAGTCGCTCAAAGATTTCATGAAGAGATTTAATGAGCAGTGTGAAAACACGGAAGAAATCTCGGATGAAACATCAACTATCTTGACGGCAGCAGCTTTGCTCCCGGGGTCCCCGATGTGGACGAGTTGCTAGCAAAGTTACTGATAAACTATGCGTCCTTCATGGCCACGGCATAAGCCTTCATCCACAACGAAGAAATACTTGAAGAATACAAAAAATCCAAAGGTGACAGTAAGGAAAGCGATAAAAAGAAAAAGAAAGGAGACAAGGACTATAAAACTCCATCCTCGATCAAACCATTTTCGTAGGATGATCAGGTAAAAGAAATGACCTAGGTGCTTGAGTTGACTCCCGAGGAGATATTCAACAAAATACAGGATACCAATTTACTGAGTTCCCCACCAAAAATACCAGCGGACCCGACTAAGCTGAACAAAAAGAAATTCTGCAAGTATCACAAATCCATCGATCACGACACAACAATTTTTGGGATCTGTTAGTAGAGCTAATAAAGCTGTTTGAGGACGAAAAGCTGGACAGACTAGTGATAGGCCCAAAGCGGAGAAGGGAGCTGCCCCCTGCGCTGAACTAGTGGCCAAAGGGACCTGCTGACCCACAAGGACAGGATGATCCAGGCAAGTGTCTACCTTCACCACCTCGAGAAGTGTATATGATGGAGGAAAATTACATAGGGACGTCTCAGGCCTTGACCACTCAGTCCCGTAGGAAATGAAAAGCCAAACTCCAAGGTTCGACAGGTTCTAGTACGTATTGATGGTGAGCACCTGACCGTCCATTCACGAAGCTGACATATTCTTTACCAAAGAAAACCTTGCCGAGGTATGAACCCTACACAACGACTCGCTGGTCGTTTCTGCCATACTCTCGGGAGTCAGAGTGTACCGATGCCTGATTGACACGGACGCCTACACGAATATAATATTCAAAAGGGCGTTCGAGGCCATCGGGGGACCAGCCCACAACAAAGTCTCTTCGTGCGTCGATGAAATACGAGGGTTCGGTAACACCATCACTACCTTCCTAATGTAAGCTGACCTATCGGTCCAGCTGACGGACGAGAAAAGAGCGGTAAGGGCTCAACACACTTTCAAATTTAAGATAGTCAACTTTCCGTCTCCCTACAATTGCATTCTGGGAAGAACATTCATACATTAATTCAGTTCTGTCCCTTTCATGCTCTATCAATGCTTGAATTTCATAACCACCGACGGTAGAGTCGGCACCGTCAGAGGTAGCCAGAGGAAAGCGAGGGAGTGTTCATTCATCGAAAAAGGAGAAGGACTCAATTACCACGACCCGCATTTTCAGTTGTTAGTGGTAGATGATGGACGAGGCAATGAAGCCTCCCTTGCTGTTAACCCACCTCCAGAGGACCTGGAGCCAGAGAACGCTTGGAGGTTCTGACCTTTTGGCGATAAGGAAATCAATTTACCCTCAATTACCGATGAGGATCCAAGATCTGAAAAGAAAAGAAAAAGAGGGGTGATAGGCTTTTTCTGTGCACTATAATTAAATCCTCAAGTATAAGGATGTCAATTGTAGTAGCAAGTACCCAAGTTAAATTATCGATCCCGCTAAGACAGTTAATTATTTATTTACTATGAATTACTAATTAATCAGAATTGAGTAACCAATATTCAGAGTATTGTAGTGAATTAATTACCTAAATTACTGAAATATAAATAACTAAATTAATTAAAAGGCAATAAAAATAAAAGCAAGTTTCTAATCAAGAGATAACGAACAGTTCTAAGGTATCAGGTAGAGACCAATCAATTTGGGTTATTAAACTTACAATTGTTCATTCATGCAGTTTCACTGAAATACACCACATATCCCTGTTATCCCACCGAATATGATTCGATTCTAAGCTAACAGTATAATCTGGTTTAAATCCTAAGGTGCGCAAATATTACCAAGCCTTATTCCTAGATACTAATCCAGCGAACAACAATACCTCCGGATGGTAAGTTCGACTAACAAGATATTTTCTGGAATTACTACAAGGTTCTATTCACTTCCTACTTGATTGTCTAATTGCATTGTTCCACTAAACTAATCAAGTATTTGATTAACCAGTTCATGAAATTAAAGTGCTTATAGCGGAGCTACTCTAATCCCTAACAGATAGATAATACCAATCATGAACGCACACAAGCTAACACAATAATCCAAGTATTATAGCGGATGTCATGAATATATTATGAACACGTTACGAAGCAGAAAAGCATGTCTTAATAAAATAAGTAAAATCAAAAGCTCAACTGCATAAAATCCCAATCTTTGGTCTAAATCCCCAAATCAATTAAATCAATCCATCAAACCTTAGGACTGTATATAAAATTAGCCCATGAGGTCACAAGCAACACTCATGGCTAAGCAATTCATACCAAAAATCAAAGTAAAAGGAAGGAAAAGAAAGGAATTATGAAACCCTAGTGTAGACGTAGTCTTTCGTTCCTTCTTCGTCTCTCCAATTGCTCGATTCTCCCTTGATTAGCACTTGGAACCCTCTTGGAAGTGGATGGATGATGAAATCAGGTTGTTAATCTGATATGGAGGTGTTGGAGGTGTGAATTGAGATGGGTTATGGATGGGTTCTCTCCAATTTGTGTCTTGATCTCCCTAATTATTTCTTGGACTGATGCAGGGCTTTTTCGCGATCAAAACTGCTTCAGAATCGTGATTTGAGAGTATATATACACTGCTGCATCGAACAGACCCCGTCTAGGCCCTGAACTGGGCCGCTCAGCACCTTGCTCGAGCCGAGCTTATGACCGAGCGGCCCCCAAACCTGCCGAGCAGCATATGGGTGAAACGGCAACGTCGTTTAGGTTCTGAAGCAACCCAACTCGGCTGGAAATTCGCACAAAGTTGGTCTTGCTCGAGCCGAGCGGCCTCCCGAGCTGCGGAGACTGCACTGCGCGACTTCACCGTTTTGAGTATAACTTCTTCATACGGACTCCAATTTGAATGATTTTTGCGCTCAACACATTCCTCTTTTCCTTGGCTTTCTATCCATATAAAGAACTCTCAGAAACTCCAACATTTGAATATGTAAAAAGTCATGCAAAGTGGCTGCTCGGTACAGCATGTGCGACGTTAGCACTTTGATCATAACTTTCTCGTTTGGAATCCAATTGGGGTGTTCTTTACGTCAAAACGACCCTCTCTTCTGTGGATTTCCAACCATATATCATATGATCAATTTGGACTTCTATAAGAATACAGAAATTTGTGCAACATGGACTGTATTTTTCAGCATTCCTTCTCACTTTCACTCCTCATTCCAACTTTGAACTTTTGATCATGTTTTACCCTTCAAAACTCAACAAAACACCTTAGTAGCATCTTAATTATGCAAGATATGAAAACCATGTCATTTTATACAAAATCATGGCCACATTCTATCAAAAATGGTGTAATGTGAGACCTAAAATACGTGAAATTCCACTCTCAACAAACCCCCAAACTTACCTGTTGCTCGTCCCGAGGCAACGACATATAAAACCAATAGAGTAATTGAGATGAAATTTCACAACTTCACATCCAAGAAAATATAACAATTCAAAAATCATACTGCAAATACTAAGACAACCATCCATCTAAGGACATACAATTCAAATCAACTACTTCACTTTTTCGGAATGCTCATCCACCATTCACATGGGTAGTATTTACGCTCATCGCTCAAGTGTGAGATATACACTTCAGGGTAAGGTGTTTACACTCAAAGTCAATTCAAACACACGCATAACCATAAGCTTGACAATCATCTCAACTCTCGACTAAAGGGATAATTTCAACAATAGGATCACAAAGGTCTTGCATTAGGTTGTAATGTTGGCTCTTTGGTAAAGGTAGGGAGTATATGGATAAGGTGACTCAATCACTAGTAGAGAATCAAAGAAGACTTACAGCTTTTCAAAAACAGCTTTACTTTCTTTCTTCTTCAACGCTCTTCAATGCTTCTTGCAATTTGATTCCTCCTTCACTTTTGAACACCACATCCTTACTTGAATTTTTTTTTTCAAATAAGGGTACCAGTTTCAGGCACTACCCTTTTTATGGGGTACCAGTTTCGGGCACTACCCCTTTATGCAACAATTTAACCACTCTTTTCAACAATTTTCATCACTTCCAACTTATTCTCCTTTTATGTTTCTTCACAAGACACCAAATTGACTCCTTCAACTCTCTACTAGGTAGGTTTTTTTTTAAAAGCTAACAAGGGATCAATTGGCTTATCACGTAGGCTTCCAACAAATATGACTTTTCAGGCTCAAAAGGGTTAACTACGGATAATTTCAATAGGTAGGATAATAATTTGGCTAGTGACTAATAAATAACAAAGATGGCCTAAGATCATTTCCTATCATCTAATTAAACACGTAGCTTCAAGTAAGATATAAAGCCAAGTTCTAGAATACGTGTGTATGAACGACACTCACAAGAATAAACTGAATCATAAAATTTCTCATGATTTTAAAAGGCTCAAAATCTCACATGGCTATACGAATGAACGAGCAAACCTAATAAAGCTACATAGCTAATCTTCCTTGCACATAATCAAATTTCAAGCATCTCAATATCAAAGCACAATATCAAATTGCTTCTCAAACAATCACACAAAAATACCATCAAGTGCCAAGAAAAATCAAAAAATCATCATAGAGAACCAAAAATCAACTATACCAGCACTAGGATTAACACAAAACAAATAAACACCACAAAACATAAAACCTGAAAAATCGCAAAAATTCGAACCCTCAATATTCTCAAATAAATCAAAAATATTAAGAATCCGCAAAAAATCGACTCTCCAAGCAACAACACAATGTAAAAATTCTATTTCGATACCGCAAGACAAGGTATGTACGTGTAAAAATTCTATTTCGACACCGCAAGACAAGGTATGTACGTTATCCCCCCCCCCAAACTTAGATTAAACGAAGTGAGAAACTAAGTTTGCAAAGAAGTATATACCGCAGTCAAGCAACACCTAATAAAACTCCTACACCAACACAGACATATAAAAACAATAAAATAGAAGGGACAGCCCCCAACAAGCGCTCATGTTTAACGTCGGAGAGTCACGACGGGATACCTCTTTTCAACTACTGGATCGGAGGATAGTCTTCTCTCATCTTTACTTTTAAGTATTTCCATCCTCTCTTATTTTCTGTACTAACCATCTCACCCTTCCTTGTCACTAAAACAGAACTCTTTGAATTCCTTTCCTCCCATGACTGGCTTGATTCCTTCTTGTCAATCCTCCACTCAATTGTAGGCTCAACCTGCGTAGCAAAATAAGGATCAAATAAGTTAGAATTTTAAACATCAATATAAGAATAAAAATCCGGAGGTATGTTCGGAGGCTTCAGATATGGACCATCCATCTTTACTGCTACTAAAAGATTATCAAATATCTCATTAGAGTTAGTAGTAGGAAAAGTAAGAGATACGCCTGGTCCTGCGATCTCCTCTACCACTTCAATGCTTTGGCTCTTTTGCTTCTCTTCCTTAGCAGCAGGCTTCATCCCCACTTCAACAGTGGACCTCTTATTCCGATTCACACTAGCATTGCCCAATGAAAATAGCTTCTCAAGATAATCAATACATGCATCATTAGACAAATTCTCAAACTCTGCATAGGAAAGGATAAAGTTCTCATCATGCTATGTGTCCACTATATCCACAGACTTGCACTGCTGCTGATCCGTGGGCCACTGCATCTCCTTATTCAAAGAAAAGACAATCTCCTTATCATCAGCCCTAAGCCTCAACTCTCCTTTGAACACATCAATCAGAGCCCTTCCAGTTGCAAAGAATGGACGCCCCAAGATCAGAGGCACACCATCCTTTTCATCCTCCATGTCAAGTACAAGAAAATCCATAGGAAAAGTCAAATTCGACACCTTCACTAGCACATCTTCAATCACTCCCTCGGGGTATGTCAACGATCGATCTGCTAACTGTAGGGCAACAGATGCAGGTTTCAACTCCCCCAAACCAAGCTTTTTGAACACTGATAAAGACATCAAATTTATACTGGCTCCTAAATCACACAGTGCTCTCCTAGATGGTCCTTTTCCAATCTCACAGGGAATGATGAAGCTCCCTGGATCCTTCAATTTTTCTGGAAGCTTTTTCTGAATAATAGAGCTGCAGTTCTCCGTTAAATTCACTGTCTCCACACTGTTAAGCTTTCTCTTTCTGGAGATAAGTTCCTTGATGAACCTTGAATAATGTGGCATCTCTTCCAATGCTTCCGAGAAAGGAATAGTGACTTGGACATCCCTCATAACATCAGCGAACTTACAAAACTTCTCATCAAGGCTCTTCGACAAGAATCTCTGAGGGAAAGGAATTGGTACCTTTGTTATCGGAAGTCCCAAACTATCTCTCTCGAATACCACTTCTGCTTCTCTCAGTTTCTTAGCTCTCTGACACTTTTTATCAGCAATTGCCTGATTAGATTGGTTCTGTACGGAAGTCAGACATGCAGGAAATCCCGGAGGATGGCTCGCCGGCTCGCTCGGCTTGAGCTGAGGGGCAACTGAGCCGAGCTGGGTTCCAGCTGAATCGGAGGGCCTTTCTGAACCGGCTGGCGGGCCACTCGGCGACAGTTGAGCCCGCTCGGCATCTAGCTCACCGCGAGTGGGTGGCCGAGCGGTACCATCTTTGTTCTGCTCCACCCCTGTTTCGTCCTGCTTCTGTTCTGTATCATTCTGCATCAGTTCTGTGACGTCCTGCATTAGTTTCGTACCTTTACACTGCTTTGCAGATCTCAAAGTGATCGCATGGCACTCCTTCGGGTTGATTTCCGTATCCGAAGAAAACTTCCTTTTCTGCAACTGCACTTGCTGCTGATTTACTGTAGTGGAGATCTGCCCTATGTTATATGACAAACTCTTCAACTGCTTGTTCACTTCTTCATGCTGCTTTGTCATATTTGAATCCATGAGAACAATGCAATTATTAATCTTGTCAATATCTCCATCAGTCTTCTTCATATATCTGGCCAACACATCATCAATACTAGACTTTCCTTCTTCAGTTTTAGCGCCATGATCAAAATTAGGAGGATATGGAACTGCATTATTCGGATTTGAATAAGAGAAGTAAGCATGCCTCTGATTATGCCAATTGCCTCCTTGATTATTAGGACCTCCCCCTTGGTTATTCCTTTGATTTGAATTACCTTGAGGGTACCTATTTCCTTGCCAATTCTGAGGAGCTCTCGAACCTTGAAGACTCTGCCCTATAGCCCAATTAGCATCCTCGACCTCTTGAAGGTTCATCACCACATCATCACTTGCAGGCCCTCGGTTGCCTCCCCCATTATTACCTGATATCAGAGTAATCAGGTTTTTATTCATCTGTTCCAATTGAGCGACAACCTTATCATTCTTATCAGCTTCAGAAAATTTCTCTTCAACCTTTGCAACTTTACCAAGTATGTAAGTCCCTCGGATCCTCTCAGATGGCCAATCCCTTGAGTTCAAAGAGATATCATCAAACAATTTCTCTACTGCATTGGATGTTTTGCCAAAAATTGTTCCTCCCGCAAAAGCATCAACCAACACTCTAGATTCGTTGTCAAGGCCATTATAGAAGACACTGATGAGTTGAGATTTTTTGAATCCATGCTGAGGGCATCTTCTCAACGCATCAGTAAACCTTTCCCAGGCCTTTCCAAACGACTCATCTCTCCTCTGCTTGAATTGATTGATCTCCTGTTTCAGTAAAAGAACCTTTCCTGGTGGCATAAATCGATCCACGAACAACTGCTGCAACTCAGTCCAGTTTGAGCAACTGTCTCCCTTTAGCTTATCATTCCACTCCCTTGCCTTATCAACCAATGAAAACTGAAAAAGCCTCATCTTCCATCTATCATTAGTAGCATCAGCAGCTTTCACTGTATCCATGTAGCTGTTGAAACGCTTAAGATGGCCATAGGGCTCATCAAAAATGTCTCCGGCAAAGGGGTTTTTCTCCACCATAAGAATCAGGGCTGGCCTTATGTCGTTCGTTTCATCAGCTTGAACGGCTCCAACTATGCCTGATCCTCCTAGATTGGTGGACTTGAATGTTTCTCGGATGACGATGTCATCCTCATCGACTCTTTCTCCCATTGATGCTGTTTCAGGTTCTATCTCAGATTCTGATTCAAACTCCGATTCAGCCTCTTCTAGGATAGCCTGATTCTAAATCTGCACTTCTTCCTCCTCTAAAATTGCTTTAGGAGTTGCCTTGGTATTCTTTGATTTTACTCTTCTTTTTCTCGCAGAAGCTTCAATTTCCGGATCAAATTCAAGATCTTGTGCTCTCGTCTTTGACCTAGTTTGCATGCAACTTCAAGAAAAATCCAAAGTAAAACAACTAAATCCCAAAGAAACTATTCTAATTAACTAAGTAATAAAAGAAAATAAATAATTAAAACTGTCCCCGGCACAACGGCGCCAAAAACTTGATAGGCTTTTTCTGCGCACTATAATTAAATCCTCAAGTATAAGGATGTCAATTGTAGTAGCAAGTACCTAAGTTAAATTATCGATCCCGCTAAGACAGTTAATTATTTATTTACTATGAATTACTAATTAATCAGAATTGAGTAACCAATATTCAGAGTATTGTAGTGAATTAATTACCTAAATTACTGAAATATAAATAAATAAATTAATTAAAAGGCAATAAAAATAAAAGCAAGTTTCTAATCAAGAGATAACGAACAGTTCTAAGGTATCAGGTAGAGACCAATCAATTTGGGTTATTAAACTTACGATTGTTCATTCATGCAGTTTCACTGAAAATACACCACATATCCCTGTTATCCCACCGAATATGATTCGATTCTAAGCTAACAGTATAATCTGGTTTAAATCCTAAGGTGCGCAAATATTACCAAGCCTTATTCCTAGATACTAATCCAGCGAACAACAATACCTCCGGATGGTAAGTTCGACTAACAAGATATTTTCTGGAATTACTACAAGGTTCTATTCACTTCCTACTTGATTGTCTAATTGCATTGTTCCACTAAACTAATCAAGTATTTGATTAACCAGTTCATGAAATTAAAGTGCTTATAGCGGAGCTACTCTAATCCCTAACAGATAGACAATACCAATCATGAACGCACACAAGCTAACACAATAATCCAAGTATTATAGCGGATGTCATGAATATATTATGAAGACGTTACGAAGCAGAAAAGCATGTCTTAATAAAATAAGTAAAATCAAAAGCTCAACTGCATAAAATCCCAATCTTTGGTCTAAATTCCCAAATCAATTAAATCAATCCATCAAACCTTAGGACTGTATATAAAATTAGCCCATGAGGTCACAAGCAACACTCATGGCTAAGCAATTCATACCAAAAATCAAAGTAAAAGGAAGGAAAAGAAAGGAATTATGAAACCCTAGTGTAGACGTAGTCTTTAGTTCCTTCTTCGTCTCTCCAATTGCTCGATTCTCCCTTGATTAGTACTTGGAACCCTCTTGGAAGTGGATGGATGATGAAATCAGGTTGTTAATCTGATATGGAGGTGTTGGAGGTGTGAATTGATGATGGGTTATGGATGGGTTCTCTCCAATTTGTGTCTTAATCTCCCTAATTCTTTCTTGGACTGATGCAGGGCTTTTTCACGATCAAAACTGCTTCATAATCGTGATTTGAGAGTATATATACACTGCTGCATCGAACAGACCCCGTCTGGGCCCTGAACTGGGCCGCTCGGCACCTTGCTCGAGCCGAGCTCATGACCGAGCGTCCCCCAAACCTGCCGAGCAGCATATGGGTGAAACGGCAACGTCGTTTAGGTTCTGCAGCAACCCAACTCGGCTGGAAATTCGTACAAAGTTGGTCTTGCTCGAGCCGAGCGGCCTCCCGAGCTGCGGAGACTGCACTGCGCGACTTCTCCGTTTTGAGCATAACTTCTTCATACGGACTCCAAATTGAATGATTTTTGTGCTCAACGTGTTCCTCTTTTCCTTGGCTTTCTATCCATATAAAGAACTCTCAGAAACTCCAACATTTGAATATGTAAAAAGTCATGCAAAGTGGCTGCTCGGTACAGCATGTGCGACGTTAGCACTTTGATCATAACTTTCTCGTTTGGAATCCAATTGGGGTGTTCTTTACGTCAAAACGACCCTCTCTTCTGTGGATTTTCAACCATATATCATATGATCAATTTGGACTTCTATAAGAATACAGAAATTTGTGCAACATGGACTGTATTTTTCAGCATTCCTTCTCACTTTCACTCCTCATTCCAACTTTGAACTTTTGATCATGTTTTACCCTTCAAAACTCAACAAAACACCTTAGTAGCATCTTAATTATGCAAGATATGAAAACCATGTCATTTTATACAAAATCATGGCCACATTCTATCAAAAATGGTGTAATGTGAGACCTAAAATACGTGAAATTCCACTCTCAACAAACCCCCAAACTTACCTGTTGCTCGTCCCGAGGCAACGACATATAAAACCAATAGAGTAATTGAGATGAAATTTCACAACTTCACATCCAAGAAAATATAACAATTCAAAAATCATACTGCAAATACTAAGACAACCATCCATCTAAGAACATACAATTCAAATCAACTACTTCACTTTTTCGGAATGCTCATCCACCATTCACATGGGTAGTATTTACGCTCATCGCTCAAGTGTGAGATATACACTTCAGGGTAAGGTGTTTACACTCAAAGTCAATTCAAACACACGCATAACCATAAGCTTGACAATCATCTCAACTCTCGACTAAAGGGATAATTTCAACAATAGGATCACAAAGGTCTTGCATTAGGTTGTAATGTTGGCTCTTTGGTAAAGGTAGGGAGTATATGGATAAGGTGACTCAATCACTAGTAGAGAATCAAAGAAGACTTACAGCTTTTCAAAAACAGCTTTACTTTCTTTCTTCTTCAACGCTCTTCAATGCTTCTTGCAATTTGATTCCTCCTTCACTTTTGAACACCACATCCTTACTTGAATTTTTTTTTTCAAATAAGGGTACCAGTTTCAGGCACTACCCTTTTTATGGGGTACCAGTTTCGGGCACTACCCCTTTATGCAACAATTTAACCACTCTTTTCAACAATTTTCATCACTTCCAACTTATTCTCCTTTTATGTTTCTTCACAAGACACCAAATTGACTCCTTCAACTCTCTACTAGGTAGGTTTTTTTTTAAAAGCTAACAAGGGATCAATTGGCTTATCACGTAGGCTTCCAACAAATATGACTTTTCAGGCTCAAAAGGGTTAACTACGGATAATTTCAATAGGTAGGATAATAATTTGGCTAGTGACTAATAAATAACAAAGATGGCCTAAGATCATTTCCTATCATCTAATTAAACACGTAGCTTCAAGTAAGATATAAAGCCAAGTTCTAGAATACGTGTGTATGAACGACACTCACAAGAATAAACTGAATCATAAAATTTCTCATGATTTTAAAAGGCTCAAAATCTCACATGGCTATACGAATGAACGAGCAAACCTAATAAAGCTACATAGCTAATCTTCCTTGCACATAATCAAATTTCAAGCATCTCAATATCAAAGCACAATATCAAATTGCTTCTCAAACAATCACACAAAAATACCATCAAGTGCCAAGAAAAATCAAAAAATCATCATAGAGAACCAAAAATCAACTATACCAGCACTAGGATTAACACAAAACAAATAAACACCACAAAACATAAAACCTGAAAAATCGCAAAAATTCGAACCCTCAATATTCTCAAATAAATCAAAAATATTAAGAATCCGCAAAAAATCGACTCTCCAAGCAACAACACAATGTAAAAATTCTATTTCGATACCGCAAGACAAGGTATGTACGTGTAAAAATTCTATTTCGACACCGCAAGACAAGGTATGTACGTTATCCCCCCCCCCCCAAACTTAGATTAAACGAAGTGAGAAACTAAGTTTGCAAAGAAGTATATACCGCAGTCAAGCAACACCTAATAAAACTCCTACACCAACACAGACATATAAAAACAATAAAATAGAAGGGACAGCCCCCAACAAGCGCTCATGTTTAACGTCGGAGAGTCACGACGGGATACCTCTTTTCAACTACTGGATCGGAGGATAGTCTTCTCTCATCTTTACTTTTAAGTATTTCCATCCTCTCTTATTTTCTGTACTAACCATCTCACCCTTCCTTGTCACTAAAACAGAACTCTTTGAATTCCTTTCCTCCCATGACTGGCTTGATTCCTTCTTGTCAATCCTCCACTCAATTGTAGGCTCAACCTGCGTAGCAAAATAAGGATCAAATAAGTTAGAATTTTAAACATCAATATAAGAATAAAAATCCGGAGGTATGTTCGGAGGCTTCAGATATGGACCATCCATCTTTACTGCTACTAAAAGATTATCAAATATCTCATTAGAGTTAGTAGTAGGAAAAGTAAGAGATACGCCTGGTCCTGCGATCTCCTCTACCACTTCAATGCTTTGGCTCTTTTGCTTCTCTTCCTTAGCAGCAGGCTTCATCCCCACTTCAACAGTGGACCTCTTATTCCGATTCACACTAGCATTGCCCAATGAAAACAGCTTCTCAAGATAATCAATACATGCATCATTAGACAAATTCTCAAACTCTGCATAGGAAAGGATAAAGTTCTCATCATGCTATGTGTCCACTATATCCACAGACTTGCACTGCTGCTGATCCGTGGGCCACTGCATCTCCTTATTCAAAGAAAAGACAATCTCCTTATCATCAGCCCTAAGCCTCAACTCTCCTTTGAACACATCAATCAGAGCCCTTCCAGTTGCAAAGAATGGACGCCCCAAGATCAGAGGCACACCATCCTTTTCATCCTCCATGTCAAGTACAAGAAAATCCATAGGAAAAGTCAAATTCGACACCTTCACTAGCACATCTTCAATCACTCCCTCGGGGTATGTCAACGATCGATCTGCTAACTGTAGGGCAACAGATGCAGGTTTCAACTCCCCCAAACCAAGCTTTTTGAACACTGATAAAGACATCAAATTTATACTGGCTCCTAAATCACACAGTGCTCTCCTAGATGGTCCTTTTCCAATCTCACAGGGAATGATGAAGCTCCCTGGATCCTTCAATTTTTCTGGAAGCTTTTTCTGAATAATAGAGCTGCAGTTCTCCGTTAAATTCACTGTCTCCACACTGTTAAGCTTTCTCTTTCTGGAGATAAGTTCCTTGATGAACCTTGAATAATGTGGCATCTCTTCCAATGCTTCCGAGAAAGGAATAGTGACTTGGACATCCCTCATAACATCAGCGAACTTACAAAACTTCTCATCAAGGCTCTTCGACAAGAATCTCTGAGGGAAAGGAATTGGTACCTTTGTTATCGGAAGTCCCAAACTATCTCTCTCGAATACCACTTCTGCTTCTCTCAGTTTCTTAGCTCTCTGCCACTTTTTATCAGCAATTGCCTGATTAGATTGGTTCTGTACGGAAGTCGGACATGCAGGAAACCCGGAGGATGGCTCGCCGGCTCGCTCGGCTTGAGCTGAGGGGCAACTGAGCCGAGCTGGGTTCCAGCTGAATCGGAGGGCCTTTCTGAACCGGCTGGCGGGCCACTCGGCGACAGTTGAGCCCGCTCGGCATCTAGCTCACCGCGAGTGGGTGGCCGAGCGGTACCATCTTTGTTCTGCTCCACCCCTGTTTCGTCCTGCTTCTGTTCTGTATCATTCTGCATCAGTTCTGTGACGTCCTGCATTAGTTTCGTACCTTTACACTGCTTTGCAGATCTCAAAGTGATCGCATGGCACTCCTTCGGGTTGATTTCCGTATCCGAAGAAAACTTCCCTTTCTGCAACTGCACTTGCTGCTGATTTACTGTAGTGGAGATCTGCCCTATGTTATATGACAAACTCTTCAACTGCTTGTTCACTTCTTCATGCTGCTTTGTCATATTTGAATCCATGAGAACAATGCAATTATTAATCTTGTCAATATCTCCATAAGTCTTCTTCATATACCTGGCCAACACATCATCAATACTAGACTTTCCTTCTTCAGTTTTAGCGCCATGATCAAAATTAGGAGGATATGGAACTGCATTATTCGGATTTGAATAAGAGAAGTAAGCATGCCTCTGATTATGCCAATTGCCTCCTTGATTATTAGGACCTCCCCCTTGGTTATTCCTTTGATTTGAATTACCTTGAGCGTACCTATTTCCTTGCCAATTCTGAGGAGCTCTCGAACCTTGAAGACTCTGCCCTATAGCCCAATTAGCATCCTCGACCTCTTGAAGGTTCATCACCACATCATCACTTGCAGGCCCTCGGTTGCCTCCCCCATTATTACCTGATATCAGAGTAATCAGGTTTTTATTCATCTGTTCCAATTGAGCGACAACCTTATCATTCTTATCAGCTTCAGAAAATTTCTCTTCAACCTTTGCAACTTTACCAAGTATGTAAGTCCCTCGGATCCTCTCAGATGGCCAATCCCTTGAGTTCAAAGAGATATCATCAAACAATTTCTCTACTGCATTGGATGTTTTGCCAAAAATTGTTCCTCCCGCAAAAGCATCAACCAACACTCTAGATTCGTTGTCAAGGCCATTATAGAAGACACTGATGAGTTGAGATTTTTTGAATCCATGCTGAGGGCATCTTCTCAACGCATCAGTAAACCTTTCCCAGGCCTTTCCAAACGACTCATCTCTCCTCTGCTAGAATTGATTGATCTCCTGTTTCAGTAAAAGAACCTTTCCTGGTGGCATAAATCGATCCACGAACAACTGCTGCAACTCAGTCCAGTTTGAGCAACTGTCTCCCTTTAGCTTATCATTCCACTCCCTTGCCTTATCAACCAATGAAAACTGAAAAAGCCTCATCTTCCATCTATCATTAGTAGCATCAGCAGCTTTCACTGTATCCATGTAGCTGTTGAAACGCTTAAGATGGCCATAGGGCTCATCAAAAATGCCTCCGGCAAAGGGGTTTTTCTCCACCATAAGAATCAGGGCTGGCCTTATGTCGTTCGTTTCATCAGCTTGAACGGCTCCAACTATGCCTGATCCTCCTAGATTGGTGGACTTGAATGTTTCTCGGATGACGATGTCATCCTCATCGACTCTTTCTCCCATTGATGCTGTTTCAGGTTCTATCTCAGATTCTGATTCAAACTCCGATTCAGCCTCTTCTAGGATAGCCTGATTCTAAATCTGCACTTCTTCCTCCTCTAAAATTGCTTTAGGAGTTGCCTTGGTATTCTTTGATTTTACTCTTCTTTTTCTCGCAGAAGCTTCAATTTCCGGATCAAATTCAAGATCTTGTGCTCTCGTCTTTGACCTAGTTTGCATGCAACTTCAAGAAAAATCCAAAGTAAAACAACTAAATCCCAAAGAAAATATTCTAATTAACTAAGTAATAAAAGAAAATAAATAATTAAAACTGTCCCCGGCACAACGGCGCCAAAAACTTGATAGGCTTTTTCTGCGCACTATAATTAAATCCTCAAGTATAAGGATGTCAATTGTAGTAGCAAGTACCTAAGTTAAATTATCGATCCCGCTAAGACAGTTAATTATTTATTTACTATGAATTACTAATTAATCAGAATTGAGTAACCAATATTCAGAGTATTGTAGTGAATTAATTACCTAAATTACTGAAATATAAATAAATAAATTAATTAAAAGGCAATAAAAATAAAAGCAAGTTTCTAATCAAGAGATAACGAACAGTTCTAAGGTATCAGGTAGAGACCAATCAATTTGGGTTATTAAACTTACGATTGTTCATTCATGCAGTTTCACTGAAAATACACCACATATCCCTGTTATCCCACCGAATATGATTCGATTCTAAGCTAACAGTATAATCTGGTTTAAATCCTAAGGTGCGCAAATATTACCAAGCCTTATTCCTAGATACTAATCCAGCGAACAACAATACCTCCGGATGGTAAGTTCGACTAACAAGATATTTTCTGGAATTACTACAAGGTTCTATTCACTTCCTACTTGATTGTCTAATTGCATTGTTCCACTAAACTAATCAAGTATTTGACTAACCAGTTCATGAAATTAAAGTGCTTATAGCGGAGCTACTCTAATCCCTAACAGATAGACAATACCAATCATGAACGCACACAAGCTAACACAATAATCCAAGTATTATAGCGGATGTCATGAATATATTATGAAGACGTTACGAAGCAGAAAAGCATGTCTTAATAAAATAAGTAAAATCAAAAGCTCAACTGCATAAAATCCCAATCTTTGGTCTAAATTCCCAAATCAATTAAATCAATCCATCAAACCTTAGGACTGTATATAAAATTAGCCCATGAGGTCACAAGCAACACTCATGGCTAAGCAATTCATACCAAAAATCAAAGTAAAAGGAAGGAAAAGAAAGGAATTATGAAACCCTAGTGTAGACGTAGTCTTTCGTTCCTTCTTCGTCTCTCCAATTGCTCGATTCTCCCTTGATTAGTACTTGGAACCCTCTTGGAAGTGGATGGATGATGAAATCAGGTTGTTAATCTGATATGGAGGTGTTGGAGGTGTGAATTGATGATGGGTTATGGATGGGTTCTCTCCAATTTGTGTCTTAATCTCCCTAATTCTTTCTTGGACTGATGCAGGGCTTTTTCACGATCAAAACTGCTTCATAATCGTGATTTGAGAGTATATATACACTGCTGCATCGAACAGACCCCGTCTGGGCCCTGAACTGGGCCGCTCGGCACCTTGCTCGAGCCGAGCTCATGACCGAGCGTCCCCCAAACCTGCCGAGCAGCATATGGGTGAAACGGCAACGTCGTTTAGGTTCTGCAGCAACCCAACTCGGCTGGAAATTCGTACAAAGTTGGTCTTGCTCGAGCCGAGCGGCCTCCCGAGCTGCGGAGACTGCACTGCGCGACTTCACCGTTTTGAGCATAACTTCTTCATACGGACTCCAAATTGAATGATTTTTGTGCTCAACGTGTTCCTCTTTTCCTTGGATTTCTATCCATATAAAGAACTCTCAGAAACTCCAACATTTGAATATGTAAAAAGTCATGCAAAGTGGCTGCTCGGTACAGCATGTGCGACGTTAGCACTTTGATCATAACTTTCTCGTTTGGAATCCAATTGGGGTGTTCTTTACGTCAAAACGACCCTCTCTTCTGTGGCTTTCCAACCATATATCATATGATCAATTTGGACTTCTATAAGAATACAGAAATGTGTGCAACATGGACTGTATTTTTCAGCATTCCTTCTCACTTTCACTCCTCATTCCAACTTTGAACTTTTGATCATGTTTTACCCTTCAAAACTCAACAAAACACCTTAGTAGCATCTTAATTATGCAAGATATGAAAACCATGTCATTTTATACAAAATCATGGCCACATTCTATCAAAAACGATGTAATGTGAGACCTAAAATACGTGAAATTCCACTCTCAACAAACCCCCAAACTTACCTGTTGCTCGTTCCGAGGCAACGACATATAAAACCAATAGAGTAATTGAGATGAAATTTCACAACTTCACATCCAAGAAAATATAACAATTCAAAAATCATACTGCAAATACTAAGACAACCATCCATCTAAGAACATACAATTCAAATCAACTACTTCACTTTTTCGGAATGCTCATCCACCATTCACATGGGTAGTATTTACGCTCATTGCTCAAGTGTGAGATATACACTTCAGGGTAAGGTGTTTACACTCAAAGTCAATTCAAACACACGCATAACCATAAGCTTGACAATCATCTCAACTCTCGACTAAAGGGATAATTTCAACAATAGGATCACAAAGGTCTTGCATTAGGTTGTAATGTTGGCTCTTTGGTAAAGGTAGGGAGTATATGGATAAGGTGACTCAATCACTAGTAGAGAATCAAAGAAGACTTACAGCTTTTCAAAAACAGCTTTACTTTCTTTCTTCTTCAACGCTCTTCAATGCTTCTTGCAATTTGATTCCTCCTTCACTTTTGAACACCACATCCTTACTTGAATTTTTTTTTTCAAATAAGGGTACCAGTTTCAGGCACTACCCTTTTCATGGGGTACCAGTTTCGGGCACTACCCCTTTATGCAACAATTTAACCACTCTTTTCAACAATTTTCATCACTTCCAACTTATTCTCCTTTTATGTTTCTTCACAAGACACCAAATTGACTCCTTCAACTCTCTACTAGGTAGGTTTTTTTTTAAAAGCTAACAAGGGATCAATTGGCTTATCACGTAGGCTTCCAACAAATATGACTTTTCAGGCTCAAAAGGGTTAACTACGGATAATTTCAATAGGTAGGATAATAATTTGGCTAGTGACTAATAAATAACAAAGATGGCCTAAGATCATTTCCTATCATCTAATTAAACACGTAGCTTCAAGTAAGATATAAAGCCAAGTTCTAGAATACGTGTGTATGAACGACACTCACAAGAATAAACTGAATCATAAAATTTCTCATGATTTTAAAAGGCTCAAAATCTCACAAGGCTATACGAATGAACGAGCAAACCTAATAAAAGCTACATAGCTAATCTTCCTTGCACATAATCAAATTTCAAGCATCTCAATATCAAAGCACAATATCAAATTGCTTCTCAAACAATCACACAAAAATACCATCAAGTGCCAAGAAAAATCAGAAAATCATCATAGAGAACCAAAAATCAACTATACCAGCACTAGGATTAACACAAAACAAATAAACACCACAAAACATAAAACCTGAAAAATCGCAAAAAATCAAACCCTCAATATTCTCAAATAAATCAAAAATATTAAGAATCCGCAAAAAATCGACTCTCCAAGCAACAACACAATGTAAAAATTCTATTTCGACACCGCAAGACAAGATATGTACGTGTAAAAATTCTATTTCGACACCGCAAGACAAGGTATGTACGTTACCCCCCCAAACTTAGATTAAACGAAGTGAGAAAC
The DNA here is from genome assembly GCA_023678885.1 of Pogostemon cablin. Lineage (NCBI taxonomy): Eukaryota > Viridiplantae > Streptophyta > Magnoliopsida > Lamiales > Lamiaceae > Pogostemon > Pogostemon cablin. Next base: position 16,788,014 of record CM042963.1, read on the forward strand.
TAAGTTTGCAAAGAAGTATATACCGCAGTCAAGCAACACCTAATAAAACTCCTACACCAACACAGACATATAAAAGCAATAAAACAGAAGGGACAGCCCCCAACAAGCGCTCATGTTTAACGTTGGAGAGTCACGACGGGATACCTCTTTTCAACTACTGGATCGGAGGATAGTCTTCTCTCATCTTTACTTTTAAGTATTTCCATCCTCTCTTATTTTCTGTACTAACCATCTAACCCTTCCTTGTCACTAAAACAGAACTCTTTGAATTCCTTTCCTCCCATGACTGGCTTGATTCCTTCTTGTCAATCCTCCACTCAATTGTAGGCTCAACCTGCGTAGCAAAATAAGGATCAAACAAGTTAGAATTTTCAACATCAATATAAGAATAAAAATCCGAAGGTATGTTCGGAGGCTTCAGATATGGACCATCCATCTTTACTGCTACTAAAAGATTATCAAATATCTCATTAGAGTTAGTAGTAGGAAAAGTAAGAGATACGCCTGGTCCTGCGTTCTCCTCTACCACTTCAATACTTTGGCTCTTTTGCTTCTCTTCCTTAGCAGCAGGCTTCATCCCCACTTCAACAGTGGACCTCTTATTCCGATTCACACTAGCATTGCCCAATGAAAATAGCTTCTCAAGATAATCAATACATGCATCATTAGACAAATTCTCAAACTCTGCATCGGAAAGGATAAAGTTCTCATCATGCTCTGTGTCCACTATATCCACAGACTTGCACTGCTGCTGATCCGTGGGCCACTGCATCTCCTTATTCAAAGAAAAGACAATCTCCTTATCATCAGCCCTAAGCCTCAACTCTCCTTTGAACACATCAATCAGAGCCCTTCCAGTTGCAAGGAATGGACGCCCCAAGATCAGAGGCGCACCATCCTTTTCATCCTCCATGTCAAGTACAAGAAAATCCACAGGAAAAGTCAAATTCGACACCTTCACTAGCACATCTTCAATCACTCCCTCGGGGTATGTCAACGATCGATCTGCTAACTGTAGGGCAACAGATGCAGGTTTCAACTCCCCCAAACCAAGCTTTTTGAACACTGATAAAGACATCAAATTTATACTGGCTCCTAAATCACACAGTGCTCTCCTAGATGGTCCTTTTCCAATCTCACAGGGAATGATGAAGCTCCCTGGATCCTTCAATTTTTCTGGAAGCTTTTTCTGAATAATAGAGCTGCAGTTCTCCGTCAAATTCACTGTCTCCACACTGTTAAGCTTTCTATTTCTGGAGATAAGTTCCTTGATGAACCTTGAATAATGTGGCATCTCTTCCAATGCTTCCGAGAAAGGAATAGTGACTTGGACATCCCTCATAACATTAGCGAACTTACGAAACTTCTCATCAAGGCTCTTCGACAAGAATCTCTGAGGGAAAGGAATTGGTACCTTTGTTATCGGAAGTCCCAAACTATCTCTCACGAATACCACTTCTGCTTCTCTCAGTTTCTTAGCTCTCTGCCACTTTTTATCAGCAATTGCCTGATTAGATTGGTTCTGTACGGAAGTCGGACATGCAGGAAATCCCGGAGGATGGCTCGCCGGCTCGCTCGGCTCGAGCTGAGGGGCAACTAAGCCGAGCTGGGTTCCAGCTGAATCAGAGGGCCCTTCTGAACTGGCTGGCGGGCCACTCGGCGACAGTTGAGCCCGCTCGGCATCTAGCTCACCGCGAGCGGGTGGCCGAGCGGCACCATGTTTGTTCTGCTCCAATCCTGTTTCGTCCTGCTTCTGTTCTGTATCATTCTGCATCAGTTCTGTGATGTCCTGCATTATTTTCGTACCTTTACACTGCTTTGCAGATCTCAAAGTGATCACATGGCACTCCTTCGGGTTGATTTCCGTATCCGAAGGAAACTTCCCTTTCTGCAACTGCACTTGCTGCTGATTTACTGTAGTGGAGATCTGCCCTATGTTATATGACAAACTCTTCAACTGCTTGTTCACTTCTTCATGCTGCTTTGTCATATTTGAATCCATGAGAACAATGCAATTATTAATCTTGTCAATATCTCCATCAGTCTTCTTCATATACCTGGCCAACACATCATCAATACTAGACTTTCCTTCTTCAGTTTTAGCGCCATGATCAAAATTAGGAGGATATGGAACTGCATTATTCGGATTTGAATAAGAGAAGTTCTCATGCCTCTGATTATGCCAATTGCCTCCTTGATTATTAGGACCTCCCCCTTAGTTATTCCTTGATTATGCCACTTGCAGGCCCTCGGTTGCCTCTCCCATTATTACCTGATATCAGAGTAATCAGGTTTTTATTCATCTGTTCCAATTGAGCGACAACCTTATCATTCTTATCAGCTTCAGAAAATTTCTTTTCAACCTTTGCAACTTTACCAAGTATGTAAGTCCCTCGGATCCTCTCAGATGGCCAATCCCTTGAGTTCAAAGAGATATCATCAAACAATTTCTCTACTGCATTGGATGTTTTGCCAAAAATTGTTCCTCCCGCAGAAGCATCAACCAACACTCTAGATTTGTTGTCAAGGCCATTATAGAAGACACTGATGAGTTGAGATTTTTTGAATCCATGCTGAGGGCATCTTCTCAACGCATCAGTAAACCTTTCCCAGGCCTCTCCAAACGACTCATCTCTCCTCTGCTTGAATTGATTGATCTTCTGTTTCAGTAAAAGAACCTTTCCTGGTTGCATAAATCGATCCACGAACAACTGCTGCAACTCAGTCCAGTTTGAGCAACTGTCTCCCTTTAGCTTATCATACCACTCCCTTGCCTTATCAACCAATGAAAACTGAAAAAGCCTCATCTTCCATCTATCATTAGTAGCATCAGCAGCTTTCACTGTATCCATGTAGCTGTTGAAACGCTTAAGATGGCCATAGGGCTCATCAAAAACGCCTCCGGCAAAGGGGTTTTTCTCCACCATAAGAATCAGGGCTGGCCTTATGTCGTTCGTTTCATCAGCTTGAACGGCTCCAACTACGCCTGATCCTCCTAGATTGGTGGACTTGAATGTTTCTCGGATGACGATGTCATCCTCATCGACTCTTTCTCCCATTGATGCTGTTTCAGGTTCTGTCTCAGATTCTGATTCAAACTCCGATTCAGCCTCTTCTAGGATAGCCTGATTCTCAATCTGCACTTCTTCCTCCTCTAAAATTGCTTTAGGAGTTGCCTTGGTATTCTTTGATTTTACTCTTCTTTTTCTCGCAGAAGCTTCAATTTCCGGATCAAATTCAAGATCTTGTGCTCTCGTCTTTGACCTAGTTTGCATGCAACTTCAAGAAAAATCCAAAGTAAAACAATTAAATCCCAAAGAAAATATTCTAATTAACTATGTAATAAAAGAAAATAAATAATTAAAACTGTCCCCGGCACAACGGCGCCAAAAACTTGATAGGCTTTTTCTGCGCACTATAATTAAATCCTCAAGTATAAGGATGTCAATTGTAGTAGCAAGTACCCAAGTTAAATTATCGATCCCGCTAAGACAGATAATTATTTATTTACTATGAATTACTAATTAATCAGAATTGAGTAACCAATATTCAGAGTATTGTAGTGAATTAATTACCTAAATTACTGAAATATAAATAACTAAATTAATTAAAAGGCAATAAAAATAAAAGCAAGTTTCTAATCAAGAGATAACGAACAGTTCTAAGGTATCAGGTAGAGACCAATCAATTTGGGTTATTAAACTTACGATTATTCATTCATGCAGTTTCACTGAAAATACACCACATATCCCTGTTATCCCACCGAATATGATTCGATTCTAAGCTAACAGTATAATCTGGTTTAAATCCTAAGGTGCGCAAATATTACCAAGCCTTATTCCTAGATACTAATCCAGCGAACAACAATACCTCCGGATGGTAAGTTTTACTAACAAGATATTTTCTGGAATTACTACAAGGTTCTATTCACTTCCTACTTGATTGTCTAATTGCATTGTTCCACTAAACTAATCAAGTATTTGATTAACCAGTTCATGAAATTAAAGTGCTTATAGCGGAGCTACTCTAATCCCTAACAGATAGACAATACCAATCATGAACGCACACAAGCTAACACAATAATCCAAGTATTATAGCGGATGTCATGAATATATTATGAAGACGTTACGAAGCAGAAAAGCATGTCTTAGTAAAATAAGTAAAATCAAAAGCTCAACTGCATAAAATCCCAATCTTTGGTCTAAATCCCCAAATCAATTAAATCAATCCATCAAACCTTAGGACTGTATATAAAATTAGCCCATGAGGTCACAAGCAACACTTATGGCTAAGCAATTCATACCAAAAATCAAAGTAAAAGGAAGGAAAAGAAAGGAATTATGAAACCCTAGTGTAGACGTAGTCTTTCGTTCCTTCTTCGTCTCTCCAATTGCTCGATTCTCCCTTGATTAGCACATGGAACCCTTTTGGAAGTGGATGGATGATGAAATCAGGTTGTTAATCTGATATGGAGGTGTTGGAGGTGTGAATTGATGATGGGTTATGGATGGGTTCTCTCCAATTTGTGTCTTGATCTCCCTAATTGTTTCTTGGACTGATGCAGGGCTTTTTCGCGATCAAAACTGCTTCAGAATCGTGATTTGAGAGTATATATACACTGCTGCATCAAACAGACCCCGTCTGGGCCCTGAACTGGGCCGCTCGGCACCTTGCTCGAGCCGAGCTCATGACCGAGCGGCCCCCAAACCTGCCAAGCAGCATATGGGTGAAACGGCAACGTCGTTTAGGTTCTGAAGCAACCCAACTCGGCTGGAAATTTGCACAAAGTTGGTCTTGCTCGAGCCGAGCGGCCTCCTGAGCTGCGGAGACTGCACTGCGCGACTTCACCGTTTTGAGCATAACTTCTTCATACGGACTCCAATTTGAATGATTTTTGCACTCAACGCGTTCCTCTTTTCCTTGGCTTTCTATCCACATAAAGAACTCTCAGAAACTCCAATATTTGAATATGTAAAAAGTCATGCAAAGTGGCTGCTCGGTACAGCATGTGCGACGTTAGCACTTTGATCATAACTTTCTCGTTTGGAATCCAATTGGGGTGTTCTTTACGTCAAAACGACCCTCTCTTCTGTGGCTTTCCAACCATATATCATATGATCAATTTAGACTTCTATAATAATACAGAAATTTGTGCAACATGGACTGTATTTTTCAGCATTCCTTCTCACTTTCACTCCTCATTCCAACTTTGAACTTTTGATCATGTTTTACCCTTCAAAACTCAACAAAACACCTTAGTAGCATCTTAATTATGCAAGATATGAAAACCATGTCATTTTATACAAAATCATGGCCACATTCTATCAAAAACGGTGTAATGTGAGACCTAAAATACGTGAAATTCCACTCTCAACAAGGGGAACCAGTCAAGGAGATCGAAGTCGTAAGAATGAAACCGAGCAAACCAGACCTGGAACTATATGTTGGGTCACAACTGAAAGAACCACACAGGACAGCTTTAATAGAACTTTTGAAAGCCAACCTAGATGTATTTGCCTAGATACCAACAGATATACGAGGACTAGACCCCAAATACGCGCGCCATCAACTCAACGCGAATTCGTCATACCGCCTAGTCGAACAAAATAAAAGGAAGTATAGTCCCGACAAATATGAGATCATCGAGATAGAGGCCAGAAAACTGCTAGCAAATAATCTAGTAAGGGAAGCTCTATTCTCCTCATGGGTGGCTAACCCAGTCCTAGTCCAAAAGGCTAACAAATCCTGGAGACTTTGCATCGATTTCACTGATCTCAACAAAGCCTGCCCAAGGATAGTTTTCCCTTACTTGGGCTATCATCAAGTCCCCATGCACCCAGATGATGTAGAGAAGTCGGCGTTCTACAAAAAGAGAAATTTATTGTGCTGGGAAATGATTCCGTTCAGTTTGAAAAATCAGACGCCACCTACCAGAGGCTGGTCAACAGGATGTTCCAGGAAGAGCTTTGTAAAACCACGGAGGTATACGTGGATGAGATGTTGGTCAAAAGCATAACTATAGGTGACCACGTATACCAACTAAGTAGGGCATTCGACATCCTACGACAGTACGGGATGAAACTAAACTAAAAAAAGTGCACCTTTGGAGTGTCGGCAGGGAAATTCCTCGGCTACATGGTAAGCAAAAGGGGAATAGAAATAAATTAGTACAAAGTAAAAGCCATACAAGATATGCAGCCTCCCAAGCACGCCAAAGTAGTACAAAAGTTGGCAGGAATGATTGCCTCCCTCAGCCGCTTTTTATCCAGAGCATCGGACAAGTGTAAACCTCTCCTATACGTGATCTGAAAGGAAAATTTTGATTGGACACCAGTGGCCTAAAAGGCTTTTGACGAACTGAAAGTCATCCTGGCCAACACACATACTCTCTCGAAACCACAGTCCCTCAGTTTGTACTTAGCCATTTCAGAGTCGGTGTTAAGTGCGGTCCTGGTCCGCACGGAGGGAAAATAACAAGGACCAATGTATTACATAAGCCAGATGCTCAGGGATGCGAAACTCAGATACCCCGTAGTCGAAAAACTTACTTACGCCCTGGTGATGAGCACGCGGAAACTGAGGCCATACTTCTTGGGGCACCCAATTGAGGTAGTAACATCTTTCCCGTTGAGGCAAGTGCTCTTAAAACCAGACTCGACGGGGAGGCTGATGAAGTGGGCCGTGGAATTAAGTCAATTCGATATCAAGTATGTCTCCCAAACAGCCATCAAGGCGCAAGCATTGGCAAAATTCATAGTAGAGCTCACCATACCCACCTTGCCAGAAGAAGTGATTACAAAACCATGGCAGATGTCAGTAGACGGATCATCCACGGCTCACGCCGCTGAAGCCGGTGTGGTTCTCACAGTCCCTATCGGTGAGGTGTTCTATTCAGCCATCAGGTTTAGATTCCCCACAATGAACAATGAAGCTGAGTATAAAGCATTACTCTCCGGCATGAGAATGGCGGTAATAGTCGAGGCCAAAAGGGTAATGATCTTCAGTGATTCCGAGCTTATAGTCAACCAAATAAAGAAAGATTACAAGGCTAAAGACCAACAGCTGGCGGGATACCGAAAGTTAGTTGCAGAGATGATCTCAGAGTTTGATCACATATATATCACACAAGTGCCCAGACTGTGTAACACGCAAGCCGATGCGCTAGCTCGATTAGAGACTTCAGAGAACGCCGAGCAGCTGAGGAGCATTAGTGTGTTGAAACAAGAAGCCCCAAGTGATGAGATGATCTGGCAGATTGACAAAAAGGAAACATGGATGACTCCTGTCAAGACCTTTTTGGAAGAAGGAAGAGAGCCAGAGAATAAGATAGAAGCTAAACAATTACGACTCTGAGTGGCCAGATACACCTTTGTAAATGGCGTGCTATACAAAAGGGGATACTCGATGCCACTGTTAAGATGCCTGAACAAAGAGGAAGCTACCAAGGTCCTATCCGAAATACATGAGAGTGTTTGCGGAAACTACTCGGGAGGACAAGCGCTAGCTCAAAAAGTCATCAGGTAAGGGTTTTTTTGGCCCACCCTCAGAAAGGATGCAATCGAGTATGCTAGGGCGTGTAAGAGCTGCCAGATATACGCCCCCATAATCAGAACCCCTCAACTGAGTTAATCACGACGACCGCACCATGGCCCTTCACGAAATGGGGAATTAATTTAATAGGCCCATTCCCACCAGGCAGAGGAGGTGTAAAGTACACAATAGTTGCAGTCGATTATTTCTCCAAGTGGGCGGAGGTAGAGGCACTAGCAACCATAAATGAAGCCAACATGATAGGATTCATATGGAAGAATATCGTCTGTTGCTTCGAAATACATAACGCCATAGTAACCGACAATGGAAAGTAATTCGAAAGAGCATAACTCCAAAAATTTTGTGATGGGTTGGGAATCAAGAAGCTATTCTTGTCACCATATTACCCCCAGTCAAACGGGCAAGTAGAAGCAGTGAACAAAGTAATAAAACACACTATCAAAACAAGATTGGAGAGCCTCAAGAGGAGTTGGGCCTCACAGCTACCCGGAGTCCTATAGTCGTACAGCACCACTGTCAGGACATCAACAGGAAAAACCCCATTTTCCCTAACGTACGACACCAAAGTGTCATCCTAGCAGAAGTAGCCCACCCAACCTTCCGAGTATCCCATCAAGAAAAAACCCCAATCCCGAAGCCCTGGAACTCAGCCTTGATTTGATGGAAGAACTCCGACTACAAGCAGTGGAGAGGCACGCAATTTATAAATCCAGACTGGAAGCCCAATACAACAAAAAAGTTCACTCAAGAACTTTTGCAGTAGGAGAGTTGGTAATGAGAAAAATTTTCCAGCAAGTTGGTGGTGTGTTTGGTGGAAACTGGGAAGGCCCATACCTAGTGAAAAGAAATTTGGGTAATGGAGCGTATGAGCTCAGCGAGCTTAATGGCGAGAGCATGAAGCACCCATAGAACTCTCAGAACTTAAAGTGTTTCTATGCTTAAGACATGCCTTGGCCAAATCGCAACATGTACATATTGTAGGGAAGGTATTAAGGCCGCATGAGTGTAAGAAACCCATGCTAAATAAAAGTGTGAGGAAAAAACAAAAATGCACACCGTACCACAACCTATCATCAATAGAACTTAAAACCCAAAACATGTTCAGAATACACCTTATGAAGGCTACAAAGGTGTCCTATAAGGACATAACAGCAGTAAAAAATAAAGATATAAAAACTAAGAGGGCCTACTAGCTCCCACACCAGCACCACTTGGACCAGCACCATCACCATCACCACCACTATAAAAGTCACGAAGGCTCCTCATCCAAGCCACCTCCACTTCTAGTTGAGCCACATGCTCCCTCTCACGCTCCAGTTCATACTCAGCAAGATAACGAGCAGCCTCCAACTGATGAACCTGGCTCTCAGCTAGCAGGGCCCTCTCCCAATATACCGTGGACCTAGCATTTGCGGTAGAGATCAGCTGCTAGGCCACCATGGTCTGCTGGATCTCCGCAACAGCTGGGAAGTCCTCAGCGCGAGCGGAAGCCCCAGCGCTATGGCCGAATCTAGAAGGAATAAATTGTCCAGAGCATGACGAACGCTGACCAAGGTGGCATTTCCAATCTGATGGGGCTTAGAGCTCTGAAGCCAACGGGACAGCACAGGGTTCCACCAACGGACATGAATGAAGCCAGCCTCTGAACCACTCAGCTCTGTCTTAATGGCCGCCCAGCCTCACCCATGCTTCGCAGTCGTAACAGCTCTTCTAAGGCGACCAGAGGAACACTGCTACCGATACCACCACACGGAGAGCTCAGAAATGGACCCGCCACCAATGCTATCCTTTTCGGTGCCTGCATCGCCTTCTGTGTGGGGAGGTTGAGGCATACTTGTACCAGGCTAATCTTGAACAGGGTTAATCCGAACTCCAGAAGCACGGTCGGGATGAAAGACAGATTCAAAAGCATCACTATCCCGCATTTCCGCCTCTTACATTGGTGCTTTTCCCTTATCTAACTGGTGGGCACATGCCGCCTCATCATCCCTGGAGAAGCCTCTATCCGCCAGTCCCACCCCACCCTGGGCTACCTCCGGTCCGACTCTCTCATTTTCGTCGGCATTGACGGCAACCACACCGCAAAGTCTGGATCCACTTCTGACTGCTACAAAGGTATTCTCAGCGCTACTGAACTTGGATCAGCTTCCTGACTAGGCCTTTGAGGCACAGGGGATACACGACCTGATTAGAAAAATACTCGTCAAGGGGCAGCATCCCAAGAAGTGAAATTGTCACTTATCCTCCCTACGAAGCTTACCAGAGGAGCCCGAGTAGGATCTTGAAATAGGTTAGTATCCGAAAGGCGCTTATCAGTCAGAAGCAGAGAAATGTCATGGGAAAGAGCAATCTGGTTGACCACATCAAAGGCCCAACGAAAACCCAGGGACATCTCCTCTTCAGCCCGACGAACTGGGACTACCAATAGAAAAGAAATCCAAAATAAAGCCAAGAGTCACAAGAGGCAGATGAAAATCTGACTGTTTAACAAATCTAAAATGAGAAACACTTACGAGATTTGAGAGTTCAGAAGGCGCAAGGGACAGGTAGATAATTCCCAAGACGATAACGACATTCAAATCCATAGACCCAGAACCATTGACGCCTCCAATGTTGGCCGCCAATAGAGTTCCAGTTGAAAATGAGACGGATGCCTTATTACACTTGCAAATAGTAATGACCCTGGCAACCAGGATCACGAACGAAGCGATACACATAATCAATATCTCTGGCAGTGGGAGAAGTGTATCCACTCTCATGAAGAAGCACTAAGAGACCAATCAGATTAGCCCAGGCCGAAGGCATTATCTGCATAGGAGCTAAACCCCAATTTATCAACACTCGGCTAATGGTATGGGCTAGCGAAAATCGTACCCCCGCAGCTAACATTCCCATATTGAAAGCGGCATGATCAGAATCGCCCCCTAAGGCCGCTCACGGTGAGCAGGGGTCACAAATCCTATTCCAGGATAATTGTATAAATTAAAAGTACTATCCGCATCCTCCTCCCGCATGCTAGTAGCGTAACCCCTTAGTGTGGAGTTGGTCACGGCACGACCACGACCAGATGGATGGCTAAGACTACCGAGCTTAGCAGAATCCTTCAAATTCACAAACAAGGAGGAGGCCCGACCTTCCGTCTTGGGCACCACTCGGCGCTGTGACGACCCTTTCTCGAGGGGTGTAGATTCACGGGGAAGCTCGTGATGAGGCGGCGGAGGAACTGAACGATGGCCACTGTGGGTTATGTGAGGAGCCCTAGCATTGCTAGCCTCCCCGTCTTTCTCCTCAGAACTGAGAAATTCCTGAGAAGACCTCGTGTCGACGGCCAAGAGCGGAAGGAGAAAACCACCAAAAAATAGAAGATCAAACACAAGTGCCTTGAAAGGAAAAACAACAGCCATGGTAGAGAATTTTTGCAAAAACAGTTGAAAGAAAAGAAATTTCAGAAGGACTAAGAAGAAAGTAAGCGTGGCCTTGACATTTGCATGGCCAACCTCCTTTTTATAGAAGAAAAAGGGGAACGGGGGATAACTGTTCCCCCAGAATTCGAAGCTGTCATAAAAATTCGGAACGAGAACCGTCGGATCATGACACGTGGCCGCAATCGAGCAATGAAACATGGGGGAATGACAACTGATGTGACAGTTCAAAGAAAAGTGGCGGCATAAATATCGAGAGATCAAATGCATTAAATGCTCAATTAATGCATGTCAGAAGCCACTATTTAATGCAATCATTGCCATTGAAGGGCAAAAATACAAACTAAGTAAAGAGCTTAAAACAAAAGCAAAGAGAACAAGAGCTTTCGTCCTGAAGGCTAAGTTCCCCATGAAGGACTAGTTGGGGGAGGAGTCGAATGAAAAGGAGTCACTGTAGAAGTCGATGCCATGGATGTCTGGGAGGTGGCCTGAGTCGTGAAGCCTAGCATGGTGAAGAAATCGAACACATACCCCAGTGGAGCGAGATTCATCTCCTCCGATTCCCAATCAATGCTGACCGGCAGTCCCAAAGTGACTATCCGAGCCTGCAACATCCGGGTAGAAATTCTTCAGAAGACCAGTAGCCTCGATCCCATTCGCTAATCACACCGAGTGTGCTAGAGCCTTAGCAAACCCGACTATGCCGGCCACCTTCTTCTCAGAGTTTATTAAGACTGAGAAGTCAGCCCGATACCTGTTAGTGAGAGCATTCACTTCGGTCTCCTTCGCCTCTAGCTCTCTCTGACAATCGGAGAGCTGCCTCTTAACATCGTCCAGCTCCTGGGCAAGTCGCTCACCTCTCTCTTCTGATTTCTTCTGAGCCTCCTCGACGGCCCTCAACGCCATCTCACGAGGAACAGTCTTTCCTCAGCCAGCTTCAACTCTTCTTTGACGGCCTTTAGAGTCTCCTCTAAGGTTCTGCGTCCACGAGCTACCTCCTCCCGAACCGATGTAAGGTCTTCCGAGTGCCTCCGTCCCACCACCTCCTCTATCTCTTACTTTACTCGGGACAACTTTGCTTCATGCCGTTGGTTGAGAGCTGCAGATTGAGCTATCTCTTGACCTTGACGGGCTAAGATAATGGACACCTGATTCAAGTAGCTCAGAGCCCGTGACTGATACCCGGTCGCCGCATGGATAAGGTCATCGGAGTTCAGAGCCCCTATGATATCACTCTCCTCCTGGGTGAAGCCAACATGAACCGCCTCCATAGCTATTTGCATATAGGCGGGGAGATCCAGCTGATTAAAATCATACAAGTTTGACCCATAAAGACTGCGGAGTACTGACGGAAGCGGTGGACATCCGGGGTGGAGGCGCCAATCTTGAAACCTAAATAAGAGGTCTCGATCGAAGGGACCCCTAGAGCGGCCCCACTTGTGAAGAGATAGAAGCTCTTGGCCCGAGCTCTCTTGCTCGGGGGCACGGAGGAACCACTACAAGACAACAGCCGATCACCCAAGACGACTCCACTAGGACCTCCAGGCTGCCGCTATACAGGACAAATGATCGGAGACGAATAGTCAGAATAATGAAGAAGGTAGTCTTTCTCCTGTCCCCCTTCTCGCTCATCGGCCATGTCACCAAACCCCTCTTGTCCTAGAGGATGAAGAACTTCTTTATCTGCATCCTATCGGACAACCTCCCCGACGACCCGAGCACCTACCTCAGAATCTGGCACGAGAACACCCTCGGGTGGGGCTTGGGGGCTTGGCTCCATGGGCGAAGCATCGTCTACTTCTATTATTTTTTCCAAGGCACTCAGTTCAACGGTCTCAGAACCGAGTAGGATAGATGGCCCACCTGACGCCACCACTTGTTGGATTGTATACTAAAAGTCTAGCTTTTTGTATGAACAATGTTATAACAATTTATTTAAAATGTGAATCATATGATCAAATGATTGCGTCTTATAATTTATTTATATGCACGATGCAATAGTCCACTTATTTTATATTGTAGATAATATGTTGTGCGACAATACGCTAAAGATTATATTATCGGTTTTCTTATAAAGTATAAACAGATGCTCACAACCGAGATAGATGGGGACTCCCTATCGGGATGGTTCTAGTGTGGTTTGATATTAGCTTGTCTTAGCTATAGAATCACATTAGTGCACTTTGTGTGTATTGAGCTGGACTGCTTGAGATCGTTCGACTTATACTGACTATATAGGAGAACTTGATCTCTGTTATTATGGATGTCTGTGCTCTTAATCCCTATACAATAACCTCGACACGTAAGGCAGTATGTATCTCTTTGATTCACCAATGGTGAGATTTATATGTATTAAATCAACAAACTCGGTGAGTTGGGAAATAATATTGTCTCTATGGTGTGCTGTTGATTGTAGAAGGAATCTGTGTCCGTTATAGGTTGATGATGTTTCCTTGAGGAGCTCATAAGGATTATCATGTAAACCATGTAGGCGGATTTATTCCGGTATGATAATAAGGTTGAGTGGTACTACTATCGGATGAGATATTAATTGATGGAGTTGTCAATAACTTAATTAATTAATGGACATTGTATATCTTAAACATTGGGAGACTGTCGGGCTCATAATAAGAAGGAGCCCAAAATGTAATTTTGGGATTGGAGCGGCAGTGCAGTAATAATATTTTAGTGGAATATATTATTATTGGACTTAAGTATAAGTTTTGGACTAAACTTGGATACTTAAGACCAATGGAGGCCCGACTCTAATTTCACCTCCTTGTCCCTGTTGTAGCCCATATATAAGTCATCTCAACTGTTCTAATCCTAGATAATACATGCCTAACACGTGAAGAAGGTAGACTGAATAGCAGATTGAGAAGATCTCGAAGATCATCGCCCACACGACGTCGAGATTAGACTTGGGAATACAGCAGAAGACCGAAAGGTTGTTTGATGTTGTTGTCTGTCAACTTGCACAATTTTTATAAAATTGTACAGAAGTCAGAATTGGACGTGTGATATACTGATGGAAAGCCACGGAAGAGAGGATCATTTTGGCGCGTAGATTACTCAAATCACCTAATTGGAGTTTAGACGATGAAGTTATGCCCAAAACGGTGAGGTTGCGCAGGATCCATCTTCTTCAACATACCCTGGTGAAAGGTAATACATTTCTTTGTTCTCTTGCTTTCGATGGATTGGAAATATATGGACTCCTAACAGTTCACATTAACCAAATGATCGATCGCCAACACTACTACTCCAACCGGAATATCTGGAACAACGGTTGAGGCCCCCGACAGCTCGGAGCTTGTCTCGACATGGGCAGCCACAGTCACCGTCGATGAAGGAACAGACGCTTTTGGATCCACCATGAGCCCGTATTTAATCAGGAGCTTGTCAGTAATTATATCGGTGCTCCTCTCCTATGGAAACAGCTTACTGATGACATCTACGAGCTCCATAAACCTCTTAAAAAAAGGGGACCCTGCACGCGTGTCCCTATCTGCAAATTAGAATAAAAATTTTGTCGGATATCCGCCGAGCAGAGATAGATATGGAAGGGTACAACATAAAAACACATATACGCAATAGGAACTAGACCTTCACGCGTGCGAAGAAGCTGAAAGGCAGATGGAACCCTTATTTACGCTACTTCCACGCCCCGGCCACCCAAAACCACCACTCTTTTCAATTCTTAATGGAGAAAGACTTGCCAGAATGCAATATCCCGCTTTTGGAATTGACTCGATAGTATCCTCGAGCAAAGGTCTCGTCGAAAGGACGGCATAGATACTCGATCTCCCTCGGAGATAAGTGCCAGTAGCCCCTTTCGCGGAATAAAATATTGTACCCAATCATCATTGCCCAGGCGTTTGGGGACAATTGAGCCGGCTCTAGGTTCCAGTAATCAAGCAAGCGGGCCAAACAGGGGTGAAGAGGCAAGCGAAACCCTAGCTTCAACATTGAGCTATTCACCGCTATGCGCCCTTTAGTCGGCTTACTTTCTCGGTTGCCGGTAACAAGTCTCACGAACTCTACCCCCGACGCCGTATATTTCGAGGCAAACTCTTCAAATTGTGCGAGAGGAATCGAGCTATCTTGGAAATAGGCCTTCATGTTGTTATGGGCCTCGTCATGCGACGCGATTCGGGCCTGGATATTCGCTGGATCTGGCACGTCATCCATCGTTGCAAATGAAGATGGCAAAGAGCGAGACACAGCCGGGAGGCGCTGTAAAGAAGAGAAAACCTCATTCTCCCCGCACAGCTCTTGGTAAGCCCTTTCCAGAGACTCGAAACCCCCCTCCCCGCCGCTCACCGCTCGCCTCGGACCCGCTCGACGTTCGGAATGATCGCCTGGCTTCATATAATTACTTGACAACAGAGAGAAAAGACTACAGAAGAATGTGAAATGAGAGAATGGGGAAGACAGAGAAAACGTAAAAATTAGGAGGCAAGGCTGCGTCCTTATATACTGATCCACCTTCCCCAATCGACACAACTCTGACTAAAGAGCAATAAAGGCAGGATGCTTTCTTCAATCGATGCAATGATTAGGCGGCGCCTCGAAAATTCAGCCTGGATCTCGAAACGTCGCTTCAGAATCTTCTGGTTACGTCGCGTCGCATTAGGAAATTCGAAATTCAAATTGGAAAATCGGGGCACACACGCTAATTAAGAAGGCTCCGCCTCCACTCCCTCAACCTTCGTGACGACGAAGCCTGGGGGCTAATATAATATGACCCAACAGATTGGGACCCAAAAGAAGAACATGGGCTGCATCAAAATTGGCCCAGTGGAAATACACTCTACTTCACGTTTTCAGGCTCAATATCACGAGTTCCCAACTGAAGGGAGGCCGAGCGCGTCTACTCCACTCTCTCGGCAGGGAAGAGTCAGTCGCCTTCCCGACTTGGCCACTTGCACCTCTTAGCTTGGAAGCTATGCAGATATTCCATAGGATTCAGACATAGGGGATATCCTAAAACGGATCGTAAAAATAGCCGCATAAGACTATAACATTTAATGCCTATAGTGTATGCATTTATTGTGATGTGACTTGACGATATATCCGGAGATGTGGATGACGTCAGACACTCAATATATAGGGCATGCCCCTAACAAATAAAACACACAATATTCATCTCCACAAGGCTCAAGATCGCCTGGAAGGAACCGATGAGCACTCTTCCTCTCTCTACTAAATTATTATGTTATATTAGTACGGATAATCCCCCTATCATCCTTAAACAGCCACATTATTTCATTATTAACGGAGGATAAAATTCAGCTATCTACCATTTATATTTTAAAGAGTAACTTTTCAGGTTTTACATGTGAATACATTTGCACAAGTATTTGCCATTTACAAAAGCAGAAATGACCGTGAAATAGTCTCACACAACTTGTGAAATAAATAAATAAATAAAGGTATCATCATCGAGACAAAATAAATAACGTTTTAATGAAAAAAATATACTATACTCTATTTAATAAAAAAGATAACTTAAAAAAAATCATTAAGTACTCCTTCCATCCTATTTCAATTTTTATTTATTTCTATTTTGGGCATCAATTTTAATCTTTATGCTTTCCTTTTAGGTATATGAGCCCCACCTAACACAATTAATATATCACCATAGACCAACAACCAACAGTAATACACCTATCAACTTTACATTAAATATTATATTTTTCAACCAATTATATATTAAAATAAATATTATACGGAGTATATATTAATCGACATAAACATTGAAACAGTACCGAGCGAGTATTGTGATATTCAATTTTTTTTTTTTTTTGAAAAGAAGTGATATAAAAATTAGTACTATACAAGTTAAGCGAATTTTTTTTCTCAAAATAAGTTGAATCATTAAAATGATTTTCTTTAATGCGCTAAAGCACGACGAATGTAATGAGTGGAGAAACAATTGGATTTTTGTCGCAGCATAAGATAAAGATTCAATTCAATTGAGATACGTTAATGACATGTGCATAATCAACTCTAAAATCATGTGCCCAAAAAATATTGCTTGTTTCACCAGTACATCATTTCTCCAGCCTTTATATAACCCAAACAGAAAACTCATCAAACCAGAAAAGAATCAAAGTCAAATTTCTTTCTCCTCATATTATTTCTCGGCCAAGGGAATCCAAAAAAATAAAAAAAATAAAAAAAAAAGAAGCAAAAGTTGATATTTTTGCCGTCCAGGTTGATGATGAATTGCCTCAACCAGAGTGTTTCTTCATTCTTGAATAACCGATGGCTTGTTTTCGTAGCTTCAATGTGGATACAATCCTGTGCTGGGATTGGATATCTATTCGGAAGCATTTCACCAACGATCAAAGCTTCTTTGAATTATAATCAGAGGCAAGTAGCAAGGCTAGGTGTGGCTAAAGATTTAGGAGACAGTGTTGGGTTTTTAGCTGGAACTTTTTCTGAGATTTTGCCATTGTGGGCTGCTCTTCTCATTGGTGCAATCCAGAATTTTGTTGGATATGGTTGGGTCTGGCTTGTTGTCACCGGTAGAACACCCGTTTTGCCATTATGGGCTGTGAGTATCCTGCTTTTTTACATTCTTTCCATCCAAGATTTTTACTTCATTTATTCTTTCACTTGCTACTGCAACTGCTCAAGTTATGTTTGTGTACCCTTTTTTTTCACTATTGGATTGGTTTTAAGTCAATTATCGCAGTTTGATTTGGTTTTGATCAGGGGTTGACTTGTTTGGTTTCTTTAGATTTTGATGATGATGAATATGATAGCTTAAAGATTCTTTTTGGAAGTTTAGAGCTGTAATTTTTAGTCCTCTGTTCTGTGATATGCTCTGTCGCTGTTGTTCTTGTGGATCTATTAGTTTTGTACTTTTGTTCCCTTTTTTGGCATAAGTATTTGTATTTTCTGATATGTTACTTTTTTTTTCAAGTGCAATTAACTTTTGTCTATATACCTAATGGGATTAATCTTGTAGTTAAATGGTCCTTTTGATATTTTAGCATCTTTAGGATCAAAATTACATACAGTACAGTAGAATTCAACCCTTCTTTTTTACCTTTTCCAGATTTTGAATTCGGAAGACATCAAATAGATCGTACATCGAAACTAAAGATAGTTTGCAAAACTAGCTCTAAATAGATCGGAAGTTGTTAGCTTAGCTTTCTTATTATGATTTTTGTAAGTAGTTATAAAATATGTTGGACAAATCTTGCTTGATATGAAAGCAATTCAGTAACACTGATTTGCTTTATAAGTAGTTATAAAAGGACTTCAAGCGAGAAAAATGTTCACTTTCTTCTTTTTCTTCTTTGATTGTTTAAACAATTCAGTAACACTGATTTGTACATTTTCTGTAAAAGAATCATTCTTCCATTCTGTAAACATAAAGTTTACTTTACCATTCTTGTGATGAATTACATAATTCCTTGGCCACTGTGAATTATATTTACTAAAACTTTTTTATCATCATATTGGATCTGTTTTATGCTAGAAGTTCATATACTTAATCTTGAAGCCTTCCCAGATGAGTAAAGCATGATTTCTCCCAGATGAGTAAAGCATGATTTCTCCCATTTGCTACGAAATCTAGCTCGACTGATCAATCACTTCTACATGCAGATGTGTGTTCTTATATTTATAGGAACAAATGGTGAGACCTACTTCAACACAGTGGCACTTGTATCTTGTGTGCAAAACTTCCCCAAAAGTCATGGTCCTGTTGTAGGAATACTCAAAGGGTTTGCTGGCTTGGGTGGTGCCATTTTGACTCAGATATATGCAGTGATGCATTCTCCAGATCATGCTTCACTTATATTCATGGTGGCGGTTGGGGCCAACGATGGTCGTTATTGGACTAATGTTCATTGTCAGGCCCGTTGGAGGCCACAAACAAATACGGTCATCTGATGGGTTTAGTTTCTCCATCATCTATGGCGTGTGCCTTGTTTTGGCTTCATATTTGATGGGAGTCATGCTCGTAGAAGATCTAGTTGAGTTAGACCACTTTGTTATTACAATCTTCACAGTGGTTTTATTTGCCATTCTGTTGATTCCTATTATCATCCCCATTACATTGCATTTTTCTCGGGAACCAAGAACGTCAGTGGAAGAGGCTCTTATACCTGAGACAGAGAAACAAGGGACTAGCCAATCTGAGGATGATGCTCATGACATCATATTTAGTGAAGTCGAAGATGAAAAGCCGAAAGAAGTTGATTTGCTTCCTGCTTCGGAGAGACAAAAGAGAATTGCTCAACTTCAGTCGAAATTGGCCCAAGCAGCAGCAGAAGGAGCAGTGAGAATCAAGAAAAGAAGGCCACACAGGGGAGAGGATTTCACTCTAATGGAGGCACTGATAAAGGCTGATTTTTGGCTTATATTTTTCTCACTTCTGCTAGGTTCCGGTTCTGGTTTGACTGTGATTGATAATTTAGGACAGATGAGCCAGTCCTTGGGGTACGACAATACCCACATATTTGTCTCGATTATCAGCATTTGGAACTTTCTTGGCCGAATAGGTGGCGGTTACTTTTCTGAGAAAATTGTTAGGTATTTATTCAACTACATCAATACATATAGCTTTCCATTCAATCTCATCGTTGTTTATCTAACATTACAATCACTCTATTGTGGACAGGGATTATGCATATCCAAGGCCAGTAGCCATGGCAGCTGCCCAAGTAATAATGGCCATAGGGCATTTCTTCTTTGCTATGGGTTGGCCTGGGGCAATGTACTTGGGAACTCTCCTTGTGGGACTCGGCTACGGCTCACACTGGGCAATAGTACCGGCTGCTGCTTCCGAGTTATTTGGTTTGAAAAAGTTCGGTGCTCTCTACAATTTTCTTACTCTGGCAAACCCTGCTGGTTCTCTGGTATTTTCGGGTGTGATTGCCAGTAGCATATACGACATGGAAGCGGAGAAACAAGCTCATGGACCATCAGGGACACCGGATACTATCTTCTTTCTCAAGATTTGTCTTCCTCGATGATCCTCTCATGTGCCAAGGTGCCATTTGCTTCTTCTTAACTTCTCTCATCATGTCTGGACTTTGTATTATTGCAGTTGTTTTGAGCATGATTCTAGTGTATCGAACGAAACCGGTGTATGCTCAACTCTACGCTAGATCTCGGGGCTGAGTTTCCGAGCAATGTATGTGGTGGTTATTGATTGTAATTGCTGTAGTGAGATGCTAGCTAGCTTTCCAATTGTTGCATCATTGTATAAAATTTTCTAAATCTTTTAAATGAAAATGATTTTTTTGTTAACTCCATGGGAGATGAGCGAGTGATTAGCTGTATAACTTCTTGCTTCATACACAACAATTTGGAGAAATTGTTACAATTTAGAAAAAATTACAAAATTTGAAAATTGGAATATTGAAATGACTCGACATATTTCTCGACAATGTAAATATGTATTGTATCAACACACTTGATTCCTCACATTATTACATGTTACTGCACGATCTTACATTCTTATTTGATTGATATATATACACATATAGATATGAAAATGAATCAGTAAGCAAGTTGAACATTATTCTTGGGGTACATCATCATCTCTCTCAAAGTCAGGGCAACATGATTTCTTATGAATTGAATCTGCTGCAATCAGTTCGTATTTCTCCTTGGTTTCCAGTTTTCACACCAACCCTCCCCAGCTTGATCATTGCAGTGATGAAGGCTCCGTTGAAGTCACCCCCGTTTCGAGCGAAATCAAGAACGGTAGACTGTGAAGCTGGATCAGTAAACAGCGCCTGATCGGAAGTAAACAGGCCTTTCCCGCCTACTAGATTCTGAAAGTAGACGTTGTCAAATGCTTGTGGGGTTTCAGGGTCCATGTTTATGGCTATGGTCGGGTCGACATCCCGGGGGCATGCTTGCATCAGCTGCTGAGCGTAGCTGGGATCCAGGGTCGGGTCGACCGGGTTGGAAGGTGTGAAGGAGTATATCCGGTTGGCAAAGCGGCTGCAGTGGGAGAATCCAACGGTGTGGCATCCTGAGAGTGCGATCATATCGGTCTGAGTTAAGTTGTGACTAGCAAACATGGCGTTGAGTTCCGCGAGATGGAACTCCGGCTCCGGTAGGTTTCCGGCAACCCGGGAAGCTAGAGAAATCATTCCGTCGCGCCTTCCTAGTTCTACATTGTATGTTGGTCCTCCTGCCTGAAAATCACCATGCGGTTTTCTTCTATTAATTATAATGGAAAGTGATAATATTTCAATGAAAAATAATACTCCCTCGATCAGTCTCAAACTTATATGCATCGGTACTTTAGATAAAAAATTTAAGAAAAATTATTTTGATCAACTTTAATGACTTTTTAGAGATATTGTGATATTCCTAAATAATAAATAAAATATAAAGTATATTAATTTTATTGACTTTTTAAGAATACTATGATATTTCTAAATAATAAATAAATTACTAAAGTATGTTACGATGTGTCATGTGGGAGTGATATTTTTTAAATTAAAATAACTTTTGAGTTTGTTGATTGATGTAAGTTTATTTTTTGGGTGATGAATGAAAATGTGGGACGGACGAAAAAAAAAGTGAAAAATAAGTGTAGGATAGATAAAGTATCAAATTAAAAACAGTGTTATTGTAGATAAATCTCACACGACTTGCTCATTCAGATAATGTCGCACATTCATGTTACTGAATAGTAACATTCAAATCCATTTAATTTTAGGTTTCATCCCTTTTGTATCAAAATCTAACATCCGTCTTAGCATTTTCCTGACCTAATATATGCTCGATCCCTCCGTCCCGTCCCGTCTTTATGGTCACATTTGCTTTTTGCACGTAGATTAATGAGTATAATATTTTAATGTATATTGAGGTGAGAGAAATAATATTTTAATGTAAATGGGTATGTGTTTTAGTGTGATGTGTGGGTCCATGGAAAGAGAAGTAATTAATTTGTGTGGGTCCAATATGTTAAAAAGAGAAATATAACCATTAGAATGGATGCCCAAAAAGGAAATATGTAACCATTAGTATATGATAGAGGGAATATTTCATTTAATTTTATCTTCTGTAAATATTTTAATACAAGTATATATGATCGACTTTGAGGGAGGTTAATTAAATTCATTTTTTCAACGACTTAAAGTTTAAGTAAAGATCAGCCAATATATGCAACATGTACATTCTTTAAAAAAATAGAATAGTTTGTCTATTGAATTAAGGCAAAAGCTCATGCGTTCTCAGGACACAGAGGGATATTCCGTGTATCCATGTGAACACAACCCTCCCCTATATATTCTATTTAAACATATGTATTGCTAGGGGTTTATATTGCAAAGGGACACGGAAATTGCAAATGCGCACAAAATGTGCTTTGTGTGCCCGGATGCACGGGAGCCTCACTCTTAAATTAATACTTCCCAAATTCTAATATATTAGTGATTTTTTTATCTAATCGTTAGAATGAATAATATTTTTTATTTAGAAAAGTAATAATTCATATCTTTAATAGTAATTTTCACATACTTATAAAGATAAACTTTGCAAAGTTAAAACACTGAATCGAGTTTACAAGAGACTCCATTTTAAAAATGTTGTCATTTTTCAATTATTTTACGAACAATTAATACAATAATTTAATTTAATGAGTTTCATTTTTTATCAAATAGATATCATGTTAGTAGTAATTATCTATTTGATCAAGAAATTGATTTGGTGGAATCACATATTATTGATACTCCCTCTTTTCCACGAATTTATAAAAAAACTTTATATTTTGAGGTATTTTAGGTATTTATGTATGGTTTTATTAATAGTAAAAATACATTATACTACATCTTTATCTTTTTTTTTAATATTTTATTCATTAGTCTCAATAATTTTATTTACTTTTTTACACCCTATTCATCATTCTCAACAATTTTATTTTCTTTTTTTTTCTTTAAATTATCAACTACCCTTATTTTATAAATAGGCATAATTAGGTGGGATGAAATGAAGTGAGTAATATTTTTTGGTTTTTAAAATATACTGGGGCTTTAATAAATATTGAAATATAAATATGATAGATGTTGCGAAGAAAATAAGAAGAAATGAAGGGTAAGGTAGGGTCAATTACAAGGAAGACGACGTCTCTGGCAGCAATAGCTAAGATATCAGCACATGAGACGGTGTTGGGGCACTGAGCCTCGACGGCCAGCTTCGCCTGAACCACCGTGTCGAAACCATCTCCGGCCAACGACAGGTTGTCCGGAGCATCCTTTTCCGCGTCGTTATTCGGTGAAGATATCATGATCGACGCGTCACATCCCTGCAACCACCAAAATCATCTCATTAATCTGCAAGTAACAAACTATTACTCGTCTCGTCAGCAGGATCACCTACTTCTACAAAGCAGTCGTGGAAGAAGAGGCGAACTGTGGCAGGGATCGTCACGAATGTCTGGCTAATCTTCCTTAACACGGCCTGTCTTACGAGGTTCTCGACATTCGGACATGTCGCCGCGTAGAAGTTCTCCCTCAGCTGCCCCTCGCCGTTCCTTGCGAGCATGAAGATGATCAACATGAACACACTCAACACTCTGCTGTGTTTGTCCATTTCTTTCTATGTGTGTGAATGGCAAGTGATTGTTTAAAATGTGTGGTGTAAAATATATAGTGAATGAAACAGTTAGAATGTCAGCAAACTCTGGAGAAGAAAATGTTTGTTAAATGAGCTAGTTGGAGTACTTGGTCTGATCGGAGAATCAGCTAGAGAAATGATGCAATTAAATTAAATTAAATTATTTATAGTGTACGTGATTTTCATTTAAAAATATTTTAATCTTCAAGGTCAAATTAAATGTTTGGTTTTAATCTGGATATCATGAAGTCCATTGGTTCGGATAGGTTCAAAATTTTGTGTGATTTTGGTGTAATATCTCATGTGACACATAGGAACAATTCATCTGAAGAAAGAGGGAACAATTGGAGTATTTTAAAAGAAAAGTATAAATCTTCAGGGAACTTATTTTTTTTTTTTTTTACATTTCAATCATAAATTAGTGTCACAAGTGATGTGGTCGGAAACTCTTATTCTAAAATGGTGTTTCACTCCATATTTCATAACAAATTTTTTATTAAAATATTATTCCCTCTGTTTTAGAGAAATTGATTCATTTACATTATGAACATAAGATAAATGCCTTAATTTCTCTAGAATTGGGGTAGTATATCCTTAACAAATGACTATTAAACATTTATACGTTTGACGATATTTAAACAATAATAACTATAAAACATGTCATATATTTCAAATATAAAGTAGTGAATGAAATATGAAAGTGGTATAAGAGTGTCTGTGTTAATAAGAAAAATACTCACTTTATCCCATAAACAAATTCACACTTTTTATTTTTATCCGTCCTATAAACAAGTTCACATCCCCAAAATAAGGGAATACACACAAATCAATAACCCCATAATACACTTTAATTTCAAAATATTGTCACTCCTTTACAACTTACATAACTTACTTTATAAGTATTTATTACCTAAATATACCAAACCACCCCTAAGATGATGTTTGTTTCCGGTTTTTAAAATCAGGAATTGACTTCAAAATCCACACAAAACCACCCCTATATACACCTACAAATCCTATAATCCTCAACCTATATTCTCAATCCTCATTTAATGTTCATTCTCTCTTTATCTCTCCTCTCTCATCTCTTTTTAATATAGATTAATACATTTTTACACATTGATTTGACATAAAGTTAAAACATACCCTATTAAAAACTCAAAACAAACATACTCCTACGTCCCGCGTTAACATCGACGTTTGCTTTTTGCACGGAGATTAAGAGATATAATATTTTAATGTGTAGTGAGGTGAGAGAAATAATATTTAATGTAAAGTGAGTATGTGTATTAGTGTTATGTGTGGGTCCTGCATGGAATAATTAATTATTTTGTGTGGGCCTAACATGACAAAAAAAAATATAAATCTTACCTTGGGACAACCCAAAATGGAAAACGTAAAGCTTAATGCGGGACGGAGGGAGTATATCATCATTCATTAGATATTCAAACCCCAAAATCTCAATTCCATTCCTTAATCACACATCCCCTAAAAGTAAGTAAAAAATAGTACTCCCTCCGTCTCGGGTATTTTTACCCGTTTGTACGGGCACGGAGATTAAGACGTTTTATTTTTTTAATATATAATGTAAGATAAAGTAGGGATAAATTAGTAATTTAAAAAGAAAAAGTGAATAAAGTTATTGGGAATGATGAATAAAGTGTAAAAAAGTAATTAAAGTTGTTGGGATTGTAAAAAGTATGTAATAAAATATTATGTATTTTTTCCAAAAATGAAAAGTGGGTAAAAATACGTGGGACGGAGGGAGTAACTTTTTCTTAAACGGCATATATAGTAACCATAAACTTTTTTTTGGAACGGAGGTAGTAATACACAAAATTAGTACAGTAAATCCGAAACTGATTCGGATAATCTATTTTGTATATTTTGTTGTATTGATAAAGTAGTGTAAGTGCATTAATAGATTTGTAAGTGATTACTGTGATTTTAAAATTTAGGCATGACTTCGAAAATTAAACATGAGTTTTGTAATTTAAAATTGATATTTCTTAAAGAAAATGTTCAGATTTTTTTTAAACCGTTCAACTAACTCATGTAAACCTTTTTTTACACACGGTACCCGATCCGTCGATCGAATAATTTGCATGGGAGGTCAAAACACCCATCTTCTATTAATGAAAGAATTTTGTATTTTATATGGACTAATCTCAACTTTATCGAACACGCGTAATATGAGACGTAATATATACTTATGTATTGTGTGGAAATCGATTGGCTTTTACTGCGTATACCTAGTTGAACTTTTCAAAACATGTTAAATTACCGGTTCTCATTGTGTAGAAATTCTTGTCAAAAACAAATTTTAAATAGGGGTTTTGCACCGTTGAAAATGTGTGGAGATGTTACGAAATCCACCAGATTATACTTCTAATTCCACCTTTGATTAATTATATAATTCTAATAATACCTACCGTGACTTAATCAACAATGTATACAGATTAATTTTCATTATTTAATTCTATATATGTTCATTGTTTAATCCGCGTCTTTAATCACTCAAACTTATATAAATCTTTAGATAATTAACTTGAATTGTTATTCTACATCAACCTCCTTACGTCATATATCATCTGACTTTAAATATAATATTCTAATGTTGTACTCAATTTCATTTCAATAATGACATAATTTTTGTTTGCAAAATAGAATATGATCCGAACTGGGTTGATTCAGCCCATCAAAATAATATATAAGAGCAAGTCCTAATTATAGTGTCAAATATTAATGAAGCTGTTTCACTTATTTTTATTTAAATATAACATTTTTTTCAAGGTATAATTTTTGTTTTAAGAGATTATCATTTTTATTTATATTATTGTTCATAAAATTATTAAATTAATTGAATATTATTTTTTATTAAAAATATTATTACTCTTACATTGATAGTCAAGTTTTTTTTTTTTTCAAATAATAGTACAATTTTAAATAGTTTTCAAGTGAGAATGACATGCTAACAAATCCCAACTAGCTAATACCTAACCCGGTTTTCCAAATGAAGCAATTCGTGAATTTTTCTCTTGCTCACGCTGTTACGCCAATTGTCTTTTTACCGATGTCAAGTTAAAAATTATAGAGAAAAAATAATAAATAAAAAAAATAAATTAAAGCAAACACTTATGTGAGAAACCTCACGTAATGAGTATCCTAGATAAGAAGTGATAATTTTTATAATAAAAAGTGATACTCAACTGCTGAAAAGTGATAATGGTATTGTTAACCATTTCATGGATAATTTACAGTATAAATGAAAAGTTAACATTTTAAGAAAAAAATTAATAACATCTTTAATAAAGAGTGATAACTAATTAGGAAGATGTAAAATGATTTCAGAGTGAGATAGTCTCATACAAGTCAGCCCCAAAACTAAAATGTTTGGCAAATACTTGTGTGAATCGAGTTCACATGTGAACCTTGTTTTCAACTATCACTCTTTAGTACATACAAAATTACTCTTTAAAGAGATGAACAAATACTCTTATGAATAAAAAATACTCACTCAGTCTCTTTTCAGATGACATACTTTCCATTTTGAGTTGTCCCACAAAAGTTTGCACCTACCTAAAAAAATAAAAAGTCAAACACAATCACCATTCCCCTGTATAATTTATATTAAAAAAACAGCCCCTACCTAACACACCTAACACACTTTATCATTTATTTATTACCAAAAAATACCATTATACCCCTAAAGGTTATCATTTTTCTTAATCTCCGTGCCGGGATAGGGGCACAGACTTAAATGGGACGGAGGGAGTATTGCTCTTTTAAGAGTAATTTTTATATACTAAAAAGTAATTTTACAAAAATAGAATTCATGCATGAACCCAATTTACACCAAATTCACTCAAAATATTATAGGAATTTTTTCACTATATACAGGACTTGAAAGATAGATTAACTATTAATTCGAGACCTGAAAGATACATTTTATCAATTTAAGACTTGAATCATTCTAACCTATCAATCCAACCCCCCAAATTCAAATTCTTTCTAACGGTGTTAGAAAGAACTCTCCTTCTCACTCTTACATGTCAACCAATCTCCACGTCAATATCTGAAAAAAAATGTATATTAGAATGCTTGAAAGAAACGAAACGTCGTAGCCAGACTTCAATATCTGTCTGACTTTCCTATTCTTTTCCAAATCACTTGCAGAATTTTAGGTTATTTTCAATCCTTTTTTCAACTGAAACTGACGATATAGAGTTTAACTGGATATCAGACATCGGTTATAATTTTGTGTTTTACAATGGTGAGATGAAGTTATTTCTATGTACTTCATTTGTTCATATTTCGTTAAAAAGTATGTTTGGTTAACAAATAATAATGCAAATATATTTGAATTCTTTGATTTGATTTTTCGCATCCTTTCTTATCTCATTAACTTGAGATATGTAATATTTGTGTTTTCATTAGTATAACAATTATAATTCTTGTGAATCTTAAGCAAGATCTTGATAAGCTCTCAAGAACTCACACACTCAATCGGTTAATCACTCACATTTCACTCCGAATTGATTGATAAAATGAAAATAAAATGAAAACGATCAACACAAAGATGTATAGTGGTTCGGCATAAGCCTACATCCACTTTGAAGGAAAGATCACTCACTAAGATGATTACAAAATACACTTAAGGAAGATGATGATGATGATGATAAACTTATGCACATAAACCCTAATGTGCTTTCTAAGCTTGTAAACTAATATGCTGCTTTTTCTCTCGACTTAAACTGCTATCAATCAAGCATATATACACACTAGCAACTCAACTGCTATGCTGCAGATTGGCAATCCACGTGAAAAGCTTGTTTGTTAGCTCAACCAACTAACAAACTCAACTAACTAACAACCTAACTAACTTGATTCCACCTTCAATGCATAGTTGAGATGTAATCTGATCTGACGGCTACTGTTCACGTTCCAACTTCTGCAGCTCCCTTATGTTGATCCTTATCAACACCTTAAACACCAATCATCATCCTCCACATGTCTTAGTTGCACAAGATCATACAAAACACATACAACAAGTGCATGCATGCATGTCTATACAATAATACTCCACCTTAGACTGCTTCATCACAGCTTGTAATCTCCTCCACCTTGCTGCTATTTAAGGCTGCATCCACCTTCCTTTTCTTACTTAGTTCAGATGAATCAAATGCTTACACAGCTCATACTTCTGAACTGGTAAGGCTTTAGTGAACATGTCAGCCGGATTATCATCAGTTTTGATCTTCTTGACAACAACTACTCCTCTATCTATCATGTCCCTTATAAAATATAACCTCACATCAATGTGCTTGGTCCTTTCATGGTACCCCTGATGCTTGGAGAGATGCACTACACTCTGATTGTCATAATACACCTCAACTGAGTCTTGCTCAATCCCAAACTCACTCAACATATCTGTCAGCCATACACCCTCTTTGATTGCTTCAGTAAGTGCAACAAATTCTACCTCTGTAGTTGATAAAGCCACTATATATTGATGTGTTGCTTTCCAGCTTACTGCAGTACCAAATAGGTTGAATACATAACCAGTAAGTGACTTTCTAGTATCAAGATTTGCTGCATAATCAGCATCAACATATCCAACTACTGTCTTATCCCATGTTGCCATTTTCTGAAACTTCAAACATGTTGTGATGGTACCTTTCACATACCTGAGAGCCCACTTCACTGAATTCCAATGTAGCAGACTTGGATTACTCATAAATCTTCTAATCATACTCATCACATAAGCTAAATCTGGCCTACAACATACCATTGCATACATCAAACTGCCAACAGCACTAGCATAGGGTATATTGCTCATCTCAACCTTCTCTTGATCTGTCTGAGGAGCTTGGAGTAATGACAGACTTACTCCTTGCTTTGCTGGTGTTGTTACTGTTTTACTGAGATTCATATTGTATCTCTTCTACACTTTGTCCAAATATGATTCTTGAAACAACTTCAACTCTCCAGCTGACCTATTTCTCTCAATCTGCATACCAAGGATCATATTTGCTTCTCCTAGATCCTTCATATCAAACTCCTGCTTAAGTATTTCTTTTACTTCATCTATACCAGTTTGATCCGTATAAGCTATAAGGATATCATCTACATACAAAAGTAAGTATGTATAACACCCTTCCTTGAACCTAACATAGACACAACTGTCATGTAAGCTCCTGTTGAATCCATTTGATGTAATATAATCATCAAACTTCAAATACCACTGTCTTGGACTCTGCTTTAGACCATACAAATATTTCAATAGTAAGCAAGCCTTATTCTCAGCGCCTTCAATACTTACACCATCAGAAATCTTCATGTAAATATCTTCTTCTAGATTTTCATGCAAGAATGTTGTAGTGACATCCATCTGATGTAACTCAAGATCAAATTGAGTCACTAATGCCAGCAGAATTCTGATAGAACAATGCTTAACAACAAGTGAGAATATCTCATTATAATCAACACCTTCTTTCTATGAAAAATCCCTTGCTACAAGCCTTGCCTTGTACCTAACACCTCCTTCTTTGATTGTAACAGGCTTCTTCTTGTAAATCCATATACAGCTTACTAACTTCTTGTTCTTTGTTCTGTCAACAATCTACCAAGTCTTATTCTTATGTAATGATAGCAGCTCTTCTTCCATAACAACTATCCACTTGTTATTATCATTTCCTGATATAGCTTCACCATATGTTCTTGGCTCATAATTTTCTATATCAGATGCAACATACAATGCATATGATACTATATCAGCTTCCGTGTATCTTACTGGGGCTTTGATTTGTCTTCTTAACCTATCCCTTACAAGTTGATAGGAACTTAAATCATACCTTGAGCTGGATGAGCTAGGAGAGCTATCTTCCTTATTCTGATCAATACTGTTATTCTCTTCATTACATTGCTGTACTTCCTTCCTTGCTTGCTCCACCTGAGGCTCATCAAAGTCTGTAGTGATAGATACTACAGAATTTCTTTCAACCAATGGAATCTTCTTTTCACTGAATGTGACATCTCTGCTAACAATAAACTTGTTAGCTTCATAACACCACAGTCTGTATCCCTTTACTTCTTTGGGGTATCCAACCATTACACATTTTACTGCTCTTGGTTCCAATTTATCTTGCTTCACATGAGAGTAAGCTTGACATCCTATTACTCTCAAATGACTGTAACTATGAGCCTTTCCAGACCACACTTCTTCAGGTGGTTTGAATTTTAAAGTTGCTGATGGACATAGATTGATCAGATAGGCTGCTGTAGTCACAAGTTCACCCCAAAACCCTTTTGTAAATCCTCCACTACTCAGCATACATCTTACTCTTTCTAATAAAGTCTGATTCATCCTTTCTGCAACACCATTTTGTTGTGGAGTTCCAGGTGTAGTCTTGTGCCTCTTAATTCCCTTTTCTCTGCAGAAGGCATTGAACTCTTCTGAAACAAACTCAAGTCCATTATCTGATCTCAAACATTTTAACTTCTTTCCTGTTTGATTCTCCACCTCAGCAAACTATTCCTTAAATGCAGTGAATGCTTGATCCTTTGTTTTAAGGATCTTAACCCATAGCTTCCTAGAGTAGTCATCTATGAAGGATATAAAATATCTTCATCCTCCAATAGTTGGATTTCTTGATGATTCCCATAGGTCTGTATGAACATACTGAAGCTTCTCTGATGAAGTATGTTCTCCTGAACCAAATTTTAACCTCTTTGCCTTACTTAAAATGCAGTCTTCACATTGATCCATTTTGCAGGTTGAGCTTATGTCTAGTAGCTTCTGTCTTGCTAGCTCTTGTAACCCTCTCTCACTTACATGAGCTAATCTTCCATGCCACAGATGAATATCTTCTTTATCTTGTGAAGTGTTCAACTGTCCAGTAACAACTGATCCTTCAAGAAAGTAAAGATCAGAGCTCTTAACACCCTTCATGACTACTTACTTATCCTTTATGATGGTGAGTACACCTTTCTTCACATAGTACTCACATCCCAATGAGTCTAACATTCCTAATGATATCAGGTTTCTTCTTAATCCTGGTACATATCTCACATTTGTGAGCAGCTTAATAGTACCATCAAATATTTTAAATTTGACAGAGCCAATACCCTCAATCTTGATGGCTTGATCATTGCCTAACAAGACTGATCCCTCATGATATGGTTTTAAATCAGTAAACCAATCCTTAACTGATGTCATATGAAAAGTGCAACCTGAATCTAACACCCACTGATCTGACACTTGACCAGAAACCACAACTAAAGCTTCAATGTAATCTTGATCCTTATTACCTTTATTCTCAGTTACCTGATTTGCATGGATTCTTTGATTTCCACCTTTTTCTGCAATCTTCCTGGCCACCATTGCTTTCCACTTATGACATTACTTCTTGAAATGACCAGGCTTGTTGCAGTGGAAGCAGTTATTGTTTTCTTCATCTGTTGATGTACCTTGATTACTCCTTTCATGTTTCTTCTTATCAACACCAGCCTTCTTATCATTCTTGTTCCACTTGTTCTGTTTGTTGGCAACAAGACCTTCTCCTGCAACTGCATTATCTGATGTCTTATGGAGCACATTTGCTTTGATTGCAAGAATCACTTGCTCGAGGAAAATTGATTCAACATTCCCATACAACAATGTATCTCTCAACCCTTCAAAAGATTTAGAAAGTACTGACATTAATATGACAGCCTTATCTTCACTTGACAATGCTACATCAACGTTTTCTAAATTATCAATGATCTTATTGAAATCATCTAGTTGGCTTAGAATGGACTTATCTTCTGATACTTTGAAGGAGTAGAGCTTCTGCTTTGTGTACAGCCGGTTTTCCAAAGTCTTCACCATGTAAAGATCAACAAGCTTCTTCCACATATCCCTTGCAGATGCTTCTTCTGAAACTTCCCTTAAAGCTTTATCACCTAAGCATAGAATGATTGCACTTCTAGCCTTTGATTGTTGATCTTGATCTGCAGCTAATGCAACTGCTTCCACAGCAGCTGCTTGATCTTCTGAAGTGGTTTGATGGCATCAGCCAATCCTTGTTGGATCAATATGGCCTCCATCTTCATCCTCCACAAACTGAAATCAACTTTCTCTGAAAACTTTTCCACATCAAACTTGGTTGTAACCATGATTCTTTTCTTTCTGATCTGATTAACTTGTGGCTTCTTCTTCCTCTTCCCACAGACGGCGCCACTTCTTGTGAATCTTAAGCAAGATCTTGATAAGCACTCAAGAACTCACACACTCAATTGGTTAATCACTCATGTTTCACTCTGAATTGATTGATAAGATGAAAATGAAATGAAAACGATCAACACAAAGATGTATAGCGGTTCGGCATAAGCCTACATCCACTTTGAAGGAAAGATCACTCACTAAGATGATTACAAAATACACTTAAGGAAGATGATGATGATGATGATGAACTTATGCACATAAACCCTAATGTGCTTTCTAAGCTTGTAAACTGATATGCTGCTTCTTCTCTCGACTTAAACTGCTATCAATCATGCATATATACACACCAGCAACTCAACTGCTATGCTGCAGATTGGCAATCCACGTGAAAAGCTTGTTTGTTAGCTCAACCAACTAACAAACTCAACTAACTAACAACCTAACTAACTTGATTCCACCTTCAATGCATGGTTGAGATGTAATCTGATCTGACGGCTGCTTGTTCACGTTCCAACTTCTGCAGCTCCCTTATGTCGATCCTTATCAACACCTTAAACACCACTCATCATCCTTCACCTGTCTTGGTTGCACAAGATCATACAAAACACATACAACAAGTGCATGCATGCATGTCTATACAACAATAATAATTTGTTGATTATTATATTTTATCCAATGTCCAGACTTTAGGATGATAGAAATTGTGATGATCGTGATAGTCAATTAGGTGATTGTTTACAAATGGTGGTCGATATAGTCACTGGAGATTTATTAGGTTATGTGAGTGACGACTCTGAAATAGCTACCATCTAATCTTTGATAGAATTAAGAAGTATTCATGGTTCTGATTCCTCCAATGATGAAGAGGAAATTGATTCTACTGGTAACTAAGTTAGTACATATGTTGGTTTTAGGTAAATAAGTGCGATATTATTAAAATGGAAAAGAAAAATTACAGAGGTTCAAAGATGTTTAAAAATCTCAGAAACGAGACTATCTGAATCTAAAAAATTCTTGATTCATATCCTGAAAAAGAAATCTATGTAGGAAGGTGGGGGCAGTCTGATGCCATGTGAGCTCTCCCCCGATCTCAGATAATGCATCAGCAGAGGCGTTGCCTTCTTTGAAGATGTGGGACATTCTGAATGTAAGATTCTGTATGATATCCTTAGCTCTTCTCCATCTAGATACAAGTCTCCAGGAAATATTGGAGAGTCATGTGTTAAAGCATACACCACGTATATGGAGTCCGTCTCTAGCCATAGTCTTTCCCATCCCTTGTTGTGAGCATACTCCATAGCCAAACATGCTGATGCCAGTTCAGCTTCCATTGCAAAGCCCCATCTAAAGCCACATGTGAAACCACCAACATAGAATCCCCTGCTATTATGAAATAGGCCTGCTCCAGAAATCACCCCTGGTGACCCTTTCGCATGGCCGTCCATACTTACTTTAATCCATCCAGGTTGCGGAGGAACCACCTCACTGCAGTGATGCACGAAGCCTTTCGAGGTGTTCCTTTAATTCCAAAGTATCTCAAGGTAACCAAGTCCTCAACCGTATTATCATCGTACCAAGGTTAAACATGTCCCCTTCTCTGATTAAAGCCATTAGAATGGCCGAAATTTTGCTAACTGTAACCTCTTTATCGATAAAGTTCTCTTTACATTCATCATACACCATCTCATTTCGCTGCTGCCATATAATCCATATGTATGTAACTATTGCCAACCTCCATATTGATTTCACCTGCTTGCTTGCCGAGACCTGAATTGCTTGGAGTAGAAACCCTATAAATGGTTGATCCATGTACAGTGTATTGTCAAAAAAAATTGAGTTAAGTACCGTCTAAGAACTTTTGAAGATATTGCACAGTGCAAGAATAAATGATCCAGTGATTCCTCCTCTCTTTTACAAAGATATCATCTAGACGGGCCCTTCAATTGTCTATTTGCAATCGCATAGTAATTATGCCTTTAATAACTTTCCATACTACAATTGATCTCTTTTTGGTATGAAGCTATCCCATATCCATGTTCCCCAGCTAGTTTCTGAAAACACCTTTCTAGTATGCACGTATGCTATTTGAAAGGTTACATTGCCCTGTAAAGATTTCTTTCATACCATGCAATCAACAATGTTAGGAGACATACGAGTGGTTAGTATAATATCCACAATATGAGGATAGGTACTAGTGAAACTCTCTGTAAAGTGCCTGTTTCCATCATACAAATAATCTCCAATAATCTCATCAAAGTGATGGCGAATGTCAAGTGGAATTCCAACTAGATCAGCTATTGGGGTTCCAATCCAGTTATCCAACCAAAAGCGAATGGAAGAATCATATCCCACAATCTACATCTCCTCTTCCATAAACTGATGTATGTGCTTTACACATGCTGACTGAATTGACAAAGGAAGATGGCGTGTTCTCAACACCGCCCCATCAAACCACCTCTCTTTTATAGTGCTCATCGCGCCTCTACCTTCCATAATATCCCATGATAATTTCATGATGCATGCCTCATTTGTAGCCTTAATGGATCAAATTCCCAATCCTGCTTCTGAAGTCAAGGTGCAAACCCTATTCCTTGCAACTATAAAATGATGTTGCTTAGATGTTTCACCAGTCCATATGAAATTTCTACAAGCAACTTCAACAGAGGTGGTTTTAGGCTCGGCCAATTATATGCATCCATTGATGATTTTTATAATGATGTTAAAATTTATGGAATTTGAAATATGTATAACTTAGAATTTTTCAAAAAAGATAGAAGAAAATATAGAGTGAAATGTGTAGAAAGATATCCATGGCTTATATTTGCTCAAAGGTTGGAAATTCATAAACATTTAAAATGAAAATATTCATCAATAGTCACGATTGTCAAAAGGAAGAAGCTAAAGAAAGATTTGCAGATACTAAGTGGTTAGGTCACATGGTGACTTAGGACTTCAGAAATCACCCAAAAATGACTTGTGAGGAATTGAGAACTCTTATATCCAAGAAATATAAAATTACAATCAGCATTTCAAAGGATTATAGAGTGAAATAATCTTTGATTACTTGATGGTGATGTTGTTCAATAGTACTCTAAGTTTTCATATTACTACGAAGAGTTGCTCAGGACTAATCTAGGATCATCCGTAAAATTGTTGGCTCCAAACTGTGAGGATGGACTTTCAAGATTTGATAGAATTTAAACATGTATAGATGCTTATAAGAAAGGTTTTCTAGCTGGATGTCGACCATTGATTGCATTAGATGGATGTCATTTGACTGGATACTATCGTGGCCAACTTCTTGCACCTGTCGGTCTTTATGGCAACAACAATCTCTTTATTATAGCATATGTGTCACGTTCCAATTTTATTAAACTAAGCAATATTTTAAAAGACAAATGAGAAAGAGAAAGGGGGGAGTACGAGATTAAAACGTGAAAAAGATGTTTGAAAAAGTCAAACACTCGACTTTAAAAGGAACCAAACAGGTGGTCTTATAGAAAAATTAACCAAGCTCATTTTGTTCTTCTCTTAATTTTATAGCAATTGATAAATTCAAAATGTCAACTGGTTTTATCTCTGGGGTATTCAGTTTGGCTTGAAGATGGGTGTTAGGCGTAAATGTCACGTCCCAATTTTAGTTATATGTAAAAATAATTAAATTTAAAAGTAATTTTTTAAAAGCTAAAGTAAAACAATCGCATTCAAATTCATGATAAAGATAAAAGGAGAGTTTAATTAAACCATAATAAGAATTTAAACAAACATCTTAAAAATAAAGTAGCGAAAGACTTTCGCTAATTTGTGTGTAGTGACAATTCATAAGTGATTGTTCATATATTCAAACTTATTTAATTAAACCACGTAGTACTTATAGCTGCAACCAACCCCTTCGACTCATCATTCACCTCGTCATCTATGCCACATTATCTGTAGAAGAAAAATATAGTGGGGTGATCAGCACATGGGAATGTACTCAGTGGGGGATTTACTGTTAGATTTCCCAATTGAAAATGACTTCATCTCTTGAGAAATGAACCTCATGAACCTTTAAAAATAAAGGGTATGAACTCATATTCAAGTCGCTCGAAAGCGCTCATTATCAATACGTCAGGTCACCCGAATGTGCTCATTATTTAATACGTCAAAGTTATGCAAATGCGTCCGTCTTTTCTTATATGCAATAATGCCATCTGTACGCACAGGTTCCTGGCCCACCGGTCTTAGGTAAAGTTTTCATACATATTTATAACATTAATTAATAT
This sequence comes from Pogostemon cablin, assembly GCA_023678885.1. Taxonomy (NCBI): domain Eukaryota; kingdom Viridiplantae; phylum Streptophyta; class Magnoliopsida; order Lamiales; family Lamiaceae; genus Pogostemon; species Pogostemon cablin. The sequence goes on from CM042963.1 coordinate 16,825,057, forward strand.
AAATCACGTTAAAGGCAAAGACTAGAATACAACTGTCCTACCAATTCCAAAATGTACAACCTCCTTCCTTCACCTTCATTGTATGTTTTCCTCTTTTTTTTTAAACTGTTGCTGTTACTGTTTTTTTTCATTTTTTATTTATTTAATTTTAGGGATATAATTGTAATTTTACCCTTTTGGTTTATGGTATAATTTATCCCTAGGGTTTAAGGTATAATTGTAATTTTACCCTTTTAGTTTATGGTATAATTTATCCCTAGGGTTTAGGGTATAATTGTAATTTTACCCTTGTGGTTTAGGGTATAATTTATACCTAGGGTTTAGGGTATAATAGTTATTTAAATAAAATAAATTTAAAAATAAAATAAAAAATAAAATTAATGAAGGAGCAGGAATTAATTAAGAAGGATGAGGACCAAGGGTGTACCAATTGAATTGGCATCCCTGATTGTACCCTAATCCCTCTCCACGTTAAATATAGAAATCATAAGAGTAAGCCCACCTTTTTAACGAACGAGTCAGACAAGAATAAGATTTAAGGTAGAGGTTGAGGATGAGCGTTGTCGCTGCTAGTTTCCCTCGTAACCTCGATGCCTTAAAAAATTTAATTTTTTCTTAATACACAATTAAGTATATGTATTTAGAAATTATTATGATAATTTCTATGGATTTGCACCCCCAGATTTACTAAACGTACCCCATTAATTTATATTTTTAAAATATATTTATGTGAGAAGACGTAAATACCCTTTTGTTAATAATAAAATAAGAGCATCGGTTATTCGTATCCCGAAAATACTAAACGTACCCCCAAAAATATTTAAATTAAAAAATATTCTTAATTAAAAGTACATAAATTCTATTACATAAATTATTTAACAAAAATTCCAATTATTCATAACTCAAATTTATAAATTTAACCATAAACCCTAATTTCATAAAACTCTTAACATAATTCAATCTTAATTCTTTTTTTGATAAAGACTTGTTCAATAATTAGAGTTTTTAGTAGAATGAATAAATTAATTGAGGAAAATAGTAAAAGTGAGGAACAAATCCACCATGAGACCTCCTTCCAAGATCACGAGGGGAAACACTTTTGCAGGAACACGGTTGGAAAAATAGGGGATTGCTAGCTTAGCATCCAAACCTTTATACGACGTCGGATCTTGATTATGTTCGAATTTCAAAACCACCATATACTGAAACAGGCTGAGAGCACACGCACTGGAGGTGAAGAAAACGTAGGAAGGGAGGCTGAATTCTTCTGCGATTTCCATGAATTTGGTGCAGAACATGTCCAAAACCAGACTAGCTAAGTGAGAATCAGGATAAGATGTTTAGGTAATGAGATTAGAGATGATGTCTCTGATGGGAGTGATGTGGTCATTGATTTTGTCGAAGAGAGGTGATGAGTTTCTGGTGTGGGGACATTGATGAAACGTAAGCGTGAGAGTGCGTTTGAGGATGTTTTTTGGGTGTAAGAATCTACTTTGCCATCTTGTTAAAATATTTACAATTAAGGGTAAAGTTGTCCTAATTGGGATATACAAATTATATACTACTATATTTCTATATAATATTTGGAGTGTATGAAGCAAATGGGGTACCATTAGTAATTTCAGGGGTGCAAATTAGCCATCCCCAATTTCTTCACTCATGTGAAACAGCTCCCTAAGACATCACTCACCTAAATATTATTTTAATATTTAGATCACACTTAGAGATTTTCATATATTTATTATAATCAATAATTATTGATTACTAAAGAAAATTTAAGTTCTGAGAATTCTTTTATGAAAATGGGGTTCAAGGACCAAAATTTCCAACTTGGTATACCTTTATAAAATTTTTGCATGTATATAAAAGACATCCTAATGTTTTTTTTTCTTTGTAGTTTTGCCTATATAGGTGAACATTTTTATATATACTCCTTTATGTAAATCTTTCGTTTCAATGTCCAACAAAAAAAGATGAAGTTTAATTTAGTTTTCCCGAATGCAGCACTGCCATAGCTTAGTAAAACGGCTATAACTGTTATTTGAATAAATAAATTTTAAAGATATTTTACAGTAGCATAGTAAACACATAGATGAACAACTTTCATGTTGTACATTTTGGCAGATTCATCCGTTTTAAATGAATAAATTTAGAAACAAGTTTTTGCAATGAATCTACAGTATTTTTACTCTTTGATATGTACAACTCCTAAATGACTAAGTATTCCTTTAAATATTGGGTTAGATGCAAAATAAATAACAAACTTTACTCCTATTGCAAATTAATCCTCACTTTTGAGAAATTGCAAAAAAAATACCACCTTTAAATATTGTTGCAAAACACACCCAATTTGTGACTAAAATTAGGGGTTTTTGGATTTTTTTTTGCAACAATACTTAAAGGTGATGATTTTTTTTTTTTTGCAATTTCTCAAAAGTGAGGATTAATTTGCAATAGGAGTAAAGTTCATGGCTTTTTTTGTAATTAACCCTTAAATATTTGATACATATATTTATAATATCATATATCTTGTTATGTTTAAAATTTATGAAGATATGTGTATAATTTTACTTTATTAAAAATTTATGCAAATTTAAAAAGAATAAGGAATCTATATATATATATATATATATATATATCTCACTTTGTATTTTAACAGTGTGTTCTGTAATATTACTTCAACACTTACTTCACGAATCTACGGTAGGAAAACATAAATATCTAAGTTATAAAAATAAAATAGATTTAGAAAAATGAAGAACTCATGTGCGACTAACATCACACCACCAAGATCATAACATAAGATAGATTTAGTGATAAATCCAACATGTTTGTTTTACTTTAACCTATATGCATATATATACACATCGGAACACAAAATCTAACCTCAACATGCATAATCTGATATCACATAGGAGTTACAGACACAAAATCAAACCTCAACATAAATAATCTTATATCATATAGGAGTTACAATGTAGATTTTATGATAACTACATATGTTACATCAACATAAAAAATATTTATTAAGTTATTTTATTTAGCTCCCATTTTCACATACCATAAAACCAAATCTCAACATATCACTATCGATTCCCCTTCTCCTCAACATACACACACACACACACATGTTTCATTCACCGTTCTATACAATCTATAAGTAAATAAGGTAAGAGGATAATCACCTTTGCAGTTTAAGTTAGGGAATGTTGGTTTGACAGGAGTCTTTCTAGTTGATAGTTCCTTTTTTGCCATCACATAAAATTTAAAAAGAAAAACACTTTACGACTTCTAGGGTTTTAGAATAGAGTCGTATTATTGTAGAGGGAGAAGGGTGTAAGGATGTTTTGAAATGACCACTCACCTTAACACCTGTTTCGAACGTGAGATTAGAGGTTCAACACTGCGAGTTTAGAGAAAAGACCTAATGTCGTGTGAGCATAGGAAAGATTTACAGATGTGAAAAAAGTGTTTTGAAGAACATAAGAATAAGAGATATGAAATACTCACATTTACGCTCTGAAACTTTTCGTGAGTTTTAAAGTAAAAAAGATGAGACCTTCCACTGAGAGCGAGAGATGTAGTAGTTGAGAAATGATGTTTGGATAGAAAAACAGAGGGAAACAATATCTGAATAACAGAGTTTAGCGTATGGAAAAGAGAGAGAAACAGTGGGGTGGTGTTTGAAGAATAGAGGAGAGATAGAAATAGTGAATGGCGTTCAGATAAGATAGATCTGATATGCGAAGGTGATTGGCGTTCAGATGGAGAGATTTGATATGCGAAGGTGAATGAGTTCAGATAGAGAGATTTGATATGCAGAAGAAGCTGAAGCGGTTGGTGGATTGAATGAGAGTTGAAGCATTTTTTGTAAACAGTCATTTTTTGTCATTTTCCAAAGATCTGCAGCAGCCCATCATTAAGATTTGTAATGATGTGATTTGTAATGATTGTCTGAATAAAGCGGGAATTTCACTTATGTTGGAAGAATATTATTTTGAACAGATTACATTTTTGTAGTTTTATCCGAATCTGCACTGTTGTTGTTATTTATATTATTATTATCATTATCATCATCATCATCATCATCAAATATCCTATTATTAGTGATTATAGGATATTGGTTTGAATATATATTTTATAAATAATACTCCCTCCGTCCCAAAAATACGTTCGCGTATTTTCTAGCACGAAATTTAAGAGAAATAACTTTTTAGTAGTGTGAAGTAAGAAAGAGAGGGGGTATTTTAGGTAATTAAGTAGAATAAAGTGTAAAAGATTAACTTTATCATTATATTAATCACAAACACTTTTTCCTCATCTGTTTTCATACAAACGAATCAACCTTTTGGCATTCGCACTGAAATAAAAAAAAATCAAATCAAAGCATTAAAATGTTCATCTTAATTACTGTTCATCCATATTGAGCTTTAAATCAAACAAATTAAAGCAATCAATTAAATGTAAATTTCAAAACCACCCAATAAGATTCATAATTCAAATGAGAATCCAGTAAAGAATTAAGAATAATCAATCAATGCCCATTAAGTAAGGATGCACTCTGTTGTTAAACATAGAACAACAGTAAGACCCAGAGTGGTAAGAGCCAGCAGTATTCGGCAGATTCCGACAGTGAAATTCAAGTCTTGAGAGGTATGAGCCGACCAGCCATTGATGACCGGAGGCAGCAAAATACCTTGGGGTATCGCACGAAGCGTGACGGCGATGAAGGCACGTCGGAAACATGGTGCTGGCCTGAAAGAAATAACGCCGTGTATAGGCCTCGGACTAGAATGACAGTAGTCGATTTGAGAAGAGAGCATGGGACATCGCTAAGAGCACGACCGAAAGCCCTGTGAAAGCAGAAGGCGGCTGATGGGAACCCTAGGTGTCGGGTCACAAGATGCAGGGGCCGCCAGAATAAACAAGATCCCTAAATTTCCAACAGTTAAAGTGTCGCGAAGCCGCGAGATGGAGATGAAATCAGGAGCAAGGCCGCCGGATAGAGACTGATATTCGCACAATCGCGCGCCGGTGGAGAGATTGAAAGTTATATTTGAAGGTGGCGATTTGGAAGAAGGGCTTCCCAGAAGCCCTGTTCTTGACTGAGGTCTTCCCACCAGCAAGATGATGGGTAAAGATGGCGGTCCGACAGCTGAGTTGTCGCATATGGCCACCAAATAGAACTGAAGAACCACGAACGGTAACCCAAATCAGGCGACGGCGGCGGGAGAGCGAATGCTCATGAACCAAGATCTGGAGCGGAACATGCTGGCCGTGTGGAGAAGTCACAGATGGCCAAGAGTTGGGAATCAGATCCGGAGAGGAGAATGAAATGCTTTTGGAATGATGGAGAGTGATGTTTAATTGGTTGTCCCTAGGTGGGTTAATTAAAAGTAATCAAGAATCAGTTTAATTGAATGGTGTACCCCACCATTAGGGGCCCCCACCGCCCCTGCCCTGGAGATTGGTGGAGGAGGTAAATCGCAGGATGTGCCTCAAGTGGCTTATAGGGAGGGCTCACTGTTAAACTTGTGCTTACAAGGGGCCAAATCCTTGCCAAAGGCAGGATTCGAACCCCCACCCTGCAGCAACCAAGCTCAGCTGGAAGGCCTTTCCACCCTCCCCTCTACCACTTGAGCTATGCCCTGGGGGCAAGAATCAGTTTAATTAATTGTATAATCTGTTGTTTAAATGTCATTTAAAGGAGTGGCATTTTAGTAGTATTGGAAACTTTTAAGGTTTTAAATGTTGTGTATTTTTACCATTTATGGGGGGCGAATGTATTCTTGGGACGGATGAAAATGGAAAGTGAGAATGTATTCTTGGGACGGAGGGAGTACTAGTTATGTATAGATATCTCTTTACAAAATATATATATATATATATATATATATATATATGATTATAGGATATTGGTTTGAATATATATATTTTATCAATAATACTATTTATGTATAGACATATTTCTTTATTTATTTATATCATTTACTATTCTATACATTCAAATAAACATTTATGTGTAAAAATAAAGGACTATTACAATATGCTATAGTTACATCTAGGGGTGGGCGGTATGGCATACCGAAGATTTTTGGTCATACCATATACCGTACCGAAATTTTCAGTATTTAAAAAATCATACCGTTACCTTACCTAAACTTTCGGTATACCTTAGTTCGGTATACCAATATTTCGGTATAAGAAAATAGTATACCTTCTACTTACCAATATTTCGGTATGCCATACCATACCTAAAATATCGGTATATATCATCCTATTACATAGTTTGCTATACAGGTATACATCTAAAATTCAATAAATCTTATAAAAACCATGTACTAGAAAAGTGAAAGATAGCAATAAAACATACTCTAATAAATAACAAATTCAAAAATATACGACAATCTGCAAATGACCAAATTAAATAAGAGTAAGTCTCATGAAAACCGGGTTTACAGGTAAGCCTTATTTTTTAATATTACTCTTTAATATATAAAAAATAACTCTTTGAAGAGTAATAATTTTTACACAATAGAGTAATAATTCGTATCTCTAAAAAGTAATTTTTCATGTACTTAAAGTAATCGATACATCGAGATTTACAAGAATTTGAAGAGTAATTTTTTAATTTAAAAAGTAACAATTCATGTGCTAAAGAGTAATTTTTTATGTACTAAACAGTAACCGAGTTTACATAATTAATATATCTAAACCCGTTTTACAAAGTGTTTGTCATTAAATAAATAGTACCTAAGAGATCTACACAAAAATATATGAAACTTATATTAAAATCAACACTTTTAAATTTCCATATACATAGAATTACTTAATTAAAAAATAAGTACTAATATCATGTAAGTCAATGATCTTTATCAATAATTTATAATTATGAAGAAATATACAGTAGGATTTTAGATTTAATCTTTAATAAAATAGTGTATATATATAATTTAATTAAAAATTATAATACATAAATAATAATTATAATTGTATGTATCATCTAATATGGTAATATCGTATCATATAACTCAAAAAATTGAATATTTTACGGTATTTCGGCATATACCAAAATATCGCGGTATTGATTATTTATATACCTTTATCGTACCAAAATTTTCAATACGGTATCATACCTTACCAAAAATTTCGGCATACCTAAAATTTTGGTAAAATCGGTATTTTTCGTTATGATAAGGGCGGTATACCAAAATTTCGGTATTTTTCCCCAGCCCTAGTTACATCATAAATAAAAGATTACTTGGCATTGATTTTTAACAAGCTTGTTGAATGATAGTGGGAAAGCATCCACCCGTGGTGAAAAATGGACTTTCAATTCTGATCAGGGGAAGGTGAATACATAAATTTTGATTATATTCTCATTAATTAATAATAACTTATGCTTTTTCCTCAAAGTTTTCACCTTATTTTAAGGGTCTTGTGGCTGCATTAGAAGAATTGTATCCTTCTCCATATCACTGATTTTGTGTGCGCCACATATATAGCAACTTTGAGAAGAAATGGAAGGATGAACAAGTTAGATCATTATTCTGGGAAGGATAAAGATAACAGTGTGTGGGAATATGTCATTCATATAGGTGTTGAGAGATAGAGTAGAGCACATTTCCAAGAACACGTTAAGTATCATGTGTTCTCCAATAACTTTAACAGTGTTATTAAAAAATGGAGAGATAATCTAGTAGTCATTCTCAATGATAATATAAGGTTTAAAATAATGGCATTTTTGAGGAAAAAGAAAGGAAAGGTTATGTGTTAAAGTAGTATCATATGCCCAGAAATATTAAAAAAGTTGAATTGCATGTAGCTTCATGTGGGGAGGTTTTATTTGAGATCAGTCTAAGGCCTTAAAGATTTGTGGTTCATCTTCAAAACAAAACTTATACTTGCCAGTTGTGGGACTTGAGTGGGTTGCCTTATGTGCATGCTTGCACAGCTATAAAGGTATATCAAGGGTAGAACAGAAAATTATGTGAATGAATATTCACTAGGGAATTCTATTTTAAGGACTATGAGTACTAGATAAATCCAAAGGCAGGTTTTGATTTTTGTCTCGAAACTAATAATGTGTTTATACATCCATCGTTGTTAAGAAGACCACCTGGAAAGCCAAAAAAGCAAAGATATAAATCAATTTTATAATAGAAGGATCCTCATAAAGTTAAGAGAAAGTATGGGGTTATTAAGAGCATCTCCAGCAATGCTCTAAATCAGTATTTTAGCGTGAGATTTCTCTTCCAACAATGCGCCAAATGCTGCGCCAGTCTAAAATTGAGTACAGTAATGCGCCAGATGTAACGCAAAATAATTTTGCGCTATTCTACTGTTCTGCTGTTTCTTTTTTATTTTAATTTTTTTAACATATTTTTATCTATATATTTATCTATATTATTATCTACTATTATATTTTTTTTACATGTATTTATCCATATATTTATCTATATTATCATCTAATTTATATTTTTTTATCTATATATCTTTTAATATTATAATTTTATTAAATCTAACATGAATATTAATGCTAAAGTTGTATTCACTATTTTATACTATTATAAATTAATATAAATCTAATTATTTTAATTTTATAGTAATGATTACTTTTATTATTATAGCTTGTTTAAAATTTTGTTTAATTTTAATTTATTTAAACTAATTTATTTATCTAAATTATAATTTATATTAAATTACAATATTGATTATCTAAAATAAAAACATTTCACACAATACTTAAGAAGAATATTCTATATAGTGTGAAAATATAGTGCAAACTGCTGGAGTTGTATTGTAATTCTGCGCTAAATTAGTGTGAAATCTGCGCTAAAATAGAGCGAGCTGCTGGAGATGGCCTAAGTATGGGAAATGTGGTATACGTAGACATAATAGAAGATCATGCAAAGAGGGTGAACAAGTAAGAATTCTAGTACTAATATTATTCTCTACTCATATTTTAAACTATGTGATTTATACAATTTATTATTATAGTTTTTTTTTTTAGTTTCAGCGTAGTGGAAATTATCTTCTCAACATACATCTTCATCAAGGCAAGTAGATGCTCAAACAAGTGGAATTCAATGATAATTAGGTAGTCGTCTTACGTCTTTCTTATTTTGTCCAAAAAATAAAACTTTTTCATTACTAGTAGAAGATTATTATCTCTATCTGTAGGATGATTGATATTTTTAGTTATTATTTTATTTTATTTGATATTTGATTGTAGAATGACTTACAAGTTTTCAAGTTTATGAGATTATTTTCTTTACTTAAATGAGCAATTTAGTTACAAGTATATTCTGATTTTATTTTGTTATATTGATGTTTTGAAGATATGTAAGAATTAGATGAAGGCGTTTAAGCTTATATTTTTTTCAAACCTTTTATTTTGTTGAGTTTCTAGTCTTATGTTATATAGGATATTTACTTGGAATTAGGTGAAATTCATTCTTGATAAAATTTGTGTTGGGTGATTGTAGGATCGAACGTTGGGAAAGTAAGTATTTTATTGAAAGACTCTTATAATATTTTACAATGCACTCTTTCACACTCAAGACACACTTTGGAGTGATACACTCTTTTCTCAAGATACTCTCTTACTGCACTCACACTCACGGCTTAACTACTGTCCTTTTTCACTCTTACTTTCAGTACATGATGTTACTCTCATGGTTCTATTTATAATAATAATATGTTGGTGGGTTAGCCACTTTAATTAGTCTAAAATTCTCTACTACAACTCTTAACAATTCTAGGCATTACTCTAATATTCTTTCCCACTTGATCAATATAAGCTAAGTCCTTGAATATTTCATTATTTATTTTTTTCATAACTCTATTATTTAACATGAGTGATTGTTTTTTGTCCTTTATCTTATTTATTTTTCATTATTTATTTTCCCGTATTGATCTCAATATCCTACTGAGTTGGTTATCTTAATTATAAATGATACAAAATATATTTTTGTGGTAATTAATTCCATGGGTTTGATAATTTAACTTGGTCATACATCAGGCTACAATTGATCCATTACACTTGAAGGTGAACATTGAGTGAATTGTAATTTTTTGAGCTTGAATCAAAATATTAATATTCAAATTGAATACGAGCCTTAAAATTTTAAACAAGCCGAGCTCGAGCTTGGTGATATTTGGCTAAGCTTGACTTGATTACATTTTTATCAGCAGATGACTAAGAAACCAAAGCAGAACATGGGATGACCTCTAAATAGGTGGTGCTTGAGTTGAGCCACATGAATCAGTTGGTCGAGTTGGTACCTGATATCTCTGAAAAAAGTGTTGTCATTTCAAAATTGTTATCGTAGACCACCAATAATTAGAGATGTTAATACTGTTCAGGCCTGTAAAGTTGACATGTTTAACCCGAGAAAATGCAGGGCTATGTTTAGTGACACGTTTAAATAAGGTTCTTTTGGCCCGAACCCATTAACGCGGTCCTATAGGACTAGCCCGTAGGTTAAAAGTAGGGGTGCACATCGGGTCGGGTTTTTCGGGTTTTGGGTACCCAAAATTTCGGGTTTAAAAATACATTACTTGAACCCGAACCAATATTTTATGAACCCGATATTTCAGGTACTTGATTTGGGTTACCTAAAAACACCTCCTTTTCTTTTTTTTCCCTACGTATTCTTATGATAAATTAATTAGGTATGATTTAAATAAATTTATTTTTTTTAATTTTTTATCTTTGAGGGAGTATTTTATTTGATCTCTTTTATCATTTTTTTCTTCGTTTTTAAATAATTATAAAAGAATATAATAAATTCATATCATATCATAATAATATGAATTTTTATACTAATTGATCGTCGTTGTTTTCACCTAGATTTTAGTGTCTTTATTTATGGATTTTCGTATATTTTATCCGATTTGTGTATCGTTTGGTGGAGTTTTATGTTAATTAGAAAAAGTGTGATACAAATGGATAAAAGTGTGGAATTGAGCTTAAATGTGTGTAAAACAGGTTAAAAATAGAGCAAAATAAAGTTGGGAGTCAAAACGAAGAAGGAGAACAGGGAGCGTCTGCACACAACTCGTGTGCTGCTACACGAGTCGAGCTCGTGCCCAGACACGAGCCTTGTATAGAACACAGCCCTGCAAGTGGGGCCGTGCATCAATACCTGAGACCCCTGCTCGCCCATGTTGAGACCGTGTGCGGAACACGAGCCGTGTTCTGCCAACAAGCAGAACACGCCAAAAAGTGTGCGCCGACTCGAGCCATGCACTACTACACGAGCCATGTTTGTAAAAAGATCAGATTAAGTTGTGCACGCATTCTAGAAGGTTCCAAGGGGTATAAAGGCTTGAATTGAGCGTGAATTAGGAGAGAGAGAGGTCATTTGGAGCAGTTACAAGATCAAAACACATAATTCCTCACCACATTTTCACACACACTCTCTCCTACACAAAATCCATCCAATTCATTCCATCTTACCATTCTAATCCATAATTCACTCCATAAATCTTTCACCCACACCATCCTTAGAAGAAATTGAGGCATTGGAGAGTTGAAAGTACATGAAGGAAGGAGATCTACCTTATTCTATAAGGGAAGAAATTCATCTTTTCATTTGTATTTCTTTTGATTTGGAGTTAGCAATGGATTTATGTAAGCTTTGTAAGGTTTGTATGATGACAATTGTTGGCTAGTCCTCTTGTGAGGCTAGCCACATGATTGGTTAAGGGGATGCTATATACGTAGGATTTTAAATGTTGAATTGAGTTGATTTTGGACTTTCTTTTATAATGAATTATTCATTATTCATGTTCTTAATTGTGTGGTTAAATCTTCTACCTATTATGTTAGGATGGCCATTCTAATGTGATTTGTAGATATTTAGTTGAATCAATTGATTGCTTGATCATATATGTTAGTGATAGGAGAGGTAAACCATACCCTTCTAATGCTTAGAACACTTATAAGAGGACACTTGAGTGATTGAGTGCCAACCTTAGGATCATAGTACCTTCATGGGAATTGAGATTAAGGCACAATCTTAGGGGATTTAAACTTGTAACAGAGTTGAGAGCCTAATTACCTTGGCCATAGGGATTAGGGGAACAATAGTGATTGCTTCTAGTCCATAATCAATAACGTTTGATGTTGTAATCTTGCATATCTAGTTAGTACCTTAATCATGAGTGTGGTTAGCCTTACTTCTTCTAAGATCTATTTCATCCATTCCATTTCATCTTGTTACTTATTTATTAATTTATAATCTAGTTGCTACTTGATTTTGCTAGTTAATTGTTAGCTTAATTGTTAGTATAAAACCAACCCAAAATTCGATCACTTTTACAAAGTATGATAAAAAACAAATTCGGGTATGATCTTGATTTTTCTTCTCCTTCTCACTACAAACGATAGAGTACACTTACTTTAAATTAATTTACACCTAAATTGAGGCTAAGTTCACTAATGTCAGGATTTAGATATATTTTAATTTTATTGTGAGATATTTAAATTTATACTCCCTCTGGCCAATCCGAATGTATTCGTTTTATTATATTTGTCATGTGATTCAAATGTATCCATTTCTATTTAAAGCAAGGTCAGGTCCCACCATTACTATCACTCAACCCCTTAAAGTTATGCTATTTACATGAATGCCATTAATTTATACTAATAAAATTTAGTTAACTATCTACATTTATTGATAATTATCTAATCTTAACACATAAATAATTAAAAAATAAGATAATCAAAATGGAAACTTAAATCTAATCTGGTTTTCTCTCTATCATCGATGAGCATTCCCTCTTCTCTTTCTCTGAAATCTTCTCCCTCTCACTTTGATTCTTTCTTCTTCTCTATAATCTTCCATCGCCCAGATTCTGACTCTTCTCCTCTTCCTTTCTTTGATTTTTCCATTTCCTTATCTTGAGAAAGATATGAACCTGGAGGTGGAGTCTGATTCTATGGTATTGTTGGTGGGCGAATCACCATCGGAAGCTATTCTCTACTTGTTCTCGAGCTTCTCCGACTTTGAGGCTTGTAGATCTACTGGGTTCCTCTTGTTCTTGAGCTTCTCCGACTCCGACTCTATTTAAGGTAATTCTACAATAGAGAGCGAAGTTCAAATCCGATTCAAGCGTGCTGGAGATCTACGACGGAATAATCGAGATTGTATTGGAGCTCCCTCCGCTGAAAATAATGTTGTACGATTGGAAAAGAACGGAGTTCATATGGATCAGCTTCGCGTTCTTCAAGGTTGAATTGATGGCGTTCTTAATCTTCTGCAGATCTGTTGAGAGATGTGAAGTGTAAGAGTAAGAAGAAATTATGTTGTGCTGATAATTTCATAATAAACCATGGGGCCCTTTCTCGGGTTGGTTTTTATGCCCATTATTTTGTTGAATGTTAATTTGTAATTGTTAGTCAAGAAAAACATGCAGTCAAGAAAAGCATGCAAATCATGTTAGTCAAGGAAAGCATGCAAGTTAAGTTAGTCAAGGAAAGCATGCAAATGTTAGTCAAGAAAAGCATGCAAGACTTTTATGTTTTTCAATAAAAGCATGCTAGTTATGAGCTATATAAGTTCATGTACGTAGATGAGTTTGATATCAAGAAATAAAAGAAAAGAAAAGGTTGCAAGTGCAGTAGCTTTGCATTCTTAAACATCTATTCTTACTGCCATATTCTAACAATTTTGGTATCATATTCCAACAGTTTTTGGTATCAGAGCTACGGCTAAATCAAAATGGCTGCAAACCCAAATTCTATTTTCTTATACACTACAAGCCAAATTCCAATCTTCAATGGAGAACACTATGACTATTGGAGTTCTCAAATGGAGACCATATTTCTTTCACAAGATCTATGGGACTTGATAGAAAAAGTTTATGAAGAACGTCCAAATCCTTTGATTGTTTCGTGGACAGAAGCAAAAGAGAAGGAGTACAAAGAAAATGTGAAGAAAAATGCTACGGCGTTGAGGATTATCCAACAAGGAGTAAGCAAAGCCATTTATCCAAGGATTTTTGGAGTGAAGAAAGCAAAAGAAGCATGGGAACAATTGAAGATAGAATTTCAAGGATCTGCAAAAGTGATTTCCATCAAGTTACAACATCTGTGGAGTCAATTTGACAACATGTCAATGAAAGAAGGTGAACTCGTGAAGGATTTTTTCTCAAAAATTGCTGAAATCGTCAACCAAATCAAAAGTTGCGGTGAAGACGTTCCTGAAAAGAAAGTAGTAGAGAAGATGTTGAGAAGCCTTCCACAAAAGTTCGAGCATATCGTTGCTGTCATTTCAGAAACGAAAGATCTTGCAAAGCTCACTCAATATGAACTCATGGGATCCTTGGAAGCTCACGAGCATAGAGTGAGTAAATACAACCAACCGTTGGAGCAAGTTTTTCAAGCAAAGATGAAGATTTCAAACAACAATCGTGGAAGAGGAGACACATCTTCTGGACGTGGTCGTGGAAGAAATTCTCCAAATAGAGGCAGAGGACGAGGAAGAAGTACTCCACAAAAATCTGGTAATTTTGATGTTGAGTGCTTTATTTGCAAACGTACTGGTCATGAATCTTATGATTGTTGGTATAAGTGTCCAAGATGTAAAACTCCAAACCATTCTGATCAAGATTGTTGGTATAAAAACAAGGGAGAAAATAATGAAAAGCAAAAGCAAAAGTCCGTAAATTTTTCTCAAGAAGGTGATGAGAATAAATTGTTCATCTCTATTGCAAATAGTGAGAAATCAGGTGAAACTTGGTATCTTGATAGTGGTTGCAGTAACCACTTGTCAGGAAATCAAAAGGATTTGTTGAGTTGGATAAAAACTACTCTTCTCATGTCGAGCTTGGTGATGGAAAGCGGGTGAGCATAGAAGGAAATGGTGTTGTTGCTGTCCACACCAGTGAAGGTAACAAAAAATTCATTCATGATGTTCATTTTTCGCCAAATATCTCTCAGAATCTTTTGAGTGTTGGACAGATGATGAGAAATGGTTACAAGCTGATATTTGATGATGAAAAATGTGAAATCCTTGATAAAAATTCTGGAGAGCGTGTGGCTCTTGTGAAGATGACAACAAATAATTTATTTCCACTCAACATGAATTCTTTTGCTGCTTGGAAAAGTGAATCTTTAGATGAAAGCGAGCTTTGGCACTTGAGATTTGGACATTTAAATTTCCAAGGGTTGCAAACATTGAAGCAAAAAGGCATGGTTGTTGGTCTTCCAGAAATAAGAAACAAAGATGGCGTATGTGAAGGTTGCATTTACGGAAAGATGCATCGACTCCCATTTCCTAAGACGTCTTGGAGAGCTCAAGAACCACTCGAGCTCGTGCACGCCGACATTTGCGGACCTGCTAGAACTTCATCATTGGGCAACAAAAGGTACTTTCTTTTGTTTGTGGATGATTTTACTCGAATGACTTGGATTTATATCATTGAACAAAAATCAGAAGCTTTCACCAAGTTCTTGCATTTCAAAACACTTGTTGAGAAACAAAGTGGATATGAGTTAAAGTGTCTTAGAACAGATCGAGGAGGAGAGTTTATCTACAAGACTTTCTTGAATTATTGCAAAGATCAAGGGATAAGGAGACAGCTTACGGTTAGGCATACACCGCAACAAAATGGTGTTGCCGAAAGGAAAAATCGAACTATTGAAGAAATGGCTAGAAGCATGTTGAAAGGGAAAGGTCTTCCAAATAAATTTTGGGCTGAAGCCGTGAATACGGCTGTGCATATTCTAAATCGATCACCGACGAAAGATGTACGGAATAAAACTCCATTTGAAGCATGGCATGGGAGAAAACCAACTGTAAGTCAACTTAAAGTTTTTGGTTGTATAGCTTATGCTCTTATTCCTTCCCAGAACAGAGAGAAGTTTGATGGAAAAGGTGAAAAATTGATCTTCATTGGTTATAGTGATGAATCAAAAGGATTTCGCCTCTTTAATCCAATTACAAATGAATTGGTGCTTTCTAGAGATGTGGTTTTTGATGAAAATGCAGCTTGGAAGTGGGAAATTGAAGAAGTAACAGAAGAGTTCGTTGTTGCGCCACCTGCAGAAAACCCACCATCTCGAGAAACCCGAGAAACACCTCATGATGCTATTGAGCCATCTGGTAGCAATGCTCATGAAATAGAATCTGATTCGGATACGGATGATCCGCCGAGGAAGTATCGATCTTTGGAAGAGGTATATAATTCTTGCAATGTTGCATTTTTTGCTGGGGAACCACAATGCTTTGAAGAGGCTGCAAAAGAAGAAGTTTGGAGAAAAGCTATGAATGAAGAAATAAAAAGCATTGAGAAAAATCAGACTTGGCATATGGTGAATCTCCCAGAAGGAAAGGAAGCTATTGGTTTGAAATGGATTTTCAAAGCCAAGTATAATGAAGAAGGTGACGTGCAAAAGTACAAAGCACGATTAGTCGCGAAGGGCTATTCTCAGCAGCCCGGAGTGGATTTTACAGAAACTTTTGCACCGGTTGCGCGAATGGAGACAATAAGAACTGTTCTTGCTCTAGCTGCCCAATTGGAATTGCAAGTTTTTCAACTTGATGTCAAAACTGCGTTCCTCAATGGTGACTTGGAAGATGAGATTTATGTCAAGCAACCTCAAGGCTTTGAAGTAAAAGGAAATGAGCACAAAGTCTACAGATTGAATAAGGCTCTATACGGGCTGAAGCAAGCACCACGATGTTGGAATAACAAAATTGATGCATATTTCCAGCAAAATGGACTCATAAAATGTCCATCAGAACCATCTCTTTATGTGAAGAAAAGTGGAAGTGATTTTTTGATGGTTTGCCTTTATGTTGATGATCTAATCTATGCAGGAACTAATGTTGCCATGGTGAAATGGTTCAAAGAAGCAATGATGCAAGAATATGAGATGACTGATCTTGGGTTGATGAGATATTTTCTTGGGATACAAGTGGAGCAAGAAAAGGGGAAGATATTTATTTCTCAAGAGAAATATGTGTCTGATTTGTTGAAGAAGTTTGGGATGGAAAATTGCAAACCTGTTGCAACTCCTATGGCGTTAAATGAAAAGCTTAAACAAGATGATGAGGCTGAAAAATCAGATTCAAGTATTTATAGAAGTCTTGTTGGTTCCTTGATTTATCTAACTCATACAAGACCTGATATTGTTCATTCAGTGAGCTTACTTTTCAGGTTTATGAACGAACCAAGCAAACTTCATTTTGTAGCAGCCAAGAGAGTCCTACGTTATCTCCAGGGGACTAAGAGTTGTGGAATCAAATATTGCAAAGAAGAAAACAATGAATTGATTGGTTATACGGATAGCGATTGGGCTGGAAGTCAAGATGATCGAAGAAGTACATCAGCCTACATATTTTGCATGGGATCCAAACCAATATCACTACAAGAAACTGCCGGAATAACGACGGATTTACCGACGGAAAAAAATCGTCGGTAATTACCGACGGTTTACCGACGAATTACCGACGGTTTATTGATTTAATAGGATTTATTTTTAAAAAATCATCAATAAAAATTTCCGACAGTTTTTACGACGGATTACCGACGGAATTAGCGACGGAATTTTTTTCCGTCGGTAAATCCGTCGGTATTTTGGAGGGAATAAATCCCAGAAGATTACCGACGGATTAAATCCGTCGGTAAATATATAAATTTTTATTTATAGAAAATTAATTTCAATTTTTAATTTAGCGACGGATTTATCTGTCGGTAATTATATTAAATTTTAATTTTAAAAAAAAAAAATTTAGTCTTTAATTTACCGACGGATATTTTTCGTCGGTAAATATCTGAAATTTTATCTTTTAAAAAATTAATTTTAGTTTTAATTTACCGACGGAATAATCCGTCGGTAAATATATAAATTTTTATTTAAAGAAAATTAATTTTAGTCTTTAAGTTACCGACGGAATTAATCCGTCGGTAAGTATATTAAATTTTATTTAAAAAAATAACTTTAGTCTTTATTTTACTGACGAATTAAATCCGTCCATAAATATATCTTTATTTTTAAAAATAATTATTTTAATCTTTAATTACTGACGGAATAAAATTCGTCGGTAAATATGACACAACTCTTTTATTATTTATATAAACAAAACACGTTTTTTTTCTTTTTTTTTAAGTGAATCGTTTGTATTTGTAACCCTAAGAACAGAAATCAAAATATCTTCCCCAAATGAAGAACTCAATGTGAGATCGAAGGCTTCCCGTCGACGAAATCGAAGAACCCGCCACCATTTTTCGCCGCCGCTGCTGGAATCCGACGAACAGGGCTTCTTCTTCCAACTTGTCGCTTCGATTTCATTCTGCTCCGCTGGCTCGCAACCCTCTCTAGCCGAATCAACGCTGAATCGAAGATTAGGACATCAAACATTTGAATCAACGCTGAATCGAAGCTATGTCTTCCAACAGTCCTACAAAGCCCTCTTCTATGTATCCACAGGTCGACCAATCGAACCCTGAATCAACTTCTTCCTTCCTCTCCAACCCTACCGCCAGGCCTTCTTCTCTCTACCCAACTGTTCAGATGAACGATTTAGCCGAAGATCTGTTCCCGGAAACCGAAGAAGAGATCCCGATTGCCGATCGGGATGCTTCCTTCGAGTCATCCGAGGAAGTAATAATCAGGATCCCGGGAGCAATCGTTCATCTGATCGACAAGCAACAGAGCGTGGAGCTTGCGAATGGGGATTTCATGGTGGTTCAGTTGAAATAGGGGGGCAACGTCGTGGCGGCGTTGGCGCGTGTTGGGGACGACATCCAGTGGCCGTTGGCCAAAGACGAGGCCGCCGTCAAGCTCGACGATTCCCATTATTTCTTCAGCCTTAGGGTTCCGCCGGAAGGCGGCGACGCCAATGGCGACAGTATCTTAAACTATGGATTGACGGTTGCTGCGAAGGGGCAGGTTGCTCAGATATTTCGATTCGGTACTTGAGAAATTCAGTGCGTTTAGGGTGGAGAAGGCGGCGGCCGGGGCGGAGCAGGGGTGGTGGGGATCGGTGGCGAGGGAAGTTTCTACGGAGGAGATGGAGAAGAAGAAGGAGGAGGTGGAGAAGAGCGACGCCGCTTACTGGACGACGCTTGCTCCTAATGTGGAGGATTACAGTGGAAGCGTTGCGAGGATGATTGCTGCCGGATCAGGACAGGTTGTACGATGTATATTGTGGTGTGGAGATGTTACAGTGGATAGGCTGAAATGGGGGAATGAGTTCTTGAAGAAAAGAATGGGGAATGGCTCCAACTCTGAAATCAGTCCTCAGGCCCTAAAGAGGATGAAAAGGTAATCCTATGTTGTTTGGCTTTATCTTGTTGTTGCACTACAAGGGGATGCAGTGATACATTATCCAAATTGTCTTAACTAGTTTGATTTTTCTTAAACGTTTCCAGGGTTAAGCAGCTGACAAAGATGTCGGAGAAAGTGGCGACGGGGATACTCTCTGGAGTAGTGAAGGTTTCAGGGTTCTTTACAACCTCTGTAGCAAACTCCAAAGTGGGGCAGAAGTTCTTCAGTCTTCTTCCCGGTGAAATTGTTCTTGCTTCCTTAGTGGGTTCCCATTTCTTTCATTCAGTTGCATGGAAATTTTGCATGCCCTCTACTTACGAACTTGTTCATCTACCTTGTTTACTTTATCTTGTTAATTTTATCTTGCTGCTACTCCTTACACATTCAATTTGAAATTTATGTTCATTAATCTCTTGATTATTAGAAATTGAGTGCTTGGAAATTAGAGGAGGTCTAATTTTTTTCTAATAATTTAGTCATTCAAATTTTGATTATAATGTGTTGTAAACCATAGTTACAATTAAGGAGCTATTTTGGTGAAAGTGTGATAGAGTGCCACCTATAGTTCATATTTACAAGCAATGGGCTTTAAAGAAAGCAAGTACTAAAAAATTTTTTAAGTCTAATTATAATTGTTGCTAATGTACATTTTATTTGTACTTTCAGTTTTTTCTTCTGGGGCAGGCAATTTCTTATTCCGAATATGGAGATGAAATAATTATTTGTTACTTACTGGTGAGTATTGTGTGTTCTTTCTTTCTTTTAACTGGTCTTTTGTTGATCAGTATTACATTATTAAGGAGATAATTTACCTAATCTAAATTGATTAAATATTTTATGTATACAGTTGCTGTTTGGATATCAACCTAGTAGATGTGTTGAGCAGCAAAAGGATTAACGAGAAGTACCATCTCATAGATTCAAGAACAATCGTGCACAGATCGAGCTGCAATCGAATGTCTTGACTCTTGAATTGTAGAATAATTGAATAGCATATGTTTGAATGACATATTCTTTAGTTTTTCAATTTTTTGTATCCCTTTGAATTTGAAATTGTGGAAATTTTAGAATTTAAATATTATATTAGATGATGATTTATATTAGGACGTGATGTTTTGAATCTTTATTTAATTAAAATTTACAATTTTTTAATTAGTATTAATATTAATATTTAAAAAAAAAATATTAAAAAATATATTAATTAGCGACGGATTTTCCGTCGGTAAATTAAAAAAAATCATACAAGAATAAATTAATACCGACGGATTTTTTTCGTCGGTAATTAGCGACGGAAAATTCCGTCGGTAAATTCGTCACCATATTATAACCTCCGACGAACTGACATATGAAGATTGCCGACGGAGAATTTATCTACCGACGGAAAAATCCGTCGGTAATTACCGACGGAAATTAAATTCCGTCGTTAAAAATTTACCGACCATGGTTTTAGTGACAATTCCATTTCCGTCGGTAATTCGTCGGTAAAATGTTTACCGACGAATTTTTCATATTTTAGCGACGGAAATTTCCGTCGGTAATCTGGCAGTTTCTTGTAGTGTATCATGGAGTTCAAGAAAACAAATTTCAGTTGCATTATCATCAGCAGAAGCTGAGTATGTCGCTGCAAATGAAGCCGTACGAGAAGCCATTTGGTTGAGGAGAATTCTGAAAATTTTACAGCAAAGTATGTCTAATCCAACTCCTATTTTGTGTGACAATCAATCTGCTATTTCTATGACCAAGAATCCAGTGTTCCACGGAAGATCGAAGCACATTGAACTACGTCATCATTACATTCGTGACATGGTTCAAAAGAAGAAGGTTTATCTAGATTATGTCCCAACCTCGGAACAACCTGCTGATGCTCTTACGAAGGCCGTGTCAATGGAGAAGCTGGAAAAATTCAAGGATGTGATGAAGATTACAAATTAAGAGGGGGCGTTGAATGTTAATTTGTAATTGTTAGTCAAGAAAAACATGCAGTCAAGAAAAGCATGCAAATCATGTTAGTCAAGGAAAGCATGCAAGTTAAGTTAGTCAAGGAAAGCATGCAAATGTTAGTCAAGAAAAGCATGCAAGACTTTTATGTTTTTCAATAAAAGCATGCTAGTTATGAGCTATATAAGTTCATGTACGTAGATGAGTTTGATATCAAGAAATAAAAGAAAAGAAAAGGTTGCAAGTGCAGTAGCTTTGCATTCTTAAACATCTATTCTTACTGCCATATTCTAACAATTTTGGTATCATATTCCAACATATTTTTGCTCCATATCATTGTTTTTGTTTCTTGCTTCATCTACTCGAGAAACAAAAAAAGCATTAGGCCTAATACTGAATAATTGGGTTACAATTAATACAGAAACAATTAATTCATGCATTGGGTTTCTGTTGCTTGTTTTATTTGCTCCATCTACCTCACCATCCACCCCTTCATATATTCGGGCATTGTTTTTTGTTTCATTGTTGCTTATTTCTCGAGCATCACTAAACTAATTATTTTTGCTCTGCAATTGGGTCTGAATTACAAAGTTGTAGAATATGAGGGATAAGTTTGACTAGAATAATTTGTTAAGGAATGGTTTAATTTTGTACAAGAATTTTGATTTGGATGTAAACATGTGTGATTTCGTTTTAATCAATACAGTTTGTGTGATTAGCAAATTTGAAGGGGATAATGTGTGATTTCGTTCTGATCATATAGTTTGTGGTGATTAGCAAATTTAAAAGGAAGGGTACATAAGTAAAAGTACTCACCCTAAGTACCCACTATACATATAATAATACTCTTTAATCTACGCGTAAAAAGTAAACGATTACCTTTGGATTGGCTGGAGGGAGTATATGTTTATATGTTATTTTTATCTAATTAAAAAAATTATATATTAAAGTATATGATAACTTAAATCAAACTAAAATTCATGATATAAGGAAAATTTAAATTTAAATTTAAATTTGATGAGATAAGGATGCAATTGTACAAAATTTTGTTTTTATTATGTAAATATAATAGACAATTATTATTTTTTAATTAAGTAATGTTTAAAGGATGATAAATATATTTTATGATTAAAAAATTAAGAATTGATAAAAATTTAATGGATAAAAATTTTAATATTTCATGAATCATCTAATTATTTTTTACAATTAATATAAGAGTTTATATAAAATAAAAAGCTTTGGGTACCTTATCAGGTAATTAGAGTACATTTAATATCCGAAACCCAAACCGAAGTTATAGATTCGGGTTTGGGTTACTCAAAATCTAATTTTTTAAAAAATTACCTAAATCGATCGGGTAATTTTAATCGGGTCAGATCGGGTATCCAAAACCCGAAAATAAATGTCCACCCTAGTTAAAAAGGGTTGGCCTTATTAAATTTTTATTATAAAAAATACTCTATTCATTCCAACACAGTTTTCATATTTTCTCATTTGTTTGTCCCAACACAATTTTCATACCCTAAAAATGGAAAAAGAGTACAAGAAAAATAACATCCCATGACACCTTATTTTCAAAAATGTTATTTTATATTTACACATTTAAAACACTAACGGCATGATTGGTATGATTGAATGGAATTATGTTGGAATTGAATGAACTAATGAATGAAATAGAGATGAGAAATGAATGATTAAAAATAACTATTACCATTATTGGTATTGATTAGGAATAGCTAACGTAATATAAATATAATTTGATTTAAATCTCATATTTATTATTCCCTCCGTCCCGGGTATTTTTATCCATTTGTACGGGCATGAAAATTAAGGCGTATTATTTTTTAATATATAATATAAGAAAAAATAGGGATAAATTAGTAATTTAAAAAGTAAAAGTAAATAAAGTTATTGAGAATGATGGATAGTGTAAACAAGTAAGTAAAGATGTTGGGATTGATGAATAAAGTGAAAAAGTAGGTAATAAAATATTATGTATTTTTATCATTAATGGAATGGGTAGAAATACGTGGGAAGCCCAAAATAAAAAGTTGGTAAAAATACGTGGAACGGAGGGAGTATTTTATTTAAATTTTAAAATGATTAAAGTTTTAATAAATTTCATATATTTTAAAATAATTTAAGTTATATATATATATATATA
Source organism: Pogostemon cablin (assembly GCA_023678885.1). NCBI lineage: Eukaryota > Viridiplantae > Streptophyta > Magnoliopsida > Lamiales > Lamiaceae > Pogostemon > Pogostemon cablin. Next base: position 16,848,444 of record CM042963.1, read on the forward strand.
TATATATATATATATATTAAATGGGCAATATATTAGAAAAAGGTAAAAGAAAATAAGAAAAGGGGATGAGAAAGAGTGACGGAAGGCCATCATTAAAAAGCCAAACAGGTGGCTTGCAAATAAGAGCCTAAACAGGTGGCTCCGAGAAACAAACGAAAAGATAAATTCTACATGTTTAATTAAAAGTAAAGTCAAGACAATAGCTAGATAAGTGAAACGCATTAAAAAAGACATGAGAATTGCCACGAGCAGATGCTTGAGAAAAGAGCATATCCATCAATGGATTGATGCTTGGAGCGTATCAAATAGGGGCTGATCACGGGCAAGATGATCAACAAACGGGTTTAAGATGGCATATGCCATTGAAGTGGATTGCCACGTCGGAGTAGATAGCCCTGCTCCCCGTGAAAAGCTCTCCACGCTAGTACTACGATAGCTATATCCAATTCAACAATGAAGGCTCGCAAGATGAGATGCAAAATGGAAGCCAAACAAGAAAAGAGACGAAAGTATGAAGGTTACTCTAATTTGTAAATTGCTTGTCATAATAAATAGTGCATGAAGAGTGAGAGTGTTGTTTCCTGATTCAACCATGGATCAAGCCAAAATTGAGGCTTGGGAACAGCCAAACACTGTTGAAAAAGAAAGGAAATGTAGCAATAATTAAAACTTAAGCAACCGAGCAAGGCTCAGAACCCCAAATTCGAAAGAATAGTAAGTAGCGAAAATAGGAGGGAATGCATGGGTTGGGGGAAGTGACAAGAGCAATAAATGCACCAAAGACAAACAACTCTTTTCACTAGGGTAGGCAGCCTACTCCCACCAAAAGAAAGGCAGGAAACGACTAAAAGCAACCTGCAACCAAAACATGAGGACCCTCTAATGGAAAGTACAGGCAGGTAGGACAAAGCAGGCACCAACTGTACCTACAGCATGCTGCGAACGCTGCAGGCGAGCTAACAGCCGGATGTGCAGACAGGAAAGCATGACAACAACTTCAAATAAGGCCGGAAAAGCATGCCTGCTCCAAAGAGTCCATCATCATGACCATGCTGCTCACCGACGATCCGCTCGTGACGAGGACATGATGCCTCGCATGACCTGCTAGGACCACGCTACAGGGCGCCGGGTGATTTATTTTATCTTTAAATATTTTAAAGATAAAATAAATATTTATATTATTTAATTTTAAATAAAAAATTATATGTAATCTAAAAAATTATTATTTATATTTATATTTAATATTACAAAAATAAAATATATATTTAATTTAAAAATAATATTAATTTTTATATATTTAGTATTTTTTAATAAATATTTAATTAAATATATAATTTATTGTTTTTTATTAATTTATATTTATATATTTTTTATAATGAGAATTAATTTTTTATTTAGATTTTTAATAATTTAATATTTTAAATAAATAATTTAACATATTAAATTTTCTTAACATGAAAATTATATGTTAAGGAAAAAGAAATTAATTAATTTTTGTAAGTATATAAAATGAGATTTGATATAAAAAAAATCGTAATTATTAATATATATTATGTTATATAGATAAAAATAAATAAATAAAATATAAATAATTGATTCCTTACTAGGAAGGAATGACTAAAACCATAGGGGTGGCATGAATGGTGATTCCCATGTTTGAAGGAATGCACATTCCTTACGGAATAAGCATTCTTATTAACAAAACATACCGAACTTAGGAATGGAATTAATATTGGGAATGATGATTTCATTTCCAAACCATTCCTTCATACCAATCATGCCATAAGGTATACTCCATCCGTCCTGTTTTAATATTTACGTTTCTATTTTGTGCGTCTCATTTCAATGTTTACGTTTTCCTTTTTGGAATATAGAACCCACCTAAAATAATTAATATATCATCCAACACTAATACAACTACCCACTTTACATTAAATATTTATTTTTCCACCGACTATTTATTAAAATATTATACTTCTTAATCAACGTGCAAAAAGCAAATGTAAATATTAAAACGGGACGAAGGGAATAATTGGTAAGACAGAATGAATTAGGAACTGAATGATAATTCATAATTTCATTATCGTTCATATGATTGGTAATGTTAAATATATTGGAATGCCAATTCCATGAGGAATGAATATTCCTTATTTTAAGAAATGAAGATTTCTCCACTCCCCCATTATTTCATTCTTTAGTTACCTTTTTTATATATATATATATATATATATATATATATATAAAATACTTTTTGTTTACCTTTTATTTTACAATTTTTTCTCTTCCACTTTATATTATTATATTAAATCAATATACAAAAACGTTTCTAATAGAAGAGCAAAAATTAGATTTTTAAATAAAATTATTATTAGTATTTATATTGTTAATATTTTATTTTAAATGGTGTTGTTTCAATTACCCTTTTTTTATATTTTTATTTTGTTAGATTTTTTTAAAGTAAATATTTGTAATATAATATGTATTATTTATGTAAATTAAAAATTTATAATTATATATCATGTGATTTTCATGATAAATTAAAAATAAAAAAGATTTACTTTTTGTAAAATTTTATCATTAAAATAAATTATGTAGTGTTGAAGAATTTAATTATTTTTTTAATTTAATCATTAAATATCAAATAATGTAATAATTATTTAGTAATGTGAAATACCAATCATAAAATTTGAATCAATTTAGAAACGCGATCTTCATTCATTAAGTTGTTCCTAAACAATATCAATCATAAGAATTATCATTATAATTATTCCAAAATCATCCTTTTCATATCTCTATTCCATTCATAATTTCATTTCATTCTCATATAATTCTATTCAATCATACCAATCCGTCCGTAATTATTTTCCTAAACTTATTTAACTTAACACAATTTATTCCAATAATAACCCAACCCAAATTAAAACACAAAAAATCATCCATGCTTTTCAAATTCAGTTCCTCCTCTCTAACTTCTAAACCCTAGATCTAACTTTCTCTTTCTCTCATTTAGATCTCACTCCAAGTTACGATGAATCTGTCCTCCATCTATACATCCGATCAATCTGGAGCCGATTTGTCGCTTGCGAGGTAAATTTTCCATTGTTTCCCGGCATTGGCCACCAAGTTGCGATAAAATTAACCCATTTGCAATTAATAATTGAATGTACAAATTTGCTCCCTGGATATTGGTTTGAAAAGTCAAAGAAGTTGAGCAGTAAAATATTTTTGTAACAATACATGTGAACACTGCGCCGGGACGAAAGGAGTAATTAATAATATAATTAAATTATTAATGTCAATAATTTTTTTATATATTAACAAAAATTTCTATTGATAATTATATTTAATACTCCACCCACCTCTTTTTAGATGACACACTTTATATTTTTAGTTATCCCACAAAAGTTTGCACATACTTAAAAAAGTAAAAAGTCAAATACAATCATCCTTTCTCATACACTTTATTTAAAAAAAACATTCATACCTAACACACCCAACATACTTTATCATTTATTTATTACAAAAAAATACTATTATAACCCTAAAAGCTATCAATTTTCTTAATATATGTTCCTAGATGGGGGTGCAGACTTAAATGGGACTGAGAGATTAATTTAATACCTCTAACTTACTACATTTTTATTATTTTGTCATTTTAAAATAAAATAATTCAAGAATAAAGTATAAGAGATATTTAAAAAATAATATTAAAAATCAACTATCTCAATTCATAAATAATATTAACATATTTGGAATTCTAAAATTCTTTTTGATTTTTTACGTTTAAACTTATAAATTTATAATTTATTATTAATATTAGGACTACATTTAATGTATTTTTAATGTTTATTTATGTTTCAAATTGTATTATTATATATTTTTTATTCACTGACCCGTTAGTGGCCCGTTTAACCCGAGGCCTGCTAAGGTTAGGATTATGTCTGCATAAATGACGACCGTTTAACAAGAACTGCTTAACCCGTGATCCGTTTAGCCCATGGCCCTATAAAATTGGCCTTACAGGGTCAGGTCCAACCCGTTTAATATCCTTACCAATAACCATTGCCTTTTTCCTCTTTTTTTTTTATTGAAATTCTTTAATTATATACTTCCTCCGTCAATCACAAATGTGTTCGTTTGCTTTTTGCAAGTGGATTAAGAAGTATTGTTATTTTATATAAGGCTAAAACTTGTGTGCCCCGGGAAAATCGTGCCCCCAAATCCTGCATTTTTTTAAGTTATGCCCAATAGTATTAATTGGTATATCTTTTAGTATAAGAACGTGTACTTTTTATTTCCTGAAAAAAAATTAATTTTTGTAATCAAACATTAATACTATTCATAGTTCAGCTGATCTTTTCAATGAAAAAAATATATCCTTATTAGTTAAAGTATATACCCTTTAGAGTAAAATATTATACCTTTACACACCTTGTGCACCCAGGATATAAGAGACCAACTCTTTATATAAAGTAGATAGTAGTATTAGTGGGGAGTGTGGGTCATTGTGTGGGCACTTTTGTTATAAACGAAAAATGGATACTTTAAGAGTTGACGACTCAAAATGGCAAAATGGACATATTAGTGATTGACGGAGGGAATATATTTTTTAAATTTATAATATTTTCTACATTTTTTTTATTTTGTAAATTATATAACTAATAATATATAAATTTTTTGACATTTTAAAATTTTTTTGAACGTAAGAGATATTATTTAATTAAATACCATATCATAAATGTAAAAACTTGTATGAGACAATTTCAAGAATTTTATTTCGTGAGGCGTGTCAAAAGATCCTAATTTTATTTTCTTGTGTGAAACAAAGCTTTTGGTTAATCAGTTGCGTCGTGTGGCTATGAAAGTTGGGTTTAGTATTGTTTGGGGTGGATTGTACTACAGGTGGATGAGGTCGTAGTGGTGGTTTAAGTTTGTTTTGGAAAAAAGAATTAAAAGTTGTTTTAAACTCATTTTTAACAGATGCTGCGTGCGCCGGAAAGAACAAGCTACAGATGCTGGGTGTCGTGAAGCAAGCTGCCCGCATTATATGTTGTCTGAAACTGGAAAAAGCAAGGGCCGCAGTTGGTAAATTGTTAGAGATATTGAATCCACAAGGAAAGAAACCACTCACGCTGACAAACAAGAGCCATCAAAATAGCACAATAAATTAAATTGATTCAATTCCTTATTATTAGCACTTTACATTTATTTATTTATTTTGTAAATAATTAGTTTCCATTTAGTTATACATGTATTGTTGTATTTATAGCTTATTCTTCATCATGCATTTATTCCCGTAACTTATTGGACGTTTGCCTTCCAAACAGTTGTTTATCTTATTAACCGTCTTCCAACCCCTACCCTCAGTTACAAATCTCCCTATCTTAGTCTATTTACCCAACCTCCCTCATATCAATCTCTTTGCTAATTTGGGTGTCTCTATTTTCCGTGGCTATGGCCATATAACTCATCCAAACATGACCTCGCTCTCACCCATGTATATTTCTTGGATATGACATGATTCACCACTCTTATCGTTGTTTAGATCGTCTTTCCAACAAAATATTTACATCACATCATGTTCGCTTCGTTGAAAATATTTTTCTATTCTCTCAACAAAATCAGATATCGAAACTGCTAATTGTATTTACAATAGATGTAAAGCGCCAATTGTATGGAATTGAATCAATCTAATTTATTGTGCTGCTTTGATGGCTCTTGTTTGTCAGTGTGAGTAGTTTATTTCCTTGTGGATTCAATATCTCTAACGTAAATAAGTCAAAGCTTACCTAGAATGGCTCCACCAGATTGTGAGAGGTGGCACACCATGAGAAGATATGTCATAAATGCCAAGAGATACCCTCGGATCTTCTATGTATTCAGGATGTTGGGGCTGTATAAAACTCATACCCAGCAAGGAGAGCTAGGATGAGAGAATAAAATCCATACATAGGTGAAAAAAAAGGGGAAAGAAAAGGAAAATAAAGAAAAATGGGAGAGGATGCGCGAGGGGGCAGGTCCGAAAACTCCGGCTCGCCCCCTCGTTGGAGGAGACCAACAAAGAGTGAAGGTGTAGAGAGAAGGAGGAAAGAAATTCTTAGAGAGAATGAAAATCATATCAATAATTCTCGTATTATATAACACTTTAAAGTCGTACTTTAGTGCATCATTCATCATACTTTATTAAATCATACTCCCTCCGTCCCGCGTTAACATTGACGTTTGCTTTTTGTATAATATTTTAATATGCAGTGAGGTGAGAGAAATAATAATTAATATAAAGTGATTAGTTGTATTAGTGTTGTGTGTGAGACCTACATGGAATAATTAATTATTTTGTGTGGGCCAACGTTGACAAAAAATAAATGTAAACTTTAACATGGGACAACTCAAAATGGAAAATATAAACCTTAACGCGGGACAGAGGGAGTACTTTAATATGGGATGACCCATCTTACAACCCGTCTCATAAGAGACTTATAAGATATTCATTTTTCCGTTTTGATCGTTCACTCTAAAGGTATCAATTTTTCTTTTTTAGTAAAATGAACCCACACATGATTCACTACTCATCACTAATACAATTAAATATTATATATAAAATAATATTCACTCCGTCCCAAGTAAAAAGATGCATTTATTTTTTGCACGTAGATTAAGGAGTATTATTATTTTATGTAAAGTGGGTAGGTGTATTAGAGAGATGTGATGGGTAGTGGTGGGTCATTGGTGGACCCTTTTTACTAAATACAACTAAATATTATATATAGAATAATAATCCCTCCGTCCCAAGCAAAGAGATGCATTTACTTTTTGTACGTAAATTAAGGAGTATTATTATTTTATGTAAAGTGAGTAGGTATATTAGAGAGATGTGATGGGTAGTGGTGAGCCATTGGTGGACCCTTTTTACTACAAAGAGAAAATGTTGCAATTTGAATGAGACGCCAAATATAGTAAACTGATGCTATTTGGGTGGGACAGTGTAATATACCAATATTTTTATGTATTCTTAAACATGATAAATATTTTTATTTAAAGTCTATTAAATTTTTAGTTATTCTAAAAGGGCTTTACTTTAAATTTTTTTCACATCACATTAACAAATATATAAATAAGTGTAAGCCCAAATCTAAAAAGAAGCTCAATTTATTTATATTTATATTTAAAATAAAATAAAGTGATCGGACTGTTCTTTTTAAATTTATTATCTCCAACGCCGTAACAGTTAGAGTTATGAAAGAAAGAACAGAAATAAATTTTTCTTCACTTTCTCTCTATTTCAAAACACACACATAAAATCCAAATTATTTCAATCATCAATCATTTAAAGAAATGAGATTTTCAGATTTCAACCATATCTACACATTCAAAGTAACTCATTCTTAAAATTTCAAAACTGTATCTATTTATTTTTAATTGATACGAAATTTTGATATGTTGTATAACATTGAGTTATTGACTTGTATTTAAAATTTTATTATATTTGAACTCATATTTTATTTTATACGAATTTTATACATATGCCTGCAGAATCTGAAATTTTATGGATACGTGATTAGAAAATTCGATTTATATAGTTATACCTTTTCAAATAATTCTAATTTTGGATATGTTAAAAATCATGAATGTTTTGAAGTTTTGTAAATATTTCATGGGGAAAAGATGATTAAATTATTTTATGTTAAATTTTCAATATTTCTGATCATGTTGTCAAATATATTATGTTTTCTAATTAAAAATAATAAAATTATATTTAAAGGGCTCTAAAAATTCTTTTTTTCATATATGTTATACTTTATGGTGTTCCTGATAATATGAAAATTTTATATTATTTGGAGTACTGTATCATTTAATACGAATTTTATAATATTAGTACATCCAGTTTAAATCATGAAGTTATCACTGAATTAAAATTACAAATAAAATATTTAAAAATCTTCAAATATTATAATATTTTTATATGTTTTATACTATAAGATTAAAAATGTACAGTAAAAATGTCCTATTGAATAAATAAGTAAATAATTTTAAATTAAATATGTAATGATTTTTATGCATGAACGGTTATGTATTCTGTTTTCATTGTTACTATCTTAAAATTATTTTTAATGACATCAAATTATTATGATTTTATTATATATCATACATTATGTAGTTTTAAGTTATTATTAATATTTTTAATAATTTTGAGAATTTGTATGATTTTACATTGATTTTATATCACAGCAAATTCTTATTCGTCCCAACTTCTTCTCTCTGATTTAAAATTATGAAATAAATATTTTCACGAATCCAAAAATTTTAATTTTTATGTATGTCATATATGGCAAAAGCTCCTGTGCACCCGGGCGCACGGAACACTTTCCGTGTGCCTTTAGAAATTTGCGCTAAATTGTATACCTTTTAGTATACAGATGTGTACCCTTTATTTTCTAAAGAAAAATCTGGGCGCACGAACAACACTCCGTGCGCCTTTAGAATTTTGTGTTAAATTGTATACCCTTTAGTATAAAAATGTATACCCTTTATTTTCTAAAGAAAAAAAAATATTAATGAAAAGTGTATACCCTTTAGAACAAAATTGTGTACCTTTTAGTAATTAAAGTGTATACCCTTTAGACCAAATTAATGTACCCTTACCCATAATACAAAATTTCTAAAGGCGCATGGAATGTGTTCCGTGCGCCCGGGTGCACGCAAGCCTCACTCGTCATATATTTTAATGTTTTAAGTTTACTGTATAATTTTTAAGTTTATAGGTGTTATATAATATATATTATAAATATTTTATTACTGCTTAAATTGTTTCAACAATATCTTATCTTAATCTTCTAAAATATGAAAATTATATTTACTGATCCTTAAAAATTATCATTTTTGGATATATTTTATATTACTATATATTTTATATTTAATGTAATTTTTATATGATTTCATCGTTTAAATATAAATATATTAAATTATTATCATTGCATATGAGAAATTCCACCTTTTACTATAATCACTTTGAAAATTCAACACATATACTTGTACACCTTATTATATTATTAAATTTGGATATGTTCTTCCAATCACAAAGGATTACATGTATATTATATTTCATACTGAACTTATTTTTATTTTATTAGTTATAAATTATCTATACATTGGTATTTAATAAAATCACTTATAGTAAATTCTGTTAATCTCTCTTATTTCAAATATTGAAGTCACACTTCCATTATATTCTAAAGATTTAAACTCATTATCTTATTTTTATTTTAAGTTTGCATATTAATTTGAGATAAACATAGTTTTATGATAGATGAAAGTTATTACAAGATACGGATTATCATACGCATTCAAGTGCATCCATTCATCATCGACATTCATTCCAGGTGGGGAAGTCTAAACTTTGTCTATCGTATGTGCTTATGTGTTTACGTCGATAAGTTACTTCTTGCATCACAGTCATAGAGTATTGCTCGTAATACTGTCCACGGACATAGAGTATTCGTAATATTATTCATTGATATGTAGCCCGGGACCGTGATATGGGTCTGAAACTGATAAAAAGGTCCTCGGGAATACTTGGATTGTAAAAGGTCCTTGGAAGGCTCGTCGTGCTAATACATTTATTTAAGTCAGGACACTTTCAAGTGTGGATTTTAAGTAATCCTCGGGTAACGCCTGCCGTGCTTCAAGATCGATCATTCACAGACATGTTCACAAATAAGATTTACGTGTTGTTTGTGATTTATTGATGTTATACGTGAGTTATATATTGTAGACAATTTTTTTCCCACTGAGGTGTAGTTTGCTCATCCCATCATATTTAAACATTTTACAGATTAAAGGAGATGGAGTAAGGAGAGGGGCGATGGGTGATAAAGTAATTAATTGGTATTTATTTGGGTTTATTATCTCATTCTTTACATTCATTAACATGTTTAATGTGATGAACTGCTCTATGATTATTCAATAGTCATAACTTTATATTTATTTGTATTTCATGGGAAGTAATTTTATTTAATGAAAATCTTTTCATTCTTTATTTTTACTTGAAATAAAGTGTTTTATATTCTATTTCATGATTATTTTATTTTTCAAATAAAGTCCTCATTTTAACTATACTAGGAAATATAATTCATTTTTAATTGTTGTTAGTTTAATTTAATTCCGCTGCAAACAATGTTATATTTCATTAAAATTTGTCAGTCTCTTCTATAAATCTTATTGGATCTAAAAAATTTTCTTAAAAAGTTATTTATAGGTTTATGATACATTGGGTCATTTCAGACGGAGGGAGTAATATTTCTTAATCTATATTTAAAATACAAATAATTTCTTATTGATAGAGGAAGGGAGTATTTCTTTATTCCCCTCGCACGGATAAAAAATACTAATAGTAAAGCTAAATTATAGGAGGAGCATCCGTGTTTTATTGTCTTCATGAATGAGATCTCAATCAATGTGAATGGAACTTAAGGCCCACTAAGCAATATTACGCTGGATAAGCCCACTAAGGGCGTATCAAACTTCAACTGGGCTAATCGGCCCAATAACAACGCATGTAAATTGTTTTTACTTTTTAACTCGGATCTGTCGTTGAAAGCAGGGGAAAGTGCGTAAATTATTTCAAAAATTCAAGAGAAATGGCTATGGATGTGGAACAAAGTGGAACTGGATTGAATTTTCCTTTCTGGAAGCCGGTACGGCGACGTTTCGGACCGGATGCCCCCTTCTTCGAGGGTGGTTGCATAGAAAGAGAACTCCTCGCTAAGCAGGTTCGACTCTCATCTTAATTTAGAATGACATATTTGATTAATTTTGTTGCAATGTGATTTTTTATGGAGGTTTCGTTCATCGGAGTATCTATTACTGTGTGGAGGTTGGATTTGCGTGGTTAATTTCTCTGGCGTTTAAATTTTAATGTTAGGTATGTACTATGTGTTTAGTTTTTTGAAGCAATTCATGGCGTTTGTGATGTTTTGCTTAATTTCTTTGATGTTCATGACCACTCATGTACTGCTACTTTTCTAAATTTGAACTGATTTTCCTGAAATTCGCTGATGTGAAGTAGAGAAACTATTTGTAGCTTTACTGTATTTCATCAATTCAATTATGAGAGTTGCTTAACATCAACTGTCTGTTATCTAGTAGCCACACATGCATTGCAATACAGTTTCATTTATGTCGACTGCTTCTCTAGGTTGCCTTGGATTTTACGGAGGAAGAAAAACAGCAGATACGAAGTGTTGAAGATTGGGGAACCAGGTATCATTTGGCTCCTTGTTGATCTAGTGCTTAGAATTTCAAGTGTTTATAATTGTCAAATGGTATAATGTAGCTCCACAATCAGTCTAACGATTGAATAGGAACAAAGTGAATGGGATGGTATATCTGGAGTGTCCTATTGACTCAATACTTATTATGACTTGCTCTCTTTCTTTCTTATATGTTGGTGAGTTTAATTAATTAATATTGGGAATTTATCTAATCCTTTCTACCTCTAAAAACTGCAGTGAAGTGTTTTGCCCCATTGTTGGTTGTGGAGCACGCATGAAATCTTTGGAGCACTTCGAAGATCACTACAGTGCACGGCACATGGCATCTTGTTCAGTCTGCTCAAGAGTATATCCAACATCACGGTTACTCAGTATACACGTATCTGAAGTTCACGATTCTTTCTTTCAGGCTAAAGTTGCACGTGGTTTCCCTATGGTAAATTCTTGCTTCCATTGCCTTGTCCCATTAACATTTGCATCTAGTGCTAACCATTTCCCTATTGTTATAACATTAATATGGTTAAAGAATAGAACTCTTGTAATTGCAATGCAAGTTGAAATTTAGTAATGTTTTGTCGAGTCCCTACTAAATGTTTACCCTGTTGAAATTATGGGTGGCACTCACTCTGATTATCTCAATGTTTTCAAGTAAATTTTATCTTTTCTCAATGTTATAGTTCTTTCTCTGTGGTTCTTTGTGTTATTCTCTTTGTTTTCCCTGTTCTTTAATTTGGTATCGTTGTATGTCTTCTTGGACTATATTTTATAAGTGTGTTGTTATGTTTTGTAGTATGAATGCCTAGTTGAAGGCTGTGATATGAAGCTTAAGAGCTACAAAAGCAGGCAGCAACATCTTGTCGACAAGCATAGATTTCCCTCTTCTTTTGAGTTCTTCAAAAAGACAAAGCCATCGAAAAAACAGAGGCAGAAAACCCAGCATAAACAAGCGCTGCACACGAAAGATGATTCCTCAGCTGCAATGCAAGTCGATGGAGAAGACATAGACAACCTTGTTTCAGCAGTCTCGAGACTAAGCACTTCAGATTCTCCTTCATCTATCAGTTTTGGACGTCGCCATGCCCGTGGTCTTGCCTTCATCCCTCTAGCCGTTCAAAAAGTGAGGAAACAGGGCACTAAGCTTGGCGACTCCCAAAACAGTGATGGATAGTCGTCTTTGAGTTTCGTGCGAGGGCTTCTGCAGTGTCCAATTATTTTGGTAAGCCACTGATCACTGAGCAAGTTTTACTCAAATGGGGGCTGAATTCTGTATAACCATAAATTTCTTCAACATGATTGCATGTATTCCAATTTTTATACAATCAGCATTAGTAGTTAGTATATCCCTATGTTTAGCTTGACTAATATCAACTTATCAACAAGATATAGTACATATGATTACTGAACATGTTGCCCACCCTGCCATCAATGAAGGTGATGACCCAGCAAATTCCATCAATGACTTAAATTGAGCATTCTAGAATCATCTCCAGAGTAATTATGAGTTATGTGATTGTAAAATGCACTTACTAGTAGTGCCAACCTAGTCGAACAATTATACTTTAACAATTGGTCAATCCGTCTCATAGTCGAACAATTATACTTTAACAATTGGTCAATCCGTCTCATAGGAGTGAATACCAATAAAATAATATTATTCATTAATTTATTAAAATTAACTTAAAACCAAATCAAACATGATGACAGCTGTATAAAATGTTAATGACATGAGATATACAATGTATTAACAAAACCTAATGATTGAAAAACTCATGTTGATGAATATTGCTTTGAGGTGACTCTTTGGAACCCTACAAGGAAATTTAAGAAAAAGTGAAAGATAAGATGACAAGATCTGGATCATTCGAGAAATTTTTTAGGTGCGGACGAGAAATGGGGTTTCTAAGAATCTAAGATTTTACGCTACCTCCATGGCTCATAAATATTTTTATATTTTATTTGAGTTGGTCTCCAGATAAATGTATAAATTGTGTAAGGATATAATACTTTTTTTCTAAAGAGTATAGAACTTAGTTAATATGGGTATATTTTTTCTATTGAAAAGGTTAATTGAAGTATGAATAGTATAAAGTAAAAAAATTAATTTTTTTTTTCAAAAAATCAAGAAGTATATGCTCTTATAATAAAGCGTATGTAATTTAATATTAAAGAGTATATTTTTCGAACCTTATGGGATTTGAGGACACGGTGTCTTTGAGGGCACGCAAGTTTTAGCCATTTTATTCAATACTCCCTTCGTCTGTCACAAACGTATACATTTGCTTTTTGCACGTAGATTAAGGAGTATTACTCCCTCCGTCCCACAATACGCTTCACATTTACTGTTCCACGTTGTTTAAGAAAAGTTGCATTTTTTGACCAATTTTATTGACTTTAGAGGGTATTGTATTATTTTTAGGTAATAAAAAAATATAGAGTAATGATATGTGTGTAAAAATGAGTGACAAATTTGAAATTAAAGTAAATTTTGAGTTTTTTGGATAAAGTGAATTTTCTTTTTTTTGGGGGTGTGAGGGTATTGTGAGACAAACAAATGAGGACAGTGTAAAGGGTTTTTTGGGATGTAGGGAGTATTATTTAATGTGTAGTAAATAGTTGTATTAGTGAAGCGTGTGAGTCCCATATAATAAATGTATTAGTGATGTGAGTGAGTTCCATGTATTTAAAAAGGAAAATGTATACATTTGGTGCGGACGCCTAAAATAGGAAAATGTATACTCATTCCGTCCCGTCCTTATGGTTACGATTGTTTTTTGCATGGGAATTAATGAATATAGTATTTTAATGGGTATTGAGGTGAGAGAAATAATAATTTAATGTAAAGTGGGTAGGTGTATTAGTGTGATGTGTGGGCCCATGGAGAGAAGTAATTAATTTATGTGGATCTCATATGCTAAAAAGAGAAATGTAACTATTAGAATGAGACACCCAAAATGGAAATACGTAACCATTAGGATGGGACGGAGACAGATGGAGGGAGTATTTATTTTTAAGGTACTCCCTCCGTCCCGCCACCACTACCCATCATATTCTTCTAAGACAACTACCCAATACACATAAAATAATAATACTCCTTAATCCACGTGTAAAAACAAATGACCACCTTTGCCCAGGATGGATGGAGTATTTTGATATTCTTTGATAATAAATACTCTCTCCGTTTCATCTATAAGTCTCAATTGCTTTTTGCACTAAAATTAAGAAATATTATTATTTTATGTGTAATGGGTAGTTGTACTAGTAGTGAGTGATGAGTCATATGTGGAGATCTTTTACTAAAACGGAAAGATGATGACCTTTAAATGGGACATCCAATATAGTAAAATGCATGCCCATAACATTATTTAGACAAAATCTCATATGATCAGTTCTTCTCACGAAATGAGTACGATAGGAATAAGTAGTAATAATAAAAAGTGATACTTAATTGATGAAATATATAGTATTTATCTAAATAAACTATTTTATGAATAATTTGTAGTATAAATAAAAAGAAAAATATTTTTATAGAAAAGAAAAATAAAACATTTTCATCAGGCCATAGCTTTACAAAAATGTTGCTATAAAACATCTTTATCATGCTGAAATTTTCTACTGAAAAAGAGAAAAAAAAAATACTATTTGCTTATGGATTTGTATTGTGTGGGTGATGTGGTAATGGTGGAATAATATTATATTTGAGAATTGTGAATGGAACATTAAAGAGAATACTACGTAAAAATGATTAAGGAAGATATTGGAGTTGGAAAGATATACAAATAAATTCATTTTCTTTTACACTTTACAGTGAAGAATACTAGATTAGTTGTGGGAGTTGGTTTCCAAATTTCTCTACTTTGTCTATTTATTTTAAATAATCCTATTTTCTGACTGATAAAAATAAAATAAAATAAAATAAAATAAAAAGCCAGCCTTACTATCTTACAATCTTCACATTTTCTTAATTTGTTTGTTCAGTATTCACACTCAAAAAAATTGGCAAAAGATACAAAATAAATATCAATGCATTATATTTTTCAAAAATATCATCCTAATATCATATATATATATATATATATATATATATATATATATATATATATATATATCAATTCACACTCAAAAAAATTGGCAAAAGATACAAAATAAATATCAAAGCATTATATTTTTCAAAAATATCATCCTAACATATATATAGGGATAATTTCATATTTAGCCCCGTAAGAATTGCTCAATGCCAAAAAGGTCCCAAAACCATCAGATTTAGTCCCATAGGAATTTTATCTAAATTGATAATGGGGTAGATGCAGGATTAATTCTATAGGAATTTTCTAAAAAGGTAAATTTGCAAAATTGACCCCAAAAGATGCTAAATTAGTTCCAAGTCAGAATTCAAATCTTATGCCAGATTAACTCAACTTTCCACGCTTCAAAATGGTATCAGAGCCCTATGTTTATTTATTTAAGAATGGATAAATTTATTATAAACTTATTTATCACTTAACGAGAGGAGAGTTTCAAGATATATGGATCCGAACGAAAGTTCGACATCCAAGAGTAACAGGACTATCAGCCCTGTTCAAAGTTGGAGTAACACGGACTACTGGCCTGTTAATTATGACGAAACAAGCAGCTCTATGCAACAATATTATTGTGTGTTGTATAGACAAATTACGGAAAAGAGAGATGAAGATGCCGACCGATAGTATGAAGGCATAAATCAAAGGAGAGAGTTGGCCAACATTCGTGCCAACCACACCGAGGAAGAATCTTTGGAGGAACTACGCCAGATGCAGATAAAATACTCGAAAGAAGTATCAAGAAATATCATAGAAATTCGAAGTTTTTCCGAGATCCATGGAAGTGTCCCATAACACAGATAATGGAGGAAACGACCCAACCAGGGTCCAAGAGAGATTTGCAAGCCCTATCACTTTACACATTGGGACGAATGATGGAGTGGAAGGAGATCGAAGCCGATAACTCTAAGATGAATCAAGATCTTAGAGAATTGCAGAATACGGTGAGATTCTTTGGAGAATATTGCCAGAGAATGTCCATGACGATGTTCAAAATCAGCCTTAAGATGGAAAAGGTGGAGAAGTTGCAGAACAAGCAACTCGACCTCATCACAAAGTTGACATAACAAGTAAAGTCCTTGGAAACTAAGGTGACAGGAAGAAGGCCAGGTGGACGGTTGCCACTAACCTTCGGAACGGAACTCCTTTTACACCAAAAGGGGAAGATGACTGAGGTCACAAGGCCAAAGTCGGAAAGTGAGAAGATGATTGCTATCCTTCGTGGAGAGTCCGCGTCTCTTGATGGAACGAGCAAATCTTGAAGATCTATAAGATCTATATGAGTCCTTCTAAGGACTAACTATTGTAGATCTAAAAATGAATGTTGGAGAGACTTCTGGCTCCCAACAACAGTCGCAGGCTCAGCATACCCAACGTGATTCGAGCCAAGATGAGAGAACTTCTGGAACACAAGGAGCCCACGAAGGAAGGCAAGAAGAGACATTTCAACAACCAGGAAATTTCAAGATGAAGGCAATTGGAATGGCAACAGGAGCAAGCCGAGTTCGAGGATCTAATATACACAATACCCCATATGGTTGGTCTCACCTAGAATTGATAAATCTATACGGGTTGATCTTAAACCTCGATACTCTCGACTTTAAAAACCGAGAAACTTTGATCGATGAGTGGACCAACGCTATGAAAATTGCAGGAGGTGCACTTGAGCTGGACAAGGAAGGGTTCATAAGATTCCTAACTATGAGCCTGGAAGGATCAGTAAAGTACGCATGGGATGTACTCTCAGACGAGGTCAAGAAGGAGGCCATGGAAGGTGAAGATCTAAGCAATATTGTTGATCGCATGGCCAAAATCTTCAAGATCCACTTCATCGGAGTAGGTTACTTCAAATGAATGGAAGAAGAGAAGAAAAAGAAGTATAGGAATGCCCTATACAGCCTAGAACTACTTGAGATTTGTCATGTAGATGAGTACATCAAACTCTTCACAGAGTATAGATGGAAATTAAAGATCAAGGAAGAGGAAGTATTCCACCTATTCTTTGCTAAGATTCCAAGCCCATGGAGAGAAATGCTGATCAAAGAGTATGAACCATGTGAGCTGGATTCAATAGCAAGGAGAATGTCTTTTCTCAAAGCCAAGATAGCGGAGTGGTGTCATCAAGCATCGCTACACAAAAACTACAAGAGATTAAGGGGAATCAACAAAACAGTACCCTTAAAGCAATGATCTTCCAACTATCATTGGGAGAAACCCAAGAAACCAGAAAAGGATGAAGAAACATCATCCTCACACCTAAAGGAGCGGAGGATGGAGGTCCAGAATACCAAGATCCTTTTGGTCTAAACAGGAGGCCCGAAGCTATAAATTAGGGTAGAGATCTGAACCATCAAGATAGAGTTAAAGGAATCAAGCATCATCCTCAGGATCAAACCAGAGGAGTACAGGGAGAACTCCCATAAGAAAAACGTTCCGAAGAGCAGCTACATGAGAAAACGAAAGATTCAAGGATTGTAACTGCTATACTTGCGGAGCTAGAGGGCATATCTCACCTGATTGCTCGAAAAACCAGAAGAGGGGAGTACGTCAGTTCAAAACAACTCCAGAAATAGAGGAAGCCGTTTACTTCCAAGACCTAGTACAGGTATATCAGTTCAAAAATATACCCTCGGACGAGAACATCTATGAAAAAGAATTCTTTAGCCAAGATGAATCTTTCGAAGATGAGTCGGAGTGAAGAGGAAATCTTCAGGAAAGAGATGCATGAAGATATGTCTGGATTCTTTTCCCAGACATCTATTTCTCATAAAACCCTTATGAGAATCATGAAGGAGGAACCAAGGCTCAATCTATACGATGGATTTACTGTGGGAAAATTGGAAAAATTCTTTCCAAGTTTCAAGAAGAGGAAACACAACATCATATACAAAGTGACCGAAGGGGAGATAGCCATCCCAATGGAGCTCACAGGAAATATGATGGAGATGCAACTGGTTCCCTATGAAGAAATCAGGAAGGAACTAAGTAAACTCCCGGAGAAGATGTCCAAGACTATGTCTTGGGTCCATATCGGAGCGATTCGGATTCTCATCAAAGCCACATTCAAAGAAGAAATCGATACACCAATCGATATTGCTGTCTTTGATAAGAGAATCAAGAGCACAAGAGAAGCATGCCTATGAGGACTCTCGGGAAATCTGTACGCAGGAAAAGTAGCATCCTACATTTATCCAAGGATCGCATACAATCTGGCAGACCGAGATTTCAACAGGGCACTTACCCTTCATCAAGATTTCAAAAATAAAGACTTGATGAAAGTAGGGAATAGGCCTTACTCTATCACATAGAATATCTCATATGCCCTCTCCAACACTCATCATTTGGATCTATTCCAAATAAAGAAGTATATTGAGATACCTGAAGTATTCGAGAAAGTTGCATGTGCAACTAGGCCAGAGATAATGGAGCTACCGCCAATTCACGATATGGATTTGCATATCAAAGACAAGCCGATCTGGAGCAGACAAAATAGCCTCAGATTCGAGCAAAGAAGAATTTCTTTCCAAGAAGACAGAATGATTAGCGAAAAATGGAAAAAGAAACCAATCGTGGAGGTAATCCAGGAACCAGAAAAGTTCACAACCAAAGGTGAACTAAAATGCCCAGAAGGATGGAGAGGAGTCGAAGTAATATTCGATATCACTAAGAAGAAAAACTCTATTTCTTGTGATGTCTTGTATTATCTTCAACAACCAACAACTGGGAGGTACCAAGGACAGCTCAAACTCGGAGAACTTGAGCTGGTAATTGAAGAAGTTGCAGGAAGATTGCCAGAACAACTAGTGCTGGGATTGGAGTTTCTCGAGGATCACAAACCTTGGGAACGATTACAAGATGGAATAGAGTTTACAGTCAAAAGAAAGAGATATAAAGTCCAATAGAAAGGACTTTTATAAGCTCTGATCCACCCATGGCCAAAAGTCCATTCTCAATATATATCACCGTTTGGATGATATATAAGGAGCATCGTGCAGAATATTTTGCAGCATTCATTGATTCTGGAGCCGGCATCTGCTTAGCAAAAGAAAGAGTTTTCCGAAAGACTCAGGTGAAGAATTGCCAACAGTACTAGGAAAATATTTCTCTCAAAGGGTGTTAATCCTTAACAGAGGAATCAAGCAAGCCGAAATCATGATCAGAGGAGCGGATCGTACACCGTGGTACAAGGTGAAAACTCCACCATTATATTTTCACGACACTGGAGCAGATATTCTGTTAGGAAATAATTTCCTACAGACATTCAAGTATTTTACATAAGAAAACGCAACAAGAAGGTTTATTTTCACAACCTTTTGTGAATATAAGATCATAGCACCAAGACTTCGTAATGCATTTCAAAGAAAAATGCCAATCAGATTTCGCAGCAAGCATGGTGATGAAGGAAAACTTAGCCATCCAAAGATGAATGATCGAAGAAAATATGGCGAAGCAGTCCTTCAAATGAGAAATGAGACAAGAGAAGGATAGAAGATGGAAAAACTACAATCCACCTTCTCAAAGCAAGCTTGGGAGATTGTCTATAGAAAGACGTCACAATCGAAGAACAAACATCTTTGGAGGATGTCAAAAAGAAGATACAGAGGAACTTCAATGAGGATCCTCTAGCCTGGT
Organism: Pogostemon cablin; assembly: GCA_023678885.1. Classification (NCBI taxonomy): domain Eukaryota; kingdom Viridiplantae; phylum Streptophyta; class Magnoliopsida; order Lamiales; family Lamiaceae; genus Pogostemon; species Pogostemon cablin. The sequence continues at coordinate 16,868,422 of CM042963.1, forward strand.
GGGACAAAAACAAGCTCAAAGCCTCACTCAAAGTGAAAGACGGAAAAGAGCATGAGTTCGTAAGATACAAGCCTATCCTGATGAACCAAGAGGATCGAATACTTAAGGAATATCTGGACCTTAAGTTGATATCACCAGGAGTATCCACATATAGCAGTCCAAGATTTCTAGTTTGAAATCATAGAGAAGTCAAGTTGGGAAAGCCGAGACTTGTGATCAACTACAAAGGGATCAACAACATCTTGGAGTTCGATGAATACTACATACCAAGTAGGGAACACTTGGTCAATTGTATCAAGAATGCCAAGGTATTCTCAAAGTTTGATTGCAAATCTGGGTTCTACCAGATTATGATGGAAGAAGGAAGCAAAGGTTCACAGCCTTCTCAACACCACAAGGCCACTATATCTGGAATGTCATGCCTATGGGCTTGGCGAATGTACCCCAGGTATACCAAAGAAAGATGGATAATCTGTTCAAAGATTATTTCTCATTCATGTTTGTTTATATGGATGACATCCTCATAGCCTCAAAGAACATGAAAGAGCATCTGGCGCATCTGGAAGTATTTTTGGAAGTATGCCACAAGGAAGGATTGGTGCTTTCTGAAAAGAAGGCAGTAATAGCAATAAGGCAGATTGAGTTCCTTGGAGTCGAGATCGATGAGTCTGGAATTATTCTACAGCCTCATATTGTAGAAAAGGTTCAAGGATTTCCTAAAGATTTCAAGGACAAGAAACAACTCCAAAGCTTCTTAGGAGTTGTCAACTTTGCTGGAATGTTCATCAATAACCTAGCACAATACAGGAAGGTGTTCAGTCCTCTATTGAAGAAAGACGCAGAATTCAAATGGGAGGAATCACACAGAGAAATGGTTAAGCAGTTAAAGAAGGTTTGCAAGAAGCTCCCCAAGCTAGCAATACCAAACGACGAGGATGAACTGGTACTTTACACAGATGCCAGTGACCACTGGTGGGCAACAATTCTCACAAAATCCACACCAGAAGGAGAAGTGTCATGCAGATACTGTATCAGACTCTTTACAGAGAATGAAGCAAACATGTGGCACATCAATGAAAAAGAGTTCTTTGCGGTTCGAAAAGTGTTCAAGAAATAGCCTCTATTTCTTCTCGCGAAGAAATTGATCCTTAAAATTGATAACACAAGCTTCAAAGCCTTTTTAAAAAATAAAATTAAATCTAAACCTGAAAAGGCTAGACTATTAAGATGGCAAGCAGAATGCCAATATTATGATTTTAATATTGTTATTATTAAATCTGTTGATAATGTTTTGACAGATTTCCTAACGAGAGATGGAAGGAGCTGAAATAGACTCTATCCTGACTGTATCAAGGCACCTGATGGACAACCTTGAGTTTCTCCAAAGGGAATTCGAGAATTTGGCACTTAATGCAAGGTGTGCCGGAAGAATACAAGATAGTGATCAGACCAAAGTGCCTAATCGCATATGAGACTGCACTCAAAACGACTCAAGTCTGTTTAAAGCAACACGAGAGCCACTCTTCCAGGCTGTTGATAGCAATTGCAATCGACAAAAGAAGAGTAGTCGAGAATGGGGCTCTAAACCCGGAGTAAGGGATTCAAGTACCCTTAGCACAAGTCCTAGTCTGGAACCTACAAAAGAGGAATCGGTCCAAGGAAAAATCAAAAACCTTGAGTCACATCTAGAGTCGACGAGTCAACCCAGCACCTCTGGGGTCAAAGAGGGAGAGATCAACCTTAGGCCTATGACGGACACTGCTAAGGTTGATATTAACTTAGCTGATTTCTCTTATTGGCAGGATTACTAGGCCAGCTGGGAGAAATTAAACATCAGACAAGGAATCCGATTGGAGAAATGTCGGGTGGATATATCTGGGGAATATTCCCAAGTTTGGATGCGAGAAGGGTCAAATCCAAATGATGTGAAACAATGGTATGATTTTGGAGCACTAGCTTCAATCTATACTGTTGCACCAGGCTTCCCAGAACTTGCAAAACTTCCAGATTGGCTGGGAGAAAAGGTTTTCAAGGCATGGGAAAACAACTCAACCCTATCCAGAGGAGATGTATTGGAGCTTTACTTCACAAGTGCGGCTCCAGAACTAGTAGAAAAAGGCAATCACGAGGCCTTTTATTTTATCAAGTTAAGAAGACCCGATGTCTCAGCATCAAATAAAATCAAGGAGTCTTCTGGAAAGGAACTAGTCTTGGTTTCTATTTATTCTAAAGAACAGATCTCTATGCGTCGAGCGAGGGGTTTGTACGCCCGCATCAAAGCAATGGTGGAGGTGAAGTTCCCATTCAAGTTCGATCATAAATCTTTGAATGGGTTTTTCCTGTTGAATACTTTAACAGGGAAGAAGACAGTGTTTGCGGAGAAGGCATTCCAAGAAAAATAAGAACTTCTCTGGAAAAATAAGATTCCAGTGAGTAAACAAACTCATCGGAGATATTGTAACATGGCCCATTTTGGGCAGTGGACAAACAAGGTATGTTCGAGCTGTTCCACCCAAACAGAGCCGAAGTTTAGAAATGAATAAGGTTGGGCATAGGGATGATCAGAACTGCTGATCCACCCCCAAAGGAGACACGTGGAAAGAAGAGGGTAAAATCTCTTCGGAATACCCAGGAGCCGGGAGAATCATCAGGCACTAAAGAGAACAAATGACTCCTCAAAAAAGCAAGAGCCAGGTGATCTTTCCGAAAGGGAAAGAGACATGTGACCTGACAGGGAGGTTGACCCAGAAAAGGAAATCCAATAAAGAAGCCAGCCAGCTGTTGGCATCCAATAAAAGGTAATGCAAGCAATGATGTCACAAAAAAGAATCCAATAAAGGAGAAGGACCAGCCAACTGCTAAAGTTGGGATCCAATGTAGATGACGTAAGTGCTGATGCAAGAGCAATGACGTAAGCAGTGACGTCACAAAAGATTTAAAGGCTTTGAAATTTGGATTTCAAATCCAAAAGCCTCTATAAATGGGTGTTTTGAGGAAGCAGAAGGCATCGACCATCACCCTCTGTTTTCTCTTTCTAAAATAAACATTGTATCTCTTTCTTTTCTTTGTATGAGTGTTCTGAGTGCAGCTACAATAGGTAGCTAAAGGAGTTATCTCCTCTTGTTCAGTGAGGATGAGTGTGTAATAAAGTTCTCTATTCAATAAATAAATAATCTCGGGCTGCAGCCCGCATGTAGCCTTCTATTTTTTTGCAACTTTAATCTCCATACTTTCCGGCAAAAATAGTAGCAGCATTCTGTAAACTCGGTGTAGGAAACGAACCAGGGTTGTGCTAAGATCCGCTGAAGGAACGGGATTGATCCATCACACTGCGGGACGCGTGGTTGACTGTGAGGAGCACCTGTAATACCTCTCGGATACCCGGTGGATTGACGTTCAGAAAAGGTATTGTTACTGTTCTAAGTTGGTTAGCTATGAGATTAATGTTGTTTAATTAATGTACGGAAGCATGATGAGCCTGATATGGTCGTAATGGACTATGTCTATTTTTAAAAATAGAAGGAAGAGGAAAATCTAGCAATAAAAATATAATATAAGTTGATTAGGAATAAAAATTTTCAATTATAATATTCTTATGGGACCAAAACTGATAGCTATGGGACCAATATATTCCTACGGGACTATAATTGAATTGAAGGAATTCTTATGGGACCAAATGTGAAATTTTCCCCATATATATATACTTATTTTATTATTTATTTATTAATAAAAAAATCACATTACTCTTAATGGCAAAAAACTAATATTTTTTAAAATAAATTTATACCACGGATGTGAATTTGAAGAGCCTAATTTTAAGATGAGAGAGTGCAACGTATTACATATATACTTAATCTTGTAACTAATTATAGGTTCATATATATATATATATATATATATATATATATATATATATATATATATATATATAATTTATTTATTAATAAAAAAATCACATTACTCTTAATGGCAAAAAACTAATATTTTTTAAAAAAATTTATACCACGGATATGAATTTGAAGAGCCTAATTATAAGATGAGAGAGTGCAACGTATTACGTATATACTTAATCTTGTAACCAATTATAGGTTCATGAACTACAAAATCAAGAGGTGATATATGGTTTACTTTTATCTCACTCCGTATTAATGAAATTGTTTAGATCAGGTATTATTTCTGGTTAAAAGATATTTTTATTTTAGATAAAAGAATTATGTCCCACTTAAGTTCTTAAGTTAGATGGATAAAAAGTGATAATTCCTATAATGAAAAATAATATTCAATTAATAAAAAGTGATATTCAATTAATAAAAAGTGATAATGCCAATTCATGAACAATTTATAGTATAAATGAAAAGCGATGTAGTAATATTTTATAACGAAAATAATAATATTTTTATAGTGAAAGTGAAAACTATTTTAAAAAATATAAAATGATATCATGTAAGACGATCTCACTCAAGATTTACCTTTCATTTTATAGGTTCATAAAATTGTTCTTAAAATTGTGAAACTCTGTTTTCGCCCTCTTTCAATTTTGAACAATTCTTAGATAGGACCGTTTCATAATTTTACTAAAAATATTATTACATTTAATTAAAATACTATAATCAATTTTTATTTATTCAATAAATTATTTATTAAATAAATCACTTGAACGATTATCAATGCTTATTTGATACGCTCTCCATCTCCTTTAAAGAGGGTCTTTTTTCCATTTTGGGTGTCTCATCCAAAGAGTTCCCTTTCATTTTTTATACATATGGAACCCACACACACCCACTAATACAATTAAAATATGGGATTCATACTCCCACTAATATAACTACCCACTACACATTAATAATAATACTCTTTAATATACGTGTCAAAAAGCAAAAAGACCCTCTTAGTGAGGGACGAAGAGAGTATGATTTTTTATTAAAATGTTATTGTTTATTCTCCATCTCTGATCTCACCCAATTTTTTATTTAATTTTTAGAGTGAAAGACATTGAAATATAATTGCAGTGTAAAGGGAATATATATATATATATATATATATATATATATATATATATATATATATATATATATATATATATATATATATATATATATATATATATATATATATACTCCCTCTGGCCAATGCAAAGGTAATCGTTTGCTTTTTGCTCGTGGATTAAGGAGTATTATTATTATATGTGTAGTGGGTAGTTGTATTAGAGGGAAGTGGTAGGCCATGTGATGTACTTTTTTGCTAAAAAGGGAATATGGATACCTTTGAATTGGACGCCCAAAATAGTAAAATGGATACCTTTGCATTGGCCGGAGGAAGTATATATATATATATATATATATATATATATATATATATATATATAACATACTTTAACAACCATTAAACATACTTTATCTATACAATAAGCATACTTTAGTGATGAGTCTACCTGTCTCACACCCGTCTCACAAGAGACTTTATCTTAGTGAATGGGCACTCGTGATATAGTTTATTTTATATATCCATTCTTAATCTATCAATTTTACTAATTTTTAACGTTTACTCTTAATTTATCAATTTTTTCTTTTAGATACATGAGACTCACACACACTAATACATTTAAAATATGAGACTCACACACCCTACTAATACAACTACCCACTATACATACAATAATACTCCATATTCCTTACTCTATGCGTAAAAAGCAAATGAATAGATTAACAGAGAAAGTATTTTCTTAATTAAATTTTTTTTATTAAAAAAGTTATTATTTTAAAAAAAATATTCGTCACTTTTTATTTACTCGATCCGTCCTGCTCAAATAGCACCATTTTACTATATTGGGTGTTCTGTCCAAATTGCACCATTTTCTCTTTTAGTAAAAAGGGTCCACCAATGACCTACCACTACCCATCACATCTCTCTAATACACCTACTGTAAATTATAATTAATATTAATTAATTATATTTCACATATGAAAGTGGATAAGAGAGAGGGAGTTATGAAACTGTTACTCAACTCTTGTCTCCATGGAGATTTAATATACTGCGCCACGCAGTTGTCTGAGAAGTTGAAATGCGTTACAGAACGAAAACGTTCATACGCTTGAGAATGTAGAACACAAACTCAGAACGCGAAAGCATTTGCTCTCTCCAATTCTCTCCTGCATTCACATACAAAATTCAGTCTTCGTATTCTTCAAATTAATGCCATATCGTGAACATTAATCTTCAACCCTATTTTGAAGATTTGATCCAGAGATCACAGTTTATATGTGAGTGTCAATCGGGTCACAGACGTTTCAACTTATTTCTTCTGCTGCGACATTATCCTACGGTGAGAGGTATGAGATTTCTCTCTATGCATGATTAGGATTTGTGCTTTTAGAAAACGTAAATTTTTCAACATTGGTATCAGAGCCAATGATTGATACTCCATGTATTTTCTGGAATTTCATGAATTATGGTTTTTTGCTTTTTACAGAACATTTGCTCATATATAATTTGTAATGAATAGAGTATGAATGTTAGTTTATTTGATGTTGACTGATCATATGTATGAGTTAAAGGCAGATTTTTAATATTCAGTGGATGTTTTATGTGTTAACGATTTTTAACCTTCAAACTATTCACGGGTTCTTATTTTCATCAAATTTTTTGTGGATAGAAAGCATGTTTTATTTATACCACTGGAAAGGCCTCGTCGAGAGGAGTCCATCATTATTTTTTGTGTATTTTTTGGCCTTCTAAAACTCAAGATATGATTTCTTGAAATTATTTCGTAATTAGGGCTAAACTTCAAAAGTTCAGAGAGTTTGGGGGTCGATTTTTTAAAAATTTGATAAAGTTCAAGGACTTTTTCATAATTAAAGGAAGTATGAGGGTTGATCGGATCAGACAATGGTCAAACCGAGTCAGACTGATCGAACCGGACCGAACCGACGAGGACCAGACTAGGTAAGGAATAGCCGGAGGACTGCCAGTCAACGGCGGCGCGTGAAGGCCACGCGCCGGTGGACGGCAGCTCCGGCAAGGCACATGAAGCCCAGCGCAGGAGGTCGGCACTGACGCGTGGATCTCACGCACTGACGGAAGCCTTCAACGGTGGTGGCGCGTGTAATACACGCGTCGGTAGGCAGCTTACCAGCAGCCAGCGCGTGGCGGCACGTGAGAGCACGTCCCGGTATGTGGTAGCTCCTAGCGGTGTGTGGGAGCACGTGCTGGCACCTGGCACCCTTTTTCGGTGACTGTCCGATGTATTCCGATGTGTTTCGACACGTGGAGTCCAATGTTGACATTTTCGAAAGCGTTTGATGTCATCTTTAGTGTATATTTGTAGTTTTACTTCTTTTTGTGACATATTTGTTGAATACTAACCTATGGGATTGTTATTTGGTTGCAATTTTTGAGAATATGCACCTTAATATGTCATTTAATTCTTAATTCATGGTTTTAAGTGATGCTAGAATTGTTCAAACTCTTATAGCCTATGAAAGTGAGAGCCAAAGTGAGTTGGACTAATACACTTGTGAATATGACTATTACATCTTGAAAAGTTATTTCCATATGCATTATCTGGAGAGAAAATTCATGTGATATAGTTTGACTAACACTGGATTATTTTGAAATTTGGTTGCTTGGTTTTCTCAGAGGCATATCAGGATCGGGAACAATTACAGAGGAAGACATTAGGACTAAAGATGAGGTTCTCCATGAATTCTTGAATTATAAAATGAAGCCTACACACAACATAAGAGACCACACAATTATTTTGAGTGAACTCTACAACCAGATGATGCGTTTGATTTATAACAAAACGATTTCAAGTAATGAGTATTTTCAAATTACTAGTCCTCAGACCTAGGCGAATACTTTGCTTCCCTACCTTAAAAAGGTTTTTTGGGCTAAGTGAGAGACTTACCAAGTGAAACCTAACAGTTATTTCATTATGCTTGATTTGGTCGATGCTTCTGTGGCGGAAGATAGGATACAGGCACTTAGATCAGCCTGCTTGAGGATGAATAGAATTCGACATTCTGATTTTTTTAGACTGAGTGGTCGAAACAAACGTCAGATAAAGAATCCTCATATAGATCCTCTAGGGCGAGCTGTCTTTAGTGTGGGGACTAAAGAATTTGATTGCTAACGTTATTTTGAATCTAGTGATAAATTAAGAGATACAATCAGTATTTATCGCTAGTTTATTTCCATTGTATTTCTAATTGGAAACTCAGGAAGTTCATTAGAATTTTATGTTCATGACTTGTTAGACTTGGTGCTTTTGCTATTGTGGATGGTTGTTTAAGTTCGATGTATTAGTGGCAGTTCAATATTATTGTTAATTACTTGAACCTTAAATGTGTTTTATGTTTTGAAATAAGAATCTAGTATTATGACACTTAATGAGATTGATGATTAGTAGTCTCCGAGCTATTTTTCGAGATCAAGTCTTGTGTTATTTATTGAGATGTCTCTATTTGGCTTAACGTAAAATTTAGATAAAATATTATTAACATACTGAATCACTTTAATCTCTAATAAAGATTATAGCATCGAAATCTTTTGTCGCTGAGTTGAATAAAGGTGAAAAATTCAATGGTGATAATTATGACACAAGACGTCATAAAATTTGGTACGTTTTGGATGAACAAGATGCATTGGATGCTATAAACCAAGTGATGGCCGATCCAGGCGCGAAAATGTGAAATCAAGGGAGGCGTGACCAAGAAGCGTACCAAGTATGGAAAAAGAAAATTTTCGTTGCACTTGGTATTCTTGTAAGCTCAGTAATCGATGCAATGATTCATGAATCCAATCGCATATGATATCTGGGTGTATCTGCATAAGAAGTATGGTGGTACATTGGTTATAAGGCTTAGGCAGTTGACTATTAAGTTCAACACTTACAAAAGAAACCAGATCATAACATTAGACAACATCTCAGGGAGATGTCTAATGTGATAATCGAACTTAAGACTGCCGGTCATATACTCTCTAATGAACAGTAAATCCAAGCCCTGATCCGCTCTTTACCTGATCATTGGGAACATCTCAAAGTCAACTTGACTCATAATGGAAGCATTAAAACTTTCAATGATGCTTCTCGTCATGTTGAGCTGGAAGATGAGAGGCTCAAAGCCTCAAAGGCTTCTTCTGGGGCCTTCTATGCTAGTTTTACTTCTAAGGGAGCTTCGGGCTTTAAAAGAAAAAGTAATTGGAGGAAGGGAAAGAAGGGAAGATGATCTGACGGTGGTGGTGGTAAGCCTAAAAATAATCTAACTAAACCTGATGAACGAAAAAAGGAAAAGAAGCGTGACAAAAAGAATAAGAAGGATAACAGCTAGATGCCATGTTATAATTGTAGTAAGCTTGGTAATTATGCTTGTGAATACCCTAAACCCAGGAGGGACAAGATAGATTCATCTTATTCTGTTAGTGTGAAATTAACATCTCGAGTACTGTCTTGCATACTGATTCTTATCCATTGTGGATTATACTCAGAGCAACGGACCATGTGACAAGAGACAGAGGATCTTTTGTAGGTTTTCGCCATGTTTCGAAGGGGACTAGGTAGATATATGTAGGAAACAATGCAAGAGTCGAAGTCAAAGGACTTGGGACTTGAAAATTAGACCTTGACAATGGTCAGACCTTTATTCTACATGATGTTCTTTATGCTCCGGAGATCACGCAAAATCTATTTCTGTTTCAGTTCTACTTAATTTGGGTTATGATGTATTATTCACTAAAGGCACTGTGGTAATTAGCATTAATGAATACTTGTTATGCATTTGGACATATGACTGATGGCTTTATGTTTTTAAATTTTAATAGAATGACATTTAGTTATTGTGATGATTATTCATATTTGCTAAATGCTTGTTCTTCTAGTAATGGAAATGTGAATGATGATGTTTGGCATGCTAGATTAGGTCATATTGGGCAAGATAGGATAAATAGACTTGTGAAAGAAGGATTGTTGAATCTTTCTTCTAAAGTCGAATTATCCAAATGCGAACATTGTCTTGCTGGAAAAATGACTAGAAAACCTTTTGGTAAAGCTATTGGGTCTTAACCTCCATTAGAACTAATCCATTCTGTTATATGTGGTCCTGTAAATGTGAGAGCACGGCATGGAGCTCATTATTTCATTACGTTCATTGATGATTATTCACATTTTGGATTTGTCTATTTGATATCTCAAAAGTCTGAAGCATTGGATTGTTTTAGACGATACTTGAGTGAAGTTGATAATCAAAAAGACAAATCTATCAAAGTTTTAAGAACTGATAGAAGACGTGAATATCTATCAGAACAATTCAAGGAATTTTGTAATGAGAGGGGTATAATCCAAAAATTAACTGTTCCTTATACACCTCAACAAAATGGTGTTACTGAAAGAAGGAATAGGACTTTGTTGGAGATGGTTAGATCCATGATGGCACAAGATAATCTACCGATCTCTTTTTTGGGGAGATACGTTAGTTATTGTAGCTTATGTGCTTAATTGCATGTCTTCTAAGTCAGTTGCTTCGACTCCATATGAACTTTGGACGGGTAGAAAACATGACTTGAGTAACCTTAGAGCTTGGGGATCAGCAGCTTACCTACACGATTCATCGAGTCAGTATGAAAAGTAGGGTCCTAGAGGCAAAAAGTGTATCTTCATCAGATACTACGAACATTCTAAGGGTTACATGTTCATAGGAGATCAGGAAACTAAGACGAAATCACATAATGCTCATTTTCTGGAAACTGAATTTCCTAGTAGATGGGGCATCAGGGATACTGAACCTATTTTTGAGGTAGTAAAAAAAATCAATACCTACAAGATCCAAGTGGGAGTAGTTTAGCTGATGGTATGGAACTTGATAGATATTTGCCTATTGAGGATCAAGCGATTCCCAATGAGAGCATTTTGTCTACAGAAGACCATCAAGAGCTATCTCGAAAAAGTTTTAGGAAACATGTGCCCAAAAGGCATTATGATATTGAAGGACATGCCTTCTTTGTTTCACCAGAAAATGGAGATGTTTCTCCTGTTGATGAGGAAGAGCCCAGAAATGTTAGAGAAGCTCTGACTTGTCCGACAAAGAAGAAATAGATGAAAGCGATGAAAGTGGAGATGGAGTCTATGAAGTCAAATTTAGTCTGGGAACTTGTAGATCTTTCGAAGGGACGAAAGGCAATTGGAAATAAAGGGATTCTCAAAATTAAGAGAAAGGCTCAATAGAGAGGTATAAAGCTCCTCTGGTGGAAAAAAGGTTATACTCAACAAGAGGGTACTGAAGTAAAGAAACTTTTTTCACCTGTGGTGAGGTTTGCCTCGATTCATCTAATGTTAGCTATAGTGGCTAGTATGGATTTATAGTTACACCAAATGGATGTTAAGACCGTATTTCTCAATGGAGAATTAGAAGAAGAAATCTGCATGCAACAGCCCGTAGGATTTATTCTTTGAGGTCAAAAGGATAAAGTTTGTAGATTGAAGAAGTCGATCTACAGAATCAAACAATCCTCTAGACAGTGGTATTTGAGTTTGTTGGTATTTGGATATTTTGGTTAACGTGAACCGTTAGGGTTCTATGCAATTTTATCGCAGTGGAAGCTTAAACATAGAATTAATTGCCTTTCACCAGGGTTGATGTAGAGGTTGATCAGCAATAACAAACAACCTTTTGGTCTTCTATTATATTCCTAAGCCACGTCTTGATGTTGGTGTGGGCAACGATCTACAAGACAAACTCAATCTGCAATCTATTTCTCTTCTTCACGTTTTGGGATGAATATCTATATATAGGCTACAACAGGGACCAGGAGGGAAAATTAGGGTTTGGACCTCCCATTGGACTTAAGCATCCAAGTTATGTCGACCACGACCTGTCCAGCGATGTAGCATTCATGGCAAGCGAAGGTGAGCCTTGGCGAGGCTGGGTTGCGTGATGAAGTCGTGGCTGGTGATCGATGGGTGGGCGGCATTGACAGAAAGCAAGCCGCCTCTGAGATCGACAGTAGGTTTCGAGCAGTGTCAGGCGTGAGCAGCGATGTTCCGGGCGAGTTGACTGCAGCTTTTGGGCGAGTCGACGGTGGGTTTTGGGCGAGTCAATAGCAGCTTCCGGACGAGTCCTCAGCATTTTCTGGGCGAGTCTGTGAAGAGGCTGGGTCGAGTCTTCATCGTGGCTTGTCACGCACAATTGGCAGAATGCGTGCTAGTTTGGTGCACGATTGCTGGCATGCGAGAACCTTCTGGTGCACGTTTTCCTAGTGCTGGGCACACGGATGATGGGTTGGGGCACCTGGTTGTACACACAGAAGTAGGCAGACATGTGCATGGTTGCTGGAGGATACCGAGCATGCTGGAAGGCTAGTGCGCTTGCTGCTGGGCTGATTATCGTGTGGAGGAGTGTGCTGCTGAGCTGGTTGCCATGTGGTCAGGCCTTGGTGGGTACATTGCTGTACGGGTCATTCACGAAAGGCGACAAGCACACTAGAGCAGTATTCTGGGTGGCCTTCCGGGCGTGTGATCGTGTGAGAGGAACATGTGGACTGGCAGGCGCACGGTGTCGAGTCTTTGCACTCATTTTCATGTAGGCAATGCTCGGAAGCTTGGGTGCACGGTGGATGGGCAGGGACGCTCGTCAGGCATGCACGGATCATGCAACTATTCGTATGGCAGGCCATGTACCGAGGCTCAAGGTGGGCTGACTGCCATGTGGCTTGCCCGTTGGCAGCACGGTGGTGTGCAAGGCTGCGCACAGATCACAGTGTGTAGCGTTCGGTGTTGTTCACAGTGGATGGGCAGCTAGGTATGAGGATGTGGATCAGGGTGCTGGGCTGGTGGAGCAGGTTACCGGGCAATGAATTTAGAGAAAAATTCTTGAAGATCGGCTTCTGATTTTCAGATTATGTTTCGGGGCGCTGCCACGAACCCCGCAACCAGAGCAGGCAGGTTGATCCCGCGACCTTATCGGGGAGGTCGAACCCTGCATAGTCGCAGTTGCCCGCATTCATGATTTGTGGCGAATAATCAAATTCGCCGATATATAATAGTTTATAATTGATATAATTATTTGATTATTGTTATATATAGATGCATGTTTTTCTGTGATTTACTGTCTTATGTGCCGTAATAGGAGCATGCTTGGTTGTGTATATTATTCAGAATATTGTATGCATGTAAAAACCCTCATATTAAATTACTAAGTGGGAGAGGGGATTGGTTAAAGATCCTGCGACCTCCATTGTTGATTTAATAAGTGATGCAAGTAAGCTTATGAGTCGATTTTAGTGCCTTCCTCCCCAACGAATGAGTTTTATTTGCGGATCACTGGAATGAATTTCATAAAATAATTATTATTCGTAAAGTGATGCAAGTAAGCTTATGAGTCGGTTATAGTGTCTTTCTCCCCAACGGATGAGTTTTATTTGCGGATCACTGGAACAAATTAATAATTGATGATTATAGAAAATTATTTGAGGGCGTGTAGACTTCTCCAACTGTACGATACACAAACTTGTGTAACATACTTAATATCAAATAATAGTATACACTTAGGTGCAATTAATATGTATCCTCCCCAATGGAGACACTGCTATTAAATTGCATGGCTAAAGGACAACCAACTATTAATCATTGAGTCATAAGGTTAATTATGACATATGGAAGTAATGGGTAAAACCTTCTCTTGTGAATGTTCGAGTTTGTATACGTCCACACTAACGTGTCATGCAAATTCATGGTGCATGAGATGTCGGTGAATTTATTTTATATTGTTTTGAGGAAATCAATATAAAATTTAAATTCATAGAATTTGATCGTCGTATTTATTTACTTGATTCTCTGATTTTTTAAATAGTTTATTTCGCTTATTGTTAACTGAAAGAAAATAATTTTACTGGTCCATAATAAATGATTAGAAAAGAAGCTTGTTTTTAATTCTTACTGCTTAAGAAATAAAAATGTGTTCACACTAAGGATATCCTCTGATGCCTATTTAAACTCTCTAGTGAAGAGGTGAGAGGTTCATAGAAATATGATGGTCTCATGCGACTCTTCGGATACTTGAGAAATAAAGAAAGGCAAGGGGTCGTGATTAAACTTGATGAATGAATTGGAAACACCTGGAGTAGATATTAAAGGGGAAACCCGAGTCAATTTTATTCTAGCCTAGATGTTTTGAGTGAGTTCTACCTGAAATACAAAGGGTTGTATAAGGTGGGGAATTCCTGACAAAACATGTGGCGAAAGAAAATCAATTTCATCAAAGGAGTGAACAAGGTAAGTATCTTATTTACTAGTTGTTGAAGCGTGATTAGTGATGACGTTTACTAACACATTGTGTATAAATACCAAAATCACTAGCTTGCAACTAAGTGATGATGAGATTATTGAGTACATGAGTAGTGGCTGTTGCAGTGTGAGTTGTTTATTTATCTTATGATATGAATAAACGTTTGATTAAGAGAAATTCACTTTACATATATTTTCATAGAAAGAATTTTATTTCGGTTTCTATGCATTTATCGATGGATACTCTATTTCATTTAAATGACGTGGTCATTATAATGAAAGATAGAGCTATTATCTGTTGTGGTACGTTGTTAGACAATTTGCACACTCTTAAATCATGTTAATCCCACGGATGTAATATTTACTAATTAATAATGGGTCTTCTAATCATAAATAAGAGAAAGGAAACTTTGGAAATGAACTAAACATTCTTTTGGCATCTAAGACTAGATCATTTTACTTGAGTAGGATTCGAAAGTTGATAGCAGATGAACCATAAGGTTTATTGAAAGTGGAAACTATCGAACTAGAAAGTCTTACTTGGAAGTAAAAATAATTAATTTCCTTTTCAAGGTAAAGGGGTATAGAGCCATGAAAAGATATATTGGAAATGGTTCATTCTAATATAAGCGATCCTAAGATTATCCTGGCGAGAGGTGGTTATGAATATTCATCACTTTGTTGATGATTATTCTAGAAACAAGATATATTTATTTGATGCACTGCAAGTCTGAGTACTATGATTAAATCAAGAAGTGCATAGCTGATGCAGTGAGGCATCATGGAAAATATATCAAGTCACTACCATTTAATAGTGGTGGCGAGCACCTCTTAGGATAGTTTAGGAGCTAATTATTAGAGGATGAGATTGTATCTCAATTAGTTTACACCAAGCAAGCCCCTGCAGAATGGTGTGACGTAAAGAATGAATAGTACTCTTATGCAAATGGTTAGATAGATGATGAATTATTTAGAATTACTAAATTCATTTTATAGGTAAGCACTAGAAACAACATTTCGAATTGATGTTTGTGGGATATCCTAGAAAAATAAAGGTGGTTTATTTAATAGTCCAAAAGGATCAGAAAGTGATTGTTAACACAAACACTAGATTTTAGAAAGCACTATGTAATAAATTACAAATCTATGTATAAGTTATTCTAAAAGTGTGAGAAGGGAAATACAAATTTTAGTACCTAGACTACAAGAGGATATACCACAAGTAAACTGCATCGCATGTCACATAATTGCATGTAGTGCCTTGTCGTAGTGGGAGATTTGTTTCACAACCGAAAAGATTTATATTTTGGGAGAGTCGTGAGACTTGGTCCCTAGTATACATGAAATCGGCCCATGGACATGACGAAGCACTATAAGATCAAAATGCGGCATCTTAGCAAGTTGCAATATTTTCTGAAATTAAATCTGGGAGCTTGTAACACCATCAAATGGTGTAAAATCCATTGGATATGTGGGTCTACAAAATTAAAAGAGGATCGATTACATTATGTCGATCCATATTCTTTTATCTGTTGCTGCTCATATTAATTATGAGGTAAAGCAAATAGATGTCAGGACAACTTTCCTGATTGGAAGTCTTGAGGAAAACATCTATGTGAAGCAATCAGAAAGATTCATTGCAAAGGGCTAAATCATCATTTTGAGTGTAAGCTTAAGAGTATCCATCGATGGACTAAAGCAAGCTTCAAGATCATCGAACATCCATTTTGATAAGGAAACCCAGTCATATAGATTTAATCAATGCTCGGATGGATCTTGTGTATTGAAAAGAGTGACGAAAATATGGTGGTATTTCTTGTATGTACCTAGATGATATCTTGCTCATTGGAGACAATGAAAGAGTATTATCGGGCGTATGGTATGGTTAATAAAGCAGTATGAAATGAAGAACTTAAGAGAAGCAAAATATATCCCTGCGATCAAAGTGATAAAGATCACAAGATAGGATATTATGCTTGTCTCAAGCTTCATAAATGATACAATCTTTACTAGTTTTAGCATGTGACTTTATCTAAGGATTTGTGTCTTAAGACACAAATGAAGATAAAATAGATAAATGCGGTTTCTCTATGCTTTGGCAATAAGGAAGCATAATCTATGGAATACTATGCATGAGATTAGATATATGTTTTGCCAATGGCATAGTCAGTGAGTATCAAGGTAACCCAGAACAAGAATATTGAATTATAGTAAGACATATTTAAAGTGCCTGAAGAGGACTGGAAATTATATGTAAGCTTACCGGAATAATTCCATTACTTCTTGGCGGTTACTTAGATTTGGGTTTTTCAAATCATGGAGACGACAGTAAATCCACCTCAAGGTTATGTGTTTAATTTGGGAAGTAGATCCATAGTATGGAGGAGTGTTATATAGAAATATATTTCGTACTCCACCATGGAAAAATGATAAATTGGAGCTTTGCTGCAGCGAAAGTATCTGTATGGCTCTAGAAACTTCGTAGTGGACTTAGATGTGATTCTGAGTTTGTCCAAGATTATCACAATTTATTGTGATAATAATGGTGCAGTTACAAACTTGAAGAAATCGCGAGGCCATAAGGAAATTAAACACATTGATAGCTAGTACTACCTGATACGAGAAATTGTATGATGAGGGAAGATTGTTGTTGCCTAGATTGCATCGGATGATAACATAGTAATCCTTTTACAAGGACCTTAAGGCGAAAGTTTTTAATGGTCAAGTAGTGGAAGTGGTATTCAGATATATGGCAACAGATATGGCAGCATAGTCTTTTAGTATAAGTGGGAGATTGTTGGATTGTATACTAAAAGTCTTGCTTTTGGTATGAACAATATTTATGATAATATTTAAAATGAAAATCATGTGATCAAATGTTTGCAATAGTGTTACTGCAAAAGTCCATTTACTTTATACTGTAGATAATATGGTGTGCGGCGTCACACGGAAGATCATATTATTAGCTTCTTATAAAGTATAAACAAATGTTCACAACCGAGATAGACGGGGACTATCTATCGGTATGGTTGTAGTGTGATTTGACATTAGTTTGTCTTGACTATAAAATTACACTAGTGCACTTTGAGTGTATTGAGCAGGACCGCTGTGAGATCGTTCGGTTTATACTGACTATATAATAGAACTTTATCTCCGTTATTATGGAAGTTCGTGTTCTTAATCCCTATACAATAACCTCGATACATAAGCTAGTATTTATTTTTTTGACTCATCAATGGGTGAGATTTAATTATTAAATCAATATGCTCGGTGAGTTAGGAGATGATGCTATCTCTATGGTGTGCTGTTGATTGTAGAAAGAATATGTGTCCTAACGGAATTGGTTGATGATGTCCCCTTGAGGAGCTCATAATGATTATCATATAAACCATGCAGGTGGATTTATTCCGGCATGATAATAAGGTTGAGTGGTACTACTCTTGGTAAATATATTAATTAATGAAGTTGTCAGTAACTTAATTAATTAATGGACATTGAATCTTAAACACGGGGAGATTAACGGGCTCATAATGAGAAGGAGCCCATAAACATAATTTGGGATTAGGGTGGCAGTGCAATAATATTTCATTAGTGGAATAATTTATTATTATTGGACTTAAGTATAAGTTTTGGGCTAAATTTGGATGCTTAAGCCCAATGGGAGGCCCAAACCCTAATTTCTCCTCCTGGTCCCTGTTGTAGCTTATATATAGCCAATCTCAGCAGTCCAATCAATAGATATTCACGCCAAAACATGAAGAAGAGAAATAGATTACAGATTAAGTTCGTCTTGTAGATCGTTGCCCACACTAACGTCAAGACGTGACTTAGGAATACAATAGAAGACCAGAAGGTCATTTGTTGCTGCTGATCAACCTCTACATCAACCCTGGTGAAAGGTAATCAATTCTATATTTATACTTCCGCTGCGATAGAATTGCATGGAACCCTAACGGTTCACGTTAACCAAAAGATCCAAACGCCAATAGAGTTTTCACACTGCGATCATCTCATATAACTTCGTTATGATAAACGAAGACTACTGTTTTTACATTAAATGGTCCAATGGTTATTTTTTTATTTTATCCTTATATGTGGATGACATACTGTTAGCGGGTAATAACAAAGAGTATCTTGAAACTATAAAAGGATGCTTATCTTTGAATTTCGAAATGAAAGACATGGGTGAAGCAGAGTACATACTTGATGTGAAGATCCATAGAAATCGTTCAAAGAAGTTATTGGGTTTGTCTCAAGAGACTTACATCAAGAAACTTTTAGAACGTTCAAGATGGACACTTGCAAATCTATAGATACTCCCATTATGAAAGACGAATCATTGAGTCAGCAGATGTGTCCCAAGACTCAAGATGAAAAGAATGAAATGGCCAGAGTACCATAGGCCAATGTGATTGAATGGGTATACAGACGCAGACTGGAGTGGTAATTTAGATAAACGTAAATCAACTTCCGGTTATGTCTTCTTGGTCATTAATGAAGCAATCTCATGGTGTAGCAAGAAACAGACATGAATAGCACAATCCACTATGGAAGCCGAGTTTGTGGCATGTGTGGTTAGCCATAATATAGTGGGCATGACCAATTAAAGAAATTATCGAACCACATGGAGGAAGGTACTAGGGTCTAAGCGATCTCGTATTTGTCATAGTATTATAGAGATGAACGAGAAGGGGAGATAATCAAGAAATGACAATAAAATAAAAGGATAAATGAATGGAAGATGGATGAATGAGCCAAGTAGATAGAGATGAGATTAGCAATACTTAAAGCATGGAAAATCTAGGTATCATGCAATGAATTCATATGTGTCATGGGTAAGAGACTAAGGGCCAACACTAAGATCACCTAAACTCCCTCTCGGAATGAATAGAATATGGTTCTAAACATAGCTCAATGGATTGGTTCTCACTTAAACAATTCCAACTAGGTACTAAGCTGAAATGAGAGTCCCTTCACACAATTAATCAACCTCTCGATCAAACCAATTACATGTCCTACCAAAGGGTTCTATACTATGAAGGACTTCTCAATCTCTTCACAATTTATAATGCACATGAGGTGTTTGATGAAATGATTCACTCAATTATCCTAAGCATGTAATTAATTTCTCAATCTAATCACATATCTAGAACAACTAAACACACACATCAACAAAACAAATCAAGCAATTAATAATCAATGATAGAAAATCAATTAACACATTCAACATAATCATTCAATTGCAAAATACCCAAAATTATCCAATACAATTCATATTGCTAATCTCACAAGGGAGATTAGCCTCTCATGTTCATAAGAAAATTAACATAGACATTAAAATCCTTACAAAACATGATAAACAATAGGTTTCAATACAAAGTGTAGATGAAAACTCCCTTGGATGTCTCCAATGGTGATATTCTTCTCCCCCTTGCAATTCACCTCTCTTCCTTGCTTCTCTAATTACTTGGATGAAGGATTTGATGGTTGGATGAAGGTAGATCCAAAGGGTGAAGAATGGATGAAGGTGAAGGTGAAAAATGGAGGAAATGGTGTGTGAGGTGTGTGTGGAAGGGTGGAATTTCGGATCTCTCTCTCAATTGTTGAATAAAGGGGTATTTATACCCCTTGGGAAGCTTCTAGAAGGATTCTGATTTTTTCTGATTCCAGACCAACATGAGCCGTGCAACGCAACACGGCCATAAGGTGGCCGTGTTGTGTCTTCTGTTGCTCTCACACGGCCATTCTGGACAGGGCCGTGTTACGCAACGCGTCTCGTGTGCTGCAACACGGCTCGTGTGCTGTAACACGGGCACAGGGTGGTCGTGTTGGATCTTCTGATGTCGACACACGGCCACTTCTTACAGGGTCGTGCGCTGTACACGGCCCGTGTTCTTGCTGCCCTGCTTCCTCTTTCACTGTTTTGGCTCGTTCTTTCTCGTTTCAACTCCGAATTGAGATCCACTTTTTCCTACGTCTTCCTTATCATATCTAGCATCCAATAAAAGTGAAAATCATAGGTTTAAGCTCATTCACACATATTTTAATAAAAACACAAAACACAACCAAATAGAACACAAATACGGATAAAAATATACGAAAACTCACATAAAAAGATACTAAAATTTAGGTGAAAATATCACTCATCAATGTGCATCTGCAGTTCAAGAGGCTATTTGGTTGAGAAGATTCATGAAATATTTGGAGGTCTCAAACACTCCAGTGGGAGCTGTTTTTATTAATTGTGATAATCAAGCAGCTATTGCTTACACAAAAGACCTCAAACATCATGGAAAAACCAAACACATTGACACGAAATTCAGCTTTTTAGAGATATTGTAGACAAGAAGAAAGTGATTCTTAGTTATATTTATACTCGTTTAATATTAGCAGATCCTTTTACCAAACCAATTCCTAGAGATGTATACATAGTACATGTAAAGGGATTGGATTTGCAAAGGATTTAAAACGATGTATTGAATATGTTTGTGTATGTTAATGAAATAGTTAATGGGACACACTTGAACTTTGATTTACACGATGTATAAATTAAATGAAATACGATATACGCTTTTTTGGAAGGAAGTTAAAGACATTGTAACATGTGTTTTAGGAAAACGACATGTGCTAAGTTGACCCCAACAGGATTGAGAAAATTATCCCTATTTTCTCAAAAGTATGAGTCATTATCTATTGGTTACCCTTATGCCTTTCTACTATATTCTAAGTCTTCACTTTGGTGTTGCTACTTTAGCATATATGTCACCAAAAGAGCTATGGTTAATAACTGCGATGCGGTACATATCTAGGAAAGCAGCTACAGTGGGAGATGTACTATAGATACTTAGTGAGATGGGACGAACGTCTTAATTTAACATATACTATTGTGATTCATTTACTAGTCAATCAAGCAGGGTCTTGATTATGAATACATAGTTATTTGCAAAAAGGTTGAATATGCTCTGATAAGTTCAGGGATTGAAATGAGATATGTCAGCTTATGTTAAATTTTCAAGAGTTCTGGGGTATAACGAGCTTGTTGAGTTTCATTGATAAACTGGTTGAGTTGCTATATATCTCTAACAAGTGTATAGCAATTAAAAACTCATATCTCGTTGGTCACACAATGTATTAATCTGTACGAGAATATGATTCATAAAGAAAATGAGGCAGATGACTTTTTGACTTCATATATGAGCGGGAGATGTAAATTATAATTAATATTAGTTAATTATATTCCACATATGAAAGTGGATAAGAGAGAGAGAGAGGGAGTTATGAAACCGTTACTCAACTCCTGTCTCCTTGGAGATTTAATATACTGCGCCACACAGTCGTCTGAGAGGTTGAAACGCATTACAGAATGAAAACGTTCATACGTCTGAGAATGTAGAACGCAAACTGAGAACACAAAAGCGTTTCCTTTCTCGAATTCTCTCCTGCATTCACATAAACAATCCAGTCTTTGTATTCTTCAGATTAATGCCATATCATGAACATTAATCTTCAACCTCGTGTTGAAGATTTGATCTAGAGATCATAATTTATACATGAGTGCCAATCAGTTCACAGACATTCCAACTTATTTCTTCTGCTATGACATTATCCTACGGTGAGAGATATGAGATTCCTCTCTATGCACGTTTAGGATTTGTGATTTTAGGGAACGTGAGTTTTCCAACACCTACCTACTTTATATAAAATAATAATACTCCTTAATCTACGTGCAAAAAGAAAATGACACACTTTGACCGGGACTGAAGGTGTATATTATAAATTGTTTATCAAAAAGTTCATTGTACCATTATCATTTTTGGGACGGTGTCACAAAAATATTTGTTAACCAAA
Organism: Pogostemon cablin; assembly: GCA_023678885.1. Taxonomy (NCBI): domain Eukaryota; kingdom Viridiplantae; phylum Streptophyta; class Magnoliopsida; order Lamiales; family Lamiaceae; genus Pogostemon; species Pogostemon cablin. The sequence goes on from CM042963.1 coordinate 16,890,545, forward strand.
ACAGATTGAGAAGAAGAAATTTACATAAAGACTCAATACATGTTTATTTAATTTTTTGAAGAGAAGATTCTCCTCAACTAATATTTTTACAACACGATTCTAATCATCATAATAATAAACACAACTGAGTACACCATTAGAGGATAAGGTGAAAGGATGATTCTTTTGGAGCTACATAATTAAAATATATATTCGTAATTAATTATAGTCCAATTCTATAGCACCCTCCATGACATCATCTGAACGGAGCAATTCTTATCCTCTTCCATAATGGTTTTTCATGCACTTTTTCACCTACATATATTAATCAAATAAATTATATATCTCTGAAAAATGATCTTTTTAAGTTTAATAGAGAAAGATACATACTTTAACATGCTATAAAAGATGATTAATTAACTAAAAATACATATTAAAAGATGTATTTAGCGAGTTTTACCCAAAAAAAAATGCAGTAAACAAGTAAATATGAAACGGGTCGACTCATTATTAAAGTATATTTATTATATAGGTAAAATATATATGTTTATCATTAGTTAAGTATGTTTATAGTGAGTCGTATTATAACACTTCAAAAATATATTTTTTAATTCATTATTCATCATATTTTAAAAAAAACATACGAATATACATATCTTAACTGTATAACAACCATAATTTAACAAAAGTTTGAGTTTATGGTACAACTACCCGAAGTTACAAGAAAAGAGAAACAAAGATATGCATAGAATTACCTTTTGGGAAACGGAGTTACCCAAAATCCACCGAAAGAAAATATATTGATTAATGAGATCTAGTCGGAGAATAGATGGAGAAAAAGAAATTCAAGACTAATTTGTAAAGTGGTGTGAAGTGATGGTAGAAGGGTGGATATATATATATATATATATATATATATATATATATATATATATAAGGTAAGAATTGATTAGTATCAAATTATTGATAATCAATAATGATAAGTTCAATTATTGTGGTGCCAAAACTCAACAGGAAAGTCTTGTATGAGATGGTTTGATGTGATATCATTTCATATTTTCTTAATCATTTTGGATAATTTTGATAGTATTTGAACAATGTCTTCGAAAAATTAGGATAAAGTCGAAGCAAGAGTGAACTCATTTTTTCGTAAAAAGATATTGCTCCGTATTGAGGTGCTTTACTATCTTATAACAATTGTCTGCAAAATACAATGATTTTTTTAACTCTAGATCGTAGTACAACGAATCTAAAGTTAATGGTGAGTGGAAGACATATTTATGGAACTTTCGAACTTTCAACTTGGACAGATTTGGAAAACTTTAGGTTGTGAAGTTTAAGGACTAGAATGCAATATATATTTAGACAATGACTTGTGTGAGATCATCTCACGTAAGCCATTACGTGAAACAGATAAAAAGTAATAACATTATTACTATTTTCGCTATAAATGTTATTATCACTTTTTATTTATACTATAAATTGTTCACGAAATAGTTCATTGTATCATTATCACTTTTAATCGATTGAGTACCACTTTTTGTTAACGATATTATTATTTTTTATCCGTCTTATTTAAAGGCTTACGTGAGAGGTCTTATACAAGACCTATCCGTATATTTAATGTATGCTTGGGATGCAATTGAATGACTAGAATAAATCATAGAGAGATAATTATAATTATGAAGAGTCACGTGACCCTTTGTAAAAGAGTGTCACCCAATCATTCTAGATGGTTCGATTCTTTTGATCATGATCTGATAGTTCAATACCCTTTAGAACAAAAATATGATATTTTTATACATCTTGTGCACCTAGGTGTATAAGAGATCAATTCAATTAATAGTATTATTTCCGTCTGATAAATAAATTCACACTTACTAAGTTAATTTACACCCCAACTACTGAAATAACTCACATATAATAATTGTATATAACAGTTTAATTTCAAAATTGACACCTTTAAAACTCACAACTTATCTTATAGTTTATTTATAACTTAAAAGTGTCAAATTACTCTAAAAGTAAGTCAAATAATAACTTTTCTGAAACTCTGTATTTACCGTAACTATAAACTTCTTTATTATATTGCAGAATAAATAACAAATAGTAAAAATGTCAACCGTTGCTCAATGTCAGAATTGAAACTTTTTTTTCTCACTCTTTCAAAATGCATTCTTTTTGTTCACTTTTAATTTTTTTCCATCAATACCCCCTAAAAATGGATCCACTTTGACTATTTTTTTTCCTGCAACAAAGCATTTGAGTTTTTTTCCCTAAAGATTATGTCCGGTAAAATAAAATATATTTTTTTTATTTTTGTTGTCAAGGTGGAATGTTTGGCTGGGTTGATTATTATTATTTTTTATTATTATTATTTTATGAAATAGCTATTGTGTCCTTTAAGAAAAAATTTGTTTTTATTTTTTATGAAATAGATAGTGTCCGGCGCCTATTAAAGAAAATTTTTAATTTTTTTGTTTTATGAAATAACTATTGTTCGATATTTGTTCAAGATATCTTTTTAAAAAAATTTGTGTGAATCAAGCCGGACATAGGGGTTGGGAAAAAAATATTAACTTTTTTAACCCAAATGCCGGTCTATGGGGTGTTAACTGAATTATTACTCCCTCCAGTCGGTTACAAGGTAACTGTTTATTTTTTATGTGTAAATTAAGGAGTATTATTATTATTTAATTAATGTTACTGGGTAGTTGGAGTGAGTACTTTTACGTATTTATCCTCCATTTAAATTCTAATTTTAAATTAATTAATCAATCAAAAAGTAATTACTCTTAAAATCGGTACACCTAACATCAAATCCAACACTACACAGTACAATTTAACCCACAAAACAGGTAAGAAATTCAAAATGTCTGTGGCATACTTAACAAAAAAAAATAGAAACTAAAACTAGGCAAGTTACATTACATGTCCATAAAAATAAAAATAAAAGTACACATGTTAGGTTAGATTACATTTTGAATTCCCTCCAACATGTTAACCTGCATTTCCCTCCATAATAATTGCTAATATCCTCCAACATAAGTTCTAATTCCCTCCTAACTTACTCCATAAATAAATTTACACCTGCAAAAAATAAAATCAGATTCTTCCAACCAACAAAATAAGAGAAAAAAAAATCTAAGTACCAATGAGCCTAATGATATTGCTCAATTCATGTTGGCAGGCTCATCAAACGGCACATCTTCACATGACTGACTCAATCAAGCCACTTCTATATTTGGTGTATCAAGAAAAACTGTTAGAAGAGTATGGGCAAGATCAAAGCAACAAATGGCAGCATGTATGCCAATTAATTTAGTGAATAAAAAAACAGAGAGAGAGAGAGAGCGTGGTCATTACAAGAAGTATGATAAAGACAAGATGGGCAGCATTGAGTTGAAAAAAAGAGAAAAATATAGAATTATAGCAATAAAAATTATCTCTATGAGTACAATTGGTGATTGGGTAAAAAAGGGGCTGATGAGAGCACATACTAATGCAATTAAGCCAGCTGTGTTAGAGAAGAACAAGATCAGTCGGATGAAATTTTGTCTAGATGCATTAGAGATGAATAAAGAGGGTAAAATTATTATAAAGAGCATGGATCAGATTGTACACATATATGAGAAATGGTTCCTTCTCACAAGAGCATCAAAGAGATACTACTTAATGACAGAAGAACCAAAACCACATAGAGCATATCAAAGTAAAAGTTTCATTATAAAGGTTATGTTCCTATGTGCAGTGGCCATACCTGATTATGATTTTATGAGTAAGAGCATATTTGATGAAAAAATATGTATTTTTTCCCTTTATTGAAAAAGTTCCAGCAAAAAGAAATTAAAAAAATAGAGAGGCGGGTACAATTGAAACAAAAGCAATGTTATCTGTCACAAAGACTGTGACAAAAAAATGTGTTGATCAATCAGGTAATTTCATTTAAAGCTAGATATTTTCATTAAAGTGCGTGTAACTCTCAAAGTGTGTTCATCATTGAGTTGTTAAACCTGAAATCAGTCTATTGAATAAGAATTATTATAAAAATTCTTATTTGTAACATTGATTTTAGGTGTTACCAGCTATAAAAGCTAAATGGCCAAGTGGAGCAAGTAAGAAACTATTTATTCAATAAGATAATGCAAAGTCTCATATTGAGGATAATGACACAGAGTGGAGAGAGGCTGCAAGCTCAGATGGATTCAAATTCCATCTAGTCTTTCAATCCCCTCAGAATCCAGACACTAATGTGAGTGATTTTGGATGGTTTAGGGCTTTACAATCATTACAAGTGCAGACTACAGTAGAAACATTTGATGATTTACTACTGGTAGTGAACAATTAAATCATATAAAGATTTGAGTCACACCAAACTCAATACAATTTTCCTAAGCCTACAAGTTTGTTTAAGGAAAATCCTAGCTTGTAATTGATCAAATAATTACAAGACACCTTGCATGGAAAAGGAAGTATTATTAAGAGTTGGAAATTTTCCAACTGATTTTGAGGTGGATCATGAATTGATAGAAAGTATTGATTATCTTATCTAGAAGAATGAAATGGCTGGCTTTGAAGAGCTCATTGAAAGTTTGGAAGGATTAGAATGAGCTGTTTGTTGGGGATTTGGGTCACTAAACAATGCAAATTAAAGTGGATGAACAAACCGAAAAATTACAAGAAATGACTGAAAGAACCCAGTACAACTTGGATAAAGAACTTCAAAAAATCAGCTTTCTGGAGTAGTTTCAGTTCTAACACGGGTGGGTTTGAATGTCTATCAGATTGTTAAATCCGACCAATCTCCTCAAGTATGTTGAATTCCAATTTGAATCTGAGCTTCGGAATATGTAGAGATCTAGTTCCGACTTGATCTTCCAAAATCAACAGCTTCAAGTTCTTACACGAACAGTGTTGTACAAATTTCTAGAACAAACAAGAAGATCGTTAGATGAAAATTAAGTCGAGTCAAGTCCAAAACTTTACCCGTAAAATAATCACGTCCCGGTAGTGCTCACGATTCCGATGTGTAGTTCCCAAAGGTAAAACGACTTTGCCTCTTGTACGAGTTGCACCCATGTACGAGAGCTTCGACGAATTAAGAAATGATTAAACTAGGTTGCTCACCATATGAGACTCACAATGACACTCTAACATATGCACCTAGTATGCAATGTATGCTTTCTCACTTTCAAAATATTTTTCATGTGCTTGTATGCTTGTGTGTGTCTCTTGTTGTGTCTAACAATTGATGAATGATCCTATTTATAGGCATCACCCCACTCATGTTTCAGGTTCCTGCAACAGTTACAACTACATTAAATAGGCTAATAAATGCTTGCCGTTACTGATGCGCGTTTTCTTTGCACGCAAAATTAATCCCCAAGTATTAAGGATATCAGTTGCAGCTTAAGCAAGCGACCAAGTGAATTATCGAACCCAAAGGACGGCGTATTATTAATTTAATTATTTACTAAATTAATTAAGACAAGACAAATAGATTTTGAGGTTGATTTTCTAATAACTAATATGCTAAAAATTAAATAAAAAATAAAATAAATATCACAGGAAGAATACGAAAGTGGATCAAGTAGGAGAATAGGTAGCTCTAGGATAATCCAGTTCCACTCATTAATCTCCCTTTCGTGTGTTGGTGTCCAACTCTGCCTTGTGGAATAGGACGCATCACTAAACTATGCATATCTACTCTATTGACACAAGTAAACATGCATGTAACACGTGTGAATAACCTCGGAGAAAGAGATATAATTCTACCCCCCTTTCTAGGTACTATCAGTATCAATTATTTCCCTGGCCAATCGGTACTCTAACCCGATATGATCTCCCTTTATAGGTACTATGTAATAATCCTCTTTATCCTACTTATTAACCCGAATTTAATTTAATTAATAAGTATTCATATATGATAGTTCTAATGAAGCTTCGGAGTTCCCTCACTTAGAATCATAACTTAGAATCCTGTTCAGCGGTGAATGCACTCAATCAATCTATAATCAAGATATATATTCAGACTCTATATACCAATTGAAGATGCACAAAACGACCGTGAATATGGATTAAGAAAGCCCAATCATATATAAAATAAATCCACAAGTAGTATTGTACGGAGTTTACACACGAAAGTTCAATTAATTGGTAAATACCTTCACAACCCTAGTTCTACCAAAAAGGCTCTAGCCCATGATGTTACGAAGAACAATCATGGGGGTTGGATAGATCATACCCATATGTTATAAATTAGAAAATGAAGAAAACCCTAGATGTGGGCATCGTTGCGTCCTTCTCCGTTTTGAATTCTCCTCTTGATTCCACAGACGAATCTTCAAAGTGATGGATGGATGGAGGAAAGGATGTGGATGATGGTTGGGGGGTGAACCTCTCTTTTGGGGTGTAGGATGGTTGTGTTGTGTTTCTCTCCCTCAATAATGATTAATGATATGATCTGCATCCCCTTTTATACTTGTAAGCTCTCCTTATGGACCTTGGATGGGCTTTTTCTTAAAAAACATGCAGAATTACGCACTTAGGGTGTAAAAATCGGATCTGGACATGTCTTAGGCATGGAGTTCGACCTAGGGTTCGACCTAGGGGCTTGGTCGAACCTTGGTCGAATCGAGATCGGTGATAATTTGCACTTCAAGCTTCTGATTTGACCAAAATAACTTTAGTTCGACTAAGGGGTCTGGTCGAACTGGACTGTCGTGGTCGAACCCCACTTGTGCCGTCTCACAGTTTCGCGTATAACTTCCACATCCGAGCTTCGATTTGAGTGATTCTTATGCTCACGCGATCCTGTCTTCCTTGGCATTCTATACATAAAAAGAATCCACAAAAACTCTAAGATTTGAAGGTATAACAAGCCATGCAAAGTAACATAGTTGTTCTGTTCGGTACAGCTCGCGCGACGTTACCACTTTGATCATATCTCTCTCGTTTGGATTCCGATTGGGTGTTCTTTATGCGAAAACGATTATCTTTTCAGTGGCTTTCCAATGTATCACACTTTCCTTTCAGAGCTCCATAAGAATACAGAAAAATTATGAAAGTTGGACCTGCATTTTTCAGCATTCATGCACAAGTTGCACCTTTTCTCCAACTTTGCACTTTTGATCCTTTTTTCACCTAAAATACAATAAAACACCTCAAGTGTACCTTTTTCTCATATATATTGAATATAAGATTCTTGTACTAATATATAATAATAATTGTCATCAAAAGGTGTTAAATTGGATACTTAAACACGCTAATTTCCACTCTCAACAATCCCTCAAACTTACCCGTTGCTCGTCCCAAGACAACAAAATAAAAATAAAGAGAAAGAGAGTAAAATTAGAGGGAAAACAAGGACTATGACAAATACCCTATTAAAAATAGAATTATCCTCAACTTAGGTCATGCAACTCTCATTACATGTAATAATCAATTCATAGCATACAAGGTAAGACAATTACCACTAATTCAAATACTCTATTCTCATGTTCTCACGGGAAGTATATATCACTCGCACTCAAGTGTAAAAGATGTACACTTATGGATTAAGGTGTTTACTCTCAGATTTAATTCAAGTGCATGCGTAACCATAAGCTTGTCAAACGTCTCAAACTCTTCATCACTAAAAAGTATGATTCGATAAAGAGGTCAAAAAGGACTTTCATTAGGATGTAATGTTGGCTCTTTGGTAAGGGTAGGAAACATATGGATAAAGTAACTCAATTAGTAGAGAATTATAATCGGAAATCTTTTGTGCTGCAGATTTTTTACACTTCAAGGCTATCCAGCTTCATGCTCTTCTAATTTTCTTTTCTCTCATTTTCCTTCAAGCTCAACATTTTTTCTTTCTTTTCTTTTCTTTTTTTTCCTTTCTTGAGGTACCAGTTTCAGGCACTACCTCTAACATCTCGGGATACCCGTTTCGGGCACTACCCCTAAGCAACTTATTTTCAAGCTCATAATCACTTGTACAGCTCCAAATATTTTATTCCTTCCAAACTCCATCAAAATCAACTTCACACACTTTGACAGCATTTAATTCTTTGCTAAATATAGGAATTTCAGGCTCAAATAGGATATCAAAGTGGCTATTTTCGTAGCCCAAGAAATAAGGCTTTTAGGCTCAACGGGGTTAACTACGGATAAACATCTTCGGTAGGGAATTATTTAGCTAAGTGACTCATAAATTAAAGGATGACTTAAAATTATCTCTCATTATCTAACATAACATGCGGTCTCAAATAAGACAAGAGGCAAGTTCTAGAATACACACACAATAACGATACTCACCAGAAAGAAATATCATGTGATTATGTAACATGAATAAGGCTCAAAATCTCACATGGGTTTTTAACAAGTAACAGAGCACCTTTCATGGTAAGCAATATCCCACAAGTACACATAGAACTTCATATCTCAATATAACTCAAGTACACTTCCTTTATCAATTTCAAGAGCATATGAATTCTAAGCACGATTTAAACAATATAAGCTCACATGGATCACCAAAACCAAGATTTCAATCCTTCCACTCTCATGAATTAAAAGCACACATAAAAAGTAGAATAAGGAAATGAGGGCACCTAATTTTTCTTCAACGTATGTGCGAGCTTCTCAAGTTGTTCAACTCGATTATCTTGTCACTCTTCTACCTTTTTCTATCATCAAAGCTCAAACAAACTCATCATCACAGGATTCATCAATAATAAAATAAGAGAACTAGATGAAAGAATCAATTGACTATCATATCGACTCCACACACTAGACACACCACTGAACACTAGGCAAATTGTAAAAAATCGACACATCAAAATCGATTACAGTTTCAACATACCGCAAAAAATCAATTCCCCTAGCAAACATTACAAAGAAAAGATTATACTATTGGTGCTTCAATGAGGTAAGAACATCACAACCCCCAAACTTAGTAAAAACGTAAGTTGAAACTAAGTTTGCAAAGAGATGTAATTGCCGATTAGTAAGCACCTTAAATATAAAAATTTCTTACTCACACGAAAGAAATAAAGTAATAAAACGGAAGAGACAAGCCCCCAACAGGCGCTCATGTCTAACATCGGAGAGTCACGACGGATTACCACTTTGTACTACTGGATCGGAGGACGGTCTTCTCGCATCCTCACCTTCAAGTACTTTCTTTCCCTCTTCTTTTCTACACTCAGCACCTCACATTTCTTGGTCACAAGTATATGATCCTTGGAATTACCTTCTTCCCATGGCTGTCTAGACACCTCCTTGTCAATCTTTCATTTAAATTCAGAATCATATGTCTTAGAAAAATCAAGATTATACAAGTTAGAAATCACATCTATGCTCTTGCATGATCGAGTCTCCATGGACATCTTCATTGCTTGATCAAGAGAGAAAACCACATCTTCATTATCCATCTGCAGTCTAAGCTTCTTTGCTCTCAACCTCTTTGCTCTTTCCCACTTATTTTCCACTATAAGCTCAGTATTCTGTCCTTGGGATGGCATGGGAGTAGCATTAACATCATGTAAAGCATTCGACATGGAAAACGGTGCAGAACGGGAGGATTAGACCTGGGTTCGACCAGGGTTGCTGGTCGAACTGGGTGAACAGTTGTCGAACTGAGCACCTGAAAGTTCATTCTTCCCCTTACAGGCTGGTTCGACCACAGTTTGACCAATGGGGTTGGTCGAACCATAGTGATCGTGGTTGAATCGGGCTTCAGACAAAACAGAGTTCTCTTGACAGTGGTGTTTGACCTGAGTTCGACCAGTAGGGTTGGTCGAACTGCAGTGATCATGGTTGAATTGGGCATCAGATAAAACAGAGTGTCCTGAATAGTGGCATTCGACCTGAGTTCGACCAGAGCTTCTGGTCGAATCGACCTATTTTTGGTCGAACAAACCCTCTGCTTCTTCTGGATGTCACCCAGGTGCCTGGGTTGACCTCTCCTGCCTAATTCGACCTCCTGTGCTGGTCGAATCGGGGTCGAACTGGGCTTCTTTCGCTTAAAATTTTGATTCCGGCTTCATCAGTCCCTCGTACTGTATTCCAGACCTCAACGTGATGGCTTTATTCTCTAATTTTTATGCCAATTGATTCACGTTCCCGGTCATCTGCCCCATAATCAAAGTTAGGTCCTTCAACTACTTTGATAAATCTGAATGATTAACATTCATGGTATCCTCAAGACGATCAATCCTTGCATCATTCTTAGTCATATATCGATTGAATGTAACTTCAACACTATTCACTTCTTGCTGCTGGATACTATGCCTCCTTTGTGTCAACTCTGTGATCTGCTTCTGCTGGGATTCTAGTAGCTTGTCGATGTTAGCTAGACTAGAGACGATCTCATCATCCCTATTCGGCTTCACCACTTGATATTCAACTTGCGCCACCTTGCCAAATACATATGATCCTATATGGCTCTCTACAGGCTAGTCACATGAATTCATAGAGATGTCTTCAAATAACGTTTTTTGCTTCAAGTGCACTCTTAGATAACAGCGCTCCTCCTGATGATGCATCGATAAAAACACACGACTCACAATCCAATCCATAGTAGAAGATGCTTATGTACTCAGCCTTAGACATTTCATGTTGTGGACACCTCCTGAGCATGTCTTTGAACCTATCCCATGCCTCATAAAATTTCTCACCCTGATTCATAACAAATTGGGTGATCTCTTGATTCATTCTTAAGATCCTTGAGGGTGGCATGTATCTCTCCAAGAACTTCTGCTGCAGTCGGTCCCATGTAGTGCAGTCTATAGCATAAGAGTCTCATACCAAGCTTCCGCCCTATCAATCAATAAAAACTTGAATAGGGCGATCAGTCTAGCATTATCATTATCTCCAGCACCCTTTTGAGTGTTTGCATAACCAAGATTCTGCCTTGCTCCGGCCATGTTTAGCTCAATGTGTTATTCCTTCTTTCCTTCCTCTCCTTTTCCTAGTGCACAAGCACCTCAGAAAAATTTAAGGTTAGATAGAAATAATAATCACAAATAGAAGTCTTTATTAACTAGAAATAATAAACTAATAATAAATGTCGTCCCCGGCAACGACGCTAAGAACTTGATGCGCATTTTCTTTGCATGCAAAATTAATCCCCAAGTATTAAGGATATCAGTTGCAGCTTAAGCAAGCGACCAAGTGAATTATCGAATCTAAAGAACGGCGTATTATTAATTTAATTATTTACTAAATTAATTAAGACAAGACAAATAGATTTTGAGGTTGATTTTCTAATAACGAATATGCTTAAAATTAAATAATAAATAAAATAAATATAACAGGAAGAATACGAATGTGGATCAAGTAGGAGAATAGGTAGCTCTAGGATAATCCAGTTCCACTCATTAATCTCCCTTTCGTGTGTTGGTGTCCGACTCTGCCTTGTGGAATATGGACGTATCATTAAACCATGCATATCTACTCTATAAACACAAGTAAATATGTGTGTAACACGTGTGAATAATCTCAGAGCAAGAGATATAATTCCACCCCCCTTTCTAGGTACTATCAGTATCAATTATTTCCCTGGCCAATCGGTACTCTAACTCGATATGATCTCCCTTTATAGGTACTATGTAATAATCCTCTTTATCCTACTTATTAACCCGAATTCAATTCAATTAATAAGTATTCATATATGATAGTTCTAATGAAGCTTCGGAGTCCCCTCACTTAGAATCATAACTTGGAATCCTGTGCAGCGGTGAACACACTCAATCTAGAATCAAGATATATATTCAGACTCTATATACCAATTGAAGATGCACAAAATGACCGTGAATATAGATTAAGAAAGCACAATCATGTACAAAATAAATCCACAAGTAGTGTTGTACGGAGTTTACACACGAAAGTTCAATTAATTGGTAAAAACCTACACAACCCTAGTTCTACCAAAAAGGCTCTAGCCCATGATGTTACGAAGAACAATCATGGAGGTTGGATAGATGTTACCCATATGTCTGGAAAATACAAGATAAATTAGAAAATGAAGAAAACCCTAGATGTGGGCATAGTCGCTTCCTTCTCCTTCTTGAATTCTCCTCTTGGTTCTCCTTTTGATTCTATAGACGAATCTTCAAAGTGATGGATGGATGGAGGAAAGGATGTGGATGATGGTTGGGGGGGTTAGGGATGTAGGATGGTTGTGTTGTGTTTTTCTCCCTCAATAATGATTAATGATATGATCCACATCCCTTTTTATACTTGTAAGCTCTCTAATAGACCTTGGATGGGTTTTTTTTTTTAAAAAACACACAGAAACACGCACTTGATGTGTAAAAATCGGATCCGGATGCATCCCAGGCATGGAGTTCGACCTAGGGGCTTGGTCGAACCCTGGTCAAATCGAGATTGGCAATGATTCGGACTTCAGGCTTCTGATTCGACCAAAATGGCTTTAGTTCGACTAAGGGGTCTGGTCGAACTGGACTGTCGTGGTCGAATCCCACTTACGCCGTCTCACGGTTTCGCGTATAACTTTCACATTCGAGCTCCGATTTGAGTGATTCTTGTGCTCACGTGATCCTCTCTTCCTTAGCTTTCTATACATATAAAGAACTCATAGAAATTCCAAGATTTGAAGGTGTAACAAGTCATGCAAAATAACACACCTGTTCTGTTCGGCACAACTCGCGCGACGTTACCACTTTGATCATATCTCTCTCGTTTGGATTCTGATTGGGGTGTTCTTTATGCGAAAATGATCCTTTTTTCAGTGGCTTTCCAATCATATATTACACTTTCCTTTCAGAGCTCCACAAGAAGTTAGAAAAATTATAAAAGTTGGACGTGCATTTTTCAGCATTCATGCACAAGTTGCACCTTTTCTCCAACTTTGCACTTTTGATCCTTTTTCCACCTAAAACACAATAAAATACCTCAAGTGCACTTTTTTCTCACATATATTGAATATAAGATTCTTGTACTAATATTGGACACTCAAACACGCTAATTTCCACTCTCAACAGTTACCAGTTCTTACATGTGTAACATATTTGACTCTGCCATGTTTGAACTCAACCGTTACACATTCAATTTTGAATTTTTAACTGATGATTGAATATTTCCAAGTATCATGAACTATATAGGCCTCACTTTCAGTTGGAAATAATATGGAATGAGCCCACTCAAATGAGCCTCCTTCATTTGAGTTCTTACCTGACTGAATCTTGGTCCAAAAGTAAAAATTAGACTTTAATTCTCCATAAAACCTATAGTAATGGCTCTCAAGTAGTGCTTGAGAATTTTTATTCCCACACTAAAATTCCATAATGACATTGATTTACGTTGGCTACATAAATGTCCATAATGACATTGATTTATGTTGGCTAACATAAATGTTCATTATATGTGATTCAAACTATTTGAACATGAGTAACTCTGATTAGCCATAACTTGTAGTCGGGTTGACCAATTCAAGAATTTATCGAACCACAGTGAGGTCGATGCTAGCACTTAAGCGAGATCACGTTTATCACGATTTTATAGAAACGAATTATAGATGGATGGTTGATTAAACAAGTAATTAAATGAAAACCAATGAAAGTAGACAAGCAATTATCAAATGACAAGATAAAATGATGAATGAGTGGTTTTCCAAATTAAGCAAGGGTGAGATTAACAACAATCAAGGAGTGGTAATTCATATATTCGTGCATTCAAACTCATGTGGTTTAAGGCTTGACTAAGGGCTAACACTAATGTCACCTAAGCTTCCTCTCGGAATGGATAGGATATGATCTTATAAAGATTCCATGATTAGTTCTCAATTAAATCATTCCAACCAGGTACTAGATTCAACCAAGAGTCCCTTCACATAATCTATTGACTTCTCAATCTAATAAATGATATGTTCTATCAAAGGGTTCTAAACTATTAAGGATCTCCTAATAATCTATAATGCAGATGAAGTGTTTGATGAAATGATTCACTTCACTATCCTAAATATGCAATTGATTTCTCAATCTAATCACATGCTTAAAATAATTAAACACACAAAACATCTTCAACCTCAAGATATTAAAGATCAATGATAGAAAATCAATTACCAAATCCACACATGAATTTAAGTACATGAATATCACAAATTACTCAACTCCTATCATGTTGCTAATCTCACAAAGGAGATTAGCCTACAATCATCACAAGATCCATAACATAGACATTAAGAATCTTACAAATCATTGTAAACTAAAAGGTTTAACACTAAATCAAGATGAAAACTCCCTTGGATTGATTCCAATTGAATCTCCTTCCTTCCTTGAGTGAAATCCTCCTCTTCTTTGCTTCCTCACTTGATTTGAAGATGAAATGATGGTGGATTGATGAAAGGATGATGATAGATGATGAATGGATGAAGAAAAGGTGTAATATGAAGAGAATTGTGTGTGAGGTGTGTGTTGGCAGCTCAATTTCGTAGGGGTGATCATCAAAATGTTGAATGGAGAGGTATTTATACCCCCATGGGCCTTCTAGAAGGAATTTGGATTTTTCAGCACAATTAACACCTACACGGCTCGTGCGCTGCTGCTCGGCCCGAGTCGTGTTTAGGGTTTCTGGTCAACGCACGCTTCAAGCAGCGCACGGCTCGTGCGCCGCACACGGTCACAGGGGTGGCCGTGCTGTGCTATCTGGCTTCCGCGCACGGCTAACGGCACAGGCTCGTGTGAGGAACACGGCCCGTGTACGCAACACGACCCGTGTTTGCAACACGGCTGGCCGTGTTGTGTTGTTTTTCCTCTCTTTTTCTCCCGACTCCATTTTTGTTCCGTTTTTCACCTGATTCATCATTTTTAAGTTCATTCACACACAAATTCCAAGAAACACATAACACCACCAATAATGACTCAAAATACGGATAAAACAAACCAAAAATAAACATAAAAAGACACTAAAAACTAGATGAAATTAACCATAATCACACCCCCAAACTTGAAGTGTTGTTCGTCCTCGAACAATGGAAAATAAAGAACAATGGACAATTTCATCTAGAGAAACTCCCTAATGATCACAGGTCGCAGCAAAAACATAGTACTAAGGACTACAACTCATGCTAAGGCATCCTACAATATTAGATTCACAACATAATAAATTAACAAGTTCAATTAGAAGAGGATCAAATATAATATATCCCTTTTTAGTCCAATTCTCTCATAGGGTAACAATTTCACTCAACTCTCTTTAGCAAGGGTAAATCACACTCATAGATCAATTAGCTAGACTCGTTTCATACTTGCTCGTAAAATAAATTTATAGGCCTCCAAAGCTTCCATTAATGATCAAAAAGGACTTTCATTTAAGTATGTAATGTTAGGCTCTTTGGTAGGGTAAGGAAGATTTGGATAATAGTGACTAAACACGCGTAAATAATCAAAGAGGTAGCTACTTTCTTTCATTATTCCACTTTTCTTTCTTCCTCTCTTGTCTGTTGATCCTTGGTAGCACTACTCATCACTTTCCTTTGGAGATTTTTAGCTTCTTTTGATTCATGCTTCATCTCTTGAATTTTTAAGTACATGAGCATATTGTTGCATGCTCATTTTTTTATTTTTGTGTGGCATGTTCATTCTTCTTTGTGCTCTTTTCATCCTTTTACTTACTTGTTCACCATTCCTCTTTTCTTTTTCAATCTTCTCAAACCTTTTTAATCCACACCTCTTTAATTACTTACACAAAAGGTATATATATAAAGCTTAAGTGGGTAATCAAGGCTTGTAATATGCTAAATTCACAATAAAATGGCTTTAAGGCTCAACGTGGTTAACTAAGGATGATGCTTATGGGAGGGGAATATTTGGCAATGACTAAAAATACAAGGATGGCCTAAGATCATGTCATCAATTTCCACAAATTGGGCCCATTCCTCTAGTCTTTGAGCAAGTATTCGCTTATCCAACATCATCAATTCTCTCATAAAAAATCACCCGTGGAGACACGGTGTAGGCTCAAATACTCACTAATTTGGTGATTAGACTATCGAGGACTTATTACGTTTAATCCATCTCATAATTGAACACATTAAATAGATAATGTCATAATTCCAAAATGTAGATATTCTTACTCATAAGTTGTCATCTTCATTACCAATTCACATTACTACTCATGATCAAGACTTACACATTCCCTAAACAAACCAACAAAACTCACCAAACACAAATAAATATGAAAACAACATGACCACGAAACAAAAAGATCACAAACAAAATCACGAAACAAAAGACACAAAACATCCAAATCATCATCAATCTCCCAAAAGTACTACATCCTACCTTAATTGAAAATAAAAGCAAACTAAAGAAATAAACGCAACATCCCAAAACATAACAATAAAAGTATCAAATCCATCAAATGTCTAATTATTCCAAAAGCAACTAAATAAGTGGCGAGCACTAAAAGTACTCCCTCAATTATCCGGGTTCGGAGGAGGAGGAGCTATTGGTCCCCACGGGATATGAGCACGAGGCGTGGACAGAAATTGGAAGTTGAACATCATTGTGAGCATCTCCACCATGTTGTTCTGATGCCTCCGGAGATTCTCTTCATAATACTCCCGCCTTCTTTGCTCTGCGTGTATTGCCCTAATTTGCTCTTCTTGCCTCAGTTGCTCCTCTCTGATTTCTCTTATCAAATCCCCATGTAGAGTTTGAGTTTGTCTGATTCCTCTAATCTCCTCATCCATGAAGTTCCATCTTGCATCAGGTATTCCTCTTTCTTGTTGTTGTGGACATTCTTCTTCTTCAAAGATTGGATTTTCTGGGGCTTGCTCTTTAAATTCAACTGGTTGTTCTTGGTTGCCTTCTTCCTCACATTCTTTCATGGCTACATGTTCCGCTCTCAGCTGTTCTAGCTCTCTATTCTCCACAACCCGTATTTGCCTCAACACTGCTTCCATCCCTTCTCTGTTGTTCCGATAAAATTCCCTCACTACTGTAGAGTGTTGAGCACTTGCCATTGCGAAGTTAGCATTGGTCCTTCTAGTGTAAACCGTGGTGAGCTCAGAAGCAGGTAGAGGGAATGGAGCTCCTTTTTCTTGTCTCAAACAATATGTTTGTCCTACCAATGCTAGGAACTCCATTCGCATAAGCTGTTGATAGTTGAGCCCCTCAGATGTCATTCTATCTTCTCTGCCCCTTAGGTTAATCCCGAGGCCTTCAGCTATCATTGTCACAATCCCTCCAATCATCACTCCCTGGGATGCTTGCCTCTTGGCTACCCTCTCAGCATGTTGTATAAAATAGGCAGCCATGTTCACATTAAGCTCATGGTGTAAACAGTACATCAGGTACAACTGTTTTTCCCCGACTGATCCTCCTTCATACCTCCCCAACACTGTGTTTGACACTATCTTCTCGAGGTATCTCATCACATGATTTCTGATGGCTGTCCCTTTCGAGGTACTGGGGATGTAATCTGGTAGTTCCGTTCCATCATTCACCAATTTGTTCCACCAGTTCTGTTGGTTGAATCCGCCTCCCGAGTAAAAATGGTTATGAAACGGGAAGGATGGACATCCCATGTATCCATTCAATGTATCAACAAGAACTTTTGATCTCCATTGATTGTCTAGTTGGAAGGAGATGGAGATTGGATACCCATTCCTGTTCTTCTTTACTTGAAGAGTGCTCAAAAACTCCGCTGTCAAAGCTTGATAGGTGGGAGGCCTTTTATCGAAGAACTCCTCCATATTTCTCAACCTGAACATCCTTCTCAAGTTTGTCTCTATCCCCAATCCTATCATTGTTTCAGTGTTTTGAAACCTTGTTGGTCTTATCTTCGGAAAGAGCGATTGCCACCTCAAAACGTACTTCTCCCATCCTTCTTCAAATTCTACACCAAAATTATCCGGGTGAATTCCAGCCTCCATAAGCTTGGCATCCAAATCAGACAGCTCAGCATTGGTCTCCACAATGATGAAGTCTTCATTACGTGTTCGCCTCATTCTTTCCGCCATCTACAAGATTCAATAATTTCAAATCAACTCCAAGTTTACACTAGAACAAACAGACTTGTTCAAACCCTATGTTCAAAACATAAGCAAAATTCACAACAACTTAAATCTTCTTACATGTATCATGCAAAATTTTTTCTCAAACTCACTTTGGCATTTCATCGAACACTTGGTAGGCACACTTTTTCAATGCAATTTTCAACAAAATTCTACAAGAGTATATGCCCAATTACTCATTTAAGCAATATCATACCAATGTTCATGACAAATAAACATTTTCAATTAATCAATTCCATTTTATGAACTTCATCAATTAACATTCAAGAGTTTCTCCATTACACCCAATATGAACATCTAATTTCTACTCTTCTCCTTCACAATCCAATATATAAATGTGCACATTCATGTTTCACAATCATGGGTATGTGTCAATTTTCGTACACCAATTTACACCTATGAACATTTCAATTGAAAACTAGGGTTCAAAAGGACGTACCTTGGATTCGGAGTAAGAATTGAACGATTTTGTGCTTGGAATTTAAAAGGAGAACCTTAAATCCAACAATCTTACCACACAATGGTGTTTTAGGATGAAAACGGGGTGAAAATTGGTGATTCGGAGTTGAATGGAAATTATGGGCGAGTGGAGAATGAAATGGCTTTCGGCTGTTTTAATACTGACTCAGACACGACTCGCCCCGTGCGCTGCTACACGGGTCGTGTTCTGGCTCCGACACGGGGTGTGCGTGGGACACGGCCACAGGTGTGGCCGAGTTCTGCTTGCTGGCGTCTGCACACGGCCAACTGTACAGGCCCGTGTGCGGAACACGACCCGTGCTTGGAAACGCGACACGACCCGTGCTCTTTACTCGGCCTGAATGTGGCCGAGTTGTGTATGAAGGTTGCAGCACACGGCCAATCAACACAGGACCGTGTGATGTACTCGGCTCGTGTCGTGTATTCCCCTGTTCCTCAATTCAATGCTTCCCCATGCTCCCTAAACATGCTCACAACTCATTCTCATCATTAGTTCAACAATTTGTATTAAAATAGATGGATTATGACACTAAAACATAACCAAAAACACACCAAAACATACCAAACTCACGAGAAAATTTTGAAATTTAAGCACAAGATACAAGTGTATATAAGTGTATATAAGTGTATATACAAGTAATATCATACCACTCTATATCCCCCCAAACTTATTTCGAAATTAGAATTTCGATGTAAGTTTGCAAAAAGTGGTAAGATATACCATATTTACCCTATGAATCACGTCTTGTAATCGTAAAACTTCTTCCTCTCATGAGCACCATCCACCTGCAAGACCAAATATTAAAAAAAACAAAACAAACTATGTACAAACCTAAACTACAAAAGGATACGGATCTCAAGAAAAGAAGGTGTCAACATATACCAACTCCCTTTGAGAGGGAGAATGGTAATGCTTAACCCTATGACCATTGACAATAAAAGAATTCCCATCCGATCCTTCAAGCATTAAAGATCCATCTTCTCTAACTTCAATCACCTCATATGGACCGGTCCATTTTGAACGAAGCTTTTCGGGGAACATTTTCAATCTAGAATTGAATAAAAGTACTTTACCCCCCGGTATAAACTCCTTTGCTTTGATTCTTTCATCATGCCATCTTTTAAGCTTCTCCTTGACAATTCGTGAGTTTGAATATGCTTCCTCACGAAATTCTTCAAGCTCAATCAATTGAAGACATCTTTTCTTTCCGGATTCTTTCTCCTCAAGATTCAACTTCCTCAATGCCCATAAAGTCTTGTGTTCTATTTCAACCGGAAGATGACATGCTTTCCCATAGATAAGTTTATACGGAGAAAAACCAAGAGCGGTCTTGTAAGCCGTTCGATAAGCCCAAAGCGCATCATCTAGCTTAGAAGACCAATCCTTCCTATTCCCCTTGACTGTCTTCTCAAGTACAAGCTTCACTTGCCTATTTGATACTTCCGCCAAACCATTTGTTTGCGGATGATAAGGTGTTGACACCTTGTGCTTCACTCCATAGCCTATCAAAAGCTTCTCAATGATCTTGTTGATGAAATGAGTCCCTTGATCGCTAATGATCGCCTTTGGTACTCCAAACCTTGCAAAAATATTCTTTTTCAAGAAAGCCTTGACAACTAGAGCATCATTCGTTCTTGTAGGAATTGCTTCTACCCATTTAGACACATAGTCTACCGCAAGCAAAATGTAAAGAAAACCATTGGAAGGCGGAAATGGTCCCATGAAGTCCATCCCCCAAACATCAAACACTTCAACTTCAAAGATGTTCCTCATAGGCATCTCATCTCTTTGTCCAATACTTCCAATTCTTTGGCATCTATCACACCCCTTGACGTATTCTTTGCAATCCTTGAACAATGTTGTCCAAAACAATCCCGACTGTAAGATCTTAGCTCCCGTCTTTTGAAACCCAAAGTGTCCTCCACATGGTAAACTATGGCACATCTCCATGACACTTACTTTTTCTTCCTCCGGAATACACCTCCTTATGATACCATCCGGACAATTCTTAAACAACAAAGGATCATCCCACAAATATTCTTTAACATCATGGTAGAACTTTTTCCTTTTTGACTCGGTGAGATGGTCCGGCTTGAGACCGCACGCTAAGTAGTTTACCAAATCCACGTACCATGGTCTTCCGGTCTCACACAAAGTGTACATCCGGTGAAAATCCACTTGAAGTATCTCTTCATCCGGAAACATATCATTTATGAGCTCCATGGTTCCTTTTTCATCAACATTCTCCAATCGTGACAAGTGGTCGGCTATGACATTTTCGACTCCCTTCTTATCACGTATCTCCACATCAAACTCCTGCAACAAAAGCACCCAACGAATTAGTCTTGGTTTAGCATCCTTTTTACTCATCAAATACCTAATGGCAGCATGATCTGTGTAGACAATGGTTTTCGTGCCAACTAAGTATGGACGAAATTTTTCAAAAGCATAGACTACGGAAAGAAACTCCTTTTCCGTTGTGGTGTAATTCTTTTGATTGGCATTGAACGTCTTTGATGCATAATAGATAGCTCGAAATTTCTTTTCTCGCACTTGTCCAAGCACTACTCCCAAGGCACTATCACTTGCATCACAATGGAGTTTAAAAGGCTTGCTCCAATCGGGAGAGACAAGGATTGGTGAAGAAATCAAAGCTTCCTTTAACACCCTAAAAGCATCAAGACATTCATCATTAAATTCAAATGGAGTATCTTTCTCAAGCAATTTACACAAAGGTTTGGCTATATTAGAAAAATTCTTTATAAAACGTCGATAGAACCCGGCGTGGCCAAGAAACGATCTAACCCCTTTTTCATTTGTTGGTGGGGGAAGATGTTCAATAGCTACTACCTTTGCCTTATCAACTCTCAAACCTTTTTCTGAGATATGATGACCAAGTATGATACCCTCTTGAACCATAAAATGACATTTTTCCCAATTCAAGACTAGGTTCGTATCTTGACATCGCTGCAAAACCATAGAGAGATTAGCCAAGCATTTATCAAATATAGATCCAAACACGGAAAAATCATCCATAAAAACTTCCATCACATTTTCAATCAATCCTCCAAAAATAGCCATCATACAACGTTGAAAGGTGGCGGGTGCATTGCATAACCCAAAAGGCAATTTATAGAAAGCGAATGTGCCATACGGACAAGTAAAAGTTGTTTTCTCTTGATCCTCGGGGGCTATCATGATTTGGTTGTACCCCGAGTAACCATCTAAAAAACAATAATACTTGTATCCCGCCAACCTATCAAGCATTTGATCAATAAAAGGCAAAGGGAATGATCTTTATGAGTGTTTTCATTAAGTTTTCTATAATCACAACAAACTCTCCATCCTGTTTTCACCCTTGTTGCAAATTCTTCATCAAATTCCATTTTAACAATGGTTAACCCTCCTTTCTTAGCCACAACATGCAAAGGACTTACATGAGGACTATCACTAATGGCATAAACAATTTTAGCATCTAACCATTTTAAAACTTCCTTCCTAACAACTTCTTGCATAATAGGATTCAAACGACGTTGAGGTTGTATACATGATTTATTCTCATCAATCAACCTAATGTGATGCATGCAAATGGTAGGACTTATTCCTTTTAAATCATCAAGACTCCACCCTATAGCACTTTTATGATTTCGAAGTACTCTCAACAATTTATCAAGTTCTAGAGGTGAAAGGGATGATGATACAATTACCGGAAATGTCTTCTTGTCTCCAATGGTGATCTTACAAAATATTATAAACAATAGGTTTCAATACAAAGTGTAGATAAAAACTCCCTTGGATGTCTCCAATGGTGATCTTCTTCTCCCCCTTGCAATTCACCTCTCTTCCTTTCTTCTCTAATTACTTGGATGAAGGATTTGATGGTTGGATGAAGGTAGATCCAAAGGGTGAAGAATGGATGAAGGTGAAGGTGAAAATGGAGGAAATGGTGTGTGAGGTGTGTGTGGAAGAGTGGATTTTGGATCTTATCTCAAAATATTGAAGTGTTGGGTATTTATACCCCTTGGGAGGCTTCTAGAAGGATTCTGATGTGTTTCTGATGCTGCAGCAACACGACTCGTGTGCTGAAACATGACCACAGGGTGGCCGTGTAGGCGTTTTTGATGTCAGAAAACGACCAGGGCTTACAGGGCCGTGTTGCGTAACACGGGTCGTGTTGCGTAATACGGGCTGCGCAGTCTCACCGTTTCGCGCATAACTTCCACATCCGATCTCTAATTTGAGTAATTCTTGCACTCATGTGACCCTCTTTTCTTTGGCTCTCTATCCATATAAAGATCTGACAAAACTTCCAATATTTGAGGGTGTAACAAGTCATGCAAAGTAGCACAACCGTGCTGAGTAGGAACAGCTTGCGCGACGTCACCATTTTAATCATAACTTTCTCGTTTCAGCTCCAATTGAAGTGTTTCTCATACCAAAATAATCCTCTTTTCTATGGATTTCCAACCATGTATTACACTTCTAGTTTTGAGCTCCACAAGAGTACAGAAAAATTACACAAGTTGGACGTGCGTTTTTTCAGCATTTTGCTTGATTTGACTCATTCTCCCTCGTTTCAACTCCGAATTGAGATCCACTTTTTTCTACATCTTCCTTATCACGTCTAGGATCCATTTTTACCTAAAAATCATACGTTTAAGCTCATTCACATACATTTACATAAAAACACAAAACACAATCAAATAACACATAAATACGGATAACAATATACGAAAACACATATAAAAAGACACTAAAATCTAGGTGAAAATATCACTCATTACACCCCCAAACTTAAAGTGTTGTGCGTCCCTGCACAATAAAAATGATAAACCAAGGAGAGTGATTTTCACCTAGTAAAAAAAACTAAACGAACACAAGTAATAACACATCATTAACAACAAGAATTACAAATTATGCTAAGCTATCCTACAATATTAGATTTATGATATGAGAAATTAACAAGTTCAATCAAAAGAGAATAAGGTGCAATATAGTCCCTTTTAGTCTAAGCCTCACATAACTTTATCAATTTCACTCAACACTCTTTGAAGTAGGGTTAATCAACACTCATCAACCGATTGGCTTGACTCGCTATAAGCTTGCTCGCAGACTACATTCACAACCCACCAAAGTTTCCATTAGTGATCAAAAAGGTCTTTTATTAAGGATGTAATGATAGGCTCTTTAGTAGGGTAGGAAGAATATAGGTAAGAGTGACTAATCAAGTGTAAGTAATCAAAGAGATGGCCAATTTCTCCAATTTCTCCACTTTTCTTTCTTCCTTTCTTGTCTTTAATGTTCACAAGCACTAATCATCAACTTTCTCCTTTGGATTGAGCTTCTTATGATGCATGTTTCCTTCTTTAAACTTTTAAATACTTGAGCATATTGTTGTTGCTTTGCTCATTTTCTTGTTTTGAGGTTGCATGTTCATTCTTTCTTGAGCTCTTTTCATCCTTTTTCTCTCTTTCTTGTTTACCATTTCTTTTCCTTCTTTTACCATCTCATCAATCTTTTCTAGCTACCATCTCCTCAATCACCCACACAAATGTATATATAAAAGGCTTACGTGGGTAATCATGGCTTGTAATGTGCTAAATTCACAAGAAATAGGCTTAAAGGCTCAAAATGGTTAACTAAGGATAATGTTCATGGTATGAAAATATTTGGCAATGACTATAATAACAAGGATGGCCTTAGATCATTTCACTAATCTCCACAAATCGGGCTCGTTCCTATAGTCCTTGAGCAAGTTCTAGCTTATCAAACTCAATCGATCCACTCATGAAGGAAAAACCATGTATGCACGGTTGAGGCTCAAATGCTCACAAGCTTATGCATTGAACCTTAAGAAACTTATTACACCACATTCATCTCAAAATTGAACAAGTTAAATAAAACATGTCACAATTCGAAAGTGTAGAGATTCTTAATCATAACTTGTTATCACTTATTACCACAACATATCATCACTCATATTCAAAAATGACTCACAACCTCCCTAAACAAACCACCAAATATACCAAGACAAAAATAGAAAAACACACAAAACATAAAATAAAGACTCAACAAACAAGAAACAAAACAAACACATAACATGCAAAAACAACAATCACCATCATTAGACAATAAAGCACACATTCAAATCATCCATAACAATGTAAGCTCACAATCATCCCAACCTTGATTGAAAAGGAAACCTCCCAAAAACCTAACACATAAAGTAGCATGCTAATCATCAATCCAAATCAAAATATGTCAAGCAACTAGAAGTGATAAGGTGTAGAGTACTCCCTCAATAGGCATTTGATAATGAAAGCGTTAGCTCCAAGCTCCATTCATACTTCCAATACCTTTCACTCATGCTCAAAGACTCAACAAACACCATTAGCTCAACAATTGCATTTAACAAATATGGGCTATCATGCACTTCAACACCACCAATCATACCAAAATCAAACCAAACTCATGAGAAAAATTTTAAAATTAGCCCAAAAATACGAAAAGTATATGCTTTCAAGATAAAGTATGTCACACCACGCCATATCCCCCCAAACTTAAATTGAAACAAGAGTTTCGAGGTAAGTTTGCAAAAAGTGGTGTGACTTACTTTCACACTTCAAATCAAGCACTTATCGTTTGTCCAATACGCATTCTCCTCACAAGCACAATCAACATACATACCAAAAATGTAAAACAAGCAAATCCACCATCCTTATTGAAAGCAATAAATAAAGCAATAAAAATAATAATGGGTTGCCTCCCATCTAGCGCTAAGTTTAACGTCTTCAAGCCGGACGGGATATGGAGAACTCATCGGAATGGCCACGGATATCTTTCGTCCTTGCCATCAAATTTTAAATGTTGTGCTTCTTTCTCTATTAGGCATTTGTGGCAAGTGACGACCTCAGTTGCATCCTTCAAGCATGGCTTCAAAAATTCGACTCTCTTGAGCTTACACTCCATTGCCCTCTTCATTCTTGAACACCACTTATTCCTCCTTACCAAATAGATCTCCAACATCTCTTCGAGTTCTCTTTTGTTTCTAAGGATATGAGAAAAATCAATGGGTAAAACAAAATCAATGTAAACAATATTATCAAGTTCAAAGCAACTTAAAGAGTTTAAAGGTTTAGAAATGCTCATTTCATTCTTCAAGTCATCATCATTTGTTTCTAGACTTTGTTCCTCTTCATCAACATCATTTCCTCAATAGGCTCTTCAAACACCTCATTTGATTCTTCATCCCCCAAATTCTCTTCTTTCTCCAACTCTTCTTCGACTTTGCTCTCCTCTTCAAGTTCTTCAACTTGTTGAAAATTGGTCAAAGTACTTACAATTTGGCTCACTTGTTGCTCCAAGGCCTTGAATCTTCTTTCATTATTTTCCTCAATAGCCTTGAATTTTCTTTCATTAACTTCATCACTCTTTCTCCTTGTTTCAATCAACTTCTCAATCAATACTTCTAAAGATGATTTTTCTTCTTCGACTTGTTGAAAGTCTCCTCCCTCTTGGTTGTCACAATTCCATTCTTGAATTGGTGGATAATTCCCATGAAAACTTCCTTCATAGTTATGTTGGAAATTTCCTTGGAAATCATCCACTCCCATGAAAGAAACATCTCCTACTTGATGCGTAGGCATCCTCCACACTTCTTGCTCCATAGGACTAGGAATCGACACACCTTGCATATTTTGAGCACCCCCCAAACTTGAACTAGACAAGACTTGACCATAAGCACCTTTATTCATCATCCTTATTTGTCTTGTCACTTCCAAAGTAACTTGGGTATATAATTCAAGTAAGGCGTAGTTTTGGAACGGATGAGAAGAGTTGGTGTTGGGATTTGGTGGAGAATAAGTGTATGTTTGATACGGATGGAATGTATTTGCATTGTAAGCTTGTTGCCATTCTCCATTTCTTCCTTGATTGTAGTATTGAGATCTATCTTGATTCATTTGGAAGTTGTACCCATAGTTGCTCTCATTCATGTAGCCTCTTGATTGTGGAGGTGGAACCCTATAACTTTGATCATCAAAGACATTTGTGAATTTGTTCCAACCATCCATTTGAATGCTCTTCTCAAGGCTTACTACAATTCTTCTTCCAACTTGCTATTTTTGGCTTTGATCCCCCTTCCTCTTCTCTCAAGATAGTTTCACGTACCTATCAAAACGAAAAAGTGAGATAAAAATTTTCCAAAACAAATAATAAAAAGCAATAAAAATATCTCTATTAATACCAATCGAAACACTCCTTCGTTAAACCACTAGCAACCGTTGCCTCCACGGCAACGGCGCCATTTGTTGAATTAAAGCTTGATTATTAAACTCCCCAAATTGTTGATAAGCTTGTTGAGGAAGATTGGCACTGGCTTGATCTTGCAAATTTTGCATTCCGCCTCCATCATTCCTAACATTGCCACGTTCATCTTGATTGTTTTCCATGTGATCACACTTTTTGGTATTGTTCTCCTTTCTTCTTC
Source organism: Pogostemon cablin (assembly GCA_023678885.1). Classification (NCBI taxonomy): domain Eukaryota; kingdom Viridiplantae; phylum Streptophyta; class Magnoliopsida; order Lamiales; family Lamiaceae; genus Pogostemon; species Pogostemon cablin. The sequence goes on from CM042963.1 coordinate 16,917,518, forward strand.
TTCGAAAAGTGTGTTCAATTTCTAAGTCAATAGGTCCAACTTGTTCCCCTTTTGATCTTGTTTGCATACACCTTCAAAATAAAAGAAATTAGAACAATATTTTCAAAGCAAAGACAAATAATAAATACAAGAAAAAAATATCTCTAGTAAGATCGCTCTAAACGTTCATTCTTTAAGCTACTAGCAACCGTTATCTCCCCGGCAACGGCGCCATTTGATTAGCCATAACTTGTAGTTGGGTTGATCAATTCAAGAATTTATCGAACCACAGGAAGGTCGATGCTAGCACTTAAGCGAGATCATGTTTATCACGATTTTATAGAAACGAATCATAGATGGATGGTTGATTAAACAAGTAATTAAATGAAAACCAATGAAAGTAGACAAGCAATTATCAAATGACAAGATAAAATGATGAATGAATGGTTTTCCAAATTAAGCAAGGGTGAGATTAACAACAATCAAGGAGTGGTAATTCATATATTCGTGCATTCAAACTCATGTGGTTTAAGGCTTGACTAAGGGTTAACACTAATGTCACCTAAGCTTCCTCTCGGAATGGGTAGGATATGATCTTATAAAGATTCCATGGTTAGTTCTCAATTAAATCATTCCAACCAGGTACTAAATTCAACTAAGAGTTCCTTCACATAATCTATTGACATCTCAATCTAATAAATGATATGTTCTATCAAAGGGTTCTAAACTATTAAGGATCTCCTAATAATCTATAATGCACATGAAGTGTTTGATGAAATGATTCACTTAACTATCCTAAATATGCAATTGATTTCTCAATCTAATCACATGCTTAAAATAATTAAACACACAAAACATCATCAAACTCAAGATATTAAACATCAATGATAGAAAATCAATTACCAAATCCACACATGAATTTAAGTACATGAATATCACAAATTACTCAACTCCTATCTTGTTGCTAATCTCACAAAGGAGATTAGCCTACAATCATCACAAGATCCATAACATAGACATTAAGAATCTTACAAATCATTGTAAACTAAAAGGTTTAACACTAAATCAAGATGAAAACTCCCTTGGATTGATTCCAATTGAATCTCCTTCCTTCCTTGAGTGAAATCCTCATCTTCTTTGCTTCCTCACTTGATTTGAAGATGAAATGATGGTGGATTGATGAAAGGATGATGATAGATGATGAATGGATGAAGAAAAGGTGTAATATGAAGAGAATTGTGTGTGAGGTGTGTGTTGGCAGCTCAATTTCGTAGGGGTGATCATCAAAATGTTGAATGGAGAGGTATTTATACCCCCATGGGCCTTCTAGATGGAATTTGGATTTTTCAGCACAATTAACACCTACACGGCTCGTGCGCTGCTGCTCGGCCCGAGTCGTGTTTAGGGTTTCTGGTCAACGCACGCTTCAAGCAGCGCACGGCTCGTGCGCCGCACACGGTCACAGGGGTGGCCGTGTTGTGCTATTTGGCATCCGCGCACGGCTAACGGCACAGGCCCGTGTGAGGAACACGGCCCGTGTACGCGACACGGCCCGTGTTTGCGACACGGCCGGCCGTGTTGTGTTGTTTTTCCTCTCTTTTTCTCCCGACTCCATTTTTGTTCCGTTTTTCACCTGATTCATCATTTATAAGTTCATTCACACACAAAATCTTAGAAACACATAACACCACCAATAATGACTCAAAATACGGATAAAACAAACCAAAAATAAACATAAAAAGACACTAAAAACTAGATGAAATTAACCATAATCAAACTCCCACATAATCTTCATTCAACTATTCAACTTGTGCATTATTTCTCACTCACCATGACTTGGTTTTGAGATTATTTTCACACTAAAAATCATATATTCAAAATAGCCCTTTTACATATTGGTTGTTAAATAATCAATTAAATGGAATATTAATCTCTAAACCAATATCTCCAACAATCCCCCACATGAGTGAAAATTAATGCATATAATCATGAAGACTCACAACCTAGTTCCTTCAAATAGTATTGCATCCGGATAGGTAGCTTGGGGCTTTGTGTTGGATTGTATACTAAAAGTCTAGCTTTAGTATGAACAATGTTATAACAATTTATTTGAAATGAGAATCATATGATCAAATGATTGCATCTTATAATTTATTTATATGTACGATGCAATAGTCCAGTTACTTTATACTGTAGATAATATGTTGTGCGACAACACACAGAAGATTATATTATCGGTTTCCTTATAAAGTATAAACAGATGCTCACAACCGAGATAGACGGTGACTCTCTATCGGGATGGTTGTAGTGTGGTTCAATATTAGATTGTCTTGGCTATAGAATCACATAAGTGCACTTTGCGTGTATTGAGCAGGACCGCTTGAGATCGTACGACTTATAATGACTTATAGGAGAACTTGATCTCAGTTATTATGGATGTTCGTACTCTTAATTCCTATACAATAATCTCGACACGTAGGGCAGTATGTATTTCTTTTATTCATCAATGGGTGAGATTTACATGTAATTAAATCAACAAACTCGGTGAGTTGGGAAGTAGTGTTGTCTCTATGGTGTGCTGTTGATTGTAGAAGGAATCTGTATCCGTCATAGGTTGATGATGTCCCCTTGAGGAGCTCATAAGGATTATCATGCAAACCCTGCAGGTGGATTTATTCCGGCATGATAATGAGGTTGAGTGGTACTACTCTCGGATGAGATATTAATTAATGGAGTTGTCAGTAACTTAATTAATTAATGGGCATTATATATCTTAAATATGGAGAAACTAATGTAATTATGGGATTAGAACGGTAGTGCAGTAATAAATATTTTAGTGGTATATATTATTATTATTGGACTTAAGTATAAGTTTTGGGCTAAACTTAGATACTTAAGCCCAATGGAGGCCCAAATCTAATTTCTCCTCTTGATCCCTGCTGTAGCCCATATATATAAGGTATCTCAGCTATCCAGAAACCCTAATCGATGAGATTAATTGCGCCTAACACTGTGAGGAGGATGAGGGAATAGCAGATTGAGAAGATCTCGAGGATCATCACTCACACGATGTCGAGATTGGACATGGGAATACAGCAGAAGACTGGAAGGTTGTTTGCTGCTGCTGTCCGCCACATTCTACGATTTTTATATAATTTTACAGACTTCAGAACAGGACATGTGATATACTGACGGAAAGCCACGGAAGAGCGGATCATTTTGGCACATAGATCACTCAAATCTAACATCGGATGAGAGAGTTATGCCCAAAACGGTGAGGCTGCGCTTGCTGGTGGCGGAATTCATCGTCTTCAACATACCCTGGTGAAAGGTAATACGTTTCTTGTTTTCTTGCTAACGCTGCATTTTAGAAATGTATAGAACGCTAACGGGTCATGTTAACCAAACGATCGAATGCCAACAATTGGTATCAAAGCTTCGGTTTCGTGGTGAAGCGTGAAATGTTAGGCTAGGGTTTATGTGTGTACATGATGTTAGGGTTTTAGTATCTTGTTTCTTGGTGAACACTCTAATTGTACACGGACATGCGTACACCGCATGGACACACGACGTGACTTCCCGACGGCAGCGTGATGCGGCGGCGACACGGTGGTGACACGGCGGGGCTGTATGGACAACGGGGCAAAGGCTGCGATGAGTGACAAGAGCCGGGAAAGGAGCGATGATGGCTGGCTTGCGGCGCAAGTTGCTTGGCGGCTGCACTTCGCTAGTGGCACGGGTGTTGCTGGTAGACAACATGGCAGCGTGGCCAGGCGAGCGCTGTAGACACGTGATGGCACATGTGGCAGCGGGAATCAGACTGGTAGGAGAGGCAAAGCACAGCAGCAGCGGTGATCGATCGATGAATGCTGGGTGTTTTCTGTCACTCTGCAGGCGAGTCTGATGTGGCATGGTTGAGTCTGTGTGGTGGCCGAGTTGAGTCATCACTGGACTGGGTCGTGTCTGCACAAGTCCGAGCGAGCCTTGCAATTTTCTGAGCGAGTCTTGCAGAAATCATAGGCTTGGAGTGCACGGCAGTAACTTGGGGCACGACTCTGTCCGGCGTGGCTTAGCACTGGTGGTGCTGGGTGGCTATGGGCTGATGATGTTGGAGCAGTGAGCAACTGATGCGGCGTGAGTCTGCAGATGGCTATCGGATGCAGTGCAGCGCGGGTGTTTCCGGGCGGGTCAGGGTGCATTCTAGTCGAGTTTGATGAGTCTTCCATCGGGTCTGATGAAGTTCTGGTCGACTGCGTGCTGGTGGCAGGATGATGATGGCATGGCGTTAGTCCCTCCGGCTGTTGCTGGGTGCAGCGATGACTTGTGCCGCGGCATGATGGCCTGAGAATGGGGTTGACGGCATGATAAAGTCGCGCTGGATAAGCGATGGACGGCGCTGAAGCGACGGTGGGGAGTGCCGTTGTTAGACGTGTTGGCAGTGTCTAATTCGGGAGCAACCGTGGTAGGCCGGTGAGGCGGGAAAGCGGACGATAGGCGGATGTCAAGCATGTCAACGGCGATGCTGGGCAGCGGACTGAGGTTTAGTCCGACCAGTTGAGGCGGTGGTCGGCAGTGATTGTATTGCACAACTGAAAATTGACAGCCGGCGAACATGGTAGCGATGTTGGTGTTCACGGCAGAAGGGTGCATCCGATCCACTGCTCGATGGAATGGCATCGGTAGGCTACTGCGGCGGAAGGTGTGGCGTGCTTGGTAAGTTGCCGGCCAGTCATTAGCAATGACAGAGTGACAGCTTTGCACGCTGCTGTCCAGTTCTTGATTGCTCGGTGGAAGGCGGCTGTGATTACCGGTGGCTCAATGTAAGCTTCTGATGATGGACAGTCTGGCCGGCGATGCATCTGATCGCCTGCAAAGAAGATGGTGACGGCAGGTTGTGTGGGTGCTGTTGGCAGAAATAGTTTTTCTGACGGGCAGTCTCATGGTTTTTCCAGCGCCTTTCTTATTTTTCCAGCGATTGAAAGTTATCAGGCGCACCATGGAGAGGCTGATGCATGGAAGAAACGCCACCTGTTCAGCCTATGGGTGCGTGTGGGTTAACTGTCTTGGGGCCCAAGTATACTTACTTCTTGTGCAAGCCATTCCATAATTGCTTGTTGACTAACTCAACTTTTTATTTAGCAATTTTTTTTCTTTCCTTATATATAATTGATATAATTGTTTTATTTGTCAATTATTGTTATATATTTGTATTGGATGCATGTTCTACTTGATTTACTGCATTATTTGCCATAATAGGAGCGTGCTAGGTTGCGTATTTTATTCTGAATATTGTATGCATGTAAAAACCATCGGTGTTAAATAACTAAGTAGGAGAGGGGATTGGTAATTAATTCCCTCGGCCTCCATTATTGGTTTGTAAGTGATGTGAGTAAACTTGTGTGTTGGCAATAGGCCTTCCTCCCTAACGGATGAGTTTATTCACTGATCACTGGTACAAACTTCATTAAATAATTATTGTTTGTAATGTGGCACATGAACTTGCATGTTGGCATAGATCTTCCTCCCTAACGGGTGAGTTTATGTGCGATTCACTGGTACAAACATATAATTGATGATTGTAGGAAGTTATCCGAGCGTATGTGTACTTCTCCAACTGTAAGGCACACAAGCTCGCGCAATGAACTTGGGATCAAATAATGGTGTACACTTAGGTGTAAATAATTAGTATCCTCCCAACGGAGTCACTGCTATTATTTGCATGGTTAAAGAGGAACCGACTATTAATTATTCTGTCATGAAGTTAGGTTGACAAATGAAATTAATGGGTAAAATCTTCTCTTATAATTGTTCGGGTTTGTAAACATCCACACTAACGTGGCTTACAGACTCACGTTGCTTGAGATGTCGGTGAATTTTAATTTTATATTGTTTTGAGGGAATCAATATAAATGGATAAAATTCAAAGATTTGATCGGTGTATTTATTTGTAATTCTTTGATTTTCAAATGGTTTTATCTCACTTATTGTTACTGAAAGAAATTATATTTACTGGTCCAAAATTAGATGATTAGAAAAGAATCTCGGTTTTGAATTTTACTTCTTAGAAAAATAAAATGTGTTCTCACTAAGGATGTTTATATGATGCCTATTAAAGTCTCTAGTGAAGAGGTAAGAGATTTATAGAAATATGATTATCTCATGTGACCCTTCAAATACTTGAGTAAGTTATAAAGGCAAGAGGTCATGGATAAGTTGATGAATTAATTGGGAATGCTTGGAGTAGAAATTAAAAGGGAAACCTAGATCAATTTATTCTTCATAATTTGCCTGGATGTTTTGAGCAAGTTCTACATGAAATACTAGAGGTAGCATATGGTGGGTGACTTCTAACAAAACATGTAGCAAAAGAAAGCCATTTTCATCATGTTGTGAACAGGGTTAGTATCTCATCACTAGACGTTGAAGCATGATTAGTGATGGCATTTACTGACACATTGTGTGTAGATACCGGAATCACTAAATGTTTATAACTAAGTGAGGATGAGATTATTATGTACATGGGTAAAACTACAAGAGTAGTGGTTGTTGCAATGAGAGTTGTTTATTTATCTTATGATAGGAATAAACGTTTGATTATGAGAAATTATCTTTACGTACGTTTTCATAGAAAGAATTTCATTTCAGTTTCTATGCATTTACGGATGGATACTCCATTTCATTTAAATGACATGGTCATAGCAATGAAAGATGGAGCTATAATCTGTTGTTGTACGTTGGCGATAATTTGTTCACTCTTAAATCACAGTCATCCCATGGATGTAACAAATAGTAATTAATAACACATCTTCTAATCCTAATAAGAGAAAGACTCTTATGGAAATGGTTAGATAGATGATGAGTTATTTGGAATTATTAAATTCATTTTATGGATATGCCCTAGAAACAGTAATTCGTATGAATGTTTGTCTGTTTGTGGGATATCCTAGAAAAATGAAGGGTGATGATTTATTTAGTCCAAAAGATCGAAGGATGATTGTTAACACAAACATTAGATTTTTTGGAAAAGGACTATGTATTAAATCATAATACCATGTATAAATTGTTCTAAAGGAAATAAGAGGGAAAACACAAAGTATTAGTACCAAGTGTACAAGATGATATACCACAAGGTAAACTGCAATGCGTGTCATATCTGATACACAATTGCATGTAGTGCCTTGTCGTAGTGGAAGGGTTGTTCGACAACCTGTAAGATATATATTTTGGGAGAGTCGTGAGACTTGATCCCTAGTAAATATGGAATAGACCCACGGATACAATGAAGCACTATAAGATAAAATGCCAAATCTTAGCAAGGTGCAATGATTTCTGAAGTAGAATTGATTGATTCTAAATTAGATCTGGCTGCTAGTAGAACCACGGATGGTGTGAAATCCATTAGAAGTAGCTCTGTAAAATAAAAAAGGATCATAAGATAAGGTGAAATCCTTAGAAGCAAAGCTTGTTGCGAAAAGGTATACTCAGAAAGAAAGGGTTCGATTATGAGAAAACATGTTCGCCGATAGCTATGCCTATATTGATCCGGACTCTTTTATCTGTTGCTACTCATATGAAATATGAGGAATAGCAAATAGATGTCAAGACAGCTTTCCTGATTGGAAGTCTTGAGGAAAACATATATGTGAAGCAACTAGAATGATTCATTTCAAAGGGCTAAGAGCATTTTGTGTGTATGCTTAAAGGTGTTCATCGATGAACAAAAGCAAGCTTCAAGATCATGAAACATCCGTTTTGATGAGGAAATCCAGGTATATGGATTTATTCAATGCGCGGATGTGTCTTGTATATTGAAAAGAGTGACGAAAATGTGGTGGTATTTCTTGTACTATACGTAGATAGTATCTTGCTCATTGGAGACAATGAAAGAGTATTGTCGAGCGTATGTGGTATGGTTAATAAGGCAATATGAAATAAAGGACTTAAGAAAAGCAAAATATATCATTTTGATCATGGTAATACGGATCACAAGAAATGATGTTATGCTTGTCTCAAGCTTCATGAAATGATACGATCCTTACTCGTTTTAGCATGTGACTTTATCTGAGGAAATGTGTCTTAAGACACAAAAGGAAGATAAAGGTGATAAAAGCGGTTCCTTATGCTTCGGCGAATAAGGAAGCTTAATCTATGAAATGCTATGCACGAGAATGGATATCTATTTTGCCGAAGGCATGAACAGTGTGTATCAAGGTAACCCGAAATAAGAATGTTGAATTGTGGTAACACATAATTTTGAAGTACCTGAAAAGGAATAGAAACTATATGTGGGCTTACCGGACAGATTCACAGCTTCTTACGGGTTACATAGATTTAGATTTTTCAAATCAGATAGGGACAGCCGTAAATCCACCTCGAAGGTTATGTGTTTAATTTTAGGAAGTAAAGTCATAATGTGGAGGAGTGTTATATAGAAATATATTCAGACTCCGGACTCCATCATGGAAAGATAATAAATTGGAACCTATGAGGCAGCCAAAGTATCTGTATGACTCTAGAAACTTCATGATGGACTTTGAAGTATTTCTAAGTTTGCCCAAGGATATCACGGTTTATTTTGTTGATAATGGTGCAGTTGCAAACTTGAAGGAATCACGAGCCCATAAGGCAATTAAACACATGGAACGCGAGTACCACCTGTTACGAGAAATCGTATGATGAGGGGAAGGTTGTTGTCACCTAGATTGCATCGGATGATAACCTAGTAAATCCATTTACAAGGACCTCAAGACGAGAGCTTTTGATGGTCGTGTAGTAGGAGTGGGAATCAGATGTATAGCAGAAGACATGACAGCATAGTCTTTTAGTATAAATGGGAGATTGTTGGATTGTATACTAAAAGTCTAGCTTTAGTATGAACAATGTTATAACAATTTATTTGAAATGAGAATCATATGATCAAATGATTGCATCTTATAATTTATTTATATGCACGATGCAATAGTCCACTTACTTTATAATATAGATAATATATTGTGCGACAACACGCGGAAGATCATATTATCGGTTTCCTTATAAAGTATAAATAGATGCTCACAACCGAGATAGACGGGGACTCTCTATCGAGATGGTTGTAGTGTGGTTTGGTATTAGCTTGTCTTGGCTATATAATCACATTAGTACACTTTGCGTGTATTGAGCTGGACCGCTTGAGATCGTTCGACTTATACTAACTTATAGGAGTACTTGATCTCAGTTATTATGTATGTTTGTGCTCTTAATCCCTATACAATAACCTCGACACGTAGGGCAGTATGTATTTCTTTGATTCATCAATGGGTGATATTTACATGTAATTAAATCAACAAACTCGGTGAGTTGGGAAGTAGTGTTGTCTCTATGGTGTGCTGTTGATTGTGGATTGAATATGTGTCCGTCATAGGTTGATGATGTCCCCTTGAGGAGCTCATAAGGATTATCATGTAAACCCTGTAGGTGGATTTATTTCGGCATGATAATGAGGTTGAGTGGTACTACTCTCGGATGAGATATTAATTAATGGAGTTGTCAGTAACTTAATTAATTAATGGTCATTGTATATCTTAAACATAGGGAGACTAACGAGCTCATAATAAGAAGGAGCCCATAACGTAATTATGGGATTAGAACGGTAGTGCAGTAATAATATTTTAGTGGTATATATTATTATTATTGGACTTAAGTATAAGCTTTGGGCTAAGCTTGGATACTTAAGCTCAATGGAGGCCTAACTCTAATTTCTCCTCCTGGTCCCTGCTGTAGCCCATATATATAAGTCATCTCAACTGTCCAGAAATCCTAATCGATGAGATTATTCACGCATAACACTATGAGGAGGGTGAGGGAATAGCAGATTGAGAAGATCTCGAGGATCGTCGCCCACACGACGTCGAGATTGGACTTGGGAATATAGCAGAAGACTGGAAGGTTTTTTGCTGCTATTGTCCGCCACCTTCTACAATTTTTATAAAATTGTACAGACTTCAGAACAGGACGTGTGATATACTGAAGTCAGTTCGCGGAAGAGAGGATCGTTTTGGCACATAGATCATTCAAATCCGACATCGGATGAGAGAGTTATGCCCAAAACGGTGAGGCAGCACTAGCTGGTGGCGAGAATTCATCGTCTTCAACATACCCTGGTGAAAGGTAATACGTTTCTTATTTTCTTGCTTTCGCTGCATGTTAGAAATGTATGGAACCCTAACGGGTCACGTTAACTAAACGATCAAACGCCAACACTTTGAACCATCCATAGTCTAACACTATCGAGTATACCAGCGGCTTAGTGGACACAATGCTTTGAACTACTCCTCCTTAGTGTATACCGAGTCAATAATGTAAACATAATAATGTCTCATCACCTCATGTTCTCACATTTGGTCCGTTTCGGTAATGGAACCCACTTTGGATTCATAAGTGTTTAAACATGAAGTGGCCCCTCACACTTATATAGGTGATCTCCTATCTTCGAGTATTCCATCATACTCAGCCTTCACTTGGCTATTAGGAATCATTAAAAGTATAGACTTAACCTCACCACAATTAACGAGTTTCAACACTTGGATTTTGCTTTCTAAGGAATGGTGGAGTACCAAGTGCACAAACAACTTTTACAGTTTAGTTTTCCCATTGAACCAAGATCTTGGGATTTCCAATCAACAAGGTTGGGTTACCAATGTTCAAGTTTTATTTGTGGATTTTTATATCAATTCCTTATAGCAATATAATTGATCTTGATATTATCACGTGTGAGAGTGGATCCACTTTTTCTTCAAGATTAACTTTTGACGTGTATTAAACATAATTATTTTCCATGTTTAATCTACACCCCCACACTTGAAGTGACCTCCTCACTCTTGGGTTGGTACTCCCACAGTTGGAGTGTTTTAAGTGCTCTTTCTAATTCTCACGCCTCTCAGGGTTGAGTACAAACATTACTCATTTTGTTGTAACAACATATACAACATTATAAGCACTTAAATGAAAGATTTAGTTCATTAGCCTCTATGGCTTACAAGGATTATTTGCTCAAATAGAACAACCTTTACTATGCTGATAAATCAGACTCATTAAGAACTCGAGTTTCAACAACATTTGTATTTTGTTGCTCATTACCTCTATTGACATTTCTTTAGGCAAACAAAAATATTTCGCCTTATGATTAGGCTTGCCACAATTGTAGCAATTTCCTTTGAACTTGATTTTCTGAGTAGGTTGCTCGCCTTTGTCTTCAATCATTTGCCTTTTATTTGCATTGCCTCTATCAAGCTCAGTTAAGTTTGCTCTAGCCATGGAGTTGTGATTATAATAATAATTTTTCATCCTTTGGTTGTCTTCTTCAATCCTCAATTTCACAATCAAGTCCTCTAATGTCATTTCCTTTCGCTTGTGTTTGAGATAGTTTTTAAAGTCTATTTATGTAGGATGAAGCTTCTCAATCACCGCAGTGACCACAAATGCATCTGGAAGAACCATCACCTCAGCGAGGATATCATATAGAATTAATTGAAATTCTTGAACTTGTTCAACCACAGATTTCCACCAACCATTTTGAAATTTAAAAACTTGGCTACCACAAACTTTTTTGTACCAGCACTTTCTGTTATATACTTTCTCTCTAAGGAATCCCACAATTCCTTAGATGTTTTAACACCATAATACACACCATAAAGTGAGTCACCTAGTATGTAATTACGACACAAGAAGTCTCCATGACTTCACTGATCAAAAGCAACACTTCTTTCAGTGTCATTATCGCCCTCAGCGACCACATGCGCCTTTTCCTTTAGGAAGTTAGCCATGTGCAAAGTTGTGAGATAAAATAATATCTTTTATTGCCATCTCTTGAAGTCAACACCCGTGAACTTCTTGGGCTTCTCCCCTGGAGCTGGAGCAACAAATGCTCTAGGCATAGCCAACGGAGGATAAACTTTTGGGTTTTCATTCCCCTTAGGAGGGTTTGATGTTCCATCCACATCTGTCATTGTTTAGTAATAGTTCGGGTAACTATGATTGTTTTGCGATTGTTGGAGATTTAGGTCACTAAACAATACAAATTACAGTGGATGAACAAATTGAAAAAATTACAAGGAATGACTGAAAGAACCTAGTACAAACTTGGATAAAGAACTTCAGAAAAATCAGCTTTTTGGAGCAGTTTCAGTTCTAACACTGGCGGGTTTGAACGTTTACCAGATTGTTAAATCTGACCAATCTCCTCAAGTATGTTGAATTCCAATTTGAATCTGAGCTTTGGAATGTGTAGAGATCCAGTTCCGACTTGATCTTCCAAAATCTGCAGCTTCAAGTTCTTACACGAACAATGTTGTGCAAATTTCCAAAATAAACAAGAAGATCGTTAGATGAAAATTAAGTCGAGTCAAGTCCAGAACTTTACCCCCAAAATAATCACGTCCCGATAGTGCTCAAGGTTCCGATGTGTTGTTCCCAAAGATAAAACGACTTCATCTCTTGTACGAGTTGCACCCCACGTACGAGAGCTCCGACGAACTAAGAAATGATTGAACTAGGTTGCTCACTATATGAGACTCACAATGACACTCTAACATATGCAACTAGTATGCAATGTATGCTTTCTCATTTTCAAAATATTTTTCATGTGCTTGTATGTTTGTGTGTGTCTCTTGTTGTATCTAACAAATGATGAATGATCCTATTTATAGGCATCACCCCACTCATATTTCAGGTTCCTGCAGTAGTTACAACTACATTAAATAGGCTAATAAATGCTGGCCGTTACCAGTTCTTACATGTATAACAGATTTGACTCTGCCATGTTCGAACTCAACCGTTATACATTCAAATTTGAATTTTTAACTGATGATTGAACGTTTCCAAGTGTCATGAACCATACAGGCCTCACTTTCAGTTGGATATAATATGGAATGAGCCCACATTTGAGTTCTTACCTGACTGAACCTTGGTCCAAAAGTCAAAATTAGATTTTAATTCTCCACAAAGCCTATAGTAATGGCTCTCAATTAGTGCTTGAGAATTTTTATTCTCACACTAAAATTCCATAATGGCATTGATTAATGTTGGCTACATAAATGCCCATAATGATATTGATTTATGTCGGCTAACATAAATGTCCATTATGTGGGATTCAAACTATTTGAACATGAGTAAATCCCACATAATCTCCATTCAACCATCCAACTTGTGCATTATTTCTCACTCACCATGACTTGGTTTTGAGATTATTTGCATACTAAAAATCATATATTCAAAATAGTCCTTTTACATATTGGTTGTTAAATAATCAATTAAATTGAATATTAATCTCTAAACCAATATCTCCAATACTGTTTTGGTTATGTTTTGGGTTTAGGGTTTGAGTATTTAGCATCTAGATTTGTCAAAGGGATAGGTGAGGGGGGTTTTGTGCAAATATTAGTATGCATTTGTGTAAAGACTGATTATGGGATGTTATGTGGCTGAAAAAGTTAATGTTTACAGATAAAACAACTCTTTTTATGAGTTGTTTAAGTAGTAAACATTGATCTATATGTATGAAATGTTTGTCCAGGTTTAATCTACTTACAGATTACACAACCATCACTCTCAGAAACCTATCATCATTGAGTATGTGAATGTGTCTCCTAAATACATAATTGGTAACCTAACAATGTATGTAGTCTCCAAAATCATGCATGGGGACAAATTCAATATAATTGGTGACCTAATAATATATTCAGTCTCCACAATCATGCATGGTGACAAATTCAACATGCTCATACTATTTCAACTCACAGAAACATCATCATTCAATCACAGAACCAACAATCATGTATGGTAATAGATTCAGCAATCACTGAACCAACAACCACATAGCCAACAGACACATATGGATGTAGTTTCACTCTCAGAACACTATCATCATGTAGTGTTACTAAATTTGTCTCCTAAATTCATAAATGGTGACCTAACAAATAGATACAGTCTCCATAATCATACATGGTGATAAATTCAAAATGGTCATGTTATTTCAACCTATAGAAACATCATCATTCAACCATAGAACTAGCAATTATGCATGGTAATAGAGCATCAGAGATCATAGAACCATCAATCACACAACCAGGAATCATAGAGTCATCATTCATAAAATCATCAAACATAGATAATCCACCAAACCCTAAACTGAACGTATTCAGTTTCACTCTCAGAGAATTCTCATCATAGAGTGTTTCTAAATTTGTCTCCTAAATGCATAATTGATGACCTAATAATTAATGTATGCAGTCTACATAATTAAGCATGGTGACAAATTCTACATGCTCATACTATTTCAACCCATAGAAACATCATCATATCAGTCTATGAATGTCTAATCCCATATATGAGCTAATAATAGAGTAAGTTTTATACCTCAAAGTATTCGGGAAATTTCAAGGCCGCAGGGCACAAGATCTTTAGCATCCGAATTTGGTGCCTGCGTTCCTTTATAAAACTTTTGTTGGATTGGCAATCAGGCATCGACGCGATCATGGGGTCGCTCACCGATGCCTCCTCAGAGTCGAGAACCACCATGCCCTCGTATTTAGGGTAAGACGACAGTTGGTCCTCAGAATCAGGCACCACAAGCCCCATGTATATCTCAGCAGATTTTGAGACAACTGATCGATTCAGATCTTAATCGAAAGGGGCCGAGAATGCGGGGAGCCCAGTAGATCTACAAGAATCAAAGTCGAATGAGCTCGAAAAAGAGGGGGAACCCAGTAGATCTATAGGCATCAGACTCGGATAAGCTCAAGAAAGATGGGAGCACAGTAGATCTACAAGCCTCATAGTAGGAGAACGAAGAAATCTCAGGCTGTGTTTGGATGGAGGATTTTAGGAGGTATTTATAAATCTCTCCCTCAGATCTCTCCTTCGTGTTTGGGTGGAACTTAAAATCAATGGAATTCTAAATCCAAGATTTTAAATCAAGACAAAGTCTCTTGTGAGACGTTATTTATGTGAGACGGTTTGTGAGACGTGTTAAAGTATGTCTATTTTTTTTAGATAAATGATGTTTATTGGTTGTTAAAGTATGTTTACTAAAGTATGTTAAATTATGCATTAGTGTGTTATAATTTGATTTATTATTGAGATACTTTAAATGCAAATAAGCATACTTTATCTATAAAATAAACATATTTTAACGATGAGTCGACCCGTCTCACACCCGTCTCACAAGAGAGTATCTATTAAATCAATGATTTTAAAATTATGGATTTAATTTTGATTTTTTTATAATTGTTTTAAATTGATTTTCAAATCCTTACTCAAACCGTGTCATTTGAAATTCTTCCATTATGTAATTAATATATCTATACACTATATATAGAGGAGAATAGCCGATAAGTTGGCCAGTTACCTGTGGGTGGCCGGTTGCAAGAATTCACACGCGTCAACCTCTGAACACCTACCGGTTGCAAGAATTCACACGCGTCAACCTCTGAACACCTCTTCTCTCCTTCCCCCTTCTTCTCACTTAAGCCTCATGTCAGTTCTCATCGAAGATCATACAACCACAACCAAACTCTCCCTCCGCCTTCCTTACTCCTCACCTCATCTGTTCTCTTTGCCCTCCTCTTCGCTATCGTGCTCTCAGCCGTCTCCCTTCACCGTCTTAATCTGATAATCACTCCTTCCGCGTCTGGCTGCAGCTATTCTTGCCTCGCGACAATCTTTAAGATTTTTTTTTATTCTCCCTTGAGGTCTGTTCCTTCTTCATTCTGATCAGATATCTCTCCGGATGCTCTCCGAGGCTTTTCATAGAATTTTGCATAATTTGATAGGATACTCCTGCTCACCAAGTGTATGAGAAATTGCCTCACAATAGTCCTTGTTATGATTTCCTCTACAGACATGATTTCCTTTATCCCCATATCTTTATCATTTCCTTCCCCTTTCGAATTGGAAGGGATTTTGCTATAAAAATTCCCTCTTTTTTCTTTTCTTCTCACCCTTTCACATGCCCCTGAAGTCTCTCTTGGAAAATCTGCTTTTCCTTTTAAGTAAGGTGTAAAATTTCTTGTGTTTGAGAATCTTTCTTATTTTAGTGAGACCTACTTGATTCTATTGCTTAACTCCTTCATATTGAAAGATTTTGTTGGATTTTTCTTGCATTTCCATCTTTTGAGTCTGTGGTCTGGTTTAAGCTCACCAAGATCTGTTTTTGTTAAACTCCCTGACTACTATTAATTCAATTGCCATTTTACTACACAATTGCCATAAAAGCATACATAGCTCTACCCTGGGGTTCTATCTATCTAATGTGTAGTCCAGCCAAGTATTTGGGTAATTTCAATCATGTTAATGAAAATCATTGATATGGTTTACTTATAGTTCTCTTTTTAGTTTTTTGGATGAGGCCCACAGTTAGGGTAGGTAGGCTTCGTCTATAATAGTGCATAGTTTTTTGATGGTGTAGATTTGGATATCCCCTTTCCTCTTTTTTATAGGGAGATGGTGAAGAAGAAGAGAAAATTTAATATTTTTTTACTCATTTATTTTATTTTACTGACATTACTAATCTAATTGCTTGTCAATTATTAGTGGCCTAAATTATCTTAGGACCCCCTTAATATTATCCAAATATATGTGTGTACCAGTGGAGTCCTACACCCTTTTCAAATGTTTTTCTTCTTGATCTCTTGTTGCTTCTCTTTCCCCCTCTTCTAAAACTCTCTTGCCATCAAGCCACTCATATCATGGGCTTGTGAGATTAGATTGCTTTCTCTCTGGTTTTGGAAGGACTCATCATTTTTCCACATAGCCAAGTCCATTAGAAACTCAATTTTAGGAGTAATTCTCTCACTTTTTAACTTCAAGAATTTCATGTAAGAAGAAGAAAATTCCAAAGTCGAGATCTTTGAGGAGACATCAAAGAGGTCTGTGTTGGATTTGCCTGATCTTGAGCTAGAGTCCATTCTTGAGAAGCTTCCACCAAAGGGGCTCTGTAGAATGGCTTGTGTGTATACCTCTTTGAGAGAGATGAGTAAACACTTGTGGGAAAAGCACATGAAAGCCAAATGGGGTAGAATTGTTGGCCCCTCTGCGTATAGGGAGTGGCAATGGTATATTGCTTCAAGAAAAGGTTCTGTCTTTTTCTGTCAAAGCAATCAAAAGAGCCTAATGGGCTATCTTACTCAACTATGGTCATCTGCATTGATTACATCCCATATAAGCAGTATTAGTAATAAGAATAACTTTCCTCCAATTGATTCAACCATGTCTTGGTATTTCGCCCTTGAATCCGGCAAGTTTTGGTTCCCGGCTTAGGTTTATAACCGAGAGGTATGAATCATACGACCTTCATAGATTCTTTAGTCGAATGCCTCCTGTGGTGAAATGGAATTTGGTTGTATTAAAGCGCTTGTGTGCATTCGTGCAGAATGTCACGTTGGATTTATGCTATGCTATGACGTTGAGTTACGCTATGATCAGCGAACTGACACTTTCGAGGCCAGCTACTTGGAAATATGTTAGCTGACATAGCTTGGGTTTTCACATAATTAGATTATATTTTGGATTGATTTTGTATTTAGAACAACCTGGGAAAGATAGAAGTTTTATGTGATTTGTCTTGTGAGTATTTCCCTGTTTAGGACAATTTATTTAAAAGTTTGTCTTCTTGTTGATGGCCAGATATCCACCTCATGGAAGAAGAGCAACTCCAACAGAGACTGGTGTAACATGGGATAGACTTAGAGGTAATCTTGAGTGATGTTTTTATGATTTATGAAAAATCCTGTGTGACTGCTGATTTGCACTATCAACAATTCAACAGGTGTTATGATTTTGTTAGGTAAAAAAAATAGCTAAATTATTTTGTAAACATCTATAGATTTTAAACGTTATAAAAATTAAGAGATTTATGTTGTTTATCTCATTCATTACTTTTACATTTTCTTTAATTTTTAGGAGAATCAATCAGAATTCAGAAATAACATTATGAATCAATGATACATTACAATTTTCTAAATTGAATAAATATGGAGGAGTCAGCCCCATGCTTACGTAGCTATTCGACAAATACATATTTACCGCTTTGCTTTCTGTCATTTCTATGTACTACATTTGTATGTTAAATATTTTGCCTATAAATTTTAACAATATGCTTATAAATGTATTAAATGGTGACCTTTACTCCTACGAATAAGGCGTGGTTGCGTCAAATTATGTAAACTTGCAAAACTTACTTCTACATCAGCAGCAGATTCAACTAATGCAATAACATTACATTAGGATCCACCTTGGAAATAGACTCCGAATCGACTTTAGGATCCATATCTTTTTCAAGATAAGAAAAGGAAAAGCGGTACAGAAGGGATGATGATGATAATTTTACAGGGAAGAAGACAAGGAAGAGTTCATCGATGAAAGAATAGTCGATTAGAGAGAAAGACCATCGCTGATGAATAAACGATGATTCAGATAGAGTTCATTAAAGAGAGAGTCTCAAATGAGAATTAGGGTTTCCATACCCTGATTTATTTTTTTATGGTGTGATTATTATTAAATGTAGACAAATTCTCTTGTGAGACATTATATATGAGAGACGGTTCGTGAGACGTGTTACAGTATGCCTATTATTTAGATAAAGTATGCTCAATAGTTGTTAAAATATGTTTTATAAAGTATAATAAATGATGAATTAAAGTATGATTTGAAGGTGTTATAAAATGATTTGATATTTGGTGTTATAAAATGATTTGATATTGACATACTTTAACTACAAATAAGCATACTTTAACTATATAATAAACATACTTTAATAATGGGTCAACCCGTCTCACAATCGTCTCACAAAAAATCCGTCTCACAAGAGAGTGTCTCTTAAATGTATTGTATAATTAGTAATAAATGTTAGTTAAGTAGGATTAGTAATGTTGTTAGATAATTTTAAACTAATGAATTCATGTAAATACCATAACTTTAAGGGGTTCACTATAGTAATAGTGGGACCTTACTTTGCTTTAAATGGAAACGAAAACTTTTGAATTAAACGTCAAGTATAGTAAAATGAATATTTTATAACTGGCCGGAGGGTATATTATGTTTTAAATATAGCTAGAGGGAATGACTTTAACCAATGCATTAAAGTTCACCTACATATAAAAATACACGACATTAAAAATATGGGGCGACTATTTACACCCCAATTTTACTAAACGTACCCCATAAATTTATAAGACAAAATTATCCTCATATGTTAATACATAAATACCCTTATATTAATTATCAATTAATATTTTTTTATTTAATCTTTCTTCCAATTTCTAAATGTACCCCCAACGTCATTTTTAGATGTACCCCAATGAGAGAAGGAGAATCATTGTGATCGGGACTTCTGCTCTCTCTTCTCATTCATCGCATACTTCTCCCACCTCTGGGAGAAATCTGAACCTTCGGATGGGGTTGGGAGGAGACCCAAGAATGCAGCAAATGCAAAATCAAGGTTTCCACACAGGAAGACATGGGATTGGTTAGGGTATTTGGAGGGTAGAGAAATCAAGAAATCTAGCACTTCCTTTGTGTCCATATCGCAATAATCACCCAAGAAACTTATTAGGTCTGATTCGAAATCAGATGGGCCTATGGTCTTTTCGAGATTAGACCACGAATTTTCCAGCTTTGTTATGTATCCATGGATATCACCCACCAAGCAAACGGTTCTTGGTTTTTCCATTTCAGCTAATTATTGTATTGGGTTTACCTATATAATCCAATCTGCGTCTTAAGTAGATGATCATGAGATGAAGAGACTAATAATCTGGTGTATGCGCATTACAATCAATACTGATAGAATGGATTTTGAACAGACGAATAATCTGGTGTATGCGCATTATAATCAATATTGATAGAATGGATTTTGAACGATATCAAAGTCGGAAAAAGCAATTTGCAGTTCAATCACGTTCCGCTATAATCGTTGGTTATGTGATTATTATTTAGTTTTAATAGGTTTAGATTTAAATATTTAAAAGGATATTATGTGATTATTTAGTTTTAATAGGTTTAGATTTAAATATTTAAAAGGGTAAAATAATCTTAAATTGGTATGTTTAGTAAATAATATATGTAAGTTTTAATTTTAGTGTGGTATATCTAGATTTCGGGGTAAATTTATCAAAATTGGGGGTGTAAATAGCCGCACCCTAAAAATATAACTGTAATATTTTAATATTTAAGCTATAAAATAAATAAATAAACAAAATATATATATATATATATATATATATATATATATATATATATATATATATATATATATATATATATATATAACCGAGCAACTACTCAATTTTTTATTTTTTTATTTTTTAATATGACAGCATTGTGTGATAAAACTTAAAAGGGAATTTTAGAAAAACAGCATAAGTTGGGTATTAATTATACTCATTTGAAAGTGGGCAGATGTATTTTCACAAAATTTAACAATTTATATTGAATGATTAAAAAAGTGGGCACAAAAAGTTTAACGATTTATATTGCATAGTATTTTCAATCATGGCTTAGAAATTCACGTCCAACTCAACAGTCAACACGATACCCAAATAACCCAATTACTGCTCAATAGTCAATTCTTAAACTAACCCGACCCGAAAAATCAGTTCAGCTCCACCACCGAGTCCGACGGCGGCGCTCCTGACCCATTTCAGGTCAAGCATCCACCAGTCAAAACCCAACTGACTTGCAACAGGTAAACTCCTTTGTCATTGTGATTCTTCAGTTTTCGATTTGGCTCTTGCTTAGACTGTGAATATCAAAAAGGTTTTGCAAAGGTAATTGGTAATCGAAAGATTAAAAGCTAATTAAAGATGAAAAATATGTGGATGGAAAGAATATGTGAGGCTTCTTTGTGCTGTTTGCTGTTGAGTTTGTTCTCATTGCTTGCTCATGACTCATAAGTCACAACTGAAGTCTTTTGGTGAATTGCTTAAAAATGTAATCATATCCTTCTGTTTATATATAAATATGATTTTTAAAATAACAAGATAAATAACTCCATTGCCAATTGTTTTTGGATGATGAAGATTATTGATGAGTGGTCTATAAAATCGACGGCAAGAGTTTATCTACAATACTCCTAGCATTCGTGATGTCCCAACTGTGAAACTCGTATCTCTTCTGCTATAATCTCTTGCAGGCCTTGGGATGGTAACTCTCTCTCTCTCTCTCTCTCTCTCTCTCTCTCTCTCTACTTTGACCCACTGAAAAACAACCATTCACTCGCTCAATTTCTAGGGCTTTATCTCTGTTCAGAATTTTGAGCAACCTTTTCTCCACCAACTCAATCAATGGAGCATTTTCTTCGGCGGGTGAATTAATCTGTGAGTAGGCAGATGATATTGGATGTACATTATATATCTATAAGCTATCTTTTGAGGTGGGAGTATTTATGTATGTTTCTTTGTTCTTGATCTCGTGTCTAGGCCTTTTGCAAAGTATTGCGTTCTTGGAGGTCATTCATGGGGCTATAGGTAAATCTGAGAGTAGTGTTGTTATATACTTTGAAAGTTGAATATCTATGAATTTTCTTTTCATTTGAATTCTTGCTTTCCAAATTCTAGGAATTGTTCAAAGTGGTGGTCTGCTTCCTCTGATGCAATGGGGTAGAAGAACTCACTTTTTGCTTGCCATCGTTCATCGAATTCTTGAGGTTTGTTCTGAAAAGAAAATGTCACCTCGGATTTCGCATGAGTTTTGGGCATATATTAGTGAAAATTTCAGACAACTGTGTAAATTATGAAGTAGTTTTGCGTTTGTCTATTTAGTGGTTTGGTTCTATATTTGCATGATGTAGGAATTAATATTTCAATTTCATGGGAGGAAGTTTCTATTTATTCAAACTAACAGCTAATGTAATCTAAAGTAACAAAATACCAACTGGCTGGTATTAATAGAAAGAATAAGACCATATTCAGAGGGATTAAACATGCATGCACATCAATTAATTATGTATATTTGTGGGAATTTCATTTCGAAATGATAGAAACTCGTTCAATTTCTTGATGTAGGTCCAGGAACTATCGGCAGTCTTCATAACGTTCGTTGCTTGGAGCTTATCT
The DNA here is from genome assembly GCA_023678885.1 of Pogostemon cablin. Taxonomy (NCBI): domain Eukaryota; kingdom Viridiplantae; phylum Streptophyta; class Magnoliopsida; order Lamiales; family Lamiaceae; genus Pogostemon; species Pogostemon cablin. Next base: position 16,939,582 of record CM042963.1, read on the forward strand.
GAGGTGAGTTGGGGGTCTTGATTTCTCTTGATGTAGCAATGGTATATTGTGTCGTAGACAAATGTCACAAATAGTACACCAATAATCGATGTGACCTAGGGATATGGTACTGTGTCACTACTTCTCGTACTCGACTTTGTGATCACTTAGTAATTAATTCCATTTGAAAGAGATTTTCTATCACGCTTGGTAGACTAACAGAAAGAGTGGTACTTAAGATCGAAAGGTAATATGTTAATTAGATAAAGCTTTAAAACCTACAAATTCTCGTGATTATCTCAATTCCCATTATTTTGTAACTTCATGTGGCGTTATGGGACGACCGACAACCATAGGCTTTACTCTCACTCCCGTCATATTGGTCTTGCATTATGGGAGCTAGAATTATTATCGCAGAAGATTCGTATGATCAATTAGATTATTAGAATTGTCGTAGTATGATCACAAGTAGAGAGTTTTTAAATAAATTATTCCAAAAAAAAAGAGGTAATGAATATTCTTGCTTCTGGTCATGATCGCAAAAAGTCAAGACTTTGTATCACTTTAGGTATTCAAAAAGATGTCTTTACCTAACATCCTCCATTTTCTTTCCTGTTGATACTGTAATCTCATTAGAGTTCTTAAGTGGTATATCTTTTGTAGGTAATCAGGTACTCGCATTATGCATTGTACTGCCTTGGGAGCTCACCAAATTGGGTCACATTGATCAGGTATGATTTCTTGTTACTCACATGGTGGATAAGTAATACATAATTTTGGAAACAAGATTGTATGAACTTAAATTATGGTTATTTTGGTAGGTACAATGCATTCATTATCATGTACCTTATCGGAGTTTTTTCTGGTGAAAGTAAGCTTTTCAACTACTCAAGACCCATATCACATGCTCCTTCGACCATGTTTATTGTTAATGCTTCCGCCAAGGCATCCTTTGCCTAACTGGATTAAACTCGTTGCACATATTTGATGTAGTGTGGCTCATGTACCAAGCACTGCCATTCATAAAGAAAGAAAACCTGTATGCAGACAGTCTCCCTTTCAGCTACTATAACTTCATCAAGGTATGTATTCAGATCAGTATTTCTTCGCTCTATGATCCTATCCATCTCTTCAACACAAATATAGTATTCCTAAATATTATAACGATTATCTGGAATCGCTGGACTAGGCTTCCTTTACAGAACATAAATGGCAATGGGCTGGTTGTGACCCTCCTTGGCCTCTTAACTATTACATCCACCTCGTCTTCATCAACATCTAGCGGACCCGACCTGGTTTAGTTATCCCTAGTGGAGCATCTGCCCACATGTTCAAATTCACATTGTTTTCTTGGTCGGGTGGAAAATCGAATAGGTTGTCTTGGTATTCAATGTCTAGCTCTTCTTCATTTTCCCCTTTTCTCTAAACTCCACTTTCACTGATGGAAATACAATTGGTGAAGATACAAAGAAGATTGTGTTTTCCCATGAATTTGGAATAAAGATTTTGGATAACTTGGTTAGAGATTGAAGAAATTATGGTTCAAATAGAAGGGGGGAATGTCTTGGAATTGATAGAGATGCACACACTTGATAAATAAAATAAATAAAAAGACACCAAAAGTAATCCCTCGAGAGGGCCACGGAGAATGAATTCTCCGCCACAAGCCGTAAGGCTGCGCTCCTTCAAAGAAGGCCACAGAGATAACTCTGCCACAAACCAATTAAGGCTGCAAATAGATAATTCTTATTGATCACTTCCCTACGATAACACACATACTTTAAATAGGCTGAACAGTCTGAAGGCCCACAATCATAACCCTAACCCTAACTACTAAAACAACAGGAATATGAAATAGGAAATAAGGAAACTAAATAATCTAATTAAAGGAGATTATTGACTAGAAATAAAATACTAAAATAACTCTCTATCAACTGCCTCCCCCTCCGAACAGCTCAAGGCTGCAATTAGCCATGTCCATCCGGTTCAACGGTGATTGGAAGGGACAGTCGGGTCTCCTTCGCGAAGGGGTCGATGGACCCTAAGAGTTCCCCACCCTCACCCGCGAAGAGAATAGGCCGAACGTTAATTCCCACTTGGCCACACAAGGGAGAGTCGTGAACCACGAAAAATTGGTCTGCAATTTCAAGCCTGCCCTTCGGGTCTAAACCATCTAAAGGAGGAAGTGCTGTCTTGGGTAGCTCGACCAATGGGGATGGTGGAACCGCAGTCAGCGGAAGTTCCATCCGAAGTAGCTTGACCAACGTGGGTGGCGTAACCCGAGCCGGTGTGGTGGCGACGGGCACTGCTGCAGGAAGGGCTGACCCATGTTGCGTGGCAGGTTGTTTGACCTTGGAAACAAACACCGCATCAGTAGGATTTGGTATTGGTGCCAAAGGTGTGGCTTGGGGCACAGTGGTCGTTTCCAGGGCAGGGGTTGGGGATTCCGTAATACCCGTTGGAAATACGATCCCTAATTTAGCCATGATGGCATTACACATCTCGTCATGGCGCTCCATGGTTATGCGGATGCTAGCAAATTCAGAGGAAAATTTTTTCTCGATGCTGGAAACACGCGAGATTAAAGCCTGCTCCATGTTTTTTGTTGTCTTCTCCATTATATCACATCTCTCCATTGCCACGGATTCGAGTCTCTCTTTTTCCGTCAATGAGTGAAAGTTGGTCATTGAGGAAGAGAGATGGCAGGTCGGACCAATTGATAGAGATGCACACACTTGATAAATTAAATAAATAAAAAGAAACCAAAAGTAATCCCTCGAGAGGGCCACGGAGAATGAATTCTCCGCCACAAGCCGTAAGGCTGCGCTCCTTCAAAGAAGGCCACAGAGATAACTCTGCCACAAACCAATTAAGGTTGCAAATAGATAATTCTTATTGATCACTTCCCTACGATAACACACATACTTTAAATAGGCTGAACAGGCTGAAGGCCCACAATCATAACCCTAACCCTAATTACTAAAACAACAGGAATATGAAATAGGAAATAAGGAAACTAAATAATCTAATTAAAGGAGATTATTGACTAGAAATAAAATACTAAAATAACTCTCTATCAGGAATTGAGGGAGTTGAGTTCCTAAAATCTATTTCTGCACTTTTTAGAAGGATTCCATTCCATTAGGTTTTTGACAGAGTAGAGGTGGTATTAAATATATAAAAAATGAGCCACTTTAGGGACCAAACTTGATAGGGACTGAAATTGAGGAACTGCATCTGAAAATGGGTATAGTTTGGGGACTAAAAATGATGTTATCCCCTTCTTAAATCATGAATTTGCAATCTTCATGCATCATACATGTGTGCTAGCATATGCTGCTTGTCGGTTTATGAAAGGAAAGAAAAAAGGCATAATTCTTTTATAGTGTCATCCCTCTATTCATAAGCTTGTGTCTGATATTGTAAGGGTCCAATTTGCATCCAAAATCATTTTAATCTAATGTCATCATATGTTCTATGGATTGTACAAATACTTGCGAGGAACATCTCAGGGATTTGTGAAAAACATCTGATTATAAAAATTGCTCCATCTTATACTACTTTGAAAAGTTTTTTTTTGTTTTTTCCTCCGTCACACTGAACGCATATTTGAGATGATCTTATCATCATTACATCTTTGTTTTGTTTAAATATTTGTGTGTGCAGGCATTGCTACTTTGCTATCCATTTTTATGGATGAAGCTGTACCTTCATTTATTCAAGCAACGGCGATCAAAACTGGTAAACGACCAAAAAAAAAGCCAACCTGAAATTTGAACTTCTACCTTTTACATTGTACTACAGATGTGCAGAATGATATGGTTTGTCTAGACTTGATATATATATATATATATATATATATATATATATATATATATATATATATATACACACACACACGGGTCATTTGTTCTATTTCTAGATGTACTAGATTACTGCATAATGCTGACTCTAATTATATATTTTAGGTAAACGCTTATGTACACCGTTGAGTGCTATCTTCCTGTTTTCGACTTCAAAATTTTCAAGTTAATATCTTAAATTAGACATGCACAATGGTTTGGAACCGCCGGTTCTGGTTCCTGGAAATATGGAACCGGAACCGAACCTGCTATCCTACGGTTTTGGTTTGGTTTTTGAACCTTCGGTTCCCGTTTTTTTTTTAGAATTTAATTCGATTTTTTTTTTTTTTGCTTTTTCAAAAAATTTGAATGGAATTGAAATTTCGTTTTATTCTTTAATAATTCAATTTTAATTGAAAGTTTGAAGCTTTGGGTCTTGACTCTTTAGAGTTGATTTACATTGAACTTGTTGATGAAAGACGTGAAGTTTGAAGTTTAATTTTGCATTTGTAATTTTTGCTCTTTCTATTTAAAAAATATCATTTGAACTTTGAAGTAGATAAATAATAATATTATCTTATAAAACATAATAATTTATTTAAAATCTTTGATAATTTCTAGAAGCATAGAATAGGATGATAACATATTAACATTAACTTGTCCATTTTCATTATAAATGTACAATAAAATCTTACAATTCCAATTTACAGCAACAATAAAAAAAAATTCATTATACAAATTACAATCTAAAAAAAAATAAAAAAATACTTGAGTTTAAATTTAAGTTTAAACTTGAATATCAACTTGAAACTTAAATTTAAATTGCCTATGCATCCTATCCCCGAAAAGAATCAAAGCCCACGTAGCTCTTGTAAATTACCTCTACTTATCTTGGTGGACAGTGGTCGGGTTGTAGCTTTTTTTTTTGTTAATCTCACTCTCCTTCCGCATTGATATCTTCATCCGTTAAGTAATCATCATCTTTGTGTTGACTTCGATCTTTCGCTTTTGACCAATCATCAAACAAACATGGATTTTTTAAATTTTTAACACCTAAATTGGATCGTTGAGGATCCAAAGTGAGTCCACAATGCTAAATGCTTGTTCGACGATGACGGTAAGACGGGAGTCGCAAAGACCTCTTTTACAATTAATGATAAAATGGGAAATTATTGAATTCTCCTTGACCACCACCACAAAATATCAAAGTTCTCTTCAAACTCAAATGTGTTAGTAAAATAAGAATCAAGTTCTTGAAAAGGATTAGATTGAGCTCTTGCACTTTTTTGAGATCTAGGATAATAAAAGTTGTAAAATTTTTTAAAAATTTGATATTTTCTAGAACTATCACAACTTCCACTACTATCATCACCACTAGATTGATCGTCAATAGAAGTTGTTTGTATTCACTAAAAAATTTCCTTAAGAGTTGATAAGTACTACTTACTAGGTCTTTAGGCTTAGGAACTTGTTGTCTAACATGTAAATCACAATTAGCATACAAATTGGTCATAGTAAAGTGTTAACAATTCTTCCAAATCATCCATTCTAATACGTGGGTCTAACACTTTAGCAAGTAAACATAAGTCCGGAATATTAAAAAAAATTAACTATTTTGATTTTATTGAAAGAATAGCATCATGTAAAATTGGATTTATTTCATTAGCACTAAAAGTAATGACAATTTTAGCACAATTATCAACAACAATGTTATTAGTAGCGTAATAAACACCGGATAATTCTTCAGTAGCTTCATCTAAAGTTTGCAAGACTTCACATAAAGTAGTGCTTGTATCCCATTGATTAGCAAATAAAGTATGACTGGTGGGTTCAAGTGCATAAAAATTACATATATGATCTCTATATTGAAAAGATGTAATTCCAACAAGTAGAAATATCTAAAGGATTTTTTTAGGATGAATGTTAATAAATTGACAATTTCTTTTCCATCTTCTAGTCACGGACTAATATGTTCTTTCAACGATTGTAAAGCATCTTGAATACATAAATTAAATATATAACAAATACATCTGACATAAAAAAACTTACCACCAATTGATGGTTTACAAATGTCAATAAGGGTTTCTAAATTAGCCATATTAGCACTAACTGTGATACCCGAGCTTCTCATTACTCATGTGCCAATATAATTTAATTTGTGTTATGTGCATTTTATAATTACGTGATAATTATGTGGCAATTATTTGATAATAATGTGACAATTATATGATAATTGTTTCTACATTTTATTTATCTTTACATTTATTTGAGACATCCGTAATATAAATAATGATAATATGTGAATATATATGTGAATAAAAATTTAAGTGCTTTAATTTGAATATATAATTAAATTGTCTTATGTGTATAAAGACATTATTTCTTAATTATTAAGTAGTACACATGTTCTTGTAATAATAATAGTGGTAAAAAAATATACATGTTTGTGTATTAATTTATAAATGTATTATATATTAATTATTAAGTGCACGTATGTTAATAATTTATGGTGATGATACTAAATAAATAATTAAGTGAACAAGAGTAGGAGTATAAGTTTGTGTACGGTGGTAACCCACTTAAATTGCAATCAGATGAGTTACCCCATTTATGGTGAATTAGCGATAATAATAAATTTAAGATAAAATAAAAATTATCATGAGTTAGTAATACGTGGGTCATTTGACAATCACACAATTTAATTGTTTGATAGAGTGAAACGTGGCTTCTCCCTCATTGAGCATGCAAACATATTTTTAACCACACAAATTTAAGGAAAAAATATAGTAGAGTAACCTCCAAGTCTCATCTATATATATATATATATATATATATATATATATATATATATATATATATATATATTATTATTATTAACCCTTGAGGGTAAGTCAAGAAAGCATCACCTTTCAAAAAAAAAGAAAAGAGAGAGAAAAGGGGAGGGATAGAAAAGGAGAGAGAGAAAGAGGAAGGAAGTGAGAAGGAGGGGGCATGCGGAATGGGAAGGAATGAATTAGTTATAGTTCTTCACGGGTCTATAGTATTACTATTGTTGGAGTCCAGGTAAGTAGAAGTCCAACTACAATGCATAAACATGTTGTGTGTGAATTATTTGTGATTAATACGTGATAATTATGTCATGAATTATTTGTTATTAGTTTAATTACATTATGAATTATTTGGGGTTAATTGGTGATATAAGTTATGAATTTATGTGATTTGAAATAATATCATTGTCCTATATAGATCTGTGTGATTGAAAACTGTTGAAAATATATCTGTATGATTTGAGAAGATATTGGTTATAAGGATCTGTGTGATCCGAGATGAAGTTGTTATTCCAAAAAGGGATCCGTGTAATCTAAGATGAAGTGGTTATTCTATAAATGGATCTATGTGATAGAGATGAAGTTTTATTCCAAAAGTGGATCTGTGTGAATTGAAGTTAAGTTGTCGCTTTATTGTGATTAAATATTGATATTGATATCGTAAATTGTTTATGACGTATATTTAATTTTCCTGGTTGCATACCACGTATAAACATAAAAAGTGTTTTCCCCAAAATTAATAAAATACAAATGGTGTGTGCGGCCACTATATATGCATCTCTGTCAGGGTTCGGAACGTTCCCGACACTTTATTTTGGGTTCGAAAAAATTATTCCCAAAACTTTATTCGGGGTTCGGAAAAATCGTCCCTAATACTCTGCCAGGGTTCAGAAAAATTATTCCCGGCACTATATTCAGGGATCAAAAAAATTGATCTGACACTGTGTGTGTCTATTGGGCTAATTTGGGGTGCATATCATAAGTGTGTCATGAGAATCCCGCAACGTGAACAGTTTTCAAAATAAAAGAGACTAACTAGAAAGAATAGAAAATAGACGATAAAAAACTAAATCCATTTTCATACACTGGCATGCATGATTTCTACTTACTGAGATTTTTGTCTCACTAGTTTATGCATTATAGGTGAGCCTACTGATGATTGAATTATGTGGTGTTTTGTGTAAGCTGTGGAGCTCCTTCAGGGTTTTGTGCGGATGTGCATAGATGACGACCTGTTGGGCTAGGCCGTAGTTTTATTTTGTTTCCGTTGATGTTTTGTTATATAATATAATAAGTATTGTGACAAGTTTGGGTGGTGTCAGAAACCAGATACGTATGTTGAACTGTGTGATAGTTTTGATTATTAATATATTGTGCGAGAAAAAAATATAGGTTTTTATAATGATGATGTTTATGTTAATTAGTATTTGAATTATAAGTTATGTAAGGTGGGTTGTGTCTGAGTGATATCAGAGCACGGTTTGGGTCCTGCAGACTGTCTATGTACATGAGCTCATTCCTTGGGAGCACAGCCTTGCGTGTAAATGTTATTTTCATTCTGTGCTTTATGTGTTTTATAAATTATATTGGCCATGTGGTGTAGGACTCGTAGTTATTAGACAAAATGGTAAGGGCTACAGGTGAAAGTTCTGAAGGGGATAGGACTGCTGAGCAAGCAGCACCTACAGAAGAAAAACAATCGCGATGCAGTGATACTCGACTGATGAAATTCGTAGAATGCCAGTCCCAACAGATATAATAACTGATTCAGCAAAGAGACATGGGTTGACAACCAGATGTTAATGCTAACCAAGATAGGCGTCAAGTAGAATGTGTGGAAATGGTTTGTGAGAGGTTTCGGAAGTTGAGCCCTCCGATATTTGAGGATGCAGCAGACGCCACAGATGCAGAGGATTAGTTACGCACGGTGGAAAACATGTTTCAATATAGTAGGATTCTAGATGGGGACAAGGTGTTGTATGCTTCTTTCGTGTTACGATAAAGTGCTGGCCACTGGTGGGATATAATTAAAAGTATCGAGGACGTCACGACTATGACATGGGAAAGGTTTAAGGAACTTTTTGAAAACAAGTACTTTACGGCACCAGTGAGAGAAAAGAAGATGAACGAGTTCATACAGTTGAAGCAGGGTGGCATGTTAGTTACAGATTACCTTCGAAAGTTTGAGCAGTTGTCGAGGTTTGCAGAACACATGGTTAGTACGGAGGCACTGAAAGTGGAAAGGTTCGTGGAAGGCTTAAGGCTTGAACTTTTCAGAGATGTGAGTATGGCGAGACTGCATGGAGCAACATACTAATAAGTTGCAGAAAGGGCCCAGATTACTGAACAAGCGGAGATGAGGATTAGGCAAGCGCGGACTATCAGACGCCAGTTTCAGCAGAAACCAGTGCAGCAGTTTGGGAGAGATGATAGGAGACCTATGCCATTTCAGAGGCCGAAATCAAATGTTCAAATGGAGCAAGGACAGAGACAAGGAGAACCAAACAAGCGTCCCAAATTTGACCAGGGTAAAGTGCCACCGGCGCCGCCACTACCTATTGACGAGTGTGTAAATTCACGTATTTTGAGCTCTGATTTGTGTGATAATAATGTATGATTTGATCTTAAGTCAAGATAAATCGAGTTGTATAGTGGAAAGTCATGAATCAGGTGTGTTTGAGTCCTTTTGATTGGATTTTCGAAGGAAAATAGGATAGAAGTGATCAAAATCGGAGAACGGGTATTGTAGGCACCCGGTTCGACCAACAGGGGAGTGGTTCCACCAGCACCCCAGGTCGAACCAGGCGCAAGAAGGCAGCAGAAGTGTGGTTCGACCAAGCATGGTGGTCGAACCAGAAGCCTAAAGAGAAGAAGTTGGTGATTCGACCACGATGCATATGGTTCGACCAGCCGTTCGGGTCGAACCATGAAACTGCCAACAAATTACAAGCTAGTTCGACCAGGCCTTGGTTGATTCGACCAGGGGCCTTAGTCGAACCAATATGCTGGGAGCGTCTGGATTTGTATTTTTACACTTTCAGTGCATGTTTTAGCTCAAAAAGTCCATCTTAGGTCCATAAGGAGAGCTCGTAAGTATAAAAGGAAGACCCTACGCAGGGAAAATAGAGTTCACCACCACCTTTATTCTACACAACATCCATAATCCTACCACCATCCACGGAGCTGTGGAGAGAGATTCGTCTGTCGAATAAAGTAAAAACCAATTGAAGATTCAAGACGGAGAGAGACGTGATGGCTCCACATCTAGGGTTTTCTTCGCATCTTAATTTATCTTGTAATTTTCAAGACTATGGGTAAGATCTATCCAACCACCATGATTTTTCTTCGATCAATCATGGGCTAGAACCGCTTTGGTAGTTCTAGGGTTTATGAAGGTTTTATGAGTTAATTGAACTTCCGTGTATATACTCCGTACAACACTACTTGTGGTTTATTTTATATAAGACTATGCCTTTTTAATTCATACTCAGAGTTGTTTTGTGCATCATTAATTATTATGTAGAGTCTGAATACATATCTTGATTATTGATTGAGTGCGTTCACTGCTGAGCAGGATTCCATATTATGATTCTAAGTGAGGGGACTCCGAAGTCTCATTAGAACTATCTTATATAAATATTTGTTAATTGAATATGATTCGGGTTAATAAGTAGGACGAAGAGTATAACTTCATAGTACCTATAAAGGGAGATCATATCGGGTTAGAGTACTAAGTGCACGGGAAATAATTGATACTGATAGTATCTAGAAAGGGGGGTGAATTATATCTCTTGCTCCAAGGATATTCACACTTATTACACGCTTATTTACTTGTGTCTATATAGTAGATTTTCATGGCTTAGTGATGCGTCCATACTCCTCAAGACAGAGTCAGACATTGATAAACAGAAGGAAAATTAATAAGTAAAACTGGATGACCCTAAAGACTACCTATCTTCTCAGTTATTCACTTTCATTTAATCTCTACTGCTTATTTATTTTAATTGCTATTTAATTATTCGTTCATTAGTTACTTAATCACCACAACTATTTTTCCATATTAGTCTTAATAAGTTAGAATATAATTAAATTGATAATAATACGTCCATTGGGTTCGATAATCACTTGGTCGCTTATCAAAGTTACAATAGCATCCTTCATACTTGGGGATTAATATTGTGTGTTGAGAAAATGCTCATCAAGTTCTTGGCGCCATTTCCGAGGACGACATTAATTATTAATTTATTAGTTCTAGTTTAATTGAGACTACTTTATTCTTGTCTTGATTTTCTAACGCTTATTTTTCTTAGATGTATGCTCACTAGATCAAAGGTAGGAGATTTAGAACCTTATAATTCAGAGATTGGAGCATTGACGAGGAAAAAAGAAGAAGAAGAACAAGAACATAAAATCAATTGAGGCTCTTAATTTAGGAGTTGAAGTTGACGAGTTGAACTCGCAAGCGACTGAAGCTGCAACCGACGTTAACTTAGAAGCAGAAGCAGTCAACATGGCGGCGAATCTGGATAATCTTCCATCCGTTAAGTCTTTAAGAACAACAGAAGAGGCAATGTGGGGCTGTTAGGAGCAAGAGGGGCCGGAGCTGATTTTGATCTTCACCCTGATCTTATCAGCATGATTGAAAGGAGTCCCTTCTCTAGGGAACCTTTGAAGATCCTCAACAACATCTGAATAAGTTCCTTGGATATACAAGTACACAAAAAGATGCAGGAACTCACGAAGATGCAAGAAGGATCATCTTATTTTAGTTCTCGCTGAATGAAAAGGCGAGAGATTGGTACGATAATCTTGATGCGGCTGAGTGCACTACCTGGGAGCAATTGAAATTGAAGTTCTTGGAGCGATACATGCCACCTTCAAAGGTGTTTAAGATGAAATAAGAAATCAATCAATTTGCTATCCATGGTAATGAGAAGTTTCATGAGGCTTGGGACAGATTTAAGGACATGCTTAGGAAGTGTCCACAACATAGGCTATCTAAAGCTCAATACATCAGTATTTTCTATAACGGATTGGATTGTGATTCTCGAGTGTTACTAGATGCTTCATCGAATGGAGCATTGCTTACAAAGTCATCCATTGAGGCCGAAAAGCTCTTTGAGAATATTTCGATGAATTCAAGAGACCGGCCAACTAATCGAGTGAGAGACACCTATGTCCATGGAAAAGTAGCACAGGTTGAGCAGACGATGGTAAAGTTAAGTAGAAAAGATGAGATCGTCTCTACTTTGGCTAGTATCAACAAGTTACTTGAGTCTCAGCAAAACCAAATTACTGATATAGCTCAACGAGTACCAATGATGTAGCAGGATGTTTGTAATGAATGAGCTAGCCAAGAGGAATTGGAAGAGGTGAACTATGCCATGGGTCAAAGTATTCAAGGAATGAGGTTCCAAAATCAAGGAAATCAGAATTATCAAGGGAATTACAATAATCGTGGTTTCCCTGGTAATTATCAATAACCAAGGAGGCTGAAGTTTTCATGGAGTAATCCTAATACAGCAGTACAACCTCCTATTGGTGTTGATCCGGGTGTTAAGGTCAAAGAAGGAAAACCTGGTTTTGAGGATACGGTGAACAAGTACATGGCAAGGAATGATGCAAGAGTGGATCGCCTAGAGGTAAAGCTTGAGGCAAAGATTGATTCAAATCATGAGGATATATCTAAGCAGATGAAGGACTTGACGTTGTTGATGGGGCAGATGGCTGGGAATGTTAACCAATTGACGCAAACCGTAGAGAAGGGTAAGTTCCCATCTCAAAGTATAGCAAATCCGAAGTAGTGCAATGCCATCACATTGAGGTCTGGAGCTCAGTATGAAGGACCGATGAAGCCAAAAATGATTTTAGAAGCTCTAGCCGACCGGTTCGACCACGTTCAGTATGGTTCGACCAGCCCAGTTGGTCGAACCATCCTGTTCGAGGGAGAACACATTGTCTAAAGCGTGGTTTGACCACTATACACTTGGTTCGACCAGTACTCATGGTCAAACCATGGTCTAACTGCCTCGTTCGACACCATTTTTCACGCCAAATGCTTTAATTGATGTTGATGCTACTCCAGTACCATCCAAAGAGCAGAATATTGAGCTTATACTGGAGAAGAAATGGGAAAGAGCAAAGAGATTGACAGCCGAGAAGGATAAAGCGGAGAAGATTGAACGTGATGAATGGGGTATTCCCAAGACTAAGATACCTCCTCCGTTTCCTTTCAAGCTAGTCAAGAAGGGATTGGAAGAGAAGTTCAAGAAGTTTTCAGATATCATAAATAAGATAAGCTTGACCATTCCCTTCTCTGAAGCACTCTTAGAGATTCCATATTGTGCCCGCTTCCTAAAAAATATACTTTTGAAGAAGAGAAGCTTAAACGGAATTGAAATGGTGAATTTGTCTGAGAGCTGCAGCTCAATCATACAGAGAAAGCTGCTAGCTAAGTTAAAGGATCTGGGAAGCTTCACTATTCTATGTGAGATTGGGAAGGGGCCGGCACGATAAGCCTTGTGCGATCTTGCGGCAAGCATCAATTTCATGCCATTGTCAATATTTTAAAGGCTTGGTTTGGGGGAGTTAACTACCACAACGATTGCTCTACAACTAGCGGATAGGTCTATGACTTTTTCGAAGGTTGTTATTGAAGATGTTCTAGTAAAAGTAGAGAAACTAGTCTTTCCTATGGACTTTCTTGTGCTCAAGATGGAGGATGACAATGATAATGTTCCCCTTATCTTAGGGAGACCATTCCTTGCTACTGCTGGAGCTATGATTGAAGTTCAAAAGGGTGAGCTAAGGCTGCACATGGATAAAAAAGAGGTTATGTTCAACCTCGATAAAGCAATAAAGATGCCAATGGAGACGTAGTGTCATAGCATCTATGTGGTCGAGAAGATCGTGAAGGAAGATATGTCCTTGATCCTTTCTAAGGATCCCTTGGAGACATGCTTGATGGAGTCTCTTACTTTTCCCACCACCGAGCTAGACGAGCTCTCTAATGAGGTATGTATTGAATTTCTTGAAAATCTACTTGATTTGGATGATGACATGTATGAATCAAATAGAACCAAATTCGAAGAAGTAAAGTGGACTAGGAAATAGTTGCCATTAGATCGTGAGAGCACAATAAAAGAAGAGAAGAAAGAGAAGTTGAAACCACTACTGGAGCACTTGAAGTATGCCTATCTAGGTGACAATGAAACATATCTGGTAATAATATCTTCTTTTCTAACTGATAATCAACTCGATGAGTTATTGGATGTGCTTAGGAAGTATAAGTCTGCAATTGGTTGGTCTCTTGATGATTTGAAAGGTATTAGTCCATCATATTGCATGCATAAGATAAGATTATTAGATGAAGCCAAGAGTAGCATTCAGAATCAGTGGAGGGTAAATCCCGCTATTCAAGAAGTGATTAAGAAGCAAATCCTAACATGGCTAGATGTAGGAATTATTTATCTAATTAGTAATAGTCCCCATGTGAGTCCATTGCATGTTGTAGCTAAAAAGGGGGGCATGACTATTGTGAAAGCCGATGATGGAGAGACTCTAGCCACTAGGATTTTTACGGGATGGCTTGTGTGTACTGACTACAGGAAACTAAATGAAAATACATGCAAAGACCACTTCCGTCTTCCTTTCATGGATCAAATGCTTGATCGTCTTGCAGGGTATGAATTTTACTGTTTCTTGGATGGGTACTCGAGTTATAATCAAATCATGATTGCACCCGAGGACCAGGAAAAGACTATTTTTACTTGCCCTTATGGAACTTTTGCCTTTAGAAAAATACATTTTGGACTGTGTAATGTACCTGCTACATTTCAGCGTTGCATGATGGCTATAATTGATGGGTTGATAGAAAAAATCATGGAGGTGTTTATGGATGATTTTTCTGTATTTGGTTCCTCATTTGATATTTGTTTATCTAACCTATCTACTGTTTTGAAGAGATGTCAAGAAACTAATCTTGTCTTGAATTGGGAGAAGTGCCACTTCATGGTGAGAGATGGGATTGTTCTTGGGCATCATATTTCAGCTAAGGGATTGCATGTGGATAGAGCAAAGGTGGTGGTGATTGAGAAGCTTCCACCACCTACTAATAAGAAGAGAGTGCGGTCCTTACTTAGACACGCAGGATTTTATAGGAGATTTATCAAAGACTTCTCAAAATACTCCAAACCGTTATCTCACTTACTTGAAAATGATGTTCTTTTTATTTTTGATGAAGAATGTCTAACAGCTTATCAGGTTTTGAAGGAGGCACTTATTACTGCACCTATCTTAATCACACCGTATTGGATTCAACCGTTTGTACTTATGTGTGATGCAAGTGATTAAGCACTTGGAGTGCTGCTTGGGCAGATGAATAAGAAGAAGTTCTGCGCTATCTACTATGCGAGTAAGACTTTTGATGCAGCATAAAAGAACTACACTGTCACTAAGAAGGAGTTTCTAGCTGTTGTATATGCATTCAATAAGTTTCGACAGTATTTGGTTGGCATGAAGACTATTGTGTACACGGATCATTCTGCGATCTGATACTTGATGGAGAAGAAGGAAGTGAAGCCAAGGATCTTTAGATGGATCCTTCTTCTGCAGGAATTTGATATGGAGATCCGAGATAAGAAAAGAACGGAGAATGTGTTGGCGGATCACTTATCAAGGTTGGAGACAAGGTAGCATTGTGATGATTCATTCGAATACATAGAGGAGATGTTTCCTGATGAAAAGATCATGGTTGTGTTTGCTGAAGGAGTGGAAAGAGCTTGTGTAGTAGCTGCCCAAGGAGTGGATCCATGGTATGCGGATTATATCAGTTACATTACCGTAGGAGAAATTCCAAGAGATCTCAACAGGTATCAACTCGCGAAGTTTAAGAGGGATGTTGAGATATTCATATGGTATGATCTATTCGTCTACAAGATTTGTACGGATTCTATTGTCCGTAGGTGTGTGCCCGAGATGGAGATGGAGAGTGTTCTTGACTTCTGCCATGCACAACCTAACGGGGGGCACTTCGGAGCCAAAAAGACTGCAGCTAAGGTACTTCAATCTGCTCTTTATTGGCCTACTTTGTTTAAAGACTGTGAATCCTATGTAGCGACATACGATAGATGTCAACGGATGGGAAATATAAGTAGAAGAGATGAGATGTCACTTCAGCCGAGCATTGTTGTTGATATCTTCGATGTATGGGAATCAATTTTATAGGGCCGTTTCTTCCATATAATGGATTTCTCTACATCCTAATTGCGGTAGATTATATTTCTAAGTGGGTGGAATCCCCCACTCGTATGAATGATTCAAAGACCGTGTTGTTTTTCTTGAAGAAACATATCTTTGCCTGCTATGGAGTCCCTAGAGCACTTGCAAGTGATGGAGGTTCTCACTTCATCAACAAGCTTCTTGAAAGAGTGCTCAAGGATTATGATGTTAAGCATAGGATTACTACACCTTATCATCCTCAAGCTAATGGGTAAGTCGAGGTCTCCAACCGGCAAGTAAAGTAAATTTTGGAGAAAGTAGTCGAAACTAATAGGAAGAATTGGGATATGAACCTCGATGATGTTTCGTGGGGGTTTCAAGCTGCGTACAAGATGGTGCTTGACATATCACCGTATCAAATTGTCTATGGGAAGCCGTGCCACTTACCCGTAGAGATTCAGCATAAAGTTTTTTGGGCATTAAGAAGCTTGAACTTATGTCTTAAGGATCAAAATGAGTTGAGGTTGACTCAAATCAATCATTTAGACGAGTTCAAAAATCAAGCTTACAAGAATTCGGTGATCTATGAGGAAAGATTGAAGAAATGGCATGATTCGAAGATCACTTATAAGGAATTCAAGAAAGGTGATGAGGTATTACTTTTTAACTCTTGTTTGAAGCTCTTTATAGAAAAATTGAAATCAAAGTGGACGGGACCGTTTATTATCCATAGAGCCAGTGGAGGGGGGAGTTTTGAAATCATTGACAAAGATGGAGACATCATAGCGGTGAATGGGCATCGCTTGAAGCATTATAAGTCGCCAGAGGATGCTTGCATCATCTTTGAGGATACCTTGCACTGATATGGTACCGTCATGACTCTCCGACGTTAAATAAGAGTGCCTGTTGGGGGCTTTTCCTCCAGTTTTATTGTTTTATTTCATTAGTGTGAGTAAGAAATTTTTATATTTGACGTGCTTACTTATCGAAAATTACCTCTTCTTGCAAACTTAGTTTTGACTATAGTTTCTACTAAGTTTGGGGGATGTGATGTACTTACCTCATCGTCGTACTGAGAGTATAATCTTTTCTTTGTAACGTTTGTTAGGGGAGTTAATTTTTTGCGGCATATTAAAACTTTAACCGATTTTGACGTATCGATTTTTTTCCAATTTGCCTAATGTTTAGTGGTGTTTTATTTATTGTGTCAAATGCGGAGTATATGCACATTATTATAGAGCCTTAAAAGTGGTTCTTTAGCTTAGTTTTGCTTTGTTTCGGTACCTAATGATCGTTATTGAGCTTGAAGATTTGCAGAGGATGAAGAATAGTAGATTTTGAAGGAACAGGGGCTCAGTTCGACTAAGGAGATAGGTCAAACCAAGCGGTCCAAGTCGAACTAAGGATCAGAGAATCTGCTACCTGTCGATTTGACCAGGAGTGATGCAGTTTGACCAAACGTTCGACTCGAACCAACCATCAGAGAAATTATTACAGGTCGATTCGACCAAGCATGGTGTGGTTCGACCATGGGTTGGAGTCGAACTAGATGCGGAAATCATCCAGAAATGTGGTTCGACCACGATGAGGTGGTTTGACCACCTGGTTTGGGTCGAACCGCCCACGTAAGTAGTGTTTTATATGCAATTTTTGCCCCTATTTCGATCACTTTGCACACCACCCTCACTCGAATTCTCTCTGAAACAAAAACCTTTTCTTCCGAACTTCAATTTTACTTGATTCTACTCCGATTAAACCACTTTCCATCCTTTCCATACTCGATTTCTCATGGATTTGGAGCAATTTAGTTGAAAAAACTAGGGTTCTTCATCCAATTTGGGAATATTTTGTACTTAGTTCATATAAGCCATGGCCGGATAGAATGGTATGTTCTCTTGACTCTATTACCCTAGGATTGAAGTTCTATTGCTTGATTATAAATGGGTAAGTTGATTGAACTAGTTTTTATAAGAATTCATGGTGTAATTTGAATTTTTATCGAAAATCTCATTTGAACAACTGATGGGTCCAATTTAATTGTTGATTTGTTGCTAGACCTTGATGTTATGTGTGAAGCATGTTGAATTTTGAGTTGAATTATTGAATTTGATAGATGCATGCTTAAGGAAGTGATGTGGTTGTTGAAATTGTTGATAGTTCCTATTAAAGAGTTGATGTTGGAGTGAATTGAATTAGCTAGCTTTTGATATTGAATTCATGATAAAGTTGGAAGCATGCTTGTTTGGAATTGATTATACTTGTTTAAACTTGGAGTCTTGAGTAGAGTTTCATGTATAGTTAGTTTTGAACTAGATTTAGTTTGCTTTTCTTGTATCCGTTTGGTATTGAAGTATTGTTTTATAGGAAAAAGAAAGGAGATTGAAGTTCGATCTAAGAAAAGACAAGATAGGCCATCTTGTGAGGATGAGGTTACAAAGAAGCTAAGGCTTAAGGAGAGACTGCCTAGGGATTTTAAGATTCGAATGGAGAATTGGAGGAGATAAAGGATCGATGGGGCAATATATTCAATAAGATCGCTCGAACGAGGTACCAAGATGATGGGGCTATGTTGACGATGCATATCCATGAGGATATCATGTGGATGTTGGATCAAGTGGGTATTCGTCATTTCATGGAGTTTAAGAGGCCGACGTACTTTCATGTGACTGCGGAGGTTCTGTGCTCAATCACTGTCAAGAAGGGTTCTACTCCCCTTCCTTATGAGTGCTCATTTCAGTTGGGAGGCGAGATGAGAACTGGACAGCTGAAGATTTCAACGTGTTGTTTGAAACTCCGAGGGAGATCTCTAGGCACGAGAATGGGTATTTCAATGAAAATCATTTTTAGAGAGCGAAATCTGGAGAGGATATAGATTTCAAGACCAAGGATGCTCGTGCTTATTTGATTCAGAACCCTGTTCTTTGATATATGGATTGGGCAACACATTGTTCGCCTGATCTGAAGGAAGTTTCGTGTCTAGGGGAGAGTTGTATGCTCTTTGGTGTATGTTGAATGGAGTGAAATTCAATGTGGGTTCGTATTTGATTCAGCAGCTTTACAGATTCTGAAGTTCCACATTTCAGAGAGTGAATACAGGAGGATTGCTTACTCTTGTGGCTGAGTCGTACCAAATGAATTTTACTTGCATTACACCCATCTTGGAGGATCCGGACCTAGTCATGAGTGCATGTGTTAAAGCTGGATTTGCTTATCATCGGGATGAAGACTGGCTTTACACGAGGGGTTCTAAACCCTTTTCTTTCATGTTTTCTTTTGATGTGAGGGCTTTGACTACGTCCGGAAATATGACAATCTATTGATGAACACTCTGGCGCACGAGGCTATATCGATAACATGCTTGAGGAGAGGTGATTGGAGGACTATGGCTCAAATGTACGCTGCTGGGATGTACCAGGAGCTGCAGAGGATTGTAGATGAAGGGCAGTTAGCAACGTCAACGTTAGCATGGAGAGCATGATAGACATGCTCATGAGCATGGTGAGATGCCTGGAGAGGAGCAGATCCATCCTGAGATGGATATTCTGCAGCAGCATGAGATGCCACCACCACCGTATCGGGAAGAATTTATAGTATTGGGGTGGTCCTGAAGAGTATTATAGGGAACAGTTTAGGTTGATGAATGAGCACTTTACCAACCTGAATAACAATCAGAAAAAGACAAACCACCAGCTGGGCTTGCTTACCACTAGTTATGCCACGCTCAATATGAGATACAACGCACTGCATGCTAACTACGTGGTGATGGATCAGAGATTAGGATTTGAATGATAACTATGAAGCTCTAGATAGGAAGGTGGATACCCTACAGAGAGACTTCGATGATTTGCGCAGGGGCAAAGATGATGATGATGATGATGCTCCGGATGAGTAGAGGGCACTGTTCAGTGTGTAAATTCACTATTTTCTAGCTCAAATTCTACTTATGGTGTAATTAATGATAGTAATTCGATGTGAATTGCTATACTTGGTGGAAAGTCACGAATTGGGAGTGTAGAAGGCTATTTGAGCTGATTTTCGATGGAAAACGAGTTGGAAGTGATCGAATTCGAAAAGAGGAAGAAACAGGGATGGATTCGACCACCCAGAGGGCGAGTTCGACCAGGAAGGCATGAGTTCGACCAGCATCTCTAGTCAAACTGAGCTCAGAAAAGTCGAGTTCGACCATGACATTTGAGTTCGACCAAACCACTTGGTCGAACCCAAGGTCAAACTCGAAGCCTAAAAAGAAGCAGTACCTGTTTGACCAGAAAATATCATATTCGACCAACACTCTGGTCGAATCCGAGATCAGAAGCTGAGTTACAGAGGAGTTCGACCATGGATTCGACCAGCATAGATGAGTTCGACCAACCTGTTTGGTCGAAATGACGTGCGAAAACTTACTAAATTCATATTTTTACACCTTCAGTGCGTGTGATTGCTCAAGAAGCCCATCCAAGGCCCGTAAGGAGAGTTTACAAGTATAAAAGAAGAGCTTTCGCAGGAGGAGAGGAGACATCAAACATTCATCATCCATCCTTGAGGAAGCCCTACCATCATCTGAAGGAGTCGTGAGGAGAGATTTATCTGGCGAGTCAAATAAGATCATACCAACTAGCCATGATTGTTCTTAGATCAATCATGGGCTAAAACCGCTCCGGTAGTTCTAGGGTTATGAAAGTTTTATAAGTTAATTGATGTTCCATGTGTAAACTTCGTACAACACTACTTGTGATTTATTCTTTATAAGATTGTGCTTTTTTAATTCATACTCACGGTTGTTTTGTGCATCTTTAACTGTTATGTAGAGTCTGAATACATCTCTTGGTTATTGATTGAGTGCGTTCACCACTGATTAGGATTGAATGTTATAATTCTAAGTGAAGGGATTCTGAAGTCTTATATAGATACTTGTTAATTGAATCATATTCGGGTTAATTAGTAGGATAAAGAGTATAACTTCATAGTAACTAAAAAGGGAGATCATATCGGATTAGAGTACTAAGTGCACGGGAAATAATTGATACTGATAGTACCTAGAAAGGGGGATGAATTATATCTCTTGCTCCTAGGATATTCACACGTGTCATATGCTTGTTTACTTGTGTCTATAGGGTGAACTTGCATGGTATAGTGATGCATCCATAGACCACAAAGCAGAGTCGTACAACAACACATGGAAAGGATATTAATGAGTAAAACTGGATTACCTGACGAACTACTTTATTAATTACTTGATCACCACCGAAGTTTCTCTATTGCTTGTTTAATTACTTTGCTATCTTAATTCATGTTATTTAGCTTAATAAACAAACCAAATCAATTTACCCACATAGTCTTAGTTAGCTAGAAATTAATAGAATTGATAATATTCCATCTTTCGGGTTTGATAAACACTTGGTTGCCCATTGAAACTACAATCGATATCCTTACACTTGAGGATTATTTTGTGTGTTGAGAAAACGTCCATCAGGCACCAAGTTTTTCATTTTTATCTGTTTTATCTCATCCCCCTTCTTTTTTTCTCTTTACAGGATGGGTATTTGTGGTGTGAGTGGCATGTATGTATATTGATTGGATTGAGGTGTGATACTTGATATTTGAGGTTGGATTGGTTGGAGATATTTGATTTGGATTGATATTGTGGGTTTTTTGTTAAGTATGTTGCATTCGTATTTTGCATGTATTGATTTTGTTAATGAGAAGCATGTGTACTTGTTAAATATGTGGAGTTCATAGTGAAATTGATCTTAATTATATACTTTGAGGTGCATAGGAGTCTATTTACCCATGTGAGAATTTGAGCATTTTGAAATCATGCTACATCTATGCATGATAGTTTATTCTTGTGAGAATCATTCATGTGACCGTATTCTAGAACATGGCTTGGAGTCTTGTGTGAGACTTATGGTTGATTAGTTATTAGGACATGATCTTAGGCCATTATTGTTTATTTGAGTCATTTAGCTTAAATTTTATCTTCCCTTATATTGATTGAATCATTGGGAGCCCTATTGAGCCTGTAAAAGCTTTTTCTTTGGCAAGCTTTGATTAAAAGCCTTTATTTTTCCTTTACTTGAGCTTTGTTGAATATCCTATTCATTAGTAGAGAGTTGAGGAGAATATATGCTATCTTGAATGTGAAGAAGAAAGGAAGAAAATTTTGGTTGAGCGATATGAAGAAAGGAAAAATATGGTTAAATCTTATTTAGTGATAGTGCTTGAAACTGGTACCCAGACTGCTTAGAAGGGTAGTGCCCGAAATTGATACCCTTGTATTTTGAAGAAAGATGATGTTGATGCCAAGGAAAAGTTGAATCGCAAAGATAATGAAAATTAGATGGAGAGGAAGAAGTTGTTTGATGAAAACCAAAATTCCAAGGTAATTCTCTACTAGTGAATTAGTCACTTTATCTATATTTTTCTACCTTTACCAAAGAGTCAACATTACAACCTAAAAGAAAGTCCTTTGTTATCCTAGTAATGAAGTGATTATAAGTTGATTTTTGAGACCCTTGCCAAGCTTATGGTTACGCGGGAGTATGAATTGAAATTGAGCGTATATACTAACCCATTAAAGTGCACATTTTTTTCACTTGAAATCGAGAATAAACACTAATCTTGTGAGCTAGATGACTTAGTACTCCGAAGTGTATTATAATTGAGTGATGTTTTGCATGAATGAAGTGTATGATGTGAGTGGTACTTATTTCTAATTGATAGAGTTGCATGTGTAGGTATGTATTGTACTTGACTAGATGGACTTGTAAAATTTACACTTACTCTTATGGTTAGATTTCGTTGCCTCGGGAAGAGCAACAAGTAAGTTTGGAGGTTTGATATGTGTGTAAATTTACGTGTTTTGTGCTCTGATTCGTGTGATAATGATGTATGATTTGATCTTTAGTCAAGATAAATCAAGTTGTATAGTGAAAAGTCATGAATCAGGTGTGTTTGAGTCCGTTTGAGTAGATTTTCGAAAGAAAATGGGATAGAAGTGATCGGAACTGGAAAAAGGGTATTGTAGGCACCCGATTCGACCAACATGGGAGTGGTTCGACCAGCAACCCTGGTCGAACCAGGCGCAAGAAGGCAGCAGAAGTGTGGTTCGACCAAGCATGGTGGTCGAACCAGAAGCCTAAAGAGACACAGTTGATGATTCGACCACGACACATATGGTTCGACCAGCCATTTGGGTCGAACCATAAACCTGCCAACGAATTATAAGCCAGTTCGACCAGGCCTTGGCTGATTCGACCAGGGGCCTTGGTCGAACCGATGTGATGGAAGCATCGAGATTTATATTTTTACACCGTCAGTGCATGTTTTCGCTCAAAAAGCCTATCCTAGGTCCATAAGGAGAGCTCATAAGTATAAAATGAAGACCCTACACAGGGGAAATAGAGTTCACCACCACCTTCATTCTACACAATATCCATAACCCTACCACCATCCACGGAGCTGTGGAGAGAGATTCGTCTGTCGAATCAAGTAAGAACCAAGTAAAGATTCAAGACGGAGAGAGACGTGACGGCGCCCACATCTAGAGTTTACTTAGCATCTTAATTTATCTTGTAATTTTCAAGACTATGGGTAAGATCTATCCAACCACCACGAATGTTCTTCGATCAATCATGGGCTAGAACCGCTTCGGTAGTTCTAGGGTTTATGAAGGTTTTATGAGTTAATTGAAATTCCGTGTATATACTCCATACAACACTACTTGTGATTTATTTTATATAAGACTATGCCTTTTTAATTCATACTCAGAGTTGTTTTGTGCATCATTAATTGTTATGTAGAGTCTGAATAAATATCTTGATTATTGATTGAGTGCGTTCACTGCTGAGTAGGATTCTATGTTATGATTCTAAGTGAGGGGACTCCGAAGTCTCATTAGAACTACTTATATAAATACTTGTTAATTGAACATGATTCGGGTTAATAAGTAGGACGAAGAGTATAACTTCATAGTACCTATAAAGGGAGATTATATCGGGTTAGAGTACTAAGTGCAAGAAAAATAATTAATACTGACAGTATCTAGAAAGGGGGTAAATTATATCTCTTGCTCCAAGGATATTCACACTTATTTCAAGCTTATTTACTTGTGTCTATAGAGTAGATTTGCATGGCTTAGTGATGCGTCCATACTCCACAAGGTAGAGTCGGACATTGATACACTGAATGGAAATTAATAAGTAAAATTGGATGGCCCGAAGGACTACGTATCTTCTCACTTATTCACTTTCGTTTAATCTGTACTGCTTATTTATTTTAATTGCTATTTAATTATTCGTTCATTAGTTACTTAATCACCACAACTATTTTGCCATATTAGTCTTAATAAGTTAGAATATAATTAAATTGATAATAACACGTCCTTTGGGTTCGATAATCACTTGGTCACTTATCAAAGCTATAATTGCATCCTTCACACTTGGGGATTAATATTGTGTGTTGAGAAAACGCTCATCACCTATATGTCCTAATTGTCTTAAACCACATGGTTGGGAGTGTCGTATTCCTCCAAGAATCTGTTATACATGTGGAGAGAAAGGGCATGTGATTACTACATATCCCAAGCAAGGGAAGCAGGGACAGCAAGAAAGAGCTCCAGCTAGGGTGTACACTTTGATGCGGGAGGAGGCAGATGCGAATCTCTCAGTTGGTATGGGTAAGTTTTCTATTTTTGGCACTTCTGCATATGTGTTATTTAATTCTGGAGCAACACACTCATTTGCATCCGCTGAGTATGTGAGGAAGCTGGGTAGAAGACCCGACTTAGTAGAAGCTAATTATGAGGTGATGATACCTTTTGGTAAATCAAAGCAAACCAATTGAATGCTCCGGTAGCATTCAGTACAAGGTATGGACATTATGAGTTTTTGATGATACCGTTCGGTTTGACGAATGCTCCGGTAGCATTTATGGATTTAATGAATAGAGTATTTCAGGAATTCCTCGATAAGTCAGTGATTGTGTTTATCGATGACATTCTGATTTACTCTAAGAACAAGGAGGATCATGCTCTGCACTTAAGAAAGGTGTTGGAGATTCTGAAGGAGAAGAAGTTATATGCGAAGTTCAAGAAGTGTGAATTCTGGTTAGACCAAGTTATTTTATTGGGACACGTGGTATCAGGAGAAGGAATTTCAGTGGATCCAAGCAAAGTTAAAGCAATTCATGATGGCCACAACCCTCAAATCCCACTGAGGTTCATAGCTTTCTTGGATTTGCGGGATATTATTGAAGGTTTGTTGAAGGATTTTCTAAGATCGCTTCACCATTAACACAGCTGACCAGAAAGAATGTGAGGTTCACATGGACGGAGGCATGTGAATAGAGTTTTCAGGAATTAAAGAGACGGTTGAAATCAGCACCGATCTTAACTATTCCTACAGAGATAGAAAATTTCAAGGTTTATAGTGATGCTTTAAATAATGGTCTTGGATGTGTACTGATGCAAAATGGGAAAGTGATAGCATATGCATCGAGACAATTAAGGGAGTACGAGAAGAACTACCCAACCCATGATTTGGAGTTAGATGCAGTGGTGTTTACACTCAAAATTTGGAGGCACTATTTGTATGGGAAACGTTGTTAGATTTATACTGATCATAAGAGTTTGAAGTACTTCTTCACTCAGAAAGAATTGAACATGAGGCAGAGAAGATGATTGGAACTGGTGAAGGACTACGACTGTGTTATCAATTATCATCCGGGTAAAGCCAATGTCGTTGCTGATGCATTGAGCCAAAAGACAATACAGAGTGTAGCTGTTATGACCCTAAATCAGAAACCAGAGTTACTTAATTTGCAAAGGATGGGTGTGGAGATCATTCAGGAAGGATCGTTGGAAGCAAAGATGGCAGCTCTAACACTTCGACCAACTTTGATGGATAAGATTTGACAGGGACAAGAGGTGGATAAATTGTTTGACAAGGTAAGGAATGACATCAGCTTTGGAAAGTCTTCTGAATTCCAAATAGCAGATGATGGCTTGATTCGTTATAGAGATCGATTATGTCTACCTGAAGTGGATGACATTTGGAAGGGAGTGATGACATAAGCTCATTCAACACCATACTCTGTACATCTAGGAACTATTAAGATGTATAGAGATTTGAAGTCACATTATTGGTGGCCAGGGATGAAGAGAGATGTCGCTCAATATGTGGAGCAATGTTTGACTTGTCAGCAAGTCAAAGCCGAGCATCAGAGACCAGCAGGAACTTTACAATCTTTATTTATTCCAGAGTGGAAGTGGGAGAATATTACTATGGATTTTGTTATCTAGCCACCGAAGACAATGAAAGGTCACGATGCCATTTGAGTTATCGTGGATCGATTGACTAAGTCAACTTATTTTCTTCCTATATGCTCTACGTATTCCATGGATTGTTATGCCCAGCTATATATACAAGAGATCGTCAGACTCCATGGAGTACCACTTACCATTGTGTCAGACAGAGATACAAGATTATTGTCAGCTTTTTGGAAGAGTTTGCATAAGGCGTTGGGGACACAGTTATCTTTCAGCACAGCATTCCATCCACAAACTGATGGTCAATTGGAGCGTACGATACAGATTTTGGAGGATATTCTTAGAGCATGTGTGTTAGATTTTCAAGGTCAGTGGAGTAAATTTTTTCCTTTGATAGAGTTCTCGTACAACAACAATTATCAGTCTAGTATCGGGATGACTCCATATGAAGCATTGTATAGGAGAAAGTGTAGATCTCCAGTACATTGGGATGAAGTTGGAAAAAGGAAACTTTTGGGTCCAGACAATTCATGAAATGACAGAAGCTGTAACACGGATTAGAGAGAAGGTGAATGTTGCCCAAGATCGGCAAAAAAGTTATGCAGACAAACAGAGAAGAGAGTTGGAATTTGAGGTGGGTGATCAGGTATTCTTGAAAGTATCTCCAATGAAGAGGATAATGCGATTTGAAAAGAAAGAGAAACTCAGTCTAAGATATGTTGGATCGCTCACTATCATTGAGAAAGTTGGCAGTGTTGCATATATGTTGGATTTACCAGCATCTATGTCTAGAGTACATGACGTGTTTTATGTGTCTGTGTTGAGGAAGTATATTGCGAATCCATCTCATGTTCTAAGACAGGAACCAATTGAGTTGAAAGAAGATTTAAGTTATGAGGAGATACCAGTTGAGATTTTACGGCGAGAAGTGAAGAAGCTCAGAAATAAAGAAATACCATTAGTGAAGGTGTTATGGAGGAACTAGTTAGTTGAGGAGGCTACTTGGGAAAGAGAAGATGAGATGATGGCCAAGTATCAAGAAATTTTCAGGTAAGTAAATTTCGAGGATGAAATTTTTATAAGGTGGGGAGGATGTGATACCCGAGCTTCTCACTACTCATGTGTCAATATAATTTAATTTGTGTTATGTGCATTTTATAATTACATGATAATTATGTGGCAATTATTTGATAATAATGTGAAAATTATATGACAATTGTTTCTACATTTTATTTATCTTTACATTTTATTTGAGACATCCGTAATATAAATAGTAAAAATATGTGAATAAATATGTGAATAAAAATTTAAGTGCTTTAATTTGAATATATAATTAAATTGTCTTATGTGTATAAAGACTATTTCTTAATTATTAAGTAGTACACATGTTCTCGTAATAATAATAGTAGTAAGAAAATGTACATGTTCGTGTATTAATTTGTAAATGTATTATATATTAATTATTAAGTGCACGTATGTTAATAATTTATGGTGATGATACTAAATAAGTAATTAAGTGAAAAAGAGTGGGAGTATAAGTTTGTGTACAGTGGTAACCCACTTAAATTGCAATCAGATGAGTTACCCCATTTATGGCATTGAGCATGCAAACACATTTTTAACCACACAAATTTAAAAAAAAAATATAGTAGAGTAACTTCCAAGTCTCATCAATATATAAATATATATATATATATACACACACACACACACATTATTAACCCATTTGAGGGTAAGTCACGAAAGCATCACCTTTAAAAAAAAGAAAATAGAGAGAAAAGGGGAGGGATAGAAAAGGAGAGAGAGAAAGAGAAAGAGAAAGGAAGAGAGAAGGAGGGAGCGTGCTAGAACGGGAAATAAAGAATTAGTTGCGGTTCTTCACGGGTCTATTGTGTTATTATTGTTGGAGTTCAGGTAAGTAGAAATCCAACTACAATGCATAAACATGTTGTGTGTGAATTATTTGTGATTAATACATGATAATTATGTCATGAATTATTTGTGATTAGTTTAATTATGTTATGAATTATTTGGGGTTAATTGGTGATACAAGTTGTGGATTTATGTGATTTGAAATAATATCATTGTCCTATATAGATCTGTGTGATTGAAAACTGTTGAAAATATATCTGTATGATTTGAGAAGATATTGATTATAAAGAACTGTGTGATCCGAGATTAAGTTATTATTCCAAAAAGAGATTCGTGTGATCCAAGGTGAAGTGGTTATTCTATAAATGGATCAATGTGATAGAGGTGAAGTTGTTATTCCAGAAGTGGATCTGTGTGAATTGAAGTTAAGTTGTTGCTTTATTGTGATTAAATGTTGATATTGATATCGTAAATGGTTTATGACGCACATTTAATTATCCTGGTTGCATACCTTGCATAAACATAAAAAGTGTTTTTTCCAAAATTAATAAGATACTAATGATGTTTGCGGCCACAATATATGCATCCCTGTCAGGGTTCGAAAAAATCATTCCCGATACTTTATTTTGGGTTCGAAAAATTATTCCCAAAACTTTATTCGGGGTTCGAAAAAATCATCCCCAACACTTTGCCAGGGTTCAGAAAAATTATTCCAGGCACTATATTCAGGGGTCAAAAAATTGATCTGACACTGTGTGTGTCTATTGAGCTCATTTGGGATGCATATCATAAGTGTGTCGTGGGGATCCCGCAATGTGAACGGTTTTCAAAATAAAAGAGACCAAATAGAAAGACTAGGAAATAGGCGATAGAAAACTAAATGCATTTTCATGCACTGGCATGCATGATTTCTACTTACTGAGATTTTTGTCTCACTAGTTTATGCATTGTAGGTGAGCCTGCTGATGATTGAATTATGTGGTGTTTTGTGTAAGCTGTGGAGCTCCTTCGGGGTTTTGAGCGAATATACATAGATGATGACCTGTTGGGCTAGGCCGTAGGTTTATTTTATTTCTGTTGAAGTTTTGTTATATAATATAACAAGTATTGTGACTAGTTTGGGTGGATTGAGGTAGTGTCAGAAACCAATTACGTATGTTGAACTGGTGTGATGGCTTTGATTATTAATATATTGTGCAAAAAAAAATACAGGTTTTTATAATGATGATGTTTATGTTAATCGTGTCACTAACATTATCAAATGAAATTGTAAAAATTTTTGTGGTCAAATTATACTCTTGCAAAATAGTATTATTTTATTGAGCAATATTTACGGCAATATGTGGAACATCAAAAGCTCTATAAGAAATTAATCATTTTTGCATAGTTCATGAACTATCAATCCAATGACAAGTAATACTCATATAATCCGCACATTGCCAAGCATTACTCCAAATATCTGAACATATAGAAACTTTACGAGGTAGATTTGTTAAAATTTTCTTTAAAACTAATTTATACTCCAAAACAACTCTTATAAGACCATTTGTACATTTATTACGATTCAATGGTGGAGCTTGAGGATTTAAAGTGAGATTGACCCAATTTTGAAAAAAATTATTTTCAGCAAAGTTGAAAGACAAATGTTTAGTGCACATAAGTTTAAGATAATATCTCAAATAATTTGGCTCAATAAATTTAAAAAGAGCACTACCTCCCAAAGAACCTCCCTCTCCTCCCCATGAAAACCCAATGAATTCTCTTGCTATTTGTGTTTGATTTGTTGTGATGCCAATCTTATCCGAATGCTTTTTTTGTATATGCTTGATGAAAGTTCCATATCCTCCACCATGCTTGAATTTATACATGGTGTCACAATAGTTGCAACTTACTTTATAATCTTTTTAATTTTCAATCGATTATTTCTTGAAGTGAATAGTGAATATATCCAAACGTAGAGTTTGTTGAGAACTTTGACTTGATGCTCCACCTCCGACTCTGGTTCCACTTCTACCTTCTCCACCCGAACTTAGTTAGCTACCAACCTCATTTTGTTGTCCTTGAATTTGAACATCATCTTCGTCGCTATCGGACTCGATATCATCTCCAAGTATATTTTTATAATTTAAATCATAGAAATAAGGGTGAGTATTTTCCTCCAAAGGAAAATTAGGATATTGTGGTGGTGATAGAAATGATTGAATTGGTGATGGAGACGGTGGTGGATAATTGAATACGTTGGCAACATTTCTTCCTTTGCCATTAGAAGATTGTGGGGAAGAACCAAAACTGGATGAAGAACCTCTCCTTGGCATTTTTTTGGAATTATTTTAATCTTATTATTTTGTAGTGTAGTAATAGAAGAAGCGTGAAGAATGAAAATTATGAAACTAACACTAAGAGTAAGATAGTTGAAACTTGGAAGTTATAAATAATGAAAGTTATGAAACTAAGAGAATGATATTAAACTTGGACTTGGAAAAAACCTAAGAGCACAAATTGAGAGAGTAGTGTAGTGAAATGATGAAAATTGGATCAAGAAGAATGTAATGTAGAAGAAGTAGTAGAGATTAAGTAGAGGATGAGTAGTTGTTTGTGTGCTTAAATGTGCCCCAACTGGGGGTATTTATAGAGGATGCAAAATAATCCCAACCATCCATTTCAAATTAGATTAATCCTAACTATTGAATTTTTTTTGATTGGCGAATCGCTAGTTTCGCCGCTTTCAAATCGGAGCGGGGGGAGGACCGATAGATCTTGTCCGTTCATCTCCAACGGACTACAAATCCCGTTCGTCCATTTGAAATTTGAAATTTTGGTTTTAACTCCAAAATCGTCGATTCGAGAGGTGAACCAGAACTGCCAGTTCAGCGTCCAATGACTACGTTTAATCTAGCCGTTCACCTCAAACGGTCACTTCATCTCGTCAGTGGAATTTGAAATTAAAAAATAAAAAAATCGATCGATTCTCGGTGGAACCGGCAGTTTCAGTTTTCTCCTAGTTGGAACTGAAACTGAACCGTGTAAATTCTAATTTTGGTTCTAAAAGTTCAATTCTTGAATTACCAGTTCCAGTTAAAACTGGCAGTTTTTCAGTTGGAACCGGCGGTTCCTGTTTAACGTGCATGTCTATCTTAAATTATGAAAACTTTTAACCATTCTCATTTCCTCGGGTTGAGATATTATTATTATAGCTTATCTCTTGTAAAACATGGTTTATGCTCATCTTTCTCCTTTATGGGTTAAACAATTAGTATATCCTATTATATGCCTTGAATCACAAGGTTAAGATATGTAATTAACTACAATTACAAAATTATATTACACAATGAGAATCAATAGTAAATCTTAAAGGCAATAACATTAACTATAAAATAAGATATGCATAAAGTCATAAACTATTACGATACTGTTTATATCGTGGGTTAAGGGAGGTTAACCTTTATTTTAACCTTATGTAAGATTTGACCTTTTGTGTCCTCGGGTGCACAAGGTGTATAAGAATATAACATTTTGTTCTAAAGAGTATACGTATAAGAATATAAATTTTGTTCTAAACAGTATACACTTTAATTAATAACGATATACTTTTTTTATTGAAAAGGTCGATTGAAATATGAATAGAATAAATGTTTGATTAAAAAAATTTGTCGGGTGCCCAATGGTGCAAAGTGTATTTTTGGTACGATGTCGTCCTAAGTGTGGTGATAATTTGAACAACACTGTATGTATCAGAATGGAACTTGACTAAGTTAGAACAAGTTGTAAATTAGCGAAAGATTTAACACACAGATTACTCAATGTTTCCACAAACTTTTGCAAGATTGTGGTGGCCTCATGGCATAAATATCACTATTCAAAAATGTGATTACAAAAATAGACTCTTAGGTGTGGAAACAATTCTTCCACCCTTCGAATACAAAATTGGATCCAAAATCCAAACACGTTCCCAAATGGCAGAACCTAGACTTGTTAGAATCTAAGCCTACTTCACATGTGGGCTTCCACTGCCTGTGAGCAGCGCACACAAATGTACGGGAATAACAGTAGACAACTGATGTTGAACCAAGCGTTACAACACCAGTACAAACACTATGACAGAAATCTATCTAGAAACTTTTACACTGTATAGTGGGATTTTCTTTTCGATCACTTGACTAGCAACTAGCAGCTTCTATTTATAGATGGCTACAGGCTCCAAATGATGAGTGGTCCATGTAGGAGATGTAGATTCCACCCATGCAGACTCAAATAACTGCCCACTAAGAGAGGTAGTTATTTTCGCCTTCTAGATCCTTCTAGAGCTTTTGGATCTTTCCAATTTGCTCCAGGGTCTTCAAGGTCTGCGTTTGACTTGGTCTTTGCATCCAACATGTTCAGCACCTCAACCGCAACAACCCTAAAAGCAACATTAAGCACAACATCAGTCGAAACAACAAAACAATGTTAGTGGTTAATAAAATAAATGGTGGAAGACAGATGTGATTCCAGATATGATGACACTAGTCTTAATATATATATATTATGGTATATTTATAGGATGTAATACTATGTTATCATGCATATATGTCATAACAATAATTAAAATCTTATAATATATGTATCTTGTATCTGCAAAATCAACAGTAACAAAAGGTATTTTTCATTTAACTTACCTGCCTATATCCTCCCAAAACCATAATGTGAAAGTATCCAAGGGGACTAAATTTAAGTGATTGGTAATAAATAGAACTACTTTCAAGTGATTGGTAATAAAAGTTATATGACTAAATACCTTTTGCATAACATATAATTACTTGAAAATAATTGAACTTGTTTTGACATTCAAATTCTAATTCATGTAAAATAATTTCCCTCATGCATCTATTTATACTTAAATGTCAGAGTAAGTGGAACTCTATTCATTAATATTCAAACCTCAATATTAAATAATAATTTTACAAATACTGATTTTTTTCACAGATATTATGCCTTAATGAGAAGAATTATATTAGAAAAAACTACAAAAAAGATAATGGACGTTAATGTCTACACTTCCAAAAAAGTTGTTGGACCTTTAATTTAATACTACTTAAAAAAAAAGACACGTGTACTAACAATCAGAAGAAGAAATATTATTTCTAAAGAGTCCACTGCTCTTAATATATTTCAAATGAAAGGTCAAATATTTAATAAGTACTTTAATTAAATTGCACTAACTGTTTTGTTATTGTGCTGTTATTTTTTGTGTATTAAAAAATGTATATTATAGTAAATTTTTAGGATGTAATGCTATGTTATCATGAATATATATATATATATATATAATAACATCAATTAAAATCTTATGATATGTTTGGCAAACTCAACAGTAACAAATGGATCTTTCATTTAACGTACCTGCTTTTATCCTCCCAAAACGTTTTCCACTGTGAAGATCTGATATCAATGAGTCAAGTTTCATCTTGAACACTCTTGAAATGATATCCGATCTATCCTCAGCCTTCAACCCCTTTGCAGCAACCATTCTTTGAATCTCGGGCCATTTTTAATTGCACGTAAAAGTTATAAATAGATTAGGATACCCAGCCCACCTATATATCGCTATTGCGTCTTGATAATTCTGCACCATGTATCGTGGACCTCTAGTGGAGGATGCAGGCAAAACTATCCTCTTTCCTTGCGTTTTGGCGTCATTCTCACCTCCCAATGGAGCATCCTGAAGGCCACTATACATTTCACACCTGAGAAATTTTTGATTCATCCTAACCCACCTCAATCGAATTGATTAAATCATTGTGTAAGCATCTACAATAAATTGCTGAAGTAACCTTCTTGAGTGCATCAAAGTGGGTGCTTCACAATCCCTATCTTGCAATCTATATGAAATGAATTCTCTTAAACTCACTTTCTTCCTACCCTTATTCGAAGTAGTGATAGAATTGGCGAATGAAATATCGTCCATGTATCCATCCTCTCCGTAAACAAACAATAGTGGATACTGTAATGTAAGATAGGAAGGGTTAAGTTCATTAATTCTTTGCAGTATTCCTAATCTTGTTTCGATAATAATATCTCGAACACCCATCGATTGATCAAAATCGCCAACAATAAGTGCGGCCACCTCTGATGCAGTTAGGATGTTATATGTTCTTGCATCTTTGGAACGTGTACCTATAAGCTGTAACTTAACATCCAAGCAACCATCCCTTAATGTTTGACCTACCATTCTGAAGGCTTTAGCTAAAACATTATGTTCATTGAGCATTTCTTTTAAATCGGCAGAAATATTGCAGTGAATAAAGCTTTCTTCATCAGAAAGGCTGTAAAAAATAATATGGTATGTAATCTTGTTAACAATAAATATTTAAAGTAACAATCAATTTTATAAAATAAGCATTATGTAATGATAGTAATAACATTTATAGGTATTAGGTAGAAATGTACCCAGCAACATTTATTCTGTTCAAAATGTCATTTGACGTGTCATGAATATAGAGTTGTTCAAACTTTGGCGTGACACCTTCATAAGGTAGTAAACTACCATTAAGGTGATAGTTCTTTCCACTGAGCCTGAATATTGGAGGTGATTGTCCATTGTTAAGTGATCGATCAATCTGTCCTCAATGATGTAAATGCAAACATGCTTTTGTATGAACGAATATTTTCTATGTATTGCTTCGATATTTTACTATATCCATGTAGCAATTTAATAAAAATCTCCAG
Organism: Pogostemon cablin; assembly: GCA_023678885.1. Taxonomy (NCBI): domain Eukaryota; kingdom Viridiplantae; phylum Streptophyta; class Magnoliopsida; order Lamiales; family Lamiaceae; genus Pogostemon; species Pogostemon cablin. The sequence continues at coordinate 16,974,294 of CM042963.1, forward strand.
TAGTTGTCGCATATGAGGTATACTAATTTTTCCATGCTGACAACAAAATCTATACTTTGGATCCTTGCTCTTCGGTGAAGACTTGTTACGTTCATCTAACTAAAATTTTGCTGCACAGAATCGACACTCTTGATTTTGATCTCCTGAATCCTTGTAATGTTTGACTAGATAATTAGATTAAATTTGTGAGTTCAATATCACTACATTGTTGTAATATCATTGCATTGGAATAGCTTGTAATCATTTAAGAAATATCGATCGATACTTATAATCATATGGAATGAAGCACGTTAAGTATACTTAAGATTAAATTTTCTTACCAGTAATGTTCCAGTTCAATTGTGTGCCATCATCATCAATATTCAAATCAACAATCTTGAGTTGTTCTTGATAAGGTTGGTGATTTCCTCCTGATTTTCAACGTCCTCTTCTAAGTATGAGCCAATATTTTCATCTTTGTCATGTTTAAAAACAGCATTTGCAACTGGACATACAGATTCTATGATTGGAATCTGAGATTTGGTACTGCAATTCATGTTCTGACAACTTATTTATGTAAAGGTTAAAAAGTTTATAACCTTAATTAATATATATGTAATCAAGTTAATTAATTAATTAACTTTGATATCAAGTTATACATGGGTAATAATTATAATTTGGTAATAAATCAAAGGTTAAAGTATCTTTTGAGTGGATTTGTTTAATTCAGAATTTCTTCAGAATATTAGTTATTCAACAGAATGCATTATAAATTATTAAGTGCCTCATTACTGATTGTTTTTAAATGAAAAAAATCACAAATATTCTGAGGTAACATGAAAATTGTAATGACGATGGAAAATCAAAAATAAAATCTATTTAATAATTTAACAATATATTTGATTCTATATATACAAACAAATATATGTTATATGAACATCTTCATTGTGAAATAACATATTTAATACGCACCACTTGAAGACCAGGTTATTGGTGTTCAAGAATGCGTATGCAAGAAGTAATTCAATAATTCAATAGCCATCACTAACCATTGACGTTATTACAAAGAGCCTCGAAGTCGTGCATCCCAGAATACTGATTGTTTTGAGTAATATCAGATTGATCTCTGAATGAGCTTCTCTGATTGATTTCTGCAATTGAAACTATCTCTTAATTTTGAAACAATTTTTTTTTAATCAAATGCTTCAGATAAAAAATATAAAAAATAGAGATAACTAATACTCATCATTTGTGATATCACTCAGTGGAGTATAATTGGTTTTTCCACCGTTGAATCTACAAAATCCATCCCCAAAAATATGCTGCAGATTATTTTCATTCGTTGTTCCATATGTAAGCGATGAAGAACCTTCTCCAGATGTTGAAATGATAAATAACTAATCAGTAATTAGAAATATGCAAGAGATGAAATACAATTACCAATGTTCTCATTTTGATAATTTCTTTTTCTCTTGTTTATCACAGTGGATTCAAGGAGCTTTTTCAATTTACTAATGTGCCGAGCACCTCCGAGAGGATTGCTGTTGCGCCACATCATTGCATCACCACTGTTTGTTGCCAACTGTATGCAATTAAAATTTACAGTCTAATTAAATGGCGACACATGGATTTTTCTGGATTAAAAATCAATTATTAATTCATTTTAGAATTTAAATGAATTAATTCCTAAAAAATAGATTAATAAATAATTGATAATTAATTTAAGCCCAACAAATTAAATGGGGCTTAAATTAAATAAGGTCTGGCCCAAGTCAAGTAAGCCCAAATCAAATGAGGCATGAATTGAGTCAAACAAGTCCAAACAAGTGGAGGCCCAAGCCTGCAGAATATGGCCTAAATAGAGTGGACCAATCAGAATGCAAGTCATTTATGGGGGGTCTTCACCTCTCACCCATATAAAGGGGTCCTCCTCCATTCATTTGACACACATTCAAGCAACTGAAGACGACAATGCTCTAAAGAGATTGAAACACGAGCAACGCTGCTCAAGATCTTCAAGTCAAGAACGACATACATTCGGGATCAAGGTGCTAAGCCCCCTAAATTAAGCGTTCTTCATACACTAAGTTCTTCAATGTTCTTTGAGTTCGGACGAGTTTCAACTGAAGATCCAACTCAACACACATAGTCAATGCAGTCAGTAAAGTAAAGTCAACGAGTCAAAGTCAAAATCCAAAATGGTTTGAGAGAAGAATTAGAGGATTGATAGAGATTGTTTCCTAAATTATCAAGTTCAATCCATCTGGATTATTATTGTAATTCTTTTGTATTTATTTTATTATAAATACAAAATTTGTTGTTACAAATTTTGGCATGCCCGGTGGGAGCATCTCTATCTCTCATCTCTTCTCTCTACAAGCTTGAAAATACAACATGACTCCTATTAAGATCACAGTGGGAAGGACTGCTGCTTCCAAGCTCTCCAATTTATTGAATGAATATGTTGCTATTATTACAAGGAGTATGTCAAAGAAAGCTCAGTCGGAGGCCTCACCTGGATCCAACTCTTCGGTCGAAGTGGCTTCGAGAAAACAACTACATATGAAGGAGGATAGTGATGAAGACTCTGCATGCTCATACCCTCATTCATCTTCAAGCTCTTCATCTGACTCAAGTGCAGCTCCAGTAATGATGGCCGGCACTACAACCATTGAGGAACAACTAGCAAACATGATGAAAGTCATCGAAGGTCTCACAAAACAAATAGAAGCTCAAGACACAAAGATCTCCCAATTGATGGAAAAAAGAGACATCGCAGAGACTAGCCGTGCAAATGGAAAAAGAGTTGTGGACGATAGTGAGGTGGAAGAGTTCACAAGACACCAGACTACTGAAAAAGAGCAAACTGGAAGGGGATTGCAACTTTCAGCTGATGGAATGCTCCAAGTTGATCAATTGAAGGATATTATACTTGGAACAATAAAAGAAAGGTTTGAAGAGACTTCCAAGCCTACCATCACTTATGTCAGGCCATATATAAAAAGAGTGGATAGCTTGAAGTTGCCAACTAGCTACCAGCTTCCCAAGTTCCAACAATTTGATGGCAAGGGAAACCCGAGGCAACACATAGCACACTTTATTGTGACGTGCAATGACGCTGGTACTCATGGAGACCGTATAGTGAGGCAATTCGTTCGGTCTCTCAAAGGAAACGCCTTTTATTGGCATATTGACTTGCAAGTTGAATCCATTTATAGTTGGGAGCAAATGGAGCATGAGTTCCTCAATTGTTTTTGCAGCACGAGTAGAACCGTTAGCATGACTGAGCTAACTAACACTCGTCAATTGAAGAAAGAGCCTGTGATTAATTATATCAATCGATGGAGGAATTTGAGTTTAAACTGCAAGGACCGATTATCTAAAGAGTCCGCCATTGAAATGTGCATCCAAGGGATGGAATGGAGTTTACTCTACATACTCCAAGGAATTCAGTAGAAGACTTTTGAAGAGTTGGCTACGAGAGCTCATGACATGGAATTGAGCATGTCTGCTAGTGGAATCAAACACTCACCAGTGTTGGATTCTTACAAATCAAAAGATAGACAAGAAACCAAGAAATGGGACAAGCCTTATGCTAGAAACTCCAACAAAGAATCAATGGCCATAAACGCTGCTACTGTCAAGGTTCAAAAGAATGGAGATGATAAAAAGGATAAAGAGAAACAAGTTGCTCAAGAGTGGGGGCAAAGAAGATTAACCCTGAAAGAGATGCAAGAAAAAAAAGTATCCATTCCTGAACTCAGATGTTTCTGGAATATTCGATGATTTGATTAAAGACAAACTCATCGAACTCCCTGAGATAAAATGCTCAGAGGAAGCCAATCGAACTAATGACCCAAAATATTGCAAGTACCATAGATTGGTGGGTCATCCCATTCATGATTGTTTCATCTTCAAGGAAAAGATCATGCAGCTGGCAAAGCAAGAAAAAATTGTGTTAGAGGATGAAGCAGCCACAAACTTCACTTCTATAAAAGAAGGTTGTGATGAAAGCTCATACCATGTGGTGAGTGAGGAAGGCAGTGAAGGTGAACAAATTGAGGCTAAGAAAAAGGCTTACTCCATAAAGGTGACCTTTACAGATGAAGATATGTTGTTGGGTTCACAACCTCATAACCGACCTCTATTTGTAACTGGTTATACACAAGGACTGCGAGTAAATCGTATACTTGTTGACAGAGGATCAACAGTGAACATCATGTCTTTAAAAATATTGACAAAGTTAAAAATACCGGTGGATGAACTCAACCATTGCCGATTGATGACCCAAGGGTTCAACCATGAAGGGCAAAGAACCCTCAGCACGATTGTTCTTGATTTGTTGATTGATGAAATGAAATCAATGGTGCTCTTCCATGTAATTGATGCAAAAACTTCGTACAACATGATTTTGGGGCGTTCATGGCTACATGAGAATGGTGTGATCCCTTCTACATTAAACCAGTGCCTCAAGTACAGTGAAGGCAACATCGTGAAAAGGGTATTAGGTGATGACAAGCCATTTACTGAAGCTGAAGCTTACTTTGCATATGAGAAATATTTCTTCAAAATTACAATGGAAGTGAAGCATGAAGAATCCCCAACACAAAATGATGGGGGCAATAAACAAATAAAGGAGGAAGGTAGCACATCATCTGCCACTCTCAAGAAGAACAAAGGCAAAGAGCTTGAGACCTTGGATGAGTTGAGGTTGCCTTTAATAAAAATTGATACAAGTAAACCTTCATCTCCACCACTCAAAGGATTCACACGTCCTGTTGAAGGAGCAAAGACTGAATATGGTGAGGTGTTTGAAGCAGAAATAGCAAAGTCATATGGTCCACAAGCTTTCAGACTCCTTAAAAAGACTGGTTACGAACTGAAAGAAAAACCGATGACAAGCAAGTGGCATCAAGAGACTATGAACCCATCAGAACATGGGCTCAATGCCACTCAAAAAATGTTGAAAAATAGTGGCCACATTGTCAAGAATGCTAATATTGGCTTGGGATATGTCCCTCAAAAGCCATTCTGCATTGCAATTAGAAAAGCAAGTACAAACTATATCACTAAGAGAGAAGTTTTATCCATGGAAGATATGTTTGATGAAGGCGGAAGGAAAATCAAGGGAAGATTTGTCTTCGAAAGGCTTGGAAGTGTCTTTAAAAGGCTCGGACCCTGTGAAAGGAACAAGTGTGGGAAGAAAAGCAATTTCAAGTCTTCTAGCTTCCAAAAACTCCAGAGTCGAATTCCCTCTCACATGAAAACACAAAACATTTTGACTATGTCATGTGGAAGAGTGTTGAAAGCCAAGATACAGACAATTGTTTTTACTAAAGATAATAATGATGATAATAGAGAAAGTGTAGCTTCCAACAACCATATCAGTGCTCTTGAAGATTCTCAAATAGAGGAAGTAGATGCTGAAGATGCTCCTCCATAATTTGAAGAATGTGTGAAGGCCATTGTTGATGAGTTGAAAGAAATCAACTTAGGCAATGAAGATGACCCATGTCCTACTTACATAAGTGCTCTGCTAAATATTGAGGAAGAAGAAAAGTACATTAGTTTTTTGCAAGAATTCAGACACGTTTTTGCATGGTCACACAAAGAAATGCCAGGCTTGGATCCAAAAATTGCAGTGCATCACTTATCCATTAAAAAGGGAGCTCGACCAATTAAATAAATGCAGCGTCGATTTCGACCAGAGTTGATTCCGTTGATTGAGGATGAAGTTAATAAGCTTCTTGAAGTAGGAAAGATCAGAGAAGTCAAGTATCCTACATGGATTTCTAACATTGTGCCGGTGAGAAAGAAAAATGGGCAACTCAAAGTATGTGTTGATTTCTGAGATTTGAACATGGCATATCCGAAAATTGACTTTCCACTGCCAATTGCTGAACTCATGATTGATGCAACAACGGGAATGAGGTCCTTTCATATATGGATGGGTCATCTGGCTACAATCAAATTGGTTTGGCTCCTGAGGTTTAAGAAAAGACAGCCTTTCGTACTCCGAAAGAAATATATTGCTACAATGTCATGCCATTTGGCTCGAAGAATGCTGATGCCACTTATCAACGAGCTATGCAAAAGATATTTAATGATATGCTACATAAAATTGTCGAATGCTATGTCGATGATATTGTGGTGAAATCAAAGGAAAAGAAAGTGTTGGCGCTAGGATCGTTTAGTTAACGTAACCCGTTAGGGATTCATACGTTTCTAATATCAGCGGAAGAAATAAATCATAGAAATGATTACCGTTCACCAGGGTATGTTGATGAAAGATGATTCTCGCTGGCAGACTATGCAGTCCCACAAGAATAGCCATAACTTCCTCGTCTGATGTTGGAATTGAATGATCTTTGTGCTCAGACGATCCTCTCTTCAACGGATTTTCGTCAGTATATTGATCATCAAATTATGAGCACTGTACAAATTTATAAAAATTTTGTAAGGTCGTGGACAGCAGCAGCAAACTACCTTCTGATCTTCTTCTGTATGTCCCAAGTCCGATCTCGACGTCGTGTGGGCGACGATCTACGAGACCTCCTCAATCTGCTCTCAACCCTCATCACACGTGAATAATGAATTAGATTAGGGTTCCAGATAAGCTGAGGTGACTTATATACATGGGCTACAGCAGGGACCAGGAAGAGAAATTGGGTTGGGCCTCCATTGGGCTTAAGTATCCAAGCTTAGCCCAAAGCTTATACTTAAGTCTAATAATAATAATATATTCCACTAAAATATTATTACTGCACTGCCTTTCCAATCCCAAAATTACATTTTGGGCTCCTTCTTAATATGAGCCCGTTAGTCTCCCCATGTTTAAGATATACAATGTCCATTAATTAATTTAAGTTACTGATAACTCGATTAATTAATATCTCATCCAAGAGTAGTACCACTCAACCTCATTGTCATGCCGGAATAAATTTCACCTGCAGGATTTACATGATAATCCTTATGAGCTCCTCAAGGGGACATCATCAACCTATGACGGACACGGATTCCTTCTACAATCAACAGCACATCATAGAGACAGCAGTACTTCCCAACTCATCGAGTTTGTTGATTTAATTACATGTAAATCTCACCCATTGATAAATCAAAGAAATATATACTGCCCTATGTGTCGAGGTTATTGTATAGGGATTACGAGCACGAACTTCCATAATAACTGAGATCAAGTTCTCCTATAAGTCAGTATAAGTCGAACGATCTCAAGCGGTCCTGCTCAATACACACAAGTGCACTAATGTGATTCTATAGCTAAAACAAGCTAATACCAAACCACACTACAACCATCCCGATAGAGAGTCCCCATCTATCTCGGTTGTTGTTGGCGTTCGCTCATTTGGTTAACGTGAACCGTTAGCATACCAAGCGTTTCTAACACAGCGGAAGTAATAAATCATAGGATCAATTACCGTTCACCAGGGTATGTTGATGAAGATTAATTCTCGCAGGTAGCCTGTGCAGTTCCACGAGAATGGCAATAACTTCCTTGTCTGATATCGAAATTGAGTGATCTTTACATTCAGACGATCCTCTCTTCGACGGCTTTCGTCACTATATTGATCATTAAATTCTGAGCACTGTACGAATTTATACAAATTTTGCAAGGTCGCGGATAGCAGCAGCAAACTACCTTCTGATCTTCTGTTGTATGTCCCAAGTCCGATCTCGACGTCATGTGGGCGACGATCTACGAGACCTCCTCAATCTGCTCTCAACCCTCATCACACGTGAATAATCAATTAGATTAGGGTTCCAGATAAGCTGAGGTGACTTATATACATGGGCTACAGCAGGGACCAGGAGGAGAAATTGGGTTGGGCCTCCATTGGGCTTAAGTATCAAAGCTTAGCCCAAAGCTTATACTTAAGTCCAATAATAATAATATATTCCACTAAAATATTATTATTGCACAACCGTACCAATCCCAAAATTACATTTTGGGCTCCTTCTTATTATGAGTCCATTAGTCTCCCCATGTTTAAGATATACAATGTCCATTAATTAATTAAGTTACTGACAACCCAATTAATTAATATCTCATCCAAGAGTAGTACCACTCAACCTCATTATCATGCCGAAATAAATTCCACCTGCAGGGTTTACATGATAATCCTTATGAGCTCCTCAAGGGGACATCATCAACCTATGACGGACACGGATTCCTTCTACAATCAACAGCACACCATAGAGACAACACTACTTCCCAACTCATCGAGTTTGTTGATTTAATTACATGTAAATCTCACTCATTGATGAATCAAAGAAATACATACTGCCCTATGTGTCGAGGTTATTGTATAGGGATTAAAAGCACGAACTTCCATAATAACTGAGATCAAGTTCTCCTATAAGTCAGTATAAGTCGAACGATCTCAAGCGGTCCTGCTCAATATACACAAGTGCACTAATGTGATTCTATAGCCAAGACAAGCTAATACCAAACCACACTACAACCATCCCGATAGAGAGTCCCCGTCTATCTCGGTTGTGAGCATCAGTTTATACTTTATAAGAAAACCGATAATATGATCTTCCGCGTGTTGTCGCACAACATATTATCTACGGTATAAAGTAAGTGGACTATTGCATCGAACATATAAATAAATTATAAGATGCAATCATTTGATCATATGATTCTCATTTCAAATTAATTGTTATAACATTGTTCATACAAAAAGCTAGACTTTTAGTATACAATCCAACAATCTCCCACTTATACTAAAAGACTATGCTGTCATGTCTTCCGCCATACATCTGATTTCCACTCCCACTACACGACCATCAAAAGCTCTCGCCTTAAGGTCCTTGTAAATGAATTTACTAGGTTATCATCCGATGCAATCTAGGTGACAACAACCTTCCCCTCATCATATGATTTCTCGTAATAGGTGGTACTCGCGCTCCATGTGTTTAATTTCCTTATGGGCTCGTGATTCTTTTAAGTTTGCAACTGCACCAATATCATCAATATAAATTGTGATATCCTTGGGCAAACTTAGAAACACTTCGAAGTCCATCTTGAAGTTTCTAGAGTCATACAGATACTTTGGCTGCCTCATAGACTCCAATTTATCATCTTTCCATGATGGAGTCCGGAGTCTGAAATATATTTCTATATAACACTCCTCCACATTATGACTCAACTTCCTAAAATTAAACGCATAACCTTTGAGGTAGATTTACTGTCGTCCCTATCTGATTTGAAAATTTTGAATCTATGTAACCCATAAGAATCAGTGAATCTGATCGGTAAGCCCACATATAGTTTCTAGTCCTTTTCAGGTACATAAGTATATGTCTTACCACAGTTCATCATTCTTGTTCCGGGTTACGTTGATACCCACTGTTCATGCCATCAGCAAAACAGATATCCAATCTCGTGCATAGCATTCCTTAGAATAAGCTTCCTCATTTACCGAAGCATAAGGAACCGCTTTCATCTTCTTTATCTACTTTTGTGTCACAAGACACATTCACTTAGATAAATTCACATGCTAAATGAGTAAGGATCGTATCATTATATGAAACTTGAGATAAGCATAACATCATTTCTTGTGATCTGTATTACCGTGATCAAAAGGATATTTTTGCTCTTCTTAAGTCCTTCATCTCACACCGCTTTATCAACCATACCCATATGCCAGACAATACTCTTTCATTGTCTCCAATGAGCAAGATACTATCTACGTATAGTACAAGAAATATCACCACGTTTTCATCACTCTTTTCAATACACAAGACCCATCCGATCATTGATTAGATCCATGTCACTGGATTACCTCATCAAAACGGATGTTTCATGATCTTGAAGCTTATTTTAGTCCATTAATGGACACTTTTAAGCTCACTATCACAATGCTCTTAGCTCTTTGCAATGAATCACTCTAGTTGCTTCACATAGATGTTTCCCTTAAGACTTCCAATCAGGAAAGCTGTCTCGACATCTATTTGCTATCCCTCATATTTCATATGAGTAGCAACAAATAAAAAAGTCCGGATCAACTTAGGCATAGCTACCGGCGAACAGGTTTTCTCATAATCGAACCCTTTCTTTCTGAGTATACCTTTTCGCAACAAGCTTGCTTCCAAGGTTTTCACCTTATTCTATGATCCTCTTTTATTCTTGCATGCCCGCTTCCAATGGCTTTTACGCCATTTAGCAGTTCAACAAGCATCCAGACCTAATTTAAAATCCATCGATTCTATTTTAATATTCATTGTACTTACTAAGATTCCGCATTTTAATTTTGTAGTGCAACGTCGTATCCTTGGGATAATACCATGTTTACTAGGGATCAAGTCTTACGACTTTCCCAAAACATGTATCTCACGGGTTGTCGAATAACCCTTCCACTGCGACAAGGCACTACATGTAATTGTGTATCAGACGTGACACGCGTTGCAGTTTACCTTGTGGTATATCCTCTTGTACACTTGGTACTTATACTTTGTGTTTTCTTCTCACTACCTTTAGAACAACTCATACAAGGGTTTGTGATTTATTACATAGCCCCTTTCCAAAAATCTAGTGTTTGTGTTAACAATCACCCTTCGATCTTTTAGACTAAATAAATCACCTTCATTTTTATAGCATATCCCATAAACAGACAAACATTCAAATGAATTACTGTTTCTAGGGCTTATCCATAAAATGAATTAAGTAATTCCAAATAATTCATCATCTATCTAATCATTACCATAAGAGTCTTATTCCTTTTATCCACCACACCATTCAGCTGGAGCATGCCCAGTGTAGACCACTTGAGATTTAATCTCAACCTCTGATTAATAGTTCCTAATTATCCTAAGAGGTACTCGTAATGACGATTAAATCGTCATTACTTGATATATTTTCCATGATGCTTTACTGTACCAACCTTGTAATTCTTGAATAAATCAAAGAATTTAGACATGCAGTGCATCAAATAAATATATCGGTATCTAGAATAATCTTCGATTATTCATAACCACCTCTCGCCTAGATAATATTAGGCCCGCTTGAATCAGAATGAACCAATTCCAACATATATATCTTTGGATCTACACCCCTTTACCTTGAAAAGGTAATTAATCATTTTTACTTCCAAGTAAGACTCGCAAGTCCGATAGTTTCCACTTCAGATAAACCTTACGGTCCATCTGCTATCAACTTTTGAGTCCTACTCAAGTAAAATGATCTAGTCATAGACGCCAAATGCATGTTTAGTTCATCTCCGAAGGTTACTTTCTCTTACTAAGATCAGAAGATGCATTATTAATTACTATTTGTTGCATCTGTGGAATATACATGATTTAAGAGTATACAAATTGTCCATCAACGTACCATAACATATTACAACTCTATCCTTCATTATAATGACCATGTCATTTAAATGAAATAGAGTATCCATCTATTAATGCATAGAAACCGAAATCAAATTCTTTCTATGAAAACGTAAGTAAAGACAATTTTACAAAATCAAACGTTTATTCATACCGTAAGATAAATAAACAACTCCCAATGCAATAGCCACTAGTCTTGTAGTTTTACCCATGTCATAACAATCTTATCCTCACTTAGTAATGAACATTCAGTGATTCCAGTATCTACACACTTCGTGTCAGTAGATGCCATCACTAATCATGTTTAAACAACTAGTAAGTAAGATTCTATCCTTGTTCACTCCTTTTATGAAATTGAATTTCCTTTAACACATGTTTTGTCAGAAGTTTCCCACCATATACAACCTCTTGTAATTCATGAGAAACTTACTCAAAACATCTAGGCAATTATGAAGAATAAAATTGACTTAGGTTTCCCCTTCAACTTCTATTCCATGTATTTCCAATTCATTCATCAAATTTAATCATGACCTACCGCCTTTTAAATTACTCAAGTATCCGAAGAGTTACATGAGACCATCATATTTCTATGAACCTCTCATCTCTTCACTAGAGACTTTAATAGGCATCATGAGACGTCCTTTGTGAGAACACACATGTATTTTCTTAAGCAGTAAAAATTCAAAACCAAGATTCTTTTCTAATCATCTAATTTGGACAAGTAGATATAATTTCTTTTAGTTAATAATAAGTGAGATAAAACCATTTGAAAATCAGAGAATCACAAATAAATATACCGATCAAAACTTTGAATTTTATCCTTTTATATTGATTCCCTCAAAACAATATAAAAATAAAATTCACCGACATCTCAAGCACCGTGAGTCTGCAAGCCACGATAGTGTGGACGTTTACAAACCCGAAAATTTACAAGAGAAGATTTTACCCATTAATTTCATTTGTCAACCTAACTTTATGACAAAATAATTAATAGTCGGTTCCTCTTTAGCCATGGAAATAAAAGCAGTGACTCCGATGGGGAGGATACTTATTATTTACACCTAAGTGTATACCATTATTTGACTCCGAGTCCGCGGCCCAAGCTTATGTGCCTTACAGATGGAGAAGTACACACGCGCTCTGATAACTTCCTACAGTCATCAATTATAAGTATATACAGTGATCCGCACATGAACTCATCCGATAGGGAGGAAGGTCTATGCCAACGTCACATTACAAACATAATTATTTAAAGAAGTCTGTCCCAGCAATCCATGAATAAACTCATCCGATGGGGAGGAAGGCTCTAATGCCGACGCGCAAGTTTATTCACATTGCTAACAAACTAATAATGGAGGCCGCGAGAATTTTTACCAATCCCCTCTCCCACTTAGTTATTCAACACCGAGGGTTTTTACATGCATATAATATTTAAAAATAAAATACGCAACCTAGCATGCTCATACTTCCAAATATATAACAATAATTGACCAATAAAACAATTATAGCAGTTATATATAAGGAAATAAATTGCCAAAAATAAGTTGACTTGATCAACACTCCAACATACATGTATATAATATACCAAATATAATACGCAATCTAGCATGCTTTTATTTAAGGCAATAAATCATAGAGAATCATGCATACATATATAACAATAATCAATTAATAAATCAATTATAACAGTTATATAACAGCGAATTCGATTGTTCGCCACCAATCACGAATGCGGACAACTGCGATGGGGATCGACCTCTCCGCAGCTTGCTCTACCACTCTGGCATCCTGCCCGATCATATTGTGAAGACTCACGCGGAACCTGATGCAGACCAGTCGAACTTGATGCAAACCCGCTCGAACCTGGTGCAGAGTCGATCAAACCTGATGCAGACCAATCGAACCTGATGTGAATCCGCTCGAACCTGGTGCAGCATTGATCGAACTTGATGCAGACCAATCGAACCTGATGCAAATCCGCTCGAACCTGGTGCAGCATCGATCGAACCTGATGCAGACCAATTGAACCTGATGCAAATTTGTTCGAACCTGGTGCAGCATCGATCGAACTTGATGCAGACCAATCGAACTTGATGCAAATCTGCTCGAACCTGGTGTAGCATCGATCGAACCTGATGCAGACCAATTGAACCTGATGAAAATTTGCTCGAACCTGGTGCAGCATCGATCGAACCTGATGCAAATCCGCTCGTCCAAGGGCCTACTTGCACGGAACCAAGTTCAGCCCAACGCGCAACATCAAACTACACCAACTGTCGTTCAGGGTTCGCAACTTTAGGAACAGGGAATCCAATCTCCACCGTCCAGAATCTACGACTGTGATATTTGAACATTTTGTCCAAATTACAGGTCGATCCAACGGTTAGATTGTGAGAAACAGCTCTTTTCCCTCGACTGCGCAAAACAGAATCGCTCAAAAAACTGCTTCTATTTTTGGCGTATTCCCGATAATGCAAAGCTCCAAATACAATCTTCACCGTTCAGAATGTACATTCACAAAATCCGAACGTGCTGACCAAAATTTAGCCTGATTCGACGGTTGAAACTCTGGTTATTGCCTCTGCAATATCACTGCGCTGGATTTTCTCTCAATTTCATCCTTCCATGTGAAATTGACGAACAGTTTTCGTCGAATCCTCTCACACACAACCATCAACGAACAGATATGATATAGGGTATATTTCACAAAGGGATATTCATGGTTTGCGCAGTAAAACCAAAACCCTAAACATGCGATCCTAATTTCGAAAAATTAACCACATAAACCCTAGTCTAACGTGTCACGCTTCACCACGAAACCGAAGCTCTGATACCAATTGTTGCCTTCGATCATTTGGTTAACGTGAACCGTTAGCATACCATGCGTTTCTAACACAGCGGAATAATAAATCATAGAAACGATTACCGTTCACCAGGGTATGTTGATGAAGATTAATTCTCGCAGGTAGCCTGCGCAGTCCCACGAGAATGGCCATAACTTCCTCGTCTGATATTGGAATTGAGTGATCTTTATATTCAGATGATCCTCTCTTCGACGGCTTTCCGTCAGTATATTGATAATTAAATTCTGAGCACTGTACAAATTTATATAAATTTCGCAAGGTCGCGGACAGCAGCAGCAAACTACCTTCTCTTCTGCTGTATGTCCCAAGTCCGATCTCGACGTCGTGTGGGCGACGATCTATGAGACCTCCTCAATCTGCTCTAAACCCTCATCACACATGAATAATCAATTAGATTAGGGTTCCAGATAAGCTGAGGTGACTTATATACATGGGCTACAGCAGGGACCAGGAGGAGAAATTGGGTTGGGCCACCATTGGGCTTAAGTATCAAAGCTTAGCCCAAAGCTTATACTTAAGTCCAATAATAATAATATATTCCACTAAAATATTATTATTGCACTACCGTACCAATCTCAAAATTACGTTTTGGGCTCCTTCTTATTATGAGTCCATTAGTCTCCCCATGTTTAAGATATACAATGTCCATTAATTAATTAAGTTACTGACAACCCAATTAATTAATATCTCATCCAAGAGTAGTACCACTCAACCTCATTATCATGCTGGAATAAATTCCACCTGCAGGGTTTACATGATAATCCTTATGAGCTCTTCAAGGGGACATCATCAACCTATGACGGACATGGATTCCTTCTACAATCAACAGCACACCATAGAGACAACACTACTTCCCAACTCATCGAGTTTGTTGATTTAATTACATGTAAATCTCACCCATTGATGAATCAAAGAAATACATACTGCCCTACGTGTCGAGGTTATTGTATAGGGATTAAAAGCACGAACTTCCATAATAACTGAGATCAAGTTCTCCTATAAGTCAGTATAAGTCGAACGATCTCAAGCGGTCCTGCTCAATACACACAAGTGCACTAATGTGATTCTATAGCCAAGACAAGCTAATACCAAACCACACTACAACCATCCCGATAGAGAGTCCCCATCTATCTCAGTTGTGAGCATCAGTTTATACTTTATAAGGAAACCGATAATATGATCTTCCGCGTGTTGTCGCACAACATATTATCTACAGTATAAAGTAAGTGGACTATTGCATCGAACATATAAATAAATTATAAGATGCAATCATTTGATCATATGATTCTCATTTCAAATTAATTGTTATAACATTGTTCATACAAAAAGCTAGACTTTTAGTATACAATCCAACAGTTGTGAGCATCTGTTTATACTTTATAAGAAAACCGATAATATGATCTTCCGCGTGTTGTCGCACAACATATTATCCACAGTATAAAGTAAGTGGACTATTGCATCGAACATATAAATAAATTATAAGATGCAATTATTTGATCATATGATTCTCATTTCAAATTAATTGTTATAACATTGTTCATACAAAAAGCTAGACTTTAGTATACAATCCAACAATCTCCCACTTATACTAAAAGCCTATGCTGTCATGTCTTCTCCCATACATCTGATTTCCACTCCCACTACACGACCATCAAAAGCTCTCGCCATAAGGTCCTTGTAAATGGATTTACTAGGTTATCATCCGATGCAATCTAGGTGACAACAACCTTCCCCTCATCATACGATTTCTCGTAACAGGTGGTACTCACGCTCCATGTGTTTAATTTCCTTATGGACTTGTGATTCCTTCAAGTTTGCAACTGCACCAATATCATCAATATAAATTGTGATAACCTTGGGCAAACTTAGAATCACACCAAAGTCCATCATGAAGTTTCTAGAGTCATACAGATACTTTGGCTGCCTCATGGGTCCAATTTATCATCTTTCCATGATGGAATCCGGAGTCTGAAATATATTTCTATATAACACTCCTCCATATTATGACTCTACTTCCTAAAATTAAATGCATAACTTTTGAGGTGGATTTACTGCTGTCCCTATCTGATTTGAAAAATCTGAATCTATGTAACCCATAAGAATCAGTGAATCTGTTCGGTAAGCCCACATATAGTTTATAGTCCTTTTCAGGTACATAAGTAAATGTCTTACCACAGTTCATCATTCTTGTTCCGGATTACGTTGATACCCACTGTTCATGCCATCAACAAAACAGATATCCAATCTCGTGCATATCATTCCTTAGATTAAGATTCCTCATTTGCCGAAGTATAAGGAACCGCTTTCATCTTCTTTATCTACTTTTGTGTCACAAGACACATTCACTTAGATAAATTCACATGCTAAACGAGTAAGGATCGTATCATTATATGAAACTTGAGATAAGCATAACATCCTTTCTTGTGATCCATATTACCGTGATCAAAAGGATATTTTTTCTCTTCTTAAGTCCTTCATCTCATACCGCTTTATCAACCATACCCATACGCCCGACAATACTCTTTCATTGTCTCCAATGAGCAAGATACTATCTACGTATAGTACAAGAAATACCACCACGTTTCCATCACTCTTTTCAATACACAAGACCCATCCGATCATTGATTAGATCCATGTCACTGGATTACCTCATCAAAATGGATGTTTCATGATCTTGAAGCTTGCTTTAGTCCATGAATGGACACTTTTAAGCTTAATATCACAATGCTCTTAGCCTTTTGCAATGAATCACTCTGGTTGTTTCACATAGATGTTTCCCTTAAGACTTTCAATCAGGAAAGTTGTCTCGACATCTATTTGCTATCCCTCATATTTCATATGAGTAGCAACAAATAAAAGAGTCCAGATCAACTTAGGCATATCTACCGGCGAACAGGTTTTCTCATAATCGACCCTTTCTTTCTGAGTATACCTTTTCTCAACAAGCTTGCTTCCAAGGTTTTCACCTTATTTTATGATCCTCTTTTATTTTTTCATGCCCGCTTCCAATGGCTTTTACGCCATTTAGCGGTTCAACAAGCATCCAGACCTAATTTAAAATCCATCGATTCTATTTTAATATTCATTGCACTTTGCTAGGATTTGGCATTTCTAACTTGTAGTGCTTCATCGTATCTGTGGGTCTATTTCATGTTTGCTAGGGACCAAGTCTCACGACTCTCCCAAAACATGTATCAAACGGGTTGTCGAATATCCCTCTCACTACGACAAGGCATTACATGCAATTGTGTATCACATGCGTTGCAGTTTACCTTGTGGTATATCATCTTGTATAATTGGTACTAATACTTTGTGTTTTTCCCTCTCACTTCCTTTAGAACAATTTATACATGGGTTTATGATTTAATATATAGTCTTTTTCCAAAAATCTAGTGTTTGTGTTAACAATCACCCTTCGATCTTTTGGACTAAATAAATCACCCTTCATTTTTCTAGGATATCCCACAAACAGACAAACATTCATACGAATTACTGTTTCTAGGGCATACCCATAAAATGAATTTAGTAATTCCAAATAATTCATCATCCATCTAATCATTTCCATAAGAGTGCTACACCTTCTATCCGCCACACCATTCAGCTGGGGTATGCCCAGTATAAACAATTTGAGATTTAATCTCAACTTCTGATTAATAGCTCCTAATTATCCTAAGAGATTCTCGCCATACGATTAATCCGTAATGACTTGATATATTTTCCATGACGCTTCACTGTACCAGCCTTGCAATTTTTGAATTAATCAAAGAATTTAGACATGCAGTGCATCAAATAATTATATCGGTATCTAGAATAATCATCGATTGACGAATATTTATAACCACCTCTCGTTCGAATAATCTTAAGATCGCTTAAATCAGAATGAACTAATTCCAGCATATATGTCTTTGGCTCTACTCCCCATTGCCTTGAAAAGCAATTAATCATTTTTACTTCCAAGTAAGACTCGCAAGCCCGATAGTTTCCACTTCAGATAAACCTTACGGTCCATATGCTATCAACTTTTGAATCCTACTCAAGTAAAATGATGTAGTCTTAGACGCCAAATGCATGTTTAGTTCATCTCCGAAGGTTACTTTCTCTTACTAAGATCAGAAGATGCATTATTAATTAATATTTGTTGCATCTGTGGAATATACATGATTTAAGAGTATACAAATTGTCCATCAACGTACCATAATAGATTACAACTCTATCCTTCATTATAATGACCATGTCATTTAAATGAAATGGAGTATCCATCTATTAATGCATAGAAACCGAAATCAAATTCTTTATATGAAAATGTACGTAAAGATAATTTCACAAAATCAAACGTCTACTCATATCATTATATAAATAAACAACTCCCACTGCAGTAGCCACCACTCTTGTAGTTTTACCCATGTCTATAATAATCTTATCCTCACTTAGTAATAAACATTCAGTGATTCCAGTATCTACACACTTTGTGTCAGTAGATGCCATCACTAATCATGTTTAAACAACTTGCAAGTAAGATTCTATACTTGTTCACTCCTTTTATGAAATTGGATTTCTTTTACCACATGTTTTGTCAGAAGTTTCCTACCATATACAACCTCTTGTAATTAAGGAGAAACTTTCTCAAAACATCTAGGCAATTATGAAGAATAAAATTGACTTAGGTTTCCCCTTCAACTTCTATTCCATGTAGTTCCAATTCATTCATCAAATTTAATCATGACCTACCGCCTTTTAAATTACTCAAGTATCCGAAGAGTTACATGAGACCATCATATTTCTATGAACCTCTCATCTCTTCATTAGAGACTTTAATAGGCATCATGAGACGTCCTTTGTGAGAACACACATGTATTTTCTTAAGCAGTAAAATTCAAAACCAAGATTCTTTTCTAATCATCTAATTGGGACAAGTAAATATAATTTCTTTTAGTCAACCATAAGTGAAATAAAACTACTTGAAATTTAGAGAATTACAAATAAATACACCGATCAAATCTTCGAATTTATCCATCTATATTGATTCCCTCAAAACAATATGAAATATAAATTCACCGACATCTCAAGCACCGTGAGTTTGCAAGCCACGATAGTGTGGACATTTACAAACTCGAACATTTACAAGAGAAGGTTTTACCCATTAATTTCATTTGTCAACCTAACTTTATGACAAAATAATTAATAGTCGATTCCTCTTTAGCTATGCAAATAATAGCAGTGACTCCGTTGGGGAGGATACTAATTATTTACACCTAAGTGTACACCATTATTTGATCCCATGTCCGCTGTCCAAGCTTATATGCCTTACTGTTGGAGAAGTACACATGTGCTCAGATAACTTCCTATAACCATCAATTATATGAGTTTGTACCAGTGAACCGTATATAAACTCATCCGTTAGGGAGGAAGGTACTATAGCCAACGCGTAAGTCCATATGCATCACATTACAAATAATAATTATTTTAAAAAGTCTGTACTAGTGATCCGTGAATAAAGTCATCCGTTAGGGAGGAAGGCTCTATTGCCAACGCACAAGTTTACCCACATCACTTACAAACCAATAATGGAGGTCACGGGAATTAATTACCAATTCCCTCTCCCACTTAGTTATTTAAGACCGAGGGTTTTTACGTGCGTATAATATTCAAAATAATATACGCAACCTAGCATGCTCATACTTCCAAATATATAACAATAATTGACGAATAAAACAATTATAGTAGTTATATATAAGGAAATAAATTGCCAAAAATAAGTTGACTTGATCAACACTCCAACATACATGCATATAATATACCAAATATAATACACAATCTAGCATGCTTCTATTTAAGGCAATAAATCATAGATAATCATGCATACATATATAACAATAATCAATTAATAAATCAATTATAACAGTTATATAACAGTGAATTCGATTATTCGCCACCAATCATGAATGCGGACAACTGCGATGGGGATCGACCTCTCCGCAGCCTGCTCCACCACTCTGGCACCCTGCCCGATCATATTGTGAAGACTCACACGGAATCTGATGCAGACCAGTCGAACTTGATGTGAATCCGCTCGAACCTGGTACAGTATTGATCGAACCTGATGCAGACCAATCGAACCTGATGCAAATCCGCTCGAACCTGGTGCAGCATCGATCGAACCTGATGCAGACCAATCGAACCTGATGCAAATCCGCTCGAACCTGGTGCAACATCGATTGAACCTGATGTAGACCAATCGAACCTGATGCAAATCTGCTCGAACCTGGTGTAGCATCAATCGAACCTGATGCAAATCCGCTCGAACTGTCGCTCGTCCAAGGGCCTACTTGCACGGAACCAAGTTTAGCCCAACGCGCAACATCAAACTACACTAACTGTCGTTCAGGGTTCGCAACTGTAGGAACCTGGGAATCCAATCTCCACTGTCCAGAATCTACTCCGGTGAGTTTTGAACATGCTGTCCAAATTACAGGTCGATCCAATGGTTAGTTTCTGAGAAACGGCTCTATTCCCTCGACTGCGCAGAACAGAATCGCCCAAAAACTGCTTTTGTTTTCAGCGTATTCCCGACAACAAAAAGATACAAATATGATCTTCACCGTTCAGAATGTACATCCACAAAATCCGAACGTGCTGACAAAAATTCAGCCTGATCCGACGGTTGAAACTCCAGTTATTACCTCTGCAATATCACTGCGCTGGATTTTCTCTCAATTTCTTCCTTCCATGTGAAATTGACGAACAGTTTTCGTCGAATTCTCTTACACACAACCATCGATGAATAGATATGATATAGGGTATATTTCACATAGGGATATTCATGGTTTGCGCAGTAAAACCAAACCCTAAACATGCGATCCTAATTTCAAAAAATTAATCACATAAACCCTAGCCTAACGTGTCACGCTTCACCACAAAACCGAAGCTCTGATACCAATTGTTGGTGCTAGGATCATTTGGTTAACGTAACCCGTTAGGGATTTATACGTTTCTAATATCAGCGGAAGCAATAAATCATAGAAACGATTACCGTTCACCAGGGTATGTTGATGAAAGATGATTCTCGCTGGCGACAATACAGTCCCACGAGAATAGCCATAACTTCCTCGTCTGATGTTGGAATTGAATGATCTTTGTGATCAGACGATCCTCTATTCAACGACTTTTCGTAGTATATTGATCATCAAATTCTGAGCACTGCACAAATTTATACAAATTTCGCAAGGTCGCGGACAGCAGCAGCAAACTACCTTCTGATCTTCTGCAGTATGTCCCAAGTCCGATCTCGACGTCGTGTGGGCGACGATCTACGAGACCTCCTCAATCTGCTCTTAACCCTCATCACATGTGAATAATAAATTTGATTAGGGTTCCAGATAAGTTGAGGTGACTTATATACATGGGCTACAGCAGGGACCAGGAGGAGAAATTGGGTTGGGCCTCCATTGGGCTTAAGTCGAACGATCTCAAGCGGTCCTGCTCAATACATACAAGTGCACTAATGTGATTCTATAGCCAAGACAAGCTAATACCAAACCACACTACAACCATCCCGATAGAGAGTCCTGTTTGCCTATTTTTGTAGCAATCACGAGCAAGAATACCAGATCGTTGTAGTAGTATATCCCAAGAAAAATTATCAATCCACAAAGGAGTTATGTTCGGACTAGCAAAATACGTGAGCTCATGTTCTTGTCATTTTTGTAAAGATGATCGGGGGGTTTTGAGATGATTAACACTAAAGCAAGGAGCAAGTAAATAAGAATAGCAAATAAGAAAAATGACAAGTAAAGAAAATGGGTGCTAAAGTTCAAGTATGGAAAAACATGGGATTAGAAACATCCAAGCACACTCGATTCATATTATCATGCAAAAGGAATTCAACTCAATTGATGTAAACTAAGGGTGATCACGATTGTGTCCTAAGCTCTCTTTCGGGTTACAAAGGTTGTTGATCCATTTTAGACTCCCAAAAGCACTTAAGATCAAAGCCCAACATTAACCCCTTCAAATGGATTGGTTCCCCTCATTGAATTCAAATATCCTTTCGGTCAAACCCAAACTCAATGTCTATTCATGCCTTCCTAATACTATAGAGGGTCGTTTCCGTCTCACTCCAAGCAATACATACATGAACATCATGATAGCATTTAATTACCACAAATAATCCATTGATCAACAATCCATTAAACCAATAAACATTCATGAATAACAAACCATGCCATCACAACATCAAGACAATTAAACTCCATGAATAGAAATCAACATCAATTAAACCAAAAACCAATTTAATCCACATGACAATATAAATCTAATATGCTCTTCATGCTCCTAATCCCACTAGAGGGATTAGCCTATCATGATAAAAGTAACAAAACAAATAAATGATTCATTACAAATATCCATAGTCTAAATCCAAAAGAAAATCAAGAGAGATGTAAATCTTCCCCAATAATTTCTTGTAGGAGATCTTCAATACTCATGGATCTTCTTCTCTAGCTATTGATTTCTTGAGATCTCTCACACCCAATGGAAGGGATGAAGTTTTGATGGAGAATTAATGGAGATGATGAAGATGGATCAAGATAGATGAAGGTGGATGAAGATGATGGTGGAAAATGGAAGAAATGGTGTGTGATGTGTGTGTAGAGGATGGGAATTTCGGATCTCCTCTCAATTGTTGAATAAAGGGATATTTATACCCCTATGGAGGCTTCTAGAAGGATCTGAAAATTTCAACAGGAATGTATACGGCACGAGTCGTGTTCTGCAACACGGCCACGAGGTGGCCGTGTTGTGTCTTCTGATACTGCCGCACGGCCTTTCCTTACAGGGCCGTGTTACGCAACACGGCTCGTGTGCTGCAACACGAGTCGTGTGTTGTAACACGGGCACAGGGTGGTCGTGTTGGATCTTCTGATGTCGGCACACGGCCACTTCTTCCAGGGCCGTGTTGGCTACACGGCCCGTGTTGGTGCTGGCTCCTGTATTTCTTCACTGTTTTGGCTCGTTCTCCCTCGTTTCAACTCCGAATTAAGATCTGCTTTTTCCTACATCTTCCTTATCATGTTTAGGCTTATTCACACACATTTCAATAAAAACACAAAACACAACCAAATAACATATAAAATACGGATAAAATAATACGAAAACACATATAAAAAGACACTAAAATGTAGGTGAAAATAGCTCTAATCAAGTCCATATCTATCTCGGTTGTGAGCATCTGTTTATACTTCATAAGGAAACTGATAATATGAACTTCCGCATGTTGTCGCACAACATATTATCTATAGTATAAAGTAAGTGGACTATTGCATCGAACATATAAATAAATTATAAGATGCAATTATTTGATCATATGATTCTCATTTCAAATTAATTGTTATAACATTGTTCATACAAAAAGCTAGACTTTTAGTCTACAATCCAACAGAAAGATCATCTCCATGATCTAAGACGGGTGTTTGAGTGGTTAAGAGAACATCAACTCAAGATGAATACACTCAAGTAAGCATTTGAGAAAGCAAAGATTGATGCAATCATGAAGATCCATGTGCCTCGAAATATACATGAGCTCAAGAGTTTGTAAGGAAAGTTGGGATACTTGAGGAGGTTCATATCAGATTTGGCTAGCCGTTGCCAACCATTTAGTCACCTCATGAAGAAAGGCAACACATTCGAATGGGATGAAGTTTGCAATAATGCTTTCAATATAATTAAAGAATACTTGATGAAGGCACCAGTTTGGATGCTGCAATACTGGGACGCCCATTAATCCTTGATCTAGCTGCTCAAGAGCGTTCTGTTGGAGCTTTGCTTGCATAAAAAAATGATAAGGGCAAAGAAAGAGCTCTATATTATCTAAGTAGAACCACGACTCCAACGAGTTGAAATACTCCCCCATTGAGAAGGTCTGTTTATCCATTATCTTTGTGATTCAAAAGTTGAATCATTATTTCCAAGTTCATACAGTTTCAAAAGCCAATCTACTAAAGTTCGTTATGTCAAAGCCAGTACTCTTTGATCAGCTTGCAAGGTGGTATCTCCAACTCCAACCGTTTGAGATCGTATATGTCCCTCAAAAGGCCGTAAAAGGACAAGTGTTGGCAGATTCTCTAGCTGATCATCCAATGCCTGCTGAATGGAAATTGTCTGGTGAACTCCCTGATGAAGATGCTTTTTCTGTTGAGATAGCTTCTCCTTGGAAGATGTACTTTGATGAAGCATCTCATAGAGAAGGAGTCGGTGCTGGAGTCGTGTTTGTAACATCCAGTGGTGAAGTTCTACCATTTTTATTTTCCTTAACGGAAAATTGCTCTAACAATGTGGCTGAGTATTTAAGCACTCATACTTGGGTTAGAGATGGCCGTCGATATAAAACAATTACACCTTAGGGTGTATGGTGATTCGCTACTTGTGATAAACTAACTACTTGGAGTGTGTGAAGTGAGAAAGCCTGAGTTGCTACCATTCCACAAGTATGCTCAAAAGTTGATAGGTTGATCGGGTGATGTTGATATTGAACATCTGTCTAGAAGAGAGAATAAGAAAGTTGACGCCCTTGCTAAGCTAGCATCAACTATAGCTATGCCAGAGGTGCAAATTCAAATTCTGGTGTGTAAAAGTTGGGTTGTACCACCAATCTTCGAGGATGATGATTATGAAGAAGTTGAAAATATGTGTTGGAAGTTTTCGAAATTGAAGAAGAAGATTAGCGCCAACCACTCGTGGATTATCTGAAGTATGATAAATTATCAAACGATCCATGCCAAAAGGTTGATATTTGGCATCGGGCACCTCGATTTATTTACTTCAAAGGCACACTGTATAGAAGATCATTTGATGGAATTTTCTTGAAATGCTTGAGTAAAGAAGAAGCTGCTCAAGCAATGGAGGAAGCTCTGCGTTTGACTTGGTCTTTGCATCCAAGATGTTTCAGCACTTCTACCGTAACATCCCTGAAAGCAACATTAAGCACAACACAAGTCGAAACAACAAAACAACATTAGTGGTTAATAAAATAACTGGTGGAGGATAGGTGTGATTCCAGATGTGATGACACTGGTCTCAACACTTCACATCAATAATCTTCCCCAATCACGTCTATCCGCAACCACATAACCTGATGCAAGAAAACAATACAAAACTAGATATCCAAAGTAATACATCAGATGTTAGTTCGAGAGTTGTGCAAATATAACTAAGCATTCTAAAGCATAATTACCAAAGTGATTAAAGATAACTACTTAAGTAACATATAAGTCCAGAGCTTAGATCAAAGTTTAAACAAAAACAAAATAAAGTATCCAGTCACCATTAGAAAATAAATATCAGTTCAACATCCCATCATCAAATAGTTAGAAAAGTTAGTGAGGCAGCAGCAGCTTTCAGTCATCATCAGCAATGAGCATCAACACTTTGATCTCTTTGCTGATCTCCCCCTCACCATGTTAACTCCCCCTAAGTTGCAGCATTACCAACAACATCACCAGGAACATCACCTGTATCAGGAACATTTCCAACAACATTTCCTTCTTCTAGTTCATCAGTGATGTCCTCAATCACAATTCCTCCAGAGCCAGAGCTTTCAACTACAGTAGGTTCAGCAGTAGCAGGTATATCACCCCCTGTGGGTGTGGATAGCAGCTTACTCTAGAACTGAGCTCTTTGTTCTAGAATGTCTTCTTGTCTGTTTAGTGTATTGGCTTAGAGTCTGAGGTTCGAGACATGGCGTGCCAGAGAAGTATCTTGTTGCTCAATGTACTTGCGGTTCAGAGTAACAGAGATAACTTCTCCAGCTTGTGCAGAAGTGTCAGTGCGAACCGAAGTATTGGCAGTATCAGGAGCAACATTCTGAGTGTCAGTAGTAGCAGGAGCAGGAGCAGGAGCAGGGTATACATAGGATAGATCAACTACACGGTTGCCTTCAAGCAGTGGTTTAGCAATACCAAGAACTAGAGCACTTGAGGAAAGAAAATCACCTTTACCTTTCCTAGCACCTTGACTAGTTAATAGACAATGAATCAAAGCAGGATAAGGTTGTTGGATTGTATACTAAAAGTCTAGCTTTAGTATGAACAATGTCATAACAATATTCGAAATGAGAATCATTGATCAAATGATTGCATCTTATAATTTATTTTATATGCATGATGCAATAGTCCATTTACTTTATACTGTAGATAATATGTTGTGCGACAACACGCGGAAGATCATATTATCGGTTTTCTTATAAAGTATAAACAGATGCTCACAACTGAGATAGACGAGGACTCTCTATCGGTATGGTTGTAGTGTGATTTGGTATTAGCTTGTCTTGGCTATAGAATCACATTAGTGCACTTGTGTGTATTGAGCAGGACCGCCTGAGATCGTTCGACTTATACTGACTTATAGAAGAACTTGATCTCTGTTATTATGGAAGTTCGTGCTCTTAATCCCTATACAATAACCTCGACACGTAGGGCAGTATGTATTTCTTTGATTCATCAATGGGTGAGATTTATATGTATTAAATCAACAAACTCGGTGAGTTGGGAAGTAGTGCTGTATCTATGGTGTGCTGTTGATTGTAGAAGGAATCCATGTCCGTCATAGGTTGATGATGTCCCCTTGAGGAGCTCATAAGGTTTATCATGTAAATCTTGCAAGTGGATTAATTTCCGGCATGATAAAAAGGTTGAGTGGTACTACTCTCGGACGAGATATTAATTAATTAGAGTTGTCAGTAACTTAATTAATTAATGGACATTGAATATCTTAAACATGGGGAGACTATCGGGCTCATAATAAGAAGGAGCCCAGAACATAATTTTGGGATTGGACGGGTAGTGCAATAATAATATTTTAGTGGACTATATTATTATTATTGGATTTAATTAAAAGCTTTGGGCTAAGCTTGGTTAATTAAGTTCAATTGAGGCCCAGCCCAATTTCTCCTCCTGGTCCCTGCTGTAGCCCAATATAAATAGTCATC
This sequence comes from Pogostemon cablin, assembly GCA_023678885.1. NCBI lineage: Eukaryota > Viridiplantae > Streptophyta > Magnoliopsida > Lamiales > Lamiaceae > Pogostemon > Pogostemon cablin. The sequence goes on from CM042963.1 coordinate 17,001,465, forward strand.
TCAGCTTCTGGAAACCTAACTTCCTGCGCCTCTTTTGACGTGAGTTAGAGAGAAGCAGATTGGGAGAACTCTGGGGATTGTTGACCACCCAACATCAGAGTTGACTTGGGACATACAGCAGAAGATCAAGAGGTGTTCTTCTGCAGCGATTCAGACTCTACATCAACCCTGAAGTACGGTAATCATGTTAAATCGCTTCCGCTGATTTTGTTTGCCTGATAACCTAAACGGATCACGTTTGGACCACACGATCCAATTGCCAACAAAGGTAACTTACTAACCTTGGAGATATTTCCACCATAACTGATCAGATTCTTGTAAATCACTCTACCAAGGTTAAAAGGCAGGTTCTTTCCTATCTTATAGATCAACATAACATGCTCAGTGGTAACTCTAGTGGTATTGGAGGAAGGCAGCCAATTGTAAACACATAGCTTGTGCAAGATAGCATGTAAACTAGTCAGACTTGGACTGAACAACTTCTTAGGCCAACTAACAATTAAACCTCCAGTTATCACATACACAATCTCATCCATATCATCAATATAATCATCACTATCAACAGTCACAGTCCCTAAACACTCATTAATCTTTGTAGGAGAAAAATCATAGAACATACCCCTAAAGAAAATTCTTCCAAATTTGGGACTTGTACTCTTAATTTAGCACATATGTGGGCATAAAACTCACATACCCAATTAGTGTAGAATGAGGTAGAGTACCTGAGTGATTTCAACAAGCTTCTCTTTCTGAAGAAGTTGATGAGGTTGTGTGGAGTGAGGTCAGTATCCTTCATCTTTCTTTCATGAATTATGTCCTTTTTGGCAAACTACTTGTATCTGGCCTTGCCATCATTGAAGTAGAAGTTCTCAACTTTAAAGTTTTCAACATCATAGTTAGAGTCATCAGATATATCATCAGCATCATCAGGGGACTCATAACCATCATCATCTTTGACTTCATCTTCACCATCAGAACTCTCAACATTTTGAACATCAACATCCTTATCAGATTTATCAGATTTTGTACCTTCGTCAGCATACTCAAGTGCGTCTTCTTCATCATCGGAAGATGAAGATGAATCATGGTCAGGATCAGAGGGTTCTGTATCGGCAACAGTAGGTATTGGCACTGAATCGGCAACATATGTGGCAACATCATCAAATAACTGGTTTAGATCAGCATTTTCCTCATCAAATTCATCTGGTGTTGCCTCAGGAACAGTAACATCAGACACATCTTTATTTCCTCTCCGTCTCTTCTTCAAAGCTTTGCAAAGATCTGCTATAGTAGGATTTTCACCTATAGCATCTACATCCATAGGAGTAGCTTCATCAGAATTAGAGATAGAGATAGGGGACTTTCCTTGTTCAGAGGTGGTTGCATCCTGAGTAGTGCATTTCTTGCAGAGTCTGATCGACCAACGTTGTGGAGGCTCTTTATGTTTCGGAGCAGATGGTTTAGCAACCTTTGATATGATTGGAACTGGTGGTGATGACGAGGGAGAAGACACTTGTGGATTCTGTTCAGCACGAGTAGGAGATGTATTTGGAGATGTAGGGACTTGAACAGGGTTCCGAGTATCAATATCCTCTGAGGGTAGGCTTTCTTCAGGATTCACAAAAGGGACAAGATCGGATTTGTTAGGAGTATCAGTGGGAATTTCAGAGTGAGTTTCAGAGGGAACGGATGGTTCAAGGATGGGATTTTCAATTCTTGAAATAGTAATACTCGACCCAGTAAACTGAGTTCGAAGAGATTCATGAACTGAATCGGGTGTTCCAGCAGAAAGGACGATACTCTAAGGAAGAGAGGTCTCAGAAACAGGAGCAGTCGATTGTGTAGCAGCATTCAAATTGACATCTGGTGCAGCATCCAACGCGACATTATCGGCCATATCAGCTAGGGTTTGGAGTAGATTTTGTGAGGAAGAAGGATTGGATTTAGAAGTGGAGCGGGTTGCTTTTGGAGGTGCCATTTGAAATGTGAGAGAGATATGCTTTATTGATAACCTTGAGTGAGAAGATGAAATGGGAGATCACACTTAAGCACACAAACATGTCACTTCAAACATTATTTTCAAGATATATAGAAAGAATGAACAGTAGTGGGATGGAGGTTATTTCTACTAATTAAAAACTGCAAACTACGTGAGAAAGGATATGCAGTGCAGCAGATAATGAAAACTCATTGCCACTAACGCATATTCCCTAAAAAATCGGCCATGATCAAATATGGAGAAACAATAATGCACGATAATTAAAAAATGTAGAATAATAAATAAATACTATAAGTTCTATCAATTAATGTATTGAAAACAATAATTTAATAACAATTTTGTTAAGGCTAAAGACATTCTGGAAAAATCAATCAAGGATGAATTTTTAGGCACACATATACTTTTATCCTTTTGTGGATTTTTGATTCACTTAATCTCAAGATTTCATACTACCTTTTGAAAAGATCCCATCGTGGTTGTCAGCCCCGTGTGTCTGGTTACTCAGTAGCAGTTCAAGAGTGTTCGTTATTCCTTTTTTGAAACCAAAATAGCCTTTTGAAAAGAACACATCGTGGTTGTCAGCCCCATGTGCCTAATTACTCAGCATGTTTGGGCCTTTGATTTTTTAAGAACTGTGCTTTTAGTGTATGTCCAGTAATACCTTAAGATTCAACCAGAATACAGTAACAAAATAGGTTATCAAATCACTTAATTTTGACATAAAATGACAAAGCTTACAGTAGTGTTGCCTCGAGTGTCGAAACACTCTAAGAAACAACATGCATGACTTTATGGAATGCAAAGTCCAAGAGATTTCCTAAGTGAAGAAAACCTATCGAAATCAAGTGCTTTAGTAAATATGTCAGCAAGTTGTTTCTCAGTGGAAATATACTCCAATTTGACTACTCCCTTCTCAACTAAATCTCTTAGAAAATGTTGTCTAATGCTAATATGTTTAGTGAGTGCATGTTGAACTAAATTTTTTAAAATGTTTATAGCACTCGTGTTATCACAGTAAATCATTAAAGTGTCAGTCTCAAGCACATAATCATCTAGCATCTTTTTTAACCAAAGCAACTGTGTGCAATAACTTCCAGTAGAAATATACTCATATTCAGCAGTGGATTGGGATATATAATTTTATTTTTTAGAATGTCAAGAAACAAGATTGTTACCCATGTAAAAACATCCACCAGTTGTGCTCTTTCTATCATCACAATCACCAGCTCAATCAGCATCACTGTATCTAACCAGAGAGCTGTTAGAGTCCTTTGAAAACAATAACCCCATATTGGCAGTTCCAGCCACATATCTGATAATCCTTTACACAGCTTTCATATGAGATTCCTTGGGATTTGCTTGGTACCTAGCACAAACACAGACACTATACATAATGTCACGTCTACTAGCAGTTAAGTACAGAAGGCTACCAATCATAGATCTATATAGAGTGTGGTCAACATCAGGGCCAACATTATCTCTGCACATTTTCTGTGATGTTCCCATAGGTGTTTTCATAGGCTTAGCATTTTCAAGACCAAATCTTTTCACCAAGTTTTTAGCATACTTACTCTGTAAGATGAAAATACCACTATTACTTTGCTTAATTTGGAGCCCTAAAAAGTAATTTAGGTCAACAACAAGACTCATTTCAAAGGTGGTAGTCATGACTTTCACAAAGTTGTCCATCATGACTTGAGATGTTGCTCCAAATACAATGTCATCAACATAAATTTAAGCAATCAAGAAACCATTTGATTTATGCTTAATGAAAAAAGTTCTATCAGCCTCACCTCTAATGAATCCAAATTGAAGTAAGAAGTCAGTTAGTCTACCATACCATGCTCTAGGAGCTTGCTTTAGACCATACAAAGCTTTTTTAAATTTATACACATGATCAAGATAGAAAGGATCAACAAAACCATTTGGTTGTTCAACAAAAGCTTTTTCATTTAAAATTCCATTTAAAAAAGAAGCTTTAACATCCATTTGAAACAGTTTGATACCAACAAAGCATGAAATAGCCAAAAGAAGCCTAATAGACTCTATTCTAGCTACAGGTGCAAATATTTCATCAAAATCTATCCCTTCAACCTGTGTGTATCCTTGTGCAACAAGTCTAGCTTTGTTCCTTACTATATTACCAGATTCATCAGTTTTGTTCTTGAAAATCCACTTAGTTCCAATGACATTAGTGTTTGTAGGCCTAGGGACTAGACTCCAAACATCATTCCTAGTGAATTATTCAAGTTCTTCATGCATAGCCTGAATCTAATATTCATCTTTTAAAGCTTCAGAAATATTTTTGGGTTCTACTGAAGAAAAATAACATTCAACACATACATGATTGCATATGTTGGACATGCAAACTGATCTTACCACATCTCTGAATTTACCTTTCCTTCTGGTTTGAACACCAACTGAGGATTCTCCTATCATCTGTGAAGAAGGGTGATCTTTCTTATATCTGTAGTTAAGAAAATTCCTGAGAGTTTTGTGGATCTGATTCTCATCGTTTTCTGACTCATTCTCAGATGTTGTAGGTGATGTGATCCTTTTGGCTCAACATTGTTCACTGGTTCTGCAATTTCAATCAGATCAGAGATGTCATCTCCCATCTTTTTACCTGCAATATTAGATGTATCATCAAATACCACATTTACAGATTCTTGAACAGATCTGGTTCTAAGATTAAAGATTCTGTATGCTTTGCTATTCTTAGAATCACTCTTAGAATCAAACTTTGAAAGATACTCTCTATCATTCAGAATATAGTACATCCAACCAAACACATGAAAGTATTTCAGGTTGGGTTTTCTCCTATACGGCAACTCATAAGATATAATAGAACTACCAGGTCTAAACAGAATTCTATTAGGCACATGACATGCAGTGTTTAATGCCTCAACCTAAAATCTTTTAGATATATTCATTGAAGTAAGCATGACTCTAGCCATTTCTTGCAGAGTTCTATTTTTTCTTTCAGCTATGCCATTTTGCTGTGGGGTTTTAGGAGATGTAAACCCTTGCACTATACCTTTCTTTTCACATAATTCAGAAAAAATGTTATTTTCAAATTCTCTACCATGATCAGTCCTAATCCTACAAATCTTAAGATTGAAAGCATTTTTGAACCTTTTGTAAAGAATTTTAAACACTTCAAACACATCTGATTTTTCTCTAATTTAACCCATGGAAATCTAGAAAAATCATCTACCACAACCAAAGAATACTTCTTACCACCAAGACTTTCCGTCTCCATAGGACCCATAAGATCCATGCGAAGAAATTCAAAACATCTTGAAGATGTGCACATAGTGGTGATTTTGTGTGAAGACCTTACCTGCTTACCTTTTTGGCATGAACCACAAATGGGAGGGTCTTTGAAACTGAGCTTAGGTAATCCTTTAACAGCTTCCAACTTAACCAATTTTTGTAAATTTCTGTAATTTACATGGCCAAGTTTTTGATGTCAAAGTACACTTTTATCATGTTGTGAGGTGTTGCAGTAAATGTTGTTACCAATCAGATAATAATTATCAATAGATCGATTACCAACCATCACACACTCATCAGTTTTATTCAACACAAAACATGAATTCTTGTCAAATTTCACATGTAGATTATCATCACATAATTGACTTATGCTTATCAAATTAGCACGCAAACCTTCAATATGCAGCACATTCTTTAAGTTTGGGAAACCTTTAACATTTAAAGTTCCTTTACCAACAATGTTACCTTTAGAGCCACCACCATAAGTAATCTTACCACCATCAAAAGCTTCATAATCTTTCAAATATTTAACATTTTCAGTCATATGTCTAGAACAACCACTATCAAAATACCATAAATCAGGTACACATGCTTGTAAAGAAGTACAAGCCACATTAGATAGCACTTTTGATTTTCTGACCCAAGCAGTTTTTGGTGTGTGTGAATACTTGCGTGGCAACATTTCAGACAACACTTTTCCAGAAAACAAGTCATCTTTCAATTTAAAACAAAATGGGCGAATGTGACCAGGAACTAAATAATAATGATAGATAAAAGTTCTCTTGCCTCTCTGTTTTGGAAATTTTTTAGAAAAACTTTTTGATCCAGGTTTCACAAAATTTACAGGTTTTTCAAAACTAAAAGGGTTAGAATTTTCAGAAAATCCAAGACCACTCATATCAGATTTACCAACACACAAAGCTTCATTCATGACAGATGTACTCTTAGAGTATTTTTTGAAACTTAGGGTTGAAGTTGTCAATTGTTCTTGGAGTTTTGAAATTTCAGCATCCTTTCTAGTAAGATTTACCTCAAGTCTTGTGATAGTTTCAATCAAACCATCATTCTTTTGGTTGACCTTTTGAAGTTCTTTCAAAAGTTCAGCAATTTTGCTTTCCAATTGCTCTTCAGATGTACCTGCTCTAGTACAAAAAGCATTAGTACATTTCACAGCTGAATCAGAAATAGACTGAACCTTGCTTGATGTCGAAGTAGATGTTGTCCCATCTAACTCAACATCTGTGTCAATTCCAGAAAGACCTTCACTTACACATTCTGATAGAAATGCCAGTTCTTCATCCTTTGTCTCTTGATTACCTTCAGATTCGTCATCACTTAAGGAAATATTTAAGTTCATCCTTCTCTTCAAAAGAGTGTTAGCACATTCATTTGCATAATGACCAAAACTAGTACATTCACTACAAATGAGAGTCTTTCTAAATTCAAGATTATACTTCACTACAATATAAGTAGCATTAAATAACACCTCATAGTAACACTTTAAATTTATTTAATACAAAATGTTAAAACTTTTAAAATTATTATGATATGTAATATTTTTGTAACACTTTTTATATAAATAACATGTACATTTAACACTTTTCTAATATGTAACGCATGCATTTAACACTTTTATATATATCACATTTTATGTAATACTTTTACAAATGTAACATTATAATGTAACACTTATTCATAAATAATATTTTTAAGTAACACTTCTACATACATAAATTATTTACATAACATTTTAAAATAGTATTTTAAATACTCTATATTTATAAGATGAATACTAATTAATTTGTTAATTATATATATATATATATTACCCATATTTAAAAAAATTACATACTTTTTAATAATTTTCTAAAAAAAAATTAATATATTAGTGTAATGTAATTATACAATACAAAATAAGTACATATAGTTCATTACATATTTTATTTTATAATATATATTATTTAATAAAATTAAAAAAAATATATTAATCACGAAAAATTATTTTAAATTATATTAACTTACATTTTATGTTAACGGTTAAAATATTGAAGTATAAAAGTTTATTTAAAAAGAAAAATGAATATTTAATATTTGTCAGGATTGATGGTCTAGCTAAGTTGGTAGATGAAATACATTATAACTCATTGGTCATGGGATCTAATCCAAGCAACTGCACTTTTATTTTTTAATTTTATAAAAAGTGTTACATAAACATTTTGTTGTAACATTTATGAAGTGTTATTAAAGTAAATGTAACATTTTTATTCAGTGTTACTATATTAGGAAAAAATGTTAAATAAGATAATAGGTAATAGGGGCAACAGCGACACCCCTAAAAGTGTTATATATCGTCTATAATAACACTATTAAGCTATTAGATAATATTTTTCGCGTGTTATGTGTTGTAGTGTTAAGTTTTCTTTGAGTGGGTCTTCGAGTAAGAGTTTGAGGAGTACGAGTTTGAGGAGTATGAGGAGAACGTTCTATCCTAGGCTGAGTATTTGCTTTAGACTTGTTTTTCTGATTTCTCAAATAGGCTTCAAATTTCTTAGCAAGTAAAGCAATATTATCAGAGTCATCTGAAATGTCATCAACATTTTCATCAATTTGTGAAATTTCAGTAATGGTTGATATCCTTCCAGAACATGAAGGAGCATCACTGCTAAAAATAACAACACCTTTTCTATCATAAGTAGAATCTTGTTGAGACATATCCATTTCATAAATTTTTAAAATGCTCATAAGCTCATTATGACTCATAGTATCAGTATTCCAAGCTTCTTCTACAGCACAAACTTTACTATTAAATCTCCTAGGAAGTGTACGAAGTGTTTTGTTTACTAACCTGGAATTGGAAATTGGCTCACCAAGTGATTGCAGCTCGTTCACGACTTCATACAGCCTTTCATTGTAAGATTTGATGGTCTCATCTTCTCTCATCCTCAAGCTTTCAAACTTCGTGCTCAGCAGCCTTGCCTTCGCTCTTTTGACACTACCAGAACCTTCACAGTGTTTCTGTAGTCTTTCCCATGCATCTTTAGCAGATATGCAGTTCTGAATGAAGTTGAACATCACTGGATCAACTGAAGAGTTGATTGCATTGAGAGCTTTGCAATTGTGTGCAGATAGATTGCTCTCCTCGGTAGTCCAATTGAGTTTGTCTTTGAGAATCTGATCTCCATCTTTATCTTTTTCAGTGGGAGGCATCCATCCAGACAAAATGATCTTCCAAGCTTTATCGTCACATGGTTTGATGTATGACCTCATCCTGGTTATCCACAAGGCATAATTTGTTCCATCAAGAATAGGAGGACGGGTGACAGATGTAGAGTAATCCATAATAACTCAACACTTAACACCAGGAATCAACACTTAGTATCGTCAAGTGTTGGCTCTGATGCCACTTGTCCGGTGCCCAATGGTGTAAAGTGTGTTTTCAGTACGATGTTGTCCTAAGCGTGGTGACACTTTGAACAACAATGTATGTATCAAAATGTAACTTGACTAAGTATAGAACAAGTTGTAAATCAGCGGAAGACTTAACACACAGATTACTCAATCTTTCTACAAACTTTTTCAGGTTTATGGCGGCCTCATGGCATAAATATCACTATTGGAAAATGTGATTACAAAAATAAACTCTTAGGTGTGGAAATAATTCTTCCACCCTTCGAATACAAAATTGGATCTAAAATCCAAACACGTTCCCAAATGGCAGAACCTAGACTTGTTACAATCTAAGCCTACTTCGCACGTGGGCTTCCACTGCCTGTGAACAACGCACACAAAATATACGAGAATAACAGTAGACAACTGATGTTGAACTAAGTGTTACAACACTAGTACAACACTATGACAGAAACCTATCTAGGATCTTTTACACTATATAGTGGGATTGCCTTTTCGATCAATTTACTTGGCAACTAGCAGCTTCTATTTATAGATGGCTGCAGGCTCCAAATAATGAGTGGTCCATGTAGAAGATGTAGATTGCACACATGCAGACTCAAATAACTGCCCACTAAGAGAGGTAGTTATTTTTGTCTTCTAGATCCTTCTAGAGCTTTCGGATCTTTCCAGTTTGCTCCAAGGTCTTCAAAGTCTGCGTTTGACTTGGTCTTTGCATCCAACACATTTCAGCACTTCAACCGCAACAACCCTGAAAGCAACATTAAGCACAACACCAGTCGAAATAACAAAACAACGTTAGTGGTTAATAAAATAACTGGTGGAGGACAGATGTGATTCCAGATGTGATGACACTGGTCTCAACACTTCACATCAACATGATCCTTTACTATTACATTTCTGCCAATGCAAAACATTGTCTTGGGTAATTGACTGCTTGACATTAATTTTGATGGGTCTAGAATACTTCATAGATTTGCAAGTATGGATTTCATACCTTCCATTGCAGTAGAGTAATGATCAAACGAGGTTGATTCCATGTTACATATCTCATACATCATAGAATGGAGTGATCCAAATCTGCATTCTAGTGGCTCTGTGTCGTCATTAGTTATGGTAGTATTAATGAATGCCCTTTCCCATCACTCGTGTAACATGCTGGTAGCAATATAGAATATAATAGCTATCTTAAATACACAAAATATGTGACTGCATGGCCACCTAATCGACTCAAATATCCCACATGATCACTGCATGTGTTTATCACATTCATTCATAATTATAATTGTAATGGAGAAGGATGTATCCCCGTATTTGAGCAGTTCAAACTTCCGCTGACCCTCTGTTGTTAGTATAGAAATTGGGGTGTACTTGCTTTCTTCTTGAATCTGGTAACGTACCTACACTATTAAAAAAGTTCACTGTGTTACGCAAATGTATATGTGAATTGATTTTTATTTTAATTTACTCTATTTTACCTTGCAAATATAGATGTCATATAAAATTCATGTGTACTTCATTGCCCTATACCCCAGATTCACGAATCCGTATAAATTTAAATCTCCATGTAGGAAATTCTTTATGTATGTGTGTGCTCCCTCGCATCACTGGCTGGTGGTCATCCGGGCAAAAAACACATCCCTGAAATAAGTTTCTGCCCACCTTAATTCATTCATGACCAGCAATATCAAACTCAATAATAAATGCATTCTATGATTGTTCAAATTCTTGCACTGTCTAATGGCCAAGCATACAATCTTGAAACCCATCTAAGAACCCTACACTAGTGGATATGGAGCGAGCATTTTGCATCAAATGCCATGAACACAATCTATACCTTGATTGAGGCATAATTGATGTCAATACTGATGCGATTGCTTTATCACCATCAGATATTACAGATACTGGGTACTTTTCTTCCATTTCATGGACAAATAATAGGAATATCCACGTGTACGATTCTATTGTCTCATCTGCTATAACTCCACAACTAAAAACAATAGCATTTTGATGGTTGTTTACACCAACCATTTGAACAAACTGTTGGATTGTATACTAAAAGTCTAGCTTTAGTATAAACAATATTATAACAATTTATTTGAAATGAGAATCATATGATCAAATGATTGCGTCTTATAATTTATTTATATGTTCGATGCAATAGTCCATTTGCTTTATACTGTAGATAAGATGTTGTGCGACAATACATAGAAGATCATATTATCAGTTTCCTTATAAAGTATAAATAAATGCTCACAACCGAGATAGATGGGAACTCTCTATCGAGATGGTTGTAGTGTGATTTGGTATTAGTTTGTCTTCACTATAGAATCACATTAGTGCACTTTGTGTGTATTGAGCAAGACCGCTTGAGATCGTTCGACTTATACTGACTATATAGGAGAACTTGATCTCAGTTATTATGGATGTTCGTGTTCTTAATCCCTATATAATAACCTCGACACGTAAGGCAGTATGTATTTCTTTGATTCATCAATGGGTGAGATTTACATGTATTAAATCAACAAACTCTGTGAGTTGGGAAATAGTGCTGCCTCTATGGTGTGTTGTTGATTGTAGAAGGAATCTGTGTCCGACATAGGTTGATGATGTCCCTTTGAGGAGCTCATAAGGATTATCATGTAAACCCTGCAGGTGGATTTATTCCGGCATGATAATGAGGTTGAGTGGTACTACTCTCGGATGAGATATTAATTAATAGAGTTGTCAGTAACTTAATTAATTAATGGGCATTGTATATCTTAAACATGGGGAGAATAACGGGCACATAATAAGAAGGAGCCTATAACATAATTATGGAATTAGAATGGTAGTGCAGTAATAATATTTTAGTGGTATAAATTATTATTATTGAACTTAAGTATAAGCTTGGATACTTAAGCCGAATGGAGGCCCAACTCTAATTTTTTCTCCTGGTCTCTGTTGTAGCCCATATATAAGTCATCTCAACTGTTTTAACCCTAAGAGAGACACACCTAACATGTGAAGAGAGTAGACAGAATAACAGTTTGAGAAGATCTCGAGGATCGTCGTCCACACGACGTCGAGATTGGACTTGGGAATACAACAGAAGACTGGATGGTTATTTACTACTGCTATCCGCCAACTTGTATGATTTTTTATAAAATAATACAGACCTCAGAATTCAATGTATGATATACAAATGGAAAGGCACGGAGAAGAGAATCATTTTGGCATGTAGATCACACAAATCAGAAATCGGATGAGAGAGTTATGCCCACAACGGTGAGGCTGCGCATGCTGTCGGCGAGAATTCATCTTCTCCAACATACCCTGGTGAAAGGTAATATATTTCTTGTTTTCTTGCTTCCACTGACTGTTAGAAATGTATAGAACCCTAATGGTTCATATTAACTAAATGATCGAATGCCAACAATTGGTATCAGAGCTTCGGTTTCGTGGTGAAACGTGACACGTTAGGCTAGGGTTTATGTGACTTATGTGTTTCTTGTTCAGAATAGAATCACATGTTTGATTAGGGTTATGGCATAATTTAATTATGCCTGTATAATCCCTATAATGTCGATGGATGTGTGTGAGAATCAATGAAACCTATTCATTTGAATGATTGCACGATGAGCGCATGGATGGTGGCTTGTGAAAGAGGCTGGACATGGCAGGAGATACGTGGCCCAACAGTGATGCGTGGTGCGAATGACAGTTGTGAGTGGCACGGGTATTGACAGGTGGCGTGCAATGTGAGTTGGCTGAACGTCAACGAAAGGCACTCACACTGCTGGACGTTGACTAGTTGATGCACGATCACGCCGGCGCTGGATGCACGAGGTTGTCGCTTGGATGAGACATGGCAGTTGATGGGAGGCCATGAATATTCTGGGTAGCGTAGGTGCACGCTGGGTATGACCATCGATGGATGTCGGCTGATGTTGGGTGGCTTGGCCGGCAAGGCAGCCTACTGTCCGACGGCTTCTGGGGGAGTCGACCAACGTTCAGGGCAAGTCGAGCGTCGATTTAGCCGAGTCTGATGGCGTTCAGGGCGAGTTAAGCAGCATTATGGGTGAATCAAGCTGCATTTTGGGTGAGTTGGACATCATTCAAAGCGAGTCGGATGAAGTTCTGGGCGAGTAGACCAAAGTTCTGGGCTAATCAATCAACGTTCTAGGCGAGTCGACTAGCGTTCCGGGCGAGTCAGGCTGGGCAAGCAAGGCACCATTTTGGGTGAGTCTGGCAGCATTCGGGATGAGTCAAGCGGTGTTCTGAGTGAGTCGTTTATCATTCAAGCAAGTCTAGAAGTGAATGATCGGTAGGAATGCCGAATGATGTTGATGCAAAGTATAGGCGATGGCTTGGTGGAATGATTGTCGTTTTCATAAGCACGATCGACAGGATGCTTGTGCCTCTGCTGTGCATCATCGACGGTGGTTGTTGGCAGCTTGATTCTAGTAAACGGCAGTTCTCCAGTGGACAGATGCATAGTTGGAGCGACGCCGCTACGCGCGGCTATTTCCGGTAGCTTTGGGTCCATGTGTGAGATTTCTTAGGGCACAAGTTTTTCTTCTTGTTGCGCAAGGAACCCATTTAATTGCTTGGACTGTTGGACAAGACATTCTATTTGGCAAATTAATTACTAATATATGACTGCCATAATTGACTTAATTGTCTATTATTGTCATATATGGATGTGGAATTAATTCCTAATATATAACTGTCATAATTGATTTAATTATCTATTATTGTTATATAAGGTTGGATGTCGATATCGATGATTTCGATAATCTGGATGATATCGACCGTCGATATCGATAGTTTTTAAAATTTGATAATCTGGAAATTTTTGAAAATTTGATAATCTGGTCGATATCGATGATTTTAAAAATCTGGACGATATTGATGGTCGATATCGATGTGTTCAAAAATTTGATAATCTGGATATTTTTGAAAATTTGATAATCAGGAGGTCTTTGCCGACATTTGTGCTTGGTGGCGAATAATTGAATTCGCTAATATATAACTGTTATAATTAGATTTAATTATCTGATTATTGTTATATATGTGTATGCATGATTCTCTTTGATTTACTACCTTATGTGCCGTAATAGGAGCTGTTGGCATTTGGATCTTTTAGTTAACGTGAACCGTTAGGGTTCTATACAATTCTACAGCAGTGGAAGCACAAGTGTAGAATCGAATTACCTTTCACCAGGTTTGATGTAGAGGTTGAATTCTCGCCAACGGCCTGCGCAATCTCAGAGTTTTGGGCATAACTCTCCATCTGATATCAGAATCGAGTGATCTATGCACCAAAACAATCCTCTCTTCAGTGGATTTCCAACAGTGTATCATACATATAGTTTTGACTTCTGCATGATTTTAGAAAAATTGGTGAAATTGTCGGATAGAAACAGCAAACGACCTACAGATCTTCTGTTGTATTCCTAAGCCACGTCTTGACGTTGGTGTGGGCAACGATCTACAAGACGAACTCAGTCTACAACCCTAATCTGTCTTTCACATGTGTTATACGTATGATTCAGATTTTGGAATGATAAGATTGGCTATTATATATGCTACAACAGGGACCTGGAGGAGAAATTAGGGTTTGAGACTCCATTGGGCTTAAGCATCAAAGTTTAGCCCAAAACTTATACTTAAGTCCAATAATAATAAATCATTCCACTAAAGAAATATTATTGCACTGCCACCCTAATCCAAAATTATGTTTATGGGCTCCTTCTTATTATGAGCCCGTTAGTCTTCCAGTGTTTAAGATTCAATGCCCATTAATTAATTAAGTAACTGACAACTCCATTAATTAATATATTTACCGAGAGTAGTACCACTCCACCTGCAGGGTTTACATGATAATCATTATGAGCTACTCAAGGGGACATCATCAACCAATTCCGTTAGGACACGGATTCCTTCTACAATCAACAGTACACCATAGAGACAACACCATCTCCCAACTCACCAAGCATATTGATTTAACAATTAAATATCACCCATTAATGAATTAAAGAAATAAATACTGGCCTACGTGTCGAGGTTATTGCATAGGGATTAAGAGTACGAACATCTATAATAACAGAGATCAAGTTATATTATATAGTTAGTATAAACTGAACGATCTTAACAGTAGTCCTATTCAATACACATAAAGCATACTAGTGCAATTTTACAGTCAAGACCGACTAATGCCAAATCACACTACAACCATACCAATAGATAGTCCCTTTCTATCTCGGTTGTGAATATTTGTTTATACTTTATAAGGAGTCGATAATATGATCTTCCGTGTGACGTCGCACACCATATTATCTACAGTATAAAGTAAATGGACTTTTTGCAATAACATTATTGCAAACATTTAATCACATGATTCTCATTTCAAATATTGTCTAAACATTGTTCATACAAAAAGCTAGAATTTTAGTATATAATCCAACAATCTCCCACTTATACTAAAAGACTATGCTGACATATCCGCTTCCATACATTTGATTACCACTCCAACTACTTGACAATTAAAAGCTTTCGACTTAAGGTCCTTGTAAAAGGATTACTAGGTTATCATCCGATGTAATCTAGGCGACAACAACCTTCCCCTCATCATACAATTTCTCGTATCAGGTAGTACTAGCTATCAATGTGTTTAATTTTCTTATGGACTCGTGATTCCTTTAAGTTTGCAACTGCCCCATTATTATCACAATAAATTGTGATCACCTTGGGCAAACTCAGAATCACATCTAAGTCCATTACAAAGTTTCCAGAACCATACAGATACTTTGGCTGCCACAAGGCTCCAATATTATCCGTTTTCCATGGTGGAGTCCGATATATTTCTATATGACACTCCTCCATTCTATGGATCTACTTCCATTATACACATAACCTGGAGGTGGATTTACTGTCGTCCCTATAATTTGAAAAAAATCTAAATCTAAGTAACTGCCAAGAAGTAATGAATTATTCCAGTAAGCTTACATATAATTTCCAGTCCTCTTTAGGCACTTCAAATATGTCTTACCATAATTCTATATTCTTGTTTCGGGTTACCTTGATACTCACTGACTATGCCATTGGCAATACAGATATCCAATCTAGTGCATAGCATTCCATAGATTAAGCTTCCTTATTGCAGAAGCATAGAAAACTGCCTTTATCTATTTTATCTTATTATATGTCTTAAGACACAAATCCTTAGATAAAGTCACATGTTAAAACGAGTAAGGATTATATCTATTTATGAAGCTTGAGATAAGCACAACATCCTATCTTGTGATCACTATCACTATGATCGCAAGGATATACTTCGCTTCTCTTAAGTCCTTTATTTCATACTGTTTTATTAACCATACTCATAAGCACGACAATACTCTTTCATTGTCTCCAATGAGCAAGATACCATCTACATACATACAAGAAGTACCACCACGTTTCTGTCACTCTTTTCAATACACAAGACCCATCCGAGCATTGATTAAATCGATATTACTCGATTTTCTAATCAAAACGGATGTTGCATGATCTTGAAGGTTGCTTTAGCCTATCGATGGATACTTTTAAGATTACACTCAAAATGCTCTTAGCTCTATGCAATGAATCACTCTGGTTGCTTCACATAGATGTCTTCCTCAAGACTTCTAATCAGGAAAGCTGTCTTGACGTCTATTTACCTTACATCATATTCAATATGAGCAGCAACAAATAAAAATATCTGGATCGACACAATGTGATCGATCCTCTTTTAATTTTGTGGGCCTACTTCCAATGATTTTTACAACATTTAGTTATCCTACAAGCTCCCAGATATAATTTCAGAAAAACATTGCAACTTGCTAAGATGCTACATTTCGATCTTGTAGTGCTTCGTCATGTCCATGAGCCGATTTCATGTTTACTAGAGACCAAGTCTCATGACTCTCCCAAAACATAAATCTTTTTGGTTGTATAACCATCCTCCCACTACGACAAGACACTACAAGCAATTGTGTATCAGATGTGACACGCTATGCAGTTTACCTATGGTATATCCTCTTGTATTCAGGGTACTAAAATTTGTGTTTTCCTTCTCACACTTTTAGAACATTTTATGCATGATTTTGTGATTTATTATATAGTCCTTTCCAAAATTCTAGTGTTTGTGTTAACAATCACTTTCTGATCTTTTGAACTATTTAAATAAACCACCCTTCATTTTTCTAGGATATCCCACAAACATCAATTCGACATGTTGTTTCTAGGGTTTATCCGTAAAATGAATTTAGTAATTTCAAATAATTCATCACCTATCTAACCATTACCATAAGAGTCTTATATATTCCTTCTTTCCGCCATACCATTCAACTAGGGTTTGCCTGGTGTAATTAACTTGAGATTCAATCTCATCCTCTAATTAGCAGCTCCTAAACTATCCCAAGAGGTGCTCGCCATTACGATCGAATCGCAGTGACTTTATATATTTTCCATGATGCTTCACTGCATCAGTCATGTACTTCTTGAATTAATCATAGTACTCAAACTTGCAATGCATCAAATAAATATATCTTATTCCTAGAATAATCTTTGAATATTCATAAACACCTCTCGCTGGGATAATCTTAGGATCGCTTAAATTAGAATGAACTATTTCCAACATACCTTTTCATGGCTCTATAGCCCCTTGCCTTGAAAAAGGCAATTAATCATTTTTACTTCCAAGTAAGACTCACTAGTTCGATAGTTTCCACTTCCAATAAACCTAACGGTCCATCGGCTATCAACTTTCGAATCGTACTTAAGTAAAATGATCTAGTCTTAGATGCCAAACGTATGTTTAATTCATCTTCGAAGGTTCATTTCTCCTACTAAGTTTAGAAGATGCATTATTAATTACTATTTGTTGCATCCATGGGATAAACATGATTTAAGAGTGTAAAAATTATCACTAATGTACCATAACAGATTATAGATCCATTCTTTCATTTTAATGAGTATGTCATTCAATTAAAAATAGAGTATCCATCCGTAAAATATAGAAACCGAAATCAAATTCTTTCTATAAAAAAATATATATAAAGATAATTTCTCAAAATCAAATGTTTATTCCTATCATTAGATAGCTAAATGATGAGTGTGTAAATTCACAAGTTTGGCGCTATGTTTTGTGCTAGTTTTGGAGAGTTTTGATGTGAAAATAGGTGGAAAACCTATATATATTGTGAAATAGTATGAATCAGGTGTTAGTGGAGCTATTTGAGTGTTTTCTTAGCAAAAACGGAGTGAAAGAGCCAAGAATCGAAGAGACGGAGTCAAAGCCACGCGAATCGCCCAAGAAGTAGGTGGGTTCGACCTGGCTGGAGGAGGGTTCGACCTCTCCAGCAGGTCGAACCAACGTTGCTGGACATACAGAGATGGGTTCGACCAAGACTCGGTTGGTTCGACCTGGCCATCAGGTCGAACCATGGTCGAACCTGTTTGCAAGAAGGAGGATTCGACCACGACGTTGGGGTTCGACTTGCCAGTTGGTCGAATCGGGAGCAAGAGTTGTCCAGTGCTGAGGTTCGACCTGGGGTTCGACCAAGGCCTAAGTGGTTTGACCTGAAAAGAAGGTCGAACCTGTGCAGAATTCTTCCAGTAGCGGGGTTCGACCTGGGGTTCGACCTGTGGCTCGGGGTTCGACCTGCGTGACGTGGTCGAACCTGTGTGCGAGAACTTACCTTATCCAGATTTTCGAGGCCGAAACGCGTGAGATCACTTAGAAAGCCCATTCCAAGCCCTAGAGACGTGATTAAAAGTATAAAAGGAGGCTCATACAGAGAATAGAGAAGCTTTTGATCGTCAATCATAGGAGAGATAAGAGTAGAGGTGGTGATCCATTCGGAGGGCTGTGACAGAGGTTCGCTGAAGGTTCAAGTAAGAATGATTAATCTAACCATGATTGTTCCTAGATCAATCATGGGCTAGAACCACCTTGGTAGTTCTAGGGTTATGAAAGTTTCATGATGTAATTTGTGTTTTGTGTGTAAAACTCCGTACAACACTACCTGTGGTTTGTTTTATATAAGATTGCATATTTAATCCATACTCATAGTCGTTTTGTGCATCAATGATCGTTGTGTAGAGTCCGAATACATAACATGGTTATTGATTGAGTGCGTTCACTACTGAGCAGGGTTTATTGTTATAATTCTAAGTGAAGGGATTCCGAAGTATTATTAGAACTGTCTTATATGAATATTCATGAATTGAATTGAATTCAGGTTGATGAATAGGATGAAGAGTATAACTTTATAGTACCTAAAGAGGGAGATCAAATCGGGTTAGATTCTAGACGTAGAAGATAATTGATTATGATAGTACCTAGAAAGGGGGGTGAAGCATATCTCTTGCTCCGATGTTATTGACACGTGTCAAGCGCATATTTACTTGTGTCTATAGAGTAAACTTGCATGGTCTAGTGATGCGTCCACAAATCACAGGGTAGAGTCGGACACCATCACATGAAAATACGAATTGCTAGTGAAACTGGATGACCCGACGAACTACCTATCATTCTTATTGATCACAACTCACTTCTCTCTATTTTTGCTATTTCTTTCGTTAATTCGATTAGAAGTTACTATCCAGTAAACCTTTACAATTACCAACATAGTCTAAAATATACTAGAAGATCACAAAATTGATATTTATCCGTCCCGTGGGTTCGATATTGTAACTTGGTCACCTTCGCGACTACAATTGATATCCTTATACTTGAGGATTAATTTGTGTGTTGAGAAAACCCCTATCAAGTTCTTGGCGCCGTTGCCGGGGACGGCGTAAACTATATTTTTTGTATTATTTCTAGTTTATTAGGACTATTTACCTTGTTTTGTTGTTTTCTTTCTTATTCGTTTTAGGTGTATGCTCACAAGGTCAAAGAAAGGTAATCTTGAACCATATAATCCTGAGATTGGAGCATCATCAAGAAAGAAGAAGAAGAAGAAGAAGAGCAAGGCAAAGGCAATTGACTCAACTGAAGCTCTGAATTTTGGAGTTGAGGTTGACGAGCAGATTTCGCAAGCGATTGAGGCTACAACTGAAGTTAATTTGGAAGTAGTAACAGTCAACATGGCAGCGAATCCGGATAATCTAGCCATCCGTGAGGTTTTCAGAAATAATGGGGCTGGAAATTATGAGCTTTTAGGAGCAAGGGGAACAAACACCGCGTTCGATCTTCATCCCGCTTTTATTAGCATGATAGAGAGGAACTCCTTTTCAGGAGGGTCTTTCGAGGATCCGCAGCAGCATCTGAACAAGTTCTTGGGCTATGCAAGTACTCAAAAAGACGTAGGAGAACATGAAGATGCTAGGAAGATCCTTTTGTTCAAATTCTCGCTTACTGAAAAGGCGAGGGATTGGTACGATACTATTAATGCAGCTGAGTGCACCACGTGGGAGCAATTGAAGTTAAGATTCCTGGAGAGGTATATGCCACCTTCGAAGGTGTTTAAGATGAAGCAATATATTAACCAATTTGCTATCAGTGGAGGTGAGAAATTTCATGAAGCGTGGGATAGATTCAAGGACATGCTCAGGAAGTGTCCTCAACATGGGTTATCTAAAGCCCAATATATCAGTATATTTTATAACGGATTGGACTGTGAATCAAGAGTGCTACTTGATGCTTCTTCTAATGGAGCATTGCTTACAAAGTCATCCGTTGAGGCCGAGAGATTGTTTGAAGACATATCAATGAATTCGAGGGATTGGCCCACTGATAGAGTTAGAGGTACGTATGTTCTTGGAAAGGTAGCTCAGGTTGAACAAGCAATGGTGAAGACTAAGAGAGAGGATGAGATCGTTTCGAGCTTGTCCAATATCAACAAGCTACTTGAGTCTCAACAGAAGCAGATCAGCGAGATATCCCAACGAGTGCCAATCATGCAGCAAGAGATGATGAATAATGGAACCATCCAAGACGAATTGGAGGAAGCAAATTATGCCATGGGTCAAAGTATCCAAGGAACGAGGTACCCAAATCAAGGAAACCGGAACTATTAAGGGAACTATCGAGGGAACTTTAATAATCGTGGTCTATCTGGTAGTTATCAACAGCAACCAAGGAGGCCTGAATTTTCATGGAGCAATACGAACAATGCAGTGCAACTTCCGATGGGTGTTGATCCGGGAGAAAAGGTGGAAGAAGGAAAGCCTGGGTTCGAGGATACTGTGAACCGGTACATGGTAAAGAATGATGAAAGAGTGAATCGCCTTGAGGCAAAGCTTGAGAAAAAGATTGATGATCACCACAGAGATTTGTCCACTCAGGTGAAAGATCTCACATTGTTTATGGGTACAATTGCAGAGAATGTGAACACATTGACTCAAACTGTAGGAAAAGGTAAGTTTCCATCTCAGAGTATAGAGAATCCGAAGTCGTGTAATGCCATCACACTGAGGTCAGGAACGCAGTACGAGGGACCAATGAGGCCGGAATCGAAGTTGGAATTTTCTAAGCCTCGGTTCGACCAACACGCGGAGGGTTCGACCAACTTCTCAGGTCAAACCCAGGTCGAACCTCATTGGCCAGAGCACTCTGTTTTGACGCAGGAGCAGTTCGACCAACACGCAGAGGGTTCGACCATCTTTTCAGGTCGAACCCAGGTCGAACCTCGTCGGCCAGAGCACTCTGTTTTGACGCAGGAACGGTTAGACCACGATCACGAAGGTTCGACCAACTTTTCAGGTCGAACCCAGGTCGAACCGAAGGATGGAGATTATACAGTGAAGCGGTTCGACCAAAGGGGCAGTGGTTCGACCTCCAATGTTGGTCGAACCCAAGTCGAACCTCCAGAGCAGAAAGAGATCAGTCTTCCAGTGAAGAGGTTCGACCAATACAGTCCTGGTTCGACCTTTCAGCCTGGTCGAACCTCGCCGAGATGTTTTGTTTGATGCACCTGTTGTTCCTTTTGATGTTGATGCAACTCCAGTGGTACGGAATGAGCAAAGTACAGACATAATAGCTGAGAAAAAATGGGAAAGAGCTAAGCGATTAAGAGCCGAAAAGGAGAAAGCGGAAAAGGTTGATCGTGATGAATGGGGGATTCCTAAAACAAAGATACCTCCACCGTTTCCCTACAAGCTAGTGAAGAAGGGGTTGGAAGAGAAGTTCAAGAAGTTTTCAGAGATAATGAACAAGATAAGCTTGAACATCCCTTTTTCAGAGGCAATCATGGAGATGCCATATTATGCTCGGTTCCTTAAAGACATATTGATGAAGAAGCGAAGCTTAACCGGAGTTGAAACGGTAAACTTATCAGAGAATTGTAGCTCAATTATTCAAAAGAAGTTGCCACCAAAGATGAAAGATACGGGGAGCTTTACTATTCTTTGTGAGATCGGGAAGGGGCCAGCACGGCGAGCTTTATGCGATCTTGGGGCAAGCATCAATTTGATGCCGTTGTCCATCTTTCAGAAGCTTGGTTTGGGGAAGATGACCCCGACAACTGTTGCTCTCCAATTGGCAGATAGATCAATGACGTTTCCGAAAGGAATAGTTGAAGATGTTCTAGTAAAGGTGGAGAAGCTAGTTTTTCCTGTGGATTTCCTTGTATTAGAAATGGATGATGACAAGGATAATGTTCCTTTAATCTTGGGGAGGCCATTCCTTGCTACATCTGGAGCTATGAAAGATGTTCGGAAAGGAGAACTGAAGTTGAGAATGGACAAAGAAGAAGTACTTTTCAACTTGGACAAAGCAATGAAAATGCCAATGGAGTCCCAGTGTTATAGTATTGACGTGGTGGAGGAGATTGTGAACGAGGATATGTCTTTGATCTTGTCAAAGGATCCTCTTGAGACATGTTTGATGGAATCTCTTACTTATCCCACTACGGAGCTTGACGGACTTTCTAACGAGGTATGTATTGAATTTCTTGAAAACTTACTTGCTTTGGGTGATGATAGGTTTGCATTGGAGAGAAATAAAGTGGAAGAAGTCAAATGGACCAGGAAGTACTTGCCTTTGGATAATGAAAACACTCCAGTGGAGAAAAGAAAAGAGGAGTTGAAACCATTGCCGGATCACTTGAAGTATGCTTTTCTTGGTGATGATGCACAATATCCGGTAATTGTATCTTCTTCCCTTAATGATGATCAACTTAAGGAGTTATTAGATGTTTTGAGGAAGTACCAGTCTGCAATAGGGTGGTCACTTGATGATTTGAAAGGTATTAGTCCTTCGTATTATATGCATCGGATTAGGTTGATGGATGAAGCCAAAGCTAGTGTTCAGAATCAGCGTAGGGTGAATCCCGCAATTCAAGAGGTGATAAGGAAGCAAATTCTTACGTGGTTGGATGCTGGAATTATATATCCTATTAGTGATAGTCCCCATGTGAGTCCATTGCATGTAGTTGCTAAGAAGGGGGGTATGACTGTAGTGAAAGCTGAGGATGGAGAAGCGATAGCCACGAGAATTCCTACGAGATGGCGTACATGTGTGGATTACAGGAAATTGAATGAGAACACGTGTAAGGACCATTTCCCTCTTCCATTTATGGATCAAATGTTGGATCGTCTTGTAGGGTATGAGTTTTATTGTTTCTTGGATGGATACTCGGGGTATAATCAAATCATGATTGCTCCCGAGGATCAAGAAAAGACCACTTTTACTTGCCCATACGGGACCTTTGCTTTTAGGAAAATGCCGTTTGGATTGTGTAATGCGCCTGCTACTTTTCAGAGATGCATGATGGCGATTTTTGATGGTTTGATAGAGAAGATCATGGAAGTATTCATGGACGATTTTTCAGTCTTTGGTTCTTCTTTTGATATGTGTTTGTCTAACCTTGCTGTTGTTTTGAAAAGGTGTCAAGAAACTAATCTTGTCTTGAATTGGGAGAAGTGTCATTTCATGGTGAAAGATGGGATTGTTCTTGGGCATCATGTTTCCGCCAAGGGATTACAGGTAGACCGTGCTAAAGTGGTGGCAATTGAGAAGCTTCCACCACCGACCAATGAAAGAGGAGTGCGATCCTTCCTTGGACACGCCGGTTTTTACAGGAGATTCATTAAGGACTTCTCAAAATACTCTAAGCCCTTATCTCATTTACTTGAAAAGGATATTCCTTTTGTGTTTAATGATGAGTGTTTAACAACTTTTCAAGTTTTGAAGGAGGCGCTTATTACTGCCCCTATCTTGATCACACCGGACTGGACGCAACCGTTTGTACTTATGTGTGATGCAAGTGATGTAGCATTGGGTGTGGTGCTTGGGTAGCTAAGGGAGAAGAAGTTCTGCGCCATTTACTACGCGAGTAAGACTTTCGATGCGTCACAGAAGAATTACACGGTGACTGAAAAGGAGTTTTTAGCTGTTGTGTATGCATTCGATAAGTTTCGTCAGTATTTGGTTGGCATGAAGACGATTGTGTATACGGATCACTCAGCGATTCGTTATTTGATGGAGAAGAAGGAGACGAAGCCTAGGATCATAAGATGGATTCTACTACTGCAGGAGTTTGACTTGGAGATTCGGGATAAGAAAGGAACAGAAAATGTGTTGGCCGATCACTTGTCAAGGTTGGAGACTAGGGAGCATTGTGATAATTCTTTCGAGTATATTGAAGAGATGTTCCCTGATGAGAAGATCATGGCTGTGGCTGTTGAAGGTGCCGAGCGAGCATGCGTGGTTGCAGCGCAAGGTATGGATCCATGGTACGCGAATTATGTTAATTACATTGTCATTGGTGAAATTCCAAGGGATCTCAACCGATATCAACTTGCGAAATTTCGTAGGGATGTTGAGACATTTATATGGTATGATCCGTTTGTTTATAAGATTTGTACAGATTCTATTGTCCGAAGATGTGTACCCGAGATGGAAATGGAAAGTGTGTTGGAGTTCTGCCATGCACAACCGAATGGTGGGCATTTCGGAGCGCAAAAGACTGCAGCTAAGGTACTTCAATCCGCTCTTTATTGGCCTACTTTGTTTAAAGATAGTGAGAGCTATGTGGCGTCTTGCGATAGATGCCAGCGCATGGGTAATATAGGTAGGAGAGATGAGATGCCATTGCAGCCTAGCATAGTCGTGGAGATATTTGATGTATGGGGGATCGATTTTATGGGGCCTTTTCTCCCGTCGAATGGGTTTCTCTACATTCTTCTTGCGGTGGATTATGTTTCGAAGTGGGTGGAAGCAATTCCTACTCGTGTTAATGATTCGAAAGTTGTTTTATCTTTCCTAAAGAAACATATTTTTGCCCGTTATGGAGTTCCGAGAGCATTAGTTAGTGATGGAGGTTCCCACTTCGTCAATAAATTTCTGGAGAAGGTGCTTAAGGATTATGGTGTTAGGCATAGGGTTACTACACCCTATCATCCGCAAGCAAATGGGCAGGCGGAGGTCTCCAACCGTCAAGTAAAGCAGATTCTGGAGAAAGTGGTAGGAACTAATAGAAAAGATTGGGCTATGAAGCTTGATGATGTGTTATGGGGGTTCCGGACCGCTTACAAGACGGTATTAGATATGTCACCGTATCAAATTGTCTATGGGAAGCCGTACCACTTACCCGTAGAAATCCAACACAAAGCGTTTTGGGCTTTGCGTTGCTTGAACTTGACCCTTAGGGATGTAAAGGAGTTGAGGCTAACTCACATGAATCAATTGGATGAGTTTAGGAGTCGTGCTTTCAAGAATTCAGAGATTTATAAGGAAAGAATGAAGAGGTGGCATGATTCTAAAATTTTGTACAAGGAGTTCAAGCAAGGAGATGAGGTACTACTTTTTAACTCTCGTTTGAAGCTTTTTGCAGGCAAGTTGAAGTCTAAGTGGACGGGACCGTTCATGATTCATCGAGCCTTAGGAGGGGGGAGTTATGAGCTTATTGACAAAGATGGTGATGTTATCATGGCGAATGGGCATCGATTGAAGCATTATAGGTCGCCGGATGATGCGTGTGTCATTTTTGATGATACCTTGTTCTGATTTGGTACCGTCGTGACTCTACGACGTTAAACATGAGTGCTTGTTGAGAGCTTACTCTTCCGTTTTATTGCTTTATTTCTTTTGTGTGAGTAAGAAATTTTTATATTTAAGATGCTTACTAATCGGCAATTACATCTCTTTTCAAACTTAGTTTCGACTTACGTTTTTACTAAGTTTGGGGGGGTGTGATGTTATTACCTCATTGAAGCATTAAGAGTATAATCTTTTCTTTGTATTGTTTGTTAGGGGAATTGGTTTTTGCGGCCATGTTGAAATTTTAATCGATTTTGATGTGATGATTTTTTACAATTTGCCTAATGTTCAGTGGTTTTTGGTTGTGTTTTCTTATACGGAGATACTCATGAATGATATTATGTGGAACAATTTTTGAAGTTGTGCTCTAGATTGTACTTAATGAGGTTGTGTTGAAGCTTGAAGTATGTAGTGAATGAAGAACACTCAGTTTTGGAAATCAGGAGGTAGGTTCGACCAAGTCTAGGAGTGGTTCGACCAGAGCCGGAGGTCGAACAAAGGCAGAGGAAGTCGAACCGACGTTGAAAGTTGTCCAGAGAGGAGGTTCGACCAAAGCCATAGTGGTTCGACCTGATCATGAGGTCGAACTTATGGTCGAACCTGTCAGTCGGAAGCACTCTGTTTTCCAGAAGAGGGGTTCGACCAATTCAAGGAAGGTTCGACCTGTTTAGCAAGTCAAACCCCTGGTCGAACCAAGAAGATCGTTCGTCCAGAAGAGAGGTTCGACCTCGACATCCATGGTTCGACCAGTCCAGGTGGTCGAACCCGAGGTCGAACCAAGCCAGGTACGCGATTTAAGTTCGAATTTTCAGGGGGGTTCGAATACTTTTTCGAAACATCAAACCTCGAACCCTCTTCGAACCTCTACACCCTTGCACAAATTCTTAAATTACACTTGATTTCACACCGATTACACAACATTACACCTTGAATTATCGATTTGGTCGCGGATTTGGGCGGATTTCGTCGCGAGTTAGGGCTGAAATCGCGTTTTTGGGTGTTTTGTGTTTTCGATCGGTTTTTCACCATGGGCAAGTCACAAGGTACGTTTTTTCCAACTCAATTACTCTAGGATTGAAGGTTTAGGTAAGCAATTTGATGTGAAATAGAGAATTGATGTTGAATATGGTTGAATTTCATGGTGAATGTTGATATTTTGATTGGTTTCATATGAATTCTTGTTTCTTGGATTGTGGTTGATTGATTATTGATAGAACTTGGATTTTTGTGTGGATTAATCAAGGATATAGAATATACCATAGAATGAGCATGTTGACTTGGTTTGAAATTGATGAAATTGAAGTAGTTCATGGAGGAAAGCATGTTGAATTTTTGATTGAATTGCTTGAATTGCTTAATGCATGCTTGTTGGTTATGTTTTGATGATTAAAGAAGGTATAATTGAAGATGTTTTGAAAATGCTGAATAAGCAAGTGGTGTTGAGATGATAGTTTGTATGAATATGCATTGATGCTTGAAGTCTTGAGTAGAGTATGTGATGTGCTAGTACAATACTTGTTTTCTTGTCTTGTTGGTTGGATTGAAGCATTTGTTTTCAGGAAAGGGACAAGTATCAAGTAAAGGAAAAGGAAAAGCAGAGGAGGAGAGATCAAAGAAGAGGCATGACAGGCCTTCAAACTTGGACAAAGTGACAAGAAAACTGAGGTTACAAGACCGTTTACCTGATAACTTCAAGATTAGGATGCAAGATTGGGATGAGATTAAAGAGAAGTGGGAAAAAGTTTCAGACAAGATAGCTCGCACTCGATACCAAGATGATGAAGCGATGAGGATAATGAGAATAGGGGACGATATATTTTGGATGTTTGATCAAGTAGGGATCCGAAGATTCATGGAGTTGAAGAGGCCGACGTACTTCCATGTTACAGCGGAAGTGGTTTGTTCGTTTGAGATGGAGAAGGACCCACTTGGATACCCCTACCAGTGTACGTTTCAGCTTGGTGGAGTGAGTAGGAGATGGACGTCTGAGGATTTCAACGAGCTGTTTGAGACACCTTTGGAGATCCCTCGTTTAGAAAGTGCTACATTCAGTGTAAAGCGATTTTGGAGGGAGATCACAGGGGAGATTCGTGATTACAAGACTAGACAGGCTCGTGCTTCCGCAATAAAGAACCCTGTCTTGAGGTACATGGACCGCATCCTGAGCAACACGTTGTTCGCCCGCTCGGAGGGCAGTGTTGTGTCTAGAGGAGAGTTATATGCCTTGTGGTGTATGTTGCATGGAGTGAAGTTCAACGTTGGAGCTTATTTTATTGTGCAGCTGAATCGATTCAAGACCATTGGTTTTCAAAAGGTGAATATTGGAGGGTTATTGACGATTTTGGCTGAGCATTACAACTTGGACCTCACCGGCATTACACCAGTAGAAGGAGAACCCGATTTGATTATGAGCACGTGCGCGAAGGGAGGGTTTGCCCATTTTAGAAATGGAGATTGGTTTTTCACGAGAGGTGTCAAGCCTTTCGAATTTATGTTCCCCTTCGACGTGAGCAACTTGACAACTATTCGGGAAGCAAGGAATAGGCTAATGAATTCTCTAGGACACACTGCTTTATCCGTGGCAGCGAAGTCGGGTGGTGATTGGAGAGCGGTAGCACAGATGTGCGCTGAGGGAAGGATGGCTGAGTTACAGCAGATTGTTGATCGAGGAGAGTTCCGTCCACCTCAGCCACAGCAGTCTGAAGAGGAGGATCAGGTAGAGGAGCAGCTGGAGATGGAGATTCCGGAAGGAGAGCAGCATGATGCGCCTCAGCATGCTCCAGGACCGCAGCAGTGGCGAGCAGTTCCAGGTACTCGGGAGCAGCTTCGCTTGATTCGTGAGCAGCTGATCGCGGTGGTAGCTGCGCAGCAAGAGACGAACAGGCAACTCGCGCTCGCTAACGCCAACTACGCCATGCTGAACGAAAGGTATTCTGCCTTGGATGAGCGTGTTGGTAGAGTGAGTAGTCGAGTGGATATGATGGACAAACACATTACCAATCTGTGCCGAGCTGTGGAAAATAGAATGGATGAGGATGACGATGATGATGAGGATGATGATGCTCCTAGGGAGTAGTTTCAGGTTTTCTTTTGGCTTCTCGAATTCATCTTATCTCCCATTCTTCTCTTTATTTTTACAGATTGGGGTGTGATTCATGTGTGAGTGGCATGTACTTGATATAGTTGACCTTGTATCGTTACTCTGTATATGGGGTGTTGATTATGTGCATTCATATGTTTACGTGTTTATTTTCATTTGGAAAGAGCATGAATAATTTGTTAAGTATATGGAATTCATGAGGAATTGATTTTGATTATGTGCTATGAGGAGTATTAGGAATTGATTACCTATGTGAGGATTTGAGCCTTTATCATGATTAATCATGATAGTTTATTCTTGAGAGAATCATTCGTATGAACGTATTCTAGAACTTGGCTTGGAGTCTTGTGTGAAACTTACAATTGATGAAATATTAGGATATGATCTTAGGCCATTTTTGATTAATTGAGTCACTTAGCCAAATTTCACCTTTCCTAATGATCTTATAAATCTTTGGTAGCCCTGTTTGAGCCTTTTAAAAGCTTTTTCTTTGGCAAGCCAATTATGAGAGCTTTAATTACCTTATTTGAGCTTTGAAAATACCCTATCCATTGGTAGAGAGAATAGGGTGAATAAGTGTGGAAGAAACAAAGGGAGGATGGAAAGAGGTTCAGTAAAAAGTGCATGGTTAAATCTTGTTAGGGATAGTGCCTGAAAATGGTACCCCGAATTGCTTATACATGGGGCTTGAAGTTTCTAAGAAATAGCCGAACGATGTTCGAGAAGGGTAGTGCCTATAACTGGTACCCGAGCAATTAAAAGAAGAATGATGTTGATGCAAGGAAGAGAAGGAAAATTGATAATTGCAAGTGCAAGAGAAGAATTGGAGGAGAATATGAAGGCGAAAGAGAATCAGGAACCTCCGAGGGAACTCTCTACTAGTGTATTAAGTTACTATGACCAGATTTTCCTACCCTTTCCAAAGAGCCAACATTACAACCTAGAAACAAGTCCTTTGTGATCCTAGTGTTAATCTAATGTAAGTTGATTTCTGAGACCTTTGCCAAGCTTATGGTTACGCGTGAATATGAATTGATATGAGTGTTTATACTAGCCTATAGTGCCTCACGCACGAGTGAATGAGAGTAAAGACTTATCTTGACAGTGAGATTACTTAGTGCTCCGAATGGTGTGTGATTGGATTGATTTTACATGAGTGACATATTTGATGCAAGTAATTCTTGTTTGATTCAATGAAGTGGCATGTGTAATATGTGTTGTACTTGATCTTGTTGAATTATACACGACTCCTGTGGTTTAAATTGGTTGCCTCGGGACGAGCAACATGTAAGTTTGGGGGTTTGATGAGTGTGTAAATTCACAAGTTTGGCGCTATGTTTTGTGCTAGTTTTGGAGAGTTTTGATGTGGAAATAGGTGGAAAACCTATATATATTGTGAAATAGCATGAATCAGGTGTTAGTGGAGCTATTTGAGTGTTTTCTTAGCAAAAACAGAGTGAAAGAGCCAAGAATCGAAGAGACGGAGTCAAAGCCACGCGAATCGCCCAAGAAGTAGGTGGGTTCGACCTGGCTTGAGGAGGGTTCGACCTCTCCAGCAGGTCGAACCAACGTTGCTGGACATATAGAGATGGGTTCGACCAAGACTCGGTTGGTTCGACCTGGCCATCAGGTCGAACCATGGTCGAACCTGTTTGTAAGAAGGAGGATTCGACCACGACGTTGGGGTTCGACTTGCCAGTTGGTCGAATCGGGAGCAAGAGTTGTCCAGTGCTGAGGTTCGACCTGGGGTTCGACCAAGGCCTAAGTGGTTCGACCTGAAAAGAAGGTCGAACCTGTGCAGAATTCTTCCAGTAGCGGGGTTCGACCTGGGGTTCGACCTGTGGCTCGGGGTTCGACCTGCGTGACATGGTCGAACCTGCGTGCGAGAACTTACCTTATCTGGATTTTCGAGGCCGAAACGCGTGAGATCACTTAGAAAGCCCATTCCAAGCCCTAGAGACGTGATTACAAGTATAAAAGGAGGCTCATACAGAGAATAGAGAAGCTTTTGATCGTCAATCATAGGAGAGACAAGAGTAGAGGTGGTGATCCATTCGGAGGGCTGTGACAGAGGTTCGCTGAAGGTTCAAGTAAGAATGATTAATCTAACCATGATTGTTCCTAGATCAATCATGGGTTAGAACCACCTTGGTAGTTCTAGGGTTATGAAAGTTTCATGATGTAATTCGTGTTTTGTGTGTAAAACTCCGTACAACACTACCTGTGGTTTGTTTTATATAAGATTGCATATTTAATCCATACTCATAGTCGTTTTGTGCATCAATGATCGTTGTGTAGAGTCTGAATACATAACATGGTTATTGATTGAGTGCGTTCACTACTGAGTAGGGTTTATTGTTATAATTCTAAGTGAAGGGATTCCGAAGTATTATTAGAACTGTCTTATATGAATATTCATGAATTGAATTGAATTCGGGTTGATGAATAGGATGAAGAGTATAACTTTATAGTACCTAAAGAGGGAGATCAAATCGGGTTAGATTCTAGACGTAGAAGATAATTGATTATGATAGTACCTAGAAAGGGGGGTGAAGCATATCTCTTGCTCCGATGTTATTCACACGTGTCAAGCGCATATTTACTTGTGTCTATAGAGTAAACTTGCATGGTCTAGTGATGCGTCCACAAACCACAGGGCAGAGTCGGACACCATCACATGAAAATACGAATTGCTAGTGAAACTGGATGACCCGACGAACTACCTATCATTCTTATTGATCACAACTCACTTCTCTCTATTTTTGCTATTTCTTTTGTTAATTATATTAGAAGTTACTATCCAGTAAACCTTTACAATTACCAACATAGTCTAAAATATACTAGAAGATCACAAAATTGATATTTATCTGTCCCGTGGGTTCGATATTGTAACTTGGTCACCTTCGCGACTACAATTGATATCCTTATACTTGAGGATTAATTTGTGTGTTGAGAAAACCCCTATCACTAAACAACTCCCACTGCAACAGCCACTACTTTCGTAGTTTACCCATGTATTAAATTATCTTATCATCACTATGTTTAAAACATTTAATGATTCCGGTATTTACACACAACGTGTCAGTAAACGATATCATTAATCATGTTTCAACAACTAGTGAATAAAATACAATCCTTGTTCACCTCTTGATGAAATTGATTTTTCTTTGCCATACGTTTTGTCAGAAGTTTTCCACCATATACAACCTCTTGTAATTTAGGTGAAACTTGCTCAAAACGTTAGGGCAAATTCTAGAGAATAAATTGAGCTAGGTTTTCCCTTCAATTTCTATTCCAAGTATTTCCAATTTATTCATCAAGTTAACCATGACCTCTTGCCTTTCCTACTCAAGTATCCGAAGAGCCGAATGAGACCATCATATTTCTATGAATCTCTCACCTCTTCACTAAAGACTTAATCGGAAGGCATCCTTAGTGAGAACACATTTTAATATTCCTAAGCAGTAAGAATTAAAAACAAGATTCTTTCTAATCATTTATTTAGGACAAGTAAATATTATTTCTTTCAGTTAACAATAAGTGAAATAAATTATTTGAAAATTCAGATAATCAAGTAAATAAATACGATGATCAAACAATTTGAATTTAAATTTTATATTGATTCCCTCAATAAGCAATATAAAATAAATTCACCGACATCTCAAGCACCGTGAATTTGCATGCCACGTTAATGTGGACGTACACAAACCCGAACATTCGCAAGAGAAGGTTTTATCCATTAATTCCATACGTCATAATTAACCTTATGACTCAATAATTAATAGTCGGTTGTCCTTTAGCCATGCAATTTAATAGCAGTGACTCCGTTGGGAAGGATACTTATTAATTGCACCTAAGTGTATACCATTATTTGATATTAAGTACGTTACCCAAGTTTATGTGTCTTACAGTTGGAGAAGTCCACACACCCTCAAATAATTTCCTAAAACCATCAATTATTAATTTGTATCAGTGATCCGCAAATAAAACTCATCTGTTGGGCAGGAAGGCACTATAGCCGACTCATAAGCTTACTTGCATCACATTACAAATAATAATTATTTAATGAAATTTATTCCAATGATCCGCAACTAAAACTCATCCGTTGGGGAAGAAGGCACTAACACCAACTCATAAGCTTACTTGCATCACTTAATAAATCAATAATGGAGGCCACGGGATCATGACCAATCCCTCTCCCACTTAGTTATTTAACAAGAGGGTTTTTTTAATGTATACAATATAATAGATATAATTATGCAAATAACCATGCTATTATTACGTCAAATAAGGCAGTAAATCAATTAGCACATGCAATCCAAATATATAATAATAATTGACAAATATAAACAATTATTAACAATTATATAGAAGGATAAAAAAATAGCCAAATAAAAGGAGTTGACTTAGTTAACACTCCAAGGATTTAGATGGGATTCTTGCGCAACAAGAAGGAATATCTTGGGCCACAAGAAAACCAAAATACGGTTCCACAACTGCAGCATCCGAAAACCGCTCCACAAGCAAAGACTCCAGCCAATTACTCACCGGAAAAACTTAGGCTGCCGGAACACTGCCCTTCCCTGGAAAACCGCATCGCACAGCAGGAATACACCACCCACTGCTGGAAAAACCACTTGCAAAATCGTGCCACCAGCGTTGCATGTTTCGAGTTCTCCCGACAGCCCCGAACAATGTTGTCTCGCCGAATGGTGCTCCCGCACGGATGTGCGTCCTGATGGAGCTTCATGCGCCACCATGCTTCGCCTTGCCTATAGCCATGAACCACCGTGCAAGGTGGCTGACGGTCCAAGGCACCAAGCATGTTCCTTCCACCCAACGTCTGCCATCGGAAACCACTACCAGCAAATGCAACAGC
This sequence comes from Pogostemon cablin, assembly GCA_023678885.1. Classification (NCBI taxonomy): domain Eukaryota; kingdom Viridiplantae; phylum Streptophyta; class Magnoliopsida; order Lamiales; family Lamiaceae; genus Pogostemon; species Pogostemon cablin. The sequence goes on from CM042963.1 coordinate 17,035,120, forward strand.
ATTGCAGCAACGTGATAATCCACTGGAAAAACTACCCCTTTTCCGAAACCCATCGCCAATCAGCCGGAAAACCCCACAGTTTATAACGTCCACTGCCGGAGACCACACCAGAGAAACCCGCAGTCAGCATCATCCTTTTGCCAACATTTGCCTCAAGCAACCCGTCAACTCCATTCAGACGACGTGTATCCAAACAGCCGCTGTGTTACTAATAGCCACCCGCAGAGCCACCATCTCTAAATGGCTATCCACCAGTCCTGCTGTTCACAGTCTCTGACTTGCGCCAATTACAGCCCCACCAGCCACGCCACTGATCTGAATTGCCTGAACATAGGTGTAGGCCCGTCGAAACCTGGAGCAGGCTCGCTCGAAATCTTGTGCAGAGTGCCCAAACCAACTACAGACCCGATCGGTAATGGAGAGACTCGCTCGGAAATATTGAGAGACCTAATCAGAAACCTCACTACACTCGACCGGAACACATGAAGACCCACACGGAATGACACCAGGTCCGATCGAAACCTCGCCATGCCCACCGATGAACTTAACCGGAAACGCATTGCGAGTCGTGGGGATTCCTTGGCTGCCTTCACTGACACCAGCGGCTGTACTCTCTGCCAATCCTAGCGCCAATGATGTCCATGCCAAAACCTGACAGCAAGCAACTGGTAGCAACATAGTAATAACCCAGTAGCCTTCGCCGCTGATCACCACCTATGCACCAGCCCGCCGGGCTTTCCGACAGTCGCGCTTCCACTAGACTTGGTTCCAAGTCATCATGCTTGACAGCAGCCGATCGTATGCTTTCACCGTCGCTCTCAGTTTCATTAACATCGATGCAGTAAAGTGTGTGTGGTGTACAGTGTTGGCATAACGTGGAGCATCCGTGAAGAACTACTTAGGGTTTTGCAGCCTTAAATTTAAAACATAGGGCATATAAAGATTGTACAAAACATCAAACCCTATCATGCGATCATAACTCACGTATAATTCACATAATTCACATCAAACCCTTTATCCTGAATTCTAGCACCACATTATGCAATCAAAACCTAGCCTAACGTGTCACCTTTGGACTTAGAACCTACGCTTTGATACCAATTATTGGCATTTAGATCTTTTGGTTAACGTGAACCATTGGGGTTCTATGCAATTCTACAGTAGTGGAAGCATAAGTGTAGAATCGAATTACCTTTCACCAGGGTTGGTGTAGAGGTTGAATTCTCGCTGACAGCCTACGCAGCCTTAGGGTTTTGGGCATAACTTTCTCATCCGTTATCGGAATCGAGTGATCTATATACCAAAACAATCCTCTCTTCAGTGGCTTTCTAACAGTGTATAGTTTTGACTTCTGCATGATTTTAGAAAAATTGGTGAAGTTGTCGGACAGAAACAGCAAACGACCTTTAGGTCTTCTGTTGTATTCCTAAGTCACGTCTTGACATTGGTGTGGGCAATGATCTACAAGGTGAACTCAGTCTACAACCCTAATCTGCCTTTCACGTGTGTTATGTGTGTGATTTAGATTCCGGATTTATGAGATTGGCTATGATATAGGGTACAACAGGGACCAGGAGGAGAAATTAGGGTTTGGGCCTCCATTGAGCTTAAGCATCCAAAGTTTAGCCCAAAACTTATACTTAAGTCCAATAATAATAAATCATTCCACTAAAGAAATATTATTGCACTGCCACCCTAATCCCAAATTACGTTTATGGGCTCCTTCTTATTATGAGCCCGTTAGTCTCTCCGGGTTTAAGATTTAATGCCCATTAATTAATTAAGTTACTGACAACTCCATTAATTAATATATTTACCGAGAGTAGTACCACTCAACCTTATTATCATGCCAGAATAAATCCACCTGCAGGGTTTTACATGATAAATATTATGAGCTCCTCAAGGGGACATCATCAACCAATTTCGTTAGGACACGGATTCCTTCTACAATCAACAACACACCATAGAGACAACACCATCTCCCAACTCACTGAGCATATTGATTTAACAATTAAATCTCACCCATCGATGAATTAAAGAAATAAATACTGGCCTACGTGTCGAGGTTATTGTATAGGGATTAAGAGTATGAACATCTACAATAACATAGATCAAGTTCTATTATATAGTCAGTATAAACCGAACGATCTCAACAGCGGTCCTATTCAATACACACAAAGCGCACTAGTGCAATTTTATAGTCAAGACCGACTAATGTCAAATCACACTACAACCATACCGATAGATAGTCCCCTTCTATCTCGGTTGTGAATATCTATTTATACTTTATAAGGAGCCGATAATATGATCTTTCATGTGACGCCGCACACCACATTATCTACAGTATAAAGTAAATAGACTTTTTGCAATAACATTATTGCAAACGTTTGATCACATGATTCTCATTTCAAATATTGCCTAAACATTGTTCATACAAAAAGCTAGACTTTTATTATACAATCCAACAGAAGCATTCTAGGATGCGTATTTTATTATGAATATTATATGCATGTAAAAACCCTCAGTGTTAACTAACTAAGTGGGAGAGGAGATTGGTAATAAATTCTCGCGGCCTCCATTATTGGTTTGTCAGCAATGTGAATAAACTTGAGCGTCGGCATTAGAGACTTCTTCCACATCGGATGAGTTTATTCATGGATTAGTGGAACAGACTTCTTTAAAATATTATTTGTAATGTGATGCACATGAACTTGTGTGTTGGCTATAGTGCCTTCCTTCCAATCGGATGAGTTTATTTGTGGATCGCTGTACAAACTTATAATTGATGACTGTAGGAAGTTATTCGAGCGCATGTGTACTTCTCCATCTGTAAGGCACATAAGCTTGCGCAATGGACTTGGGGTCAAATAATGATGTACACTTAGATGTAAATAATAAGTATCCTCCCCATCGGAGTCACTGCTGTTATTTGCATGGCTAGAGAGGAACCAACTATTAATTATTTTATCATGAGGTAGGTTGACAAATGAAATTAATGGGTAAAATCTTCTCTTGTAAATGTTCGGGTTTGTAAACGTCCACACTATCGTGGCTTGCAGACTCACGGTGCTTGAGATGTCAGTGAATTTTATTTTTATATTGCTTTGAGGGAACCAATATAAATGGATAAATTCGAAGATTTGATCGGTGTATTTATTTGTGATTCACTGTAATTTCAAATGTTTTTATCTCACTTATTGTTTACTAAAAGAAACATATTTACTGGTCCAAAATTAGATAATTAGAAAAGAATCTTGGTTTCGAAATTACTGCTTAGGAAAATATATGTGTTCTCACTAAGGATGTTCTGTGATGCCTATTAACTAAAGTCTCTAGTGGAAAGGTGAGAGGTTTATAGAAATATGATGGTCTCATGTGACTATTCAGATACTTGAGAAAGTTCGAAAGGCAAGAGATCATGGATAACTTGATGAATGAATTGGAAATGCTTGGAGTAGAAATTGAAGTGGAAACCTAGATCAATTTATTCTCCGTAGTTTGCCTAGATGTCTTGAGCAAGTTCTGACAAAACATTTGGAGAAGGAAATCCAAATTTATCAAGATGTGAACAAGGTTAGTATCTCATTCACTAGTTGTTGAAACATGATTAGTGATGACATCTACTGACACGTTGTGTGTAGATATCGGAATCACTAAAAGCCTGCAGCTAAGTGATGATGAGATTATTATGTACATGGGTAATACTACGAGAGTAGTGGGTGTTGCAGTGGGAGTCGTTTATTTATCTTATGTAGGAATAAACGTTTGATTATGAGAAATTATCATTACGTACGTTTTCATAGAAAGAATTTGATTTCAGTTTCTATGTATTTACGGATGGATACTCCTTTTCATTTAAATGACATGGTCATAGTAATGAGGAATGGAGCTATAATCTATTGTTGTACATTGGTAATAATTTGTACACTCTTAAATCATGTTTATCCCATGGATGCAACAAATTGAAATTAATAACGCGTCTTCTAATCATAATAAGAAAAAGACTCTTATGGAAATGGTTAGATGGATGATGAGTTATTTGCAATTATTAAATTCATTTTATGGATATGCCCTAAGAACAGTATTTCGTATAAATGTTTATCTGTTTGAGGGATATCCTAGAAAAATGAAGGGTGATTTATTTAGTCCAAAAGATCAGAGGGTGATTGTAAACACAAACCTATGTATAAGTTGTTCTAAAGGAAGTGAGAGGAAAAACACAAAGTATAGTACCAAGTTTACAAGAGGATATACCACAAGGTAAATTGCAACGCGTGTCACGTTTGATACACAATTCCGTGCAGTGCCTTGTTGTAGTAGGAGGGTTGTTCGACAACCCAAAAGACATGTTTTGGGAGAGTCGTGAGACTTGGTCCCTAGTAAACATGGAATGGACCCACGGATACGACGAAACACTACAAGATAGAAATGTCGAATCTTAGCAAAGTGCAATGATTTCTGAAATAGAATCGATGGATTCTAAATCAAGTCTGGGAGCTTGTAGGACTACTAAATGGTGTAAAAGCCTTTAGAAGTAGTCATACAAAATAAAAGAGGATCATATGGTAAGGTGAAAACCTTGGAAGCAAAGCTTGTTGCGAAAAGGTATAATCAGAAAGAAAAGGTTCGATTATGAGGAAATCTGTTCGCCGATAGCTATGCCTATGTTGATCCAGACTCTTTTATCTGTTGCTACTCATATGAAATATGAGGGATAGCAAATAGATGTCAAGACAGATTCCTTGATTGAAAGTCTTGAGGAAAACATCTATGTAAAGCAACCAAAGGAGATCATTGCAAATGGCTAAGATCATTTTGATTGTAAACTTAAAGGTGTCCTTCGATGGATTAAAGCAAACTTCAAGATCATGAAACATCCATTTTGATGAGAAAATCTAAACATATGGATTCATTTAATGCGTGGATGTGCCTTGTGTATTGTAAAAAGTGACGGAAAGGTGGTGGTATTTCTTGTATTGTAAGTAGATGATATATTGCTCATTGGAGACAATGAAAGAGTATTGTCAGGCGTATGGGTATGGTTTATAAAGCAGCATGAAATGAAGGACTTGAGAAGAAGCAAAAGATATCCTTTTGATCACGGTAATACGGATCACAAGAAGGGATGTTATGCTTGTCTCAAGCTTCATGAGATGATACGATAGTTACTTGTTTTAGCATGTGACTTTATCTAAGGAGATGTGTCTTGAGACACAAAAGAAGATAAAGGTGATGAAAGCGGTTCCTTATGTTTCGGCGAATAAGGAAGCTTAATCTAAGGAATGCTATGCACAAGAATGGATATATATTTTGTTGAAGGCATGGTCAGTGAGTATCAAGGTAACCCGAAACAAGAATGATGAATTGTGGTAAGACATATATTTATATACCTGAAAAGGACCAGAAATTATATGTGGACTTACAGAACAGATTCACTACTTCTTATGGGTTGCATAGATTTAGATTTTTCAAATTAGATAGGGACGACAGTAAATCCACCTCAAAGGTAATGTGTTTAATTTTAGGAAGTAGAGCCATAATGTGGATGAGTGTTATATAGAAATATATTTCAGACTCCAGACTCCATCATGGAAAGATGATATATTGGAGCCTATGAGGCAGCCAAAGTATCTGTATGACTCTAGAAACTTCATGATGGACTTTGAAGTGTCTCTAAGTTTGCCGAAGGTTATTACAATTTATTGTGATAATAATGGTACAGTTGCAAACTTGAAGAAATCATGAGCCTATAAGGCAATTAAACACATGGAGCGCGAGTACCACCTGTTATGAGAAATCGTATGATGAGGGAAAGGTTGTTGTCGCCTAGATTGCATCGGATGATAACCTAGTAAATCCATTAATAAGGACCTTAAAGCGAGAACTTTTGATGGTCGTGTAGTAGCAGTGGAAATCAGATGTATGACAGAAGACATGACAGCATTGTCTTTTAATATAAGTGGGAGATTATTGGATTGTATACTAAAAGTCTAGCTTTAGTATGAACAATGTTGTAACTATTTATTTGAAATGAGAATCATATGATCAAATAATCGCATCTTATAATTTATTTATATGTTCGATGCAATAGTCCATTTGTTTTATACTGTAGATAATATGTTGTGCGACAACACGCGGAAGATCATATTATCGGTTTCCTTATAAAGTATAAACAAATGCTCACAACTAAGATAGACGAGGACTCTCTATTGAGATGGTTGTAGTTTTATTTGGTATTAGTTTGTTTTGACTATAGAATCACATTAGTGCACTTTGTGTGTATTGAGCAGGACCGCTTGAGATCGTTCGACTTATACTGACTATATAGGAGAACTTGATCTCCGTTATTATGGATGTTCGTGCTCTTAATCCCTATACAATAACCTCGACACGTAAGGCAGTATTTATTTCTTTGATTCATCAATGGGTGAGATTTACATGTATTAAATCAACAAACTCAATGAGTTGGGAAATAGTGCTGTCTCTATGGTGTGCTGTTAATTGTAAAAGGAATCCGTGTCCAACATAGGTTGATGATGTCCCTTTGAGGAGCTCATAAGGATTATCATGTAAACCCTGCAGGTGGATTTATTCCGGCATAATAATGAGGTTGAGTGGCACTACTCTCGGATGAGATATTAATTAATGGAATTTTCAGTTAATTAATTTATGGACATTGTATATCTTAAACATGGGGAGAATAATGGGCTCATAATAAGAAGGAGCCCATAATATAACTATGGAATTAGAACGGTAGTGCAGTAATAATATTTTAGTGGTATATATTATTATTATTGGACTTAAGTATAAGCTTGGATACTTAAGCCCAATGGAGGCCCAACTCTAATTTCTCTTCCTGGTCCCTGTTGTAGCCCATATATAAGTCATCTCAGCTATTCTAACCCTAAGAGAGACACGCTTAACATGTGAAGAGGGTAGACGAAATAGCAGATTGAGAAGATCTCAAGGATCGTTGCCCACATGACGTCGAGATTGGACTTGGGAATACAACAAAAGACTGGAAGGTTATTTGCTGCTGCTGTCCGTCAATTTGTATGATTTTTATAAAATCGTACAGATCCCATAATTCAACGTGTGATATATTTTCGGAAAGTCATGGAAGAGAGGATCATTTTGGCACATAGGTCACTCAAATCTAATATCGGATGAAAGAATTATGCCTAAAACGGTGAGGCTGCGCAGGCTGCCGGCGAGAATTCATCTTCTCCAATATATCCTGGTGAAAGGTAATACGGTTCTTGTTTTCTTGCTTCCGCTGACTGTTAGAAATATATGGAACCCTAACGGTTCACGTTAACCAAACGATCAAATGTCAACACAAACGACATTCTAAACGTATATGTCTTGTACATAGAGTCAACAACTAATACATCCCCAAACAAGCTGTAATCTCACCTAGACTGTGAGTCATACCAAAATGGTCGGGACAATTTGTTCTCCTCATTCACAGTGTACCTCAAATATAGACCAGGATCAGTTTCTATTAAGGCTGAAAAATATATTAGTGTGGACTCCGCATCAGTTCTAGCTCCTTGTGTTTTACATGTTCTGATCCAAAAAAGTTGTAAAGGTCCTTAACGGTGAAGCCCAAATTTTCAAATCCCCCATGCGCTGTAACCATTAAGTCTAAAATTTTACAAGTTCTAAATCTATAATCTTTTATTTTTTTAAATTTCCATGGCATGACCTACACTCACTTTCCCATTAGATCTAAAAAAATGAACTTGAGAAGGTATTGTGGTGTCATATGAGAGTATAGTAACAAAATGAGATACTACATAAGCAGTTGATTCCATAGAAAACTTTACCCTAAATTTCGCTCCACAAAAACACTGAGTTGACATACGAGCCACTGAGGAAGGTCTATCGACACTAGTTGGTATTGGTATATCGATTTTAAGTTCCTACTGAAAACAAACCCACCCATCAAGGACATAGGACAAATGCAAACATAATATGCCTTACAAAAAGACTCATCATCATTAATATTTCCAAATTTTTTTCCTAATAAGCACTCAGATGTCCAACTTGTAGGATCATTCGCACCCAAATCTCCACTGTCCAACAAGAATCTCAGAGAGCTATCATTCGATGTGATCATTGATTCTTCTTCGTGATCTTCACCATATTAATCGAAACTTATAGAATCACTGTATCATATCTATATCATTCGAAGATTGATCGAGCCAAATAAATCAAAAATTTGAAGGAGATGAAATTTTAAGTATTACGTTCACAAAACTTAAATTATCTAAATATGTGTGCCTAATGGGTTAAGACACATAGAAACTGTTATATTCTTATTGTTTGGGATGCATGAAAACTGAATTCGCAGAAACCATCGTATTCTTATTTTTTGGGATGCATAGAAACTTAATTCTATTAAGGGTACAATATTATTACTAAATTGTGGTTTATAGACTTTAAATGAAATCAAATGTTAAAAGTTACTATTGTTAGATATAATATAAATATTTGTTTTTTATTAAATCATGCCTTATTTAATAAGTTAGATTATCTAAATTATTGTTCTAATATTTCCAAATTTTATGGAATACACCTTATGAAAAGACTCAGCATCATCAATATTTTCAAATGTTTTTCCCAATAAATACTCAGATGTCTAACTTGTAAGATCACTCGAACCTAAATCTCTACTGTCCAATAATAATCTTAAAAAGCTATCATTCAATGTGAATATTGATTAGCCATTTTGTAGTAGGGATGACCAATTAAAACAATTAATCGAACCACAGAGAGGTCGGTGCTAGAACTTAAGCGAGATCACATTTATAGCAATTTTATAGAGACGAATCATCAATGGGTAGTTTGATCAAACAAGAAATTAAATCAATCAAAGGAAGCAAGCAAGCAATGATTAGCAAACAAAATAGATGGATGAAATGAGTGGTTTTCCAAGTTGAGTAAAAGTGAGATTAACAACATTTATGAAGTGGAAATCTTAGGATAAATGCATCAAATTCATATGATCATGGGTTTAAACTAAGGGCCAATACTAAGTTCACCTTAACTCCCTCTCAAGATGAATAGGATATGGAATCAAGCTCAATGGATTGGTTCTCACTCAAACAATTCCAACTAAGTACTAAGCTTGAGGTGAGAGTCCCTTCACATGATTAATCAACCTCTTGATCAAACCAATCACATGTTCTATCAAAGGGTTCTAAACTCTAAAGGAATTCTCAATCTCTTTACAATTTATAATTCACATGAAGTGTTTGATGAAATGTTTCACTTAATTAACCTAAGCATATAATTGATTTCTCAATCTAATCACATATCTAGAACAACTAAACAAACAAATCAAGCAATTAATAATCAATGATAGAAAATCAATTAACCCCGTCAACATATGAATTTAAATACACAAATCCCAAAATTATCCAACAACTCTCATGTTGCTAATCTCACAAGGAAGATTAGTCTACCATATTCATAAAGAAATTAACATAGACAATTAAATCCTTACAAATCATGATAAAACTATAAGGTTTAATACAAAGATTGAATGGAAACTCTTTTGATCTATCTTCAATGGTGATCTCCTTCCCTTCTTTGCACTTTCCTCTCTTCCTTGATCCTTTTCCTTCACTTGGAAGAAGAAATTGATGGTGGGATGATGGTAGATTTAAAGGATGAAGAATGGATGATGATGATGGTGTGAAATGGAGGAAATGGTGTGTGAGGTATTTGGGCAGCTGTGAATTTCGGATGATGGATCTCAAAATATTAAATGGAGTGGTATTTATACCCTTGTGGGCCTTCTAGAAGAAATCTAGAAATTTCAGGAATTTTGACACCGACACGGCTCGTGTGCTGCAACACAGCCCGAGTCTTGTCTAGGGCACACGGTCAACATGGCCTTCAAACAGTGTACGGCCCATGCACAGCACTCGGCCACAGGGGTGGCCATATTGTGTCTTCTGATGCTCGTACACGACCATTCTGGATAAAGCCGTGTTTGGTGCATGGCCCGTGTTTCTGTACATGGCCCGTGTTCTGCACTCGGCCACAGGGGTGGTCGAGTTGGTGTTTTAGGCGATAGTGCACGCCCTCCTGGGATAGGCCCGTGTGCAGAACTCAGGTCGTGTACGCAACACGGCCCGTGTTCCTACACACGGCCGGCCATGTTGTTGCTGCCCTGTTTCTTCCTTCACTGTTTTGGCTCGTTCTTCCTCGTTTCAACTCCGAATTGAGATCCATTTTTTCCTACATCTTCCTTGTCGAGCCTAGAATCTCTTTTTACCTATAAATCATACATTTAAGCTCATTCTCATACATTTCCATAAAAATACAAAACACAACCAAATAGAATACAAATACAGATAAAATAACACGAAAACACATATAAAAAGACACTAAAATCTAGGTGAAAATATCACTCATCGCACCCCCAAACTTAATGTGTTGTGCGTCCCCAAACAATGAAAATGATAAACCAAGGGGTGAGATTTTCACCTAGGAAAAGACGAAACGAACATAAGTAATAACACATCAATTGCAATAAGAATTACAAATCATGCTAAGTCATCCTACAACATTAAAATCTTAACATGCAAAAAATATTAACAAGTTCAATCACAAGAGAATATTAGTGTAATATAGTCTCCTTTTAGTCCAAGCCTCACATATGTCATAAATTTCATTTAACACTCTATAAAATAAGGTAAAACAACACTCATCAACCGATTGGCTCGACTCGCTATAAGCTTGCTCGCGGACTCTATTCACAAACCACCAAAGTTTAAATTAATGATAAAAAGGTCTTTAATTAGGATGTAATGATAGGCTATTTGGTGGGGTAGGAGGAATATGGATATTAGTGGCTAATCAAGTGTAAGTAATCAAAGAGATGGCTAATTTCTTCAACTTCTCCACTTTTCTTTCTTCCTTTTTTTTTTCTTTAATGTTCACAAGCACTAATCATCAACTTTCCTTGGATTGAACTACTTTCAATGCATGCTTCCTTTTTTGAACTTTTAAGTACTTGAGCATCTTTGTTGGTACTTTGCTCTTTTTCTTATTTTGAGGTTGCATGTCCATTCTTATTGGTTCTCTTTTCATCATTTCTTACTTGTTTACCGTTTCCTTTCTACTTTTGCTTCCTCATCAAACCTTTCTAGCTACCATCTCCTCAATTACTCACACAAAAGGGTACATATATAAGGCTCATGTGGGTAATCAAGGCTTGTAATGTGCTTAATTCACAAGAAATAGGCTTATAGGCTCAAAGTGGTTGACTAGGGATGATGTTCAAGGTATGGAAATATTTGGCAATGACTATAAATAACAAGGATGGCCTTAGATCATTTCACTAATCTCCCTTAATCGGGCTCGCTCCTATAGTCCTTGAGCAAGTTCTAGCTTATCAAACACAACCAATCCACTCATGAAGAAAAACCATGTAAGCACGGTTGAGGCTCAAATTCTAACAAGCTTATGCATTGGACCTTAAGAAACTTATTACACCCCATTCATCTCAAAATTGAACAAGTTAAATAAAACATGTCACAATTCGAAAGTGTAGAGATTCTTAATCATAACTTGTCATCACTCATCACCACAAAATATTATCACTCATGTTCAAAAATGACTCACAACCTCCCTAAACAAACCACCAAACATACCAAGACAAAAATAAGAAAACACACAAAACATAAAATAAAGACTCAACAAAGAAGAAGCAAAAGAAAAACACATAACATGCAAGAATAAAAATCACCATCATTAACAATAAAGCACACATTCTATATCATCCATGACAATTAAGCTCACAATCATCCCAACCTTTGATTGAAAAGTAAACTTCCCAAAAACATAATACATAAAGTAGTATGTTAATCCATTCAATTCAAATCAAAATCAATTAGAAGTGATAAGGTGTAGAGTACTCCCTCAATAGGCATTTGGTAAGGAAAGCGTTCGCTCCAAGCTCCATTCGTGCTTCCAATACCCTTCATTCATACTCAAAAACTCATACAACACCATTATCTCAATAATTTCATTAAAAATATGGATTCACATGCACTTCAACACAACCAATCATACCAAAATCTAATCAAACTCATGAGAAAATTTTAAAATTGACCCAATTTTATAAGAAGACTTCTCATCATCAAAATATCATCATATCAAGCACACTCAAGTGGTGAGTCACACCACACACTCTCTCTCCAAACTTAAATCAAAACAAGTTGAGAATTAAGTTTGCAAAAAATGGTGGGACTTACACTTGTAGTTTCCATTGATGGTCTTCTTGTGGAGAAGCAATCGCATCCACCAACTTGAGCTATGTCCACCACGCACTCTCCCCAAACTTAACTCGAGACAAGAGTTGAAAAATAAGTTTGCAACAAGTGATGCGACTGTTGGCAATTGGATAGTGTGGATCAACGTGATCGTTAGGATTTAAGGCAAACAATTAGCTGCGGAAGCAATTAAACCGTTTACCGTACTTCTGGATTGATTTAGAGGATGAACAGCAGAGAACCACCTCTCAATCTTCTGCTGTATATCCCAAGTCGAATCCTGCTGTTGTGTGGGCAACAATCCGCAGGATTCTCTCAATCTGCTCCTGTTCTTTCTAACTGTCAAATGAGGCACTGACTTAGGGTTAACAGGAGCTGAGATGACTTATATAGTTGGGCTACAGCAGGGACCAGGAGGAGAAATTGGGCTGGGCCTCAATTGAATTTAATTAACCAAGCTTAGCCCAAAGCTTTTAATTAAATCCAATAATAATAATATATTCCACTAAAATATTATTACTGCACTACCCATCCAATCCCAAAATTATGTTCTGGGCTCCTTCTTATTATAAGCCCGATAGTCTCCCCATGTTTAAGATATACAATGTCCATTAATTAATTAAGTTACTGACAACTCAAATTAATTAATATCTCATCCGAGAGTAGTACCACTCAACCTTATTATCATACCGGAAATTAATCCACTTGCAAGATTTACATGATAAACCTTATGAGCTCCTCAAGGGGACATCATCAACCTATGACGGACATGGATTCCTTCTACAATCAACAGCACACCATAGATACAGTACTACTTCCCAACTCACCGAGTTTATTGATTTAATACTTACAAATCTCACCCATTGATGAATCAAAGAAATACATACTGCCCTACGTGTCGAGGTTATTGTATAGGGATTAAGATCATGAACTTCCATAATAACAGAGATCAAGTTCTTCTATAAGTCAGTATAAGTCGAACGATCTCAGGCGGTCCTGCTCAATACACACAAGTGCACTAATGTGATTCTATAGCCAAGACAAGCTAATACCAAACCACACTACGACCATACCGATAGAGAGTCCCCGTCTATCTCAGTTGTGAGCATCTGTTTATACTTTATAAGGAAATCGATAATATGATCTTCTGCGTGTTGTCGCATAACATATTATCTACAGTATAAAGTAAATGGACTATTGCATCATGCATATAAAATAAATTATAAGATGCAATCATTTGATCATATGATTCTCATTTCAAATATTGTTATGACATTGTTCATACTAAAGCTAGACTTTTAGTATACAATCCAACAATCTCCCACTTATACTAAAAGACTATGCTGTCATGTCTTCTGCCATACATCTGATTCCTATTCCCACTACACGACCAATAAAAGCTCTCGCCTTAAGGTCCTCGTAAATGGATTTACTAGGTCATCATCCGATCCAATCTAGGCTACAACAACCTTCCCCTCATCATACGATTTCTGGCAACAGGTGGTACTCGCGCTCCATGTGTTTAATTGCCTTATGGACTTGTGATTTCTTCAAGTTTGCAACTGCACCAATATCATCAATGTAAATTGTGATTACCTTGGGCAAACTTAGAAACACGTCAAAGTCCATCATGAAGTCTCTAGAGTCATATAGATACTTTGGCTGCCTCATAGGCTCCAATTTATCATCTTTCCATAATGGAGTCCGGAGTTTGAAATATATTTCTATATAACACTCCTCCACATTATGACTCTACTTCCTAAAATTAAATACATAACCTTTGAGGAGAATTTACTACAGTCCAATTTGACTAAAAAAATCCGAATCTACGTAATCCACAAGAAGCAGTGAATCTGTCCAGTAAGTCCACATATAATTTCCAGTCCTTCTCAGGCACTTTATAAATGTCTTACCACAGTTCATCATTCTTGTTCCGGGTTACGTTGATACCCACTGTTCATGCATTCAGCAAAACAGATATCCAACATCGTTCATAGCATTCCTTAGATGAAGCTTCCTTATTCGCCGAAGCATAAGGAACCGCTTTCATCCTCTTTATCTTCTTCTTGTGTCTCAAAGACACATTCACTTAGATAAATTTACATGCTAAACGAGTATGGACTGTATCATTTTATGAAACTTGAGATAAGCATAATATCCTTTCTTGTGATCCGTATTACCGTGATCAAAAGGATATATTTTGCCTTTCTTAAGTCCTTCATCTCTACCGCTTTATTAACCATACCCATACGCCCGATAATACTCTTTCATTGTCTCCAATGAGCAAGATACTATCTACGTATAGTTCAAGAAACACCACAACGTTTTCGTCACTCTTTACAACACACAAGACTCATCCGCTCATTGATTTAAATCCATGCCACTGGATTACCTAATCAAAACAGATGCTTCACGATCTTAAAGCTTGCTTTAGTCCATCGTTGGACAATTTTAAGCTTACTATCAAAATGCTATTAGTACTTTGCAATGAATCACTCTGGTTGCTTCGTATAGATGTTTTCCTCAAGACTTCCAATCAGGAAAGCTGTTTTGACATCTATTTGCTATTACTCATAGCAGCAATAAATAAAAGAATCCGGATCAATATAAGCATAGCTACCAGCGAACATGTTTCCTCATAATCGAACTATTTCTTTTTCAGTACACCTTTTCGCAACAAGCTTTGCTTCCAAGGTTTTCACCTTTCTGTATGATCCTCTTTTGTTTCCTTTGACCACTTGCAATCGTTTTTACACCATTTAGTGGTCATACAAGCTCCAGACTTAATTTAGAATCCGTAGATTCTATTTCAACATTCATTGCAACTTACTAAGATTTTACATTTTAATCTTGTAGTGTTATGTCGTATCCGTGGGATAATACCATGTTCACTAGGGATCAAGTCTCACGACTCTCCCAAAATATATATTTATGGGTTGTCATACAACCCTCCCACTATGACAAGGCACTACATGTAATTGTGTATCAGACGTGACACGCGTTGCAGTTTACCTTGTGGTATATCCTCTTGTACACTTGGTACTTATACTTAGTGTTTTCCTCTCGCTTCCTTTAGAACAACTCATACATGGGTTTGTGATTTATTACATAGTCCTTTTTCCAAAAAAACTAGTTATTGTGTTAACAATTACCCTTCGATCTTTTGGACTAAATAAATCACCATTCATTTTTCTAGGATATCCCATATACAAATAAACGTTTCACGAATTATTGTATCTAGGGCATATCCATAAAATGAATTTAATTATTCCAAATAATTCATCATCTATCTAATCATAACCATAAGAGCCTTATTCCTTCTACCCACCACACCATTCAGCTGGGGCATGCCAGGTGTAGTCAACTTGAGATTTAATCTCAACTTCTGATTATTAGTTCCTAACTATCCTAAGAGGTTTTCATCATCACGATTGAATCATAATGATATGATATATTTTCCATGACGCTTCACTGTACCAGCCTTACAATTCTTGAATTAATCCAAGAACTTAGACATGCAGTGCATCAAATAAATATATCGGTTTCCAGAATAATCTTTGAATATTCATAACCACCTCTCGCCTGGATATTGTTAGGTTCGCTTGAATCAGAATGAACTAATTCCAACATATATATCTTTGGCTCTAAACCCCACAGCCTTGAAAAGGCAGTTAATCATTTTTACTTCCAAGCAAGACTCGTAAGTCCGATAGTTTCCACTTTAGATAAACCTTACGGTCTATCGGCTATCAACTTTTGAATCCTACTCAAGTAAAATGAATTAGTCTTAGACGCCAAATGTATGTTTAGTTCATCTCCGAAGGTTCCTTTCTCTTATTAATGTTAGAAGATGCATTATTTATTACTATTTATTGCATCTGTGGGATGTTCATGATTTAAGAGTTTACATATTATCTACCAACGTACTATAACAGATTATAGCCCCATTCCTCATTACTATGACCATGTCATTTAAATGAAATGAAGTATCCATCCGTTAATGCATAGAAACTGAAATCAAATTCTTTCTATGAAACGTACGTAAAGATAATTTCTCATAATCAATCATTTATTCTTATCATGAGATAAATAAACAACTCCCACTGCAATAGCCACTACCTTTGTAGTTTTACCCATGTCATAACAATCTTATCCTTACTAAGTGATAAACATTTAGTGATTCCAGTATCTACATACTTCGTGTCAGTAGATGCCATCTCTAATCATGTTTAAACAAATAGTAAATAAGATATTAAACTTGTTCACATTATGATGAAAATGGCTTTCCTTTGCCATATGTTTTGTCATAAGTTTCCCACCATATACATCCTCTTGTAATTCAGGTGGAACTTACTCAAAACATCTAGACAATTATGGAGAATAAAATTGACTTAGGTTTCCCCTTCAACTTTTATTCCCTGTTTTTCCAATTCATTCATCAAATTCTATCATGATCTTGCACCTTTTAAATTACTCAAGTATCCGAAGAGTTACATGAGACCATCATATTTCTATGAACCTCTCATCTCTTCACTAGAGACTTTAATATGCATCATGAGACGTCCTTTGTGAGAATACACATGTATTTTTATTTTCTTAAGCAGTAATTTTGAAAACCAAGATTCTTTTCTAATCATCTAATTTGGACAAGTAAATATAATGTCTTTTAGTTAATAATTAGTGAAATAAAACCATTCGAAATTCATAGAATCATAAATAAATATTCCGATCAAATCTCCGAATTTTATCCTTTTATATTGATTCCCTCAAAACAATATAAAATTAAAATTCACCGACATCTCAAGCACCGTGAGTCTGCAAGCCACGTTAGGGTGGACGTTTACAAATCCGAACATTTACAAGAGAAGGTTTTACCCATTAATTTCATTTGTCAACCTAGCTTTATGACAAAATAATTAATAGTCGGTTCCTCTTTAGCCATGTAAATAATAGCAGTGACTCTGTTGGGGAGGATACTAATTATTCACATCTAAGTGTACACCATTATTTGATCCCAAGTCCGCTGCCCAAGCTTATGTGCCTTACTGTTAGAGAAGTACACACGCGCTCAGATAACTTTCTACAACCATCAATTATATAAGTTTGTACTAGTGATCCGCATATAAGCTCATCCGTTAGGGAGGAAGGCACTATAGCCAACGCGCAAGTCCATATGCATCACATTACAAACAATAATTATTTAAAGAAGTTTGTACCAGTGATCCGTGAATAAACTCATCCGTTAGGGAGGAAGGCTCTAATGCCGACGCGCAAGTCTATTCACATCACTAACAAACCAATAATGGAGGCCGCGGGAATTTATAACCAATCCCCTCTCCCACTTAGTTATTTAACACCGAGGGTTTTAACATGCATATAATATTCCAGAATAAAATATACAACTTAGACATGCTTCTATTAACAGAAATTTAAATAAATAAATCACATAGAACATGCCTTTCATATATAACAATTAATTGTCAAGTTAAAACAATTAACTCAGTTATATATCATAATTAATTGTATAATATGTTGGATCAATTAAATGGGTCTAGTCTACCCAAGCATCAATAGCATAAAATGAGCAGCCCATTAATTAATTAATTATACCCATTTACCCTGCCAATTTCTGCATGAATTAGCCCAATCCAAAATATGGCCCAACATTATTCCCACAATTAATTAAATAATTAGCCCAGCAGCCCATGGTCCATTTAATTAAAATTAGGCCCAAAACCACAGCCCAAAACCATTTAATTAAAATAGACAGCCATAAGTGCAAGCCCAAGCAGCAGATAAGTCCAGTAATAAAAAAAATCCGAGCCCATCATCCATAAAATAGGCCCAACAACCCATTTGCATTTAATTAAATATGGGCCCAAAGGAGACAGCCCATAACCAAATTAAAAAGGGTTAAGGCCCAGCAAGATCATCGGTGCTGCCCTATTTTCTTCCAGCCGCATCTCACACTGCCAGCAAGCAACCGGCGTATGCTCGTATCCGCCAGCCATCACCAATCACTCGGAAGCCGTCGACGCAGGCCAGGCCACGATCAAGCTGGATGATCGCCATCACCACGCTGGCCGTCAGTAGGCACGCCGCCGACTGATAGAGCTGCAGACGCTGAAGGCAGCCCATCAGTCCAAGTCGTCTGCTACTGGTTTTGCACGAAGATCGCCGATCAATGGCTCCAGACGGTATGGCTCGCGACCTCCAACAACAAACAAGCCGCCGAAGGTTAGCTACAGTCGCGCCTCCCACCAAGCACTCTTCCATCGTTCACGCCTAATTTCTTTCTCCATCGTGAATCCTCAGCACTGCTTCTGTCGTGGGCTAACTATCTCTCTTCATCCGCCATCGCCATCCGTTCTAGCAGCCATCACCGAGCATTGGAGGGGTAGCCTCCACCGCGGCGTTGACCCATCAGCCTGCTTCGACTCACCACCTGATTCCGCATCGGAGCCCTGCTCCGAACTGGCAGCGACTCGCTCGCAACAAGCAGATGCCTCACTGGATCCAGCAGCTGAATCGTGAATGCCCACCGCGAGGCTCACCATCCATGTTCGAAGACTCCCAGAACCGGCTGACGATTCGACCAGAAAAGTAGCCTGACTTCTAAATATCTCATCCGTCAGCCGCATCCATCTTCGATCAGAGAGCAGCCGTGCGGGTATTTTCGTATATGCAGTGTGTTTAATCGTCGATAATCACACGCCTCTATCTTCTGACTGATTCTGGGACAGCCATCAAGCCGTCGCTCATCGTGCAACCCATGAGGCCCGTGTGAGTGTGATTTCCAGCGGGTTGAACCGTAACAATTACACGCCATAACTATCGATAAAAGCACATATGATATATGGATAATTTACTCATATAAAAATCCTTTCTTCATGCTTAATATCAATGATTATAATCATAGGATTACACAAATAATATAATATTATTCAAATCCTAAAACATGCCTTAAATCTGACAAGCAACACATGTAAGTCTCAAACCCTACCCAACGTCTCACGTTTCACCACGAAACCAACGCTCTGATACCAATTGTTGGCAATTGGATCGTGTGGATCAACGTGATCGTTAGGATTTAAGGCAAACAATTAGCAGCGGAAGCAATTAAACCATTTACCGTACTTCTGGATTGATGTAGAGGATGAACAGCAGAGAACCACCTCTCAATCTTCTGCTGTATATCCCAAGTCGAATCCTGCTGTTGTGTGGGCAACAATCCGCAGGATTCTCTCAATCTGCTCCTGTTCTTTCTAACTGTCAAATGAGGCACTGACTTAGGGTTAACAGGAGCTAAGATGATTTATATAGTTGGGCTACAGCAGGGACCAGGAGGAGAAATTGGGCTGGGCCTCAATTGAATTTAATTAACCAAGCTTAGCCCAAAGCTTTTAATTAAATCCAATAATAATAATATATTCCACTAAAATATTATTACTGCACTACCCGTCCAATCCCAAAATTATGTTCTGGGCTCCTTCTTATTATAAGCCTGATAGTCTCCCCATGTTTAAGATATACAATGTCCATTAATTAATTAAGTTACTGACAACTCAAATTAATTAATATCTCATCCGAGAGTAGTACCACTCAACCTTATTATCATGCCGGAAATTAATCCACTTGCAAGATTTACATGATAAACCTTATGAGCTCCTCAAGGGGACATCATCAACCTATGAGGGACATGGATTCCTTCTACAATCAACAGCACACCATAGATACAGCACTACTTCCCAACTCACCGAGTTTATTGATTTAATACTTATAAATCTCACCCATTGATGAATCAAAGAAATACATACTGCCCTACGTGTCGAGGTTATTGTATAGGGATTAAGAGCACGAACTTCCATAATAACAGAGATCAAGTTCTTCTATAAGTCAGTATAAGTCGAACGATCTCAGGCGGTCCTGCTCAATACACACAAGTGCACTAATGTGATTCTATAGCCAAACAAGCTAATACCAAACCACACTACAACCATACCGATAGAGAGTCCCCGTCTATCTCAGTTGTGAGCATCTGTTTATACTTTATAAGGGAACCGATAATATGATCTTCTGCGTGTTGTCGCACAATATATTATCTACAGTATAAAGTAAATGGACTATTGCATCATGCATATAAAATAAATTATAAGATGCAATCATTTGATCATATGATTCTCATTTCAAATATTGTTATGACATTGTTCATACTAAAGCTAAACTTTTAGTATACAATCCAACAGCGACATGCCTACTCGAATCCATGAAGAACTTCTCTTTTCTTCACTATGCCTTTTCTCACAAGCACAATCCACCTACAAGACCAAACAACAAAACAAGTATCAAACGATAAAAGAATGGGTTGCCTCCCATTTGGTGCTAAGTTTAACGTCTTCAAGCCGAACGGAAGTTTACGATCATTGGACCATAGGATGGTCCATCACACTCTTGCCTCACATCCTCACTTTGAACATTTGCTTTGCCTTCTTCTTGTCCACTAGCTCAACTTCACCATTCTTGCTTACAAGCATCAAGTCATCATCAAGAAGTGATTCTAGTGGACTTCCTCTTTCTCCTTTGTCAAGCTTCCAATCAAGCTCCGATGCTTTCATCCTATTAACATCATAAGAAGATAAGTTAGAAATTGGCATTTTCATATAATCATGAAAAAATGAATTTAAATTGTCAAAGAGAATAGAGTCATGATCCATAAGATCATCCGGAGGCTTCAAATGAGACTTGGCTCCTTTTCCTTATTGCACAATAAAGTGACACTCTCTCCTTTTGAGCTCAAAGACAACTCTTCTCTTCCAACATCAATCCTTGCTCTTCCCATAGCTAGAAATGGCCTTCCCAAAATGAGTGGCACTCGAGGATCCGCCTTCACTTCTAGCACCATGAAATCAACAAGAAAAACTAGCCCTTTCACATTCACCTCCACGTCTTCAGCAATTCCTAGTGGCTTCACAACTTCTCCATTTACTACTTCAAGACGGATAGTAGTAGGCTTTAGCTCTCCAATTTCAAGGTCTTTGAACGTGGCATGAGACATCACGTTGACGTTTGTCCCCAAGTCACATAATGCATCAAGGGTACCCTTCCCTTCAAAATCACAAGGAATTATGAACTTCCCCGGATCACCAACTTTTGTAGGCACCCTTTTTGCATCGACTCACTTGTTTTGGATTGCTCTTCTTTCTTTTTCTCCTCATACTTCTTCTTAAGATTCTTCACATGCTCTTCAAATTCCTTTTTCTTCTCCTCCTTTACAAACATTTGTTGGTAAGGAACAGGGAATGAAGTGATTGGAATACCCCAATAATCACGTTTGTACTCCTCTTCTCTCACCTTCTCCTTCACTTTTTTTCCTCTTGCACCCTCTTCCACTTTGGTATCCATTTAGGCCTTTTCTCTTCTTTCTTTTCTCCAACAACCTTGCTTTCCACCAACCCTTCTTCAACCTTTCTTTCCTCTTCCATATCAACAGACAAACATTGAGCTTTTGGATTAACCTCGGGTGTGGCCGGAAACTTTCCTTTTTATGGAGCACTCAAAGAACTTGTAATTTGTCCCACATTATACTCCAAAGCCTTGAGTCTCTTTTCATTTGCTTCTTCCACCTTTTTCAAAGCTTCATCTCGAGCTTTGTTTGATGCTATCAATTATTCAAGTAGCTCATCGGTTGATGCTCTTCCCTCATTGTTCGGTGCCTTTGCTCCCGGTTGATATCCCGGAGGATAAGCAACCGCATTGCTCGGGTTAGAGTAGGAGAAGTTCCCTTGCCCTTGTTGTTATGTGTATTAGCTTCCACTACTTTGACCATTAAAGTCTCCTTGCCTTGATGGATAGTTCCCTTGATTTTGATTGAAACTACCTTGGAAATTATTTTGGTAATTCCCTCGGTAGTTTCTTTCTTGAATGTATGACACATCTTCCACACGTGGCATAGAGTTGGCCCATTGTTCTCCACTCACAATATTTGGAGGTAGCACACCTTGATCGACTTGTAGGCCCTCAACCATATTAGCTCCTTGATTATTCACACATTGGTTCAAACTCATTTGCTTCAACATTTACGTCGCTATTGCTTCAACACTTGGCATTTGTGGCATACTTGGCTCAACATTCAAACTCTTCGCACTAAATCAAAATTCTCAAAACCATAGCATCCACTTACTCTATCTGATGGCCATTGGTAAACATTTGTAGCAATCTCATCAAAAATCCTTATAGCCCTTTTCGGAGTCACACCAAGTACGGATCCACCCGCCGAAGCATCAACACACATTCTTTGACTATTTACCAAACTTTGGTAGAAAAATCCAACTTATTGGTTCTTCGGGAATCCATGTTTTGGACACTTGCGTAGCATATCCTTAAACCTTTCCCACGCTTCATAAAAGCTCTCTTGAGGTATTTGCTTGAATTGAGTGATCAAGCTCTTCATTTGTAGTGTCTTGGAAGGTGGAAAATACTTGTTCAAGAACATTTGTGCAAGCTCATCCCATGTGTTGCACATACCCAGAGTAATAGTGGATAGCCATATTCGTGCGCGCTCCCTCAACAAAAACGGAAACAACCTCATTCTTATACAATCTTCACTCACCCCATTCATCTGCACGGTGTTGGCAATCTCAACAAATTGAGCTAGATGAGCATTAGGATCTTCATTCGGGGTTCCACTAAATTGTTGCTCTCTCACCATAGAAATCAAGCCCGCCTTAAATTCAAAGTTGTTGGCATTGATTGGTGGTCCCATCATTTGTGGCATTGCCCTTGGCATGAAAAAATCCCAAATCACCCTTTGATCATTATGAATTCCATGTTGCACCGGAGGTGGTGGTGGCACATACGCTTGTTGAGGAGGAGCAAAAGCTTGTGGATATCCTTGTTGCCTTAGAACTTGTTGCACCATTTGTTGAAGCAAAGCTTGATTGTTTCTAGCTCCAAAAGTTTGTTGAGCTTGATGAGGAGGATTAGCATTGACTTGAGGTGCGTTGTCTTGCACATTCACATTTTGTTATCCTTCCCCATCATACTCTATCTCCACACGATTATCTTCTAGGAAATTCTCCATTAACTCACTATTTTTGGATTTGTTCTCCTTTCTTCTCCTTCTCAACGTATGCTCAATCTCTAAATCAATAGGTTCTATTGGTTTCCCTTTGGATCTTGTTTGCATACACCTTCAAAGCAAAAGAAGTTAGAACAAGGTTTTCAAAAGCAAATACAAGTAAACAAATAAAATAAAAAAAATATCTCTAGTAAGATTACTCAAAACGATCCTTCTTCAAGCTACTAGCAACCGTTGCCTCGCCGGCAATGGCGCCATTTGATTAACCATTTTATAGTAGGGATGACCAATTAAACAATTTATCGAACCACAGGGAGGTCGGCGCTAGAGCTTAAGCGAGATCACGTTTATCGCAATTTTATATAGACGAATCATCAAAGGGTAGTTTGATCAAACAAGAAATTAAATCAATCAAAGCAAGCAAGCAAGCAATGATTAGCAAATAAAACAGATGGATGAAATGAGTGGTTTTCCAAGTTGAGTAAAAGTGAGATTAACAACATTTAAGAAGTGGAAATCTTAGGATAAATGCATCAAATTCATATGATCATGGGTTTAGGCTAAGGGTCAACACTAAATTCACCTAAAATCCCTCTCAAGATGAATAGGATATGGAATCAAGCTCAATGGATTGGTTCTCACTCAAACAATTCCAACTAGGTACTAAGCTTGAGGTGAGAGTCCCTTCACACGATTAATTAACCTCTCGATCAAACCAATCACATGTTCTATCAAAGGGTTATAAATTCTAAAGGATTTCTCAATCTCTATACAATTTATAATGCACATGTAGTGTTTGATGAAATGATTCACTTAATTATCCTAAGCATATAATTGATTTCTCAATCTAATCACATATCTAGAACAACTAAACACACAAATCAACTAAACAAATCAAGCAATTAATAATCAATGATAGAAAATCAATTAACCCATCAACATATGAATTTAAATACACAAATCCCAAAATTATCCAACAACTCTCATGTTGCTAATCTCACAAGGGAGATTAGCCTACCATATTCATAAAGAAATTAACATAGATAATTAAATCCTTACAAATCATGATAAAACTATGAGGTTTAATACAAAGATTGAATGGAAACTCCCTTGATCTATCTTCAATGGTGATCTCCTTCCCTTCTTTGCACTTTCCTCTCTTCCTTGATCCTTTTCCTTCACTTGGATGAAGAAATTGATGGTGGAATAATGGTAGATCTAAAGGATGAAGAATAGATGAAGATGATGGTGTGAAATGGCGGAAATGGTGTGTGAGGTGAGTGGGCAGCTGTGAATTTCAGATGATGGATCTCAAAATATTGAATGGAGTGGTATTTATACCCTTGTGGTCCTTCTAGAAGAAATCTGGAAATTTCAAGAATTTTGACACCGACATGGCTCGTGTGCTGCAACACGGCCCGAGTCGTGTCTAGGGCACATGGTCAACGCAGGCTTCAAACAACGCACGACCCATGCGCAGTGCTCCGCCACAGGGGTGGCCGTGTTGTGTCTTCTAATGCTCATACATGGCCATTCTGGACAGGGCCGTGTTTGGTGCATGACCCGTGTTTCTGCACACGGCCCGTGTTCTGCACTCAGCTACAAGGGTGGCCGAGTTGGTGTTTCAGACGACAGCGCACGCCCTCCTGGGACAGGCCCGTATACGGAACTTAGGTCGTGTACGTGACATGGCCCATGTTCCTGCACACGGCCGGCCGTGTTGTTGCTGTCCTGTTTCTTCCTTCACTGTTTTGGCTCGTTCTTTCTCGTTTCAACTCTGAATTGAGATCCGCTTTTTCCTACGTCTTCCTTGTCGCGCCTAGAATCTCTTTTTACTTGGAAATCATACATTTAAGCTCATTCTCACACATTTCCATAAAAACACAAAACATAAGCAAATAGAATATAAATACGGATAAAATAACACGAAAACACATATAAAAAGACACTAAAATCTAGGTGAAAATATCACACGTCATATATCCTTGATTCTTCTTCTTGATCTTCACCATATTGATTGAAACTTATAGAATCACTGGTATCACATCCATATCATTTGAAGATTGATCGAGCCTAACAAATCAAAAATTTGAAGGAGATAAAATTTTAAGTTTTGCGTTACAAAAATTAAATTATGTATATCTGTGTGTCTAATGGGTATTGTTTGGGATGCATAGAAATAGAATTCGCAGAATTCATCGTATTCTTATTGTTTGGAATGCATAAGAAAGTGAATTCTATTAAGGGTACGAAATTATTGTTAAATCGTGGTTTATAGATTTTAAATGAAATCAAATGTTAAAAGTTATTATTGTTAGATATAACTTGAATATTTATTTTTTTATTAAATCATGCCTTATTTATTAAGTTAGATTATTTAAATTATTGTTCTAAAGTATGATACCTTTTAAATTGGTTAATAAGTAAAATAGATAAATATAAAATAATTGTATGATATAAATTTAATTTTTAATTAAATAATATAGACTATTTAGTGAATATATATAAAAATAAAATACATTACGAGATTAGAAAGAAAAATACAACAATACATTTACAGTTCATAAAAAATAAAAAAAATACTCATGAAAATTATCAATATATGTAGATTATATTCGTAAATATAATTTATAAAATATTTTTAATATATAATTTTAATTTAAAATACACCCAAATAAATTATTTAACACGTATACATCAATAATAAAATATAATATGATCTATATTATAGTAATATATAAAAATTACAATAACATAAAATATTTAATGAATACATATCAATAAAATACGTATATGATAAAGTCAATAAAAAATGTGATACAATTCATATTAGAATATAAAAGATATTGATATTAAACTAGGCAAAATAGAATTAAAGGTAATAAAAGATATTGATATTCTATTCATAGAATTATGATCACGGATTTTATGATTATAATTTGATATCATTGATCGGCATGAAATTCACCTAGATTTTTTAGCTTAATTTGATGAATTTACTTTGATTTGTGTGGATTTAATTCAATAATTAACCATGATTTTCATAAAAATACTATTAATTGCATGATTACATGGAGAGAGGTATATTTGTTTATTTTTGCAAAAAAGGGTGATTGTGAGCTTAACAGAGCAAAGGAAGAAACGAGATTGAAAATGGGACAAAGATGCAAAAAATATAAAAATAGAGGATAGACAACGGCGCTGCGACAACACTTTTCCATAAAAGTGTTGTCTATTTGAAGAAATGTGTTGTCAAGGAATGTTCGTGCCGTCGGGAGTAGGGTGAGAAAATGTGCACGTTGTTCTATTTCTGCACACTCCAGCTGCCTTTGAATTTGTGCCAACTGCCAATGCCGGGTGCCAACCTATCGAGTGTCCGCCGCAGTGCCCGTCTCTTAGCGCATCTAGTGCGCCCCTGATCGAAGTTGTTTTGACTTAAATTTTGTATCATTTTGTGTGTATTTTCATATGATTTTATCCGTTTTATGTTGCATTTGGTGGTGTTTCATGTTCATATGGAGATGTAAGCTTAGAAATGATGAATGTGTGAAAAATGAGCTTAAATATGCTTGAAATATATGAAAAACAGAGCAAAATGGAATCAGGAGCCAAAATGGAAGAGAATAGGAATTTGGGGGACGAACTCGTGTCGAGCATAGGACTCGAGTCGAGTCCTATTGCACAGCTCAATGTCGAGTTGGTGTAAAAAGCTAATTGTACACATCTGCAACTTGGACACGGCCTCTCTTGTTGCTCGAGCTTTGAGCTCAAGTGGAGTCCCGTCTGGCACTGTGAACTGCTGAGAAAATAGTCGCTACTCGTGTCGTGTGCCGCACTCGAGTCGATCCAACTAATTTTGAGAAATTAAAACAGCAGGATTTCTATAAGATTCCAGACCTGTAAGTACATGTTTAGTGCTAATTTTACAGGAGGAATTCATTTTTGGGAGCAGTTACACCTAGTTTACACCTTAGAATACACACACATCCTCTCCATCTTATTCTTTGATTCGTTCCTCATTTCCACTACATTCATCCATCAATTTCATTTGAATTCCCAACATTCCTCACATTTCCATCACCTCACTCCAATTTGAGAAGAAGGTCTACACTTGGTGAAGAAATTGGCATGATCAAGTGAGAAGAAGCATACCTTCAAAGGGAAGCAATTTAACCTTATTTTTTTATCTCTTCTATTCACGGCTCACATGGAGCAAGCCTTGTATTATAATGTTTTGATAATGATTGTAATAAGCTTGACCACTTATGAGGCTAACAATATGATTGAATAGGAATTCTAGGATTGTGCATTCTAAGTGTTTGATGGAATGATTGAATTGAATTACTTTTTATTATGAATGCTTATTCTAATTTTATATTGTTATTGTGTGGTCATATGATCATTGCATATGAAATAGAGGTAAGAACTTGATTGTATATTATGATTATGTGATTGAATCATTAATGGCTTGAGATGACTAAGTTAGTATGAATTGAGATAGAAATATATTCAATGTGTGCTTAGAAACTCATTGTAGGACATGAGATTTCAATCTTGTGGTAGGACCTTTCTATGGACTGTGGTACCTTCTAAAGGAATGGGAATATAGTAAGACTTATTTTGGGGAGGCTTAGGTGCTAAGGGCCTATATCTATATGTTGCTTGAAAGATAGAGCATGTAGTGCTTATAGTGAGAGCCTATAGTGATTAATTCATGACCTTCATCATTGCTTGAGTGTGGGACCTAGAAAACCTTACCATGATGTTGTTAGCTTTGCATAATTCTCTTATTGTTCTACCTACATCCATTCCATATATCTTGTTACTTTACTCTTTGCTAGATAGTTTCTTTACTTGTTTCTTATAGTTGATAATTGATAGTATAATTCAAACCATCAATATAGATTTTGCACTTCTAGAGCGAGAACTTCTTGAACATGGATACCCATACCTTTGTCCTTTGGATTCGATATTTTATTACTTGGTCACCAAAATTACTTCACGGTAGAGTACACTTGCTCTTCACAAAAAATATACCGATCAAGTTTTGGCATCGTTGCCAGGGACAAAGGCAATTGGTGTAACGTTTGAACTTGTTATCTTTACTAAGGATATTTTACTTTTATTTTATTTGCTTTATTTGTGTGTTTGTTGTTGAATGCTATTTATGTGATTTTGTAGGTGCATGCACACTCGCTCAAGGGGTTATACCACTTGATTTGGAATTAGAGAAGACATTGAGAACAAGGAAAAGAGTTGAAAGATGGAAAATGATGAATATCTTAAATGATGATGGTCTTGTTAGAGCTGAGGAAAATATGGTGAGAAATGGTGGATATTCGAACGATATTCCGATTGTTGGTGGCTTAAATCTGGATGTGGTTTCAATGCAAAACCAACATTTGCAAGCTATTATTCAACAATTATTAGCTCAAAAAGGTGTTCAGAATCAAGGGAATGCTCCGGTCAATGTGAATCAACAAGCTCAAGGGCATATTTGAATGGTAATGGATGAATATACGAGATCATTTCAAAACTCGAGTTGGGAATTACATAATGGGACCAGAATTAAACGTGAATAATTATGAGATTAAGCCAAGTTTGATTCACATGGTTCAAGCCAACCAATTGGTGGAGGAGCAATGGAGGACCCCAATGCTCATTTGGCGCAGTTTTTTGAGGTAGCAAATACAATAAAGATCAATGGAGTAGAGATAAGTGGTGAAAATGAAGCTATTCTACTTCTCTCTTAGGGATAAGGCAAGAGCTTGGTATGGCAGAATTCCTCCGGGAGAGTGTAATACTTGGCGTGATCTTGCGCAAAGATATTTGAGTAAATACTTTCCACCATCTAAGATGCTTCATTTGAAGAGTATGATTGTACAATTTAAGCAACAACCGTTGGAAACATTTAGTGAAGCATGAGACTAGTTTCGGGAAATGTTGAAGAAATGTCCTCAACATGGCTTCCCTCTTCATCAACAAATTTGATTTTTTTATGTGGGGATTGATGGGAGCTTAAGGATTTTATTGGATGCATCCGTAGGAGGTTCGATTTTAGGTCAAACACGGAGAGAGCCATGACTATTTTTGAGGAGACTGCATTAAATTCGGGAAACGGTCGATGAATAGAGTTCTCAGTTGTTATGAGTTGGAGAAGGTTGCAAAGATGGAGGAAGTTTCTAAGAAGAAAGTTGAGCCCGAAGGTGTAAAGGAAGATGCCACGGAGAGAGTAATAATAGAAATTTTGAAGAGGATGAGCTCTAGTATGCAAGTTGTACCTAGTTAATGTGTGAATCAACCAATGAGCATTAATTGTGTTCAAATACATACTACATTGCCTCAACAAGTTTCTTCCTCTAACACGAGTTTTCAAGTGCAATGGGGACCATCCGACATGACATTTGAGGAGGTTATCTATATGCAAGGGGGGAACTTTCAAGGCAATTATGGAAGGAGTTTTCAAAGAGGTTTTCCACAAAGACAAGGAGGGTTCAATGGAGGTAATTTTGGAAACAATTTTCAAACTACTCGGAGGTTTGATTACTTATCTTATGGAACCCGAGAAATGCATTGCAAATGCCTCAAGGAGTTGATCCCGGTGTAAAAGCTTCTAATGATGAAGGTAAACCATATATGCAAGACGAACTTGATCAACTCATGGAGATGGTCAAGCATGATAAAGATGAGAGAAAGAAGGAACGGGAGGTTAATGATCAATTGTTCAAAGCTCTAGAGACACAAATGAGTCAAATTTCAAGTGTGCTAGGTGACATAAATAAAAAAGGTAAGTTCTTGTCTACTATGGTTTTGAACCCGAAAGAGCGTACTTAATTGTAGACGTTCATTTGGACAATAAAGAGGAAGAGGAGTTTGTGGAAATGATTAACATTGCCACAAAGGATGAAGAGTGCTTGTTGATTGAAAAGGAAGTTGATGTTGATAAGAATGGAAAGGTAGAACAAGATCATGAAGTAGTTGAAGTTGGAGCTTCATTGAAAGCTTCAGATCCCGGGAAATTTTTTGTAACATGTAAAATTGGGAGTGGAGGATCCTTTAATGCTTTATGTGATCTTGTTTCAAGTATTAATGTGATGCCATTAGAAGTTTATGAGAAATTGGACATTGGGAGGTTAAAGAAAAAAATTGTTGAAATAGAGATATTGAATATCTCGGTAGTGAAACCCGTGACATCCTGGAAGATGTGACTATTAGAATTGAAGAGTTTGCATTTTCGGTTGATTTCATGGTAATAGACAAGAAAGCGGATTCTTTGATTCCACTTATCTTGGGACGAATGTTTTTAGCTACCGAAAGGGCAAGGTTCGACATGGATAAGGAAGAACTATCATTATAAGTGCTTGGTAAAGTCATTATGTTATCTATAAAGGAGGCCAAGAAGGGAAATTTTCACTTGAAGTTGTCAATTAAGGCTCGATGAACAAGTGTTATTAGTAAATGAAATTCTTAATGATAGTGAATTGACTAACCTCTTACTTAATTTTGCAGGTCAAAGTCCCAAGGAGAAGAACAAATTTAGGGGAGAACTGAATGTTGCGTGGAAGATTGATAGAGGACCTCTGGAATTTGAAAAAGTGGGAAAGCAGGGTTATGATTTGGAATCAAGTGTTAAAGAAGTGAAAAGCTTAGATAAGAAGGTTATAAAGGAGAATTTCAAAGTGAATATGAAGGGTGATGAGGCCCTTAGAAGTTTTTGATTTCTTATTTGACTTTATGCATCTTCCGTGAGGGCGTAAAATTTAGCGCTTAATGTGAGGCAATCCATTTTTAATTGCTTTAATTTTGTTTTTTGTAATTTTTTTTAGCTTGTAGGTGGATTGTGCTTGTGAGGAGAATGTGAATTGGAAGATATGGGAGTGCGTGATTTGAAGTGTAGAGGTACATCTCCCCACTCTTTTGCAACTTAATTCTTTACTTATATTTCGATTTAAGTTTGGGGGAAAGTTGCGTGATGTGATATACTTTGAATTGATATGATGCATATGTTCTTGTGTTTTGTAGTAAGTTTGAAAATTTTCTCATGAGTTTGTCCTGATTTTTGTCTGTTTAGTGGTGTAGAAGTGCATGTTAATCCATATTTTTTATTGTCATTATTGATTGGATGATGTTTGATGTGTTTTTGAACATATATTAGGTATTTTGGTAGAAAATTAGCAGGGAAAAATAGGGCACGAAATGAAAGAAAATTTTCTGGAGGAAGTATGAACTCGAGTCGAGTACCAAGCTCAGCCTTGTACAAGGGGTTGAGCGTGGTCATCTGTAACTGGTACACGATGTTGAGTTAGTCGAGTTCTGAACTCGACTCGAGTTAGTGCTGGAACTTGAGTCATGTACGGATCTCAGGCCTGTACAGAAGGCCGTGTGTGGTCATTTGAAATATCGACTCAACTATGTCGAGGTCGAGAGCACGAGTCAAGCTTTTGTCCAAACCACGAGTCAAGTACCTTACTCGCACCGAGTTGAAGCCAGAACAAGTTTAAAAAGTGGCAGTCCAGTTCATTCCTGCGTGACTCCAAAGTCGAATAGAGAGTTCGACTTCAAGCCCAATGCCCATACAACCCTTTCAATCCGTTCTTTGGCCCTAATCTTCATATATTTTGGTAAGGTTGAGTAAATTTACATCCTTTGATCCTGTTTGCATATTTTTCAAGTCATGAGAAAGTGTACTCGGTCGTCATAGATAAGTACCAAAGTAATAAAAATATCGAACCCTAGGGAGTTAAGTTAGATTGAACAAACATGTTAGCTCGTGTTTTTATCATGACGAACCAATGAGATGATGAGCAAAGAAATCAAATAAAAAAAATCAAGATAAAATAGGAGAAAATAAAAATGAAGAATTGATATTAAAGGGCAAGTAGTAAGACATGAGACTAAAAACAATTAAACTGCCTTAGGATTAATTTTATCTTGCAAAAGGAATAGACAAGATAGGTATTGGACAAGAGGTGATCACTAAAGTATCCAATGCTCCCTCTCAGGTTACTAAAGTTGTAGATCTCCTAGAGGCTCTTAAACGCACCTAAGATCGATGCCCAACACTAACCCCTTCCATCTAGGTACTAATTATTCTCTAAATCTCCCTTAAAGATACTATCTAGAGATAATTCTCCCTTTTGTGCGTACTAAGGCCAACGATGGATTGGTTCCTCTCATCGGATTCAAATATTCTCTCGGTCAAACCTAAACCCGATGTCCTCTCATGCTATTTCTAATACTTTGGAGGGTCATCTCCGTCTCACCCCAAGAAATATCCACGTGAATTAATATAATGGCACTTAAATTAACATGCTACTGGTGTTCTGTCGCCAGCACCTAAAAATAATATTTATAAATTTCTGAACAAATCCAGTAAAAATGTAGTAGGATAAGTACGTGTCGAACCCAAGGGAATAAACGAATTTAAATTAAACTTAATGTTTTCAAGAGTAACAAGGTGGGGGGATTGGATTGATTACTGTAATAACTAATAAATATGAAAACACAAATAATTATAAGTGAAAAAATATAAAAATAAGAGAACAAATAAAATTAAAAACCTAGTCCAAGAATTTGATCCCCTCCCGTATCCTAATTCACATTAATCATATTCCTAAAATCCCAAAAAGTTTATAAACTCAAGCCCCTAGGCTAATGGTACGACCAATTGACCCTAAAATAGCTAATGAACATTCAATCACATATCAAGATGGTTAATCTAAATAAACAATTGAAATGTCATAATTCTACATCAAAGCCAATAAAAAAATCAAATCATAAAACAAGTTGTTAATTTTATTCTTAATCAAACATGAAGTTATTCTACGGAGGTTCATAATTCTCGAACTAATAAATAAAATTACATAATTAAACTACAAATAAAAAAAATTGAAATGATAAAATGGTGTTCTTCATGATGGTATTCCAACATGATGCCTGTGATGAACGTCACAAGTGGTGTCTAGGGGGAATGAATCTCCCCTATTTAATACCTCCCTTTTACTCCTTCTCCCTTTATGATAAGTTTCTGCTTTTCCCTCATTAAGTTGGTCAACCCACTTTGATTTCTAGCCATTAAAATAATTGTAGCAATCACAAAATAAATTATTGTGGCAGTACAACTTCTCTTGTTTTTTGGCCTGTTTTAGTAGCAATTAAAATAATTAAAGCTCAAATGTATAAAATAAAAATAAGTCATAATTACACTAAATAATTCACAACTCACGCGTAAAGAAATGAATTTTATCCAAAATAATTGTGTAAAATTACGACTTATCAGCTACCATAATTAACAAACCATGCCAACATATAATCATGCATCACAAGACCCATGAGAAGAAATCAAATATACAATCATATCTAAACCATATTTAATTTGCATAATAAAATAAATATTAATCACTAATCATGTCTCTAACCCTACAAAAGGAATTAGTCAAGCATAATTAAAATAACAACACAAAAATATGAGTCATTACAATAATCCATGGGAGCAAAAATTCAAAGGAGATTACAAAAATAATTATAAAATTCCCTAGCAATTTCTTGTAGAGAATTCTTCAATTTCTTCTTGAATATACAACCTCTTGCTCTTAACTCCAAGTAGGCTCGAACATCAAGGAAAGATGGGTGAAAGATTAGAATATGGGTTTGAGATGTTATCAAAAGAAAATAAAAAAAATGGAGAAGAGAGAAAGTGTGTGTGGCATCCAAAATGAATGGAACTTTTATTCTTGCTTAAATTTTGGAAAATGAAGGTATTTACAGTGGTGGAGGATAAAGGGAATTAGGGAAAAAATTGGATCATGGGCTTAAGGCAATAATGGGCTTTTTTTAAGATAAAATCAATTCTGAAAAATCAGTTTAATAAGTATTCCATACAATTTTTGTAACAAAACCGATTGTGTCCAAATGGCTATGGGCGCGCCCTCAACGCACATGCAACCCGAAGGTCGCGGGTATAGACTCAAAATTCTCAAAACTTTGTTTTCTACATTCGACAACACTTTCGAGGTCATAAAAGACAACAATTTCAGCCATTGTCAATGCTTTTATTTCTCAACGCCCAGAAAAAGTGTTGTCGTAACTCTCTTTAAAATCTATTGTCTTTTTAACTGCCACCTTTTTTTTGTTTTTATCTTGATTTAATTCTCGTTTTCTCTTTTTCTGATTTTTCTCAAAATTACCTCATTCCTATAATAAAAATTAGCAAAATTCACACACTTTTCTCTAAAAATATGAACTACACAAAATACGAAATTAAATACCGAAAATAACATAAAAACACATGAAAATCACACGAACACAACTCTAAAATCTAACAAAATTTCACACTGAACAGATCTATCTGTCTTTGTACTTCAAGTTCATGCCGTAGCTCCCAAAATTCTTAAGGTATGTTCTTTTACCCTAACTTTTGAATTTGTTCTAAAGTTGAAATTGAGGCATGGAATGCTTAGGAATGAATTGTTTTATGATTGTATGAATTCCTAACATGAAATTTGAAGATTGATTGGTTGATTTTGGGTAAAATTATAAAATTAAATGATTAGAAATTACTCCATCCTTCCCATTTCAGATGACACACTTTCTATTTTGGGTTGTCCTACAAAAGTTTGCACCTTCTTACAAAACTAAAAAGTCAAATATAATCACCCTTCCCCGTACATGTTTATGTGTTCGATGAAATGCCTAAGTAAAATTTTTTAGAGTGTTTGAAACCTTACCATGAGTAAAGGATTGAAGATGAATTGAATTATCATGATTATATGTGAGATTCCATGAAGGTGGGATGAAGTTTTGCATGAGTTGATAGAAGTACTTCCACGTGCTTAGTTTATTAAGTGATATGTTGGTGCTTAATGTACATTGGACAATTCTTGTGGACTGATGATACTTGGATGCATTATGAGATTGATTATTAATTGAATAGTTGCTTATTTGAGGAGTAATTTTTCCTTATTAAATTGAGAAGCCTTGAATTGAAGTTGTTTAAGATTGAACATTGTAGATGGCTCTACGGAGGGGACGTGGAGAATACACCTTATTTGAGTGCCGATTGTTATTGAAAGTGAAAGGGAATTGGCTAATTTGGATGCCGAATTGAGTGCGGAAGGAATACACCCTGAGGACTTTAGTGTGGTGTTTAAGGAAGGTTGGGAGAGGTATGCTAGTAGTTGGAAAGCCAGATGCCCAAAAATCAGTCCAACAAAGTTTCAACATGATGAGAGTGAAAATAAGTGTGTTTGAGTATCCAATTTAACACATTTTTATGGGAATTATTGATATATATTAGCACAAGTATCTTATATTCGATATATGTGAGAAAAAGGTATGTTTGAGGTGTTTTATTGTGTTTTAGGTGGAAAAAGGATCAAAAGTGCAAAGTTGGAGAAAATGTGTAACTTGTGCAAGAATGCTAAAAAACACCTGTGTAATCTTAATCCCTGTACAATAACCTCGACACGTAGGGCAAAATGTATTTCTTTGATTCATCAATGGGTGAGATTTACATGTAATTAAATCAACAAACTCGGTGAGTTGGGAAATGGTGCTGTCTCTATGGTGTGCTGTTGATTGTAGAAGGAATCCATGTCCGACATAGGTTGATGATGTCCCCTTGAGGAGCTCATAAGGATTATCATATAAACCCTGCAGGTGGATTTATTCTGGCATGATAATGAGGTTGAGTGGTACTACTCTCGGATTAGATATTAATTAATGGAGTTGTCAGTAACTTAATTAATTAATGGACATTGTATATCTTAAATATGGGGAGACTAACGGGCTCATAGTAAGAAGGAGCCCATAACGTAATTATAGGATTAGAACGGTAGTGCAGTAGTAATATTTTATTGGTATATATTATTATTATTGGACTTAAGTATAAACTTTGAGTTAAGCTTGGATACTTAAGCCCAATGGAGGCCAAACTCTAATTTCTCCTTCTGGTCCCTGCTGTAACCCATATATAAGTCATCTCAGCTGTCCGAAAATTCTAATCTTATAAGATTAATTACTCCCAACACTGTGAGGAGGGTGAGGGAACAACAAATTGAGTAGATCTCGAGGATCGTCGACTACACGACATCGAGATTAGACTTGGGAATACAACAAAAAACTGGAAGGTTGTTTGCTGCTACTGTCCTCCACTGTCTACGATTTTTATATAATCTTACAGACTTCAGAATAGGACGTGTAATATATTGTGGAAAGTCACGGAAGAGAGGATCGTTTGGGCGCATAGATCACTCAAATCTGACATTGGATGAGAGAGTTATGCCCAAAACGGTGAGGCTGCACAGGCTGGTGGCGAGAATTCATCGTCTTCAACATACCCTGGTGAAAGGTAATACGTTTCTTATTTTTTTGCTTCCATTGTATGTTAGAAATGTTTGGAATCCTAACGGTTCATGTTAACCAAATGATCGAATGCCAACAATTGATATCAGAGCTTCGGTTTCTTGGTAAAGCGTGAAATGTTAGGCTAGGGTTTATGTGTCATATGTGCTATTAGGGTTTAGAATATGTTTTCTTGATGAACACCCTAATTGTATACACGATTCACACTCACACGTTTGACGGGCATGATTGTTAGCGGCGAAATCGTGATGAACGTGGCTGGCCCATAATAGAATTGACATCGGGATGGCGTGTGAAAGACGATGAGATTTGGCTAGCGATGGATGCTGCTCGAACGTGGCTAGGGTTTTGCAAAACCAAGATGGCGACGCGACGATCAGCGACTTGGCACCATGGTTGTTCAGTCGTGGGCTATGCGACGGTGTGTGATGCAAGCCAAGATTTTCGGCAGTGCTCATCGGGGTTTTTGCTATTGGCTATCACGCACGGATGAGCGGCGTGTGTTGATCGATGTCGTGATAGGGCGGACGCCGAGAATGGTCATAGTAGCATGGCTAGCTTGAGTCATGCGGTGTTGAAACTATTGCCGGCGAGTGGCAGAAGCGTGGGTGGCAGAGCACAGTCGGAGTGCCGACGGGGGCAAGTCACGCCAGGATTCCGATCAGGCCTGAACCTGTTCCGATTGAGTCTGCATGATTTTTATTGAGACTACACAAGTCCGAGCAGGTCGGCATAAAGGTTCGGATGAGTCGTCACTGGTTCTGAGCGAGGCTGGCTTATTCTGGTCGGGTCTGGCATGTTTGGGGCGGGTTCATAGTGTTTCCAGGAGAGTCCCCTTGATGGTGCTGGCAAGCATCGTATGTCGAACGGTGGTGGCTTGACGTGGCCCATGGGAAGCTTCAGACTGAACCACGGGGATAGCGCAGTGCGGCGAGAACTACCAGGCGGGCATGCCGTGCAGACTTTTGGGTGAGACGTCGAGTGTTGAGCCTGTCGACGCGCACGATGGGCAAGGATGTGGCACTCGTTCAGTGCCGTGTGAAGGCAAAGTTGGCGCTGGGAGGCATGCTGAATTGCCGGTGACATGCACGATGGGCAGCCCGTATGTTGCTGGGCACGCGGAGTGGGATGCTGGCGCACGGAAGTGTGCTGGACTCACACAGTTTGGAGCGTGTGTGCGTGTGTTGCCGGGGATGATGCCGGGCGTTCTGCACACGAATGGAGACACGATTTGATCATGAGGCCGGGCTGTGGGGGCACATTTGCAAGGTATGGCCACATGATTGGGCTTGTTTTGGTGCACGGGAACAAGCACGGGTCATGCCAATGGCACACGGATCGTGCCAAAAGGGTGCACGGGGAGTGCTGGGTGTAGGTGGGCATGACTGTTGTTGCTGCATGGGGATGCACAATTTGTGCAGTGCCTTGTACAAGTCATGCCTGTGTGCATCATGGTTAGGCAGCCTCATTTTCGTGCCGGAGTGTGGTGTTCTTCGACGTGCAGGCCGGGGTGAGTGACTCGCATTAGGTTTTCACGGTGAATGGGCGGCTAGGTGTAAGGGTATTGAGCAGGGTGCCGGAGTGGTGGAGCAGGCTACGGGGCAAGAAATCTGAAGGAAAATTATTGAAGACCGCTTCGATTTTCAGATTAGGTTTTGGGGCGCTGCCCCGAACCCCGTGACCTGACCAGGCAGGTCGATCCGTGTGATCTCACCGGGGAGGTCGAACCCCACATAGTCGTAGTTTCCCACATTCGTGATTGGAGGCGAACAATTGAATTCGTCAATATATAACTGTTCATAATCGATTTAATTATTTGATTATTGTTGTATATCCTATGCATGATTCTCTGTGATTTACTGCCTTATGTGCCGTAATATGAGTATGTTAGGTTGCGTATTTTATTATTAATATTGTATGCATGTAAAAATCCTCAGTGTTAAATTACTAAGTGGGAGAGGGAATTGGTTAATAATTCCCGAGGCCTCCATTATTGGTTTGTTAGCAATGTGAATAAACTTGCGCATCGGCATTAGAGCCTTCCTCCCCATCGGATGAGTTTATTCATGGATTGTTGGAACAGACTTCATTAAATAATTATGTTTGTAATGTGATGCACATGAACTTGCACGTTGGCATAGACCTTCCTCCCTATCGGATGAGTTTATATGCGGTTCACTGGTACAAACTTATAATTGATGACTATAGAAAGTTATCCAAGCGCGTGTGTACCTCTCCATCTGTAAGGCACATAAGCTTGTGCAATGGACTTGGGTTCAAATAGTGGTGTACACTTAGATGCAAATAATAAGTATCCTCCCCATTGGAGTCACTGTTTTTATTTGCATGGCCAAAGAGGAACCCACTATTAATTATTTTGTCATGAGGTTAGATTGACAAATGAAATTAATGGGTAAAACCTTCTCTTGTAAATATTCGGGTTTGTAAACATCCACACTATCGTGGTTTGCAGACTCACGGTGCTTGAGATGTCGGTGAATTTTATTTTTATATTGTTTTGAGGGAATCAATATAAATAGATAAATTCAAAGATTTGATCGGTGTATTTATTTATGATTCTCTAAATTTTCAAAATGATTTTGTCTCGCTTATTGTTTACTAAAAGAAACATATTTACTAGTCCAAAATTAAATGATTAGAAAAGAATTTTGGTTTCGATTTTACTGCTTAGGAAATAAAAATATGTTCTCACTAAGGATGTCCCATGATGCCTATTAAAGTC
The DNA here is from genome assembly GCA_023678885.1 of Pogostemon cablin. Taxonomy (NCBI): domain Eukaryota; kingdom Viridiplantae; phylum Streptophyta; class Magnoliopsida; order Lamiales; family Lamiaceae; genus Pogostemon; species Pogostemon cablin. The sequence goes on from CM042963.1 coordinate 17,074,592, forward strand.
TCTAATGAAGAGGTGAGAGGTTCATAGAAATATGATAGCCTCATGCGACTCTTCAAATACTTGAGTAATTTATAAAGGCAAGAGATCATGGATAAGCTGATGAATGAATTTGGAAAGCTTGGAATAGTAATTTAAAGGGAAACCTAGATCAATTTATTCTCCATAATTTGCCCGGATGTTTTGAGCAAGTTCTATATGAAATACGAGAGGTTGTATATGGTGGGGAACTTCTGACAAAACATGTGGCGAAGAAAATCCTATTTCATCAAGATGTGAACAAGGTTAGTATCTCATTCACTATTCGTTGAAGCATGATTAGTGATGGCATTTACTGACATGTTGTATGTAGATACCGGAGTCACTAAAAGCCTCAACTAAGTGATGATGAGATTGTAATTTACATGGATAATACTACGAGAGTAGTGGTTGTTGCAGTGGGAGTTCTTTATTTATCTTACAATATGAATAAACGTTTAGTTTTGAGAAATTATCTTTACGTATGTTTTTCATAGAAAGAATTTGATTTCAGCTTCTATGCATTTATGGATGGATACTCCTCTTCATTTAAATGACATGATCATAGTGATGAGTGATGGAGCTATAATCTGTTGTTGTACGTTGGTGGATAATTTGTATTCTTAAATCATGTTTATCCCACGGATGCAACAAATAGTAATTAATAATGCATCTTCTAATCCTAATAAGAGAAAGACTCTTATGGAAATGATTAGATAGATGATGAATTATTTGGAATTACTAAATTCATTTTATGGGTATGCCCTAGAAACAGCATGTCGTATAACGTTTGTCTGTTTGTGGGATATTCTAGAAAAATGAAGGGAGTTGATTTATTTAGTCAAAAAGATCGAAGGGTGATTGTTAACACAAACACTAGATAAAGGACTATGTAATAAATCACAAACCCATGTATAAATTGTTCTAAAGAAATTGAGAGGGAAACAAAGTATTAGTACCAAGTGTACAAGAGGATATACCACAAGGTAAACTGCAATGCGTGTCACGTCTGATACATAATTGCATGTAGTGCCTTGTCGTAGTGGGAGGGTTGTTCGACAACCTGTAAGATATATGTTTTGGAAGAGTCGTGAGACTTGATCCCTAGTAAACATGGAGTTGACCCACGAATACGACGAAGCACTACAAGATAAAAATGCGGAATCTTAGCAAAGTGCAATGAATGTTGAATAGAATTGATGAATTCTAAATTAGTTCTGGCAGCTTGTAGGACCTCTAAATGGTGTAAAAGCCATTGGAAGTAGTCATAAAAATAAAAGAGGATCATACGATAAGGTGAAAACCTTGGAAGCAAAGCTTGTTGTGAAAATGTATAATCAGAAAGAAAAGGTTCGATTATGAGGATACCTGTTCGCCAATAGCCATGCCTATGTTGATTCGGACTCTTTTATCTGTTGCTACTCATATGAAATATGAGGGATAGCAAATAGATGTCAAGACAGCTTTCCTGATTGGAAGTCTTGAGGAAAACATCTATGTGAAGCAACCAGAATGATTCATTGCAAAGGGCTAAGAGTATTTTGATAGTAAGCTTAAAAATATCCATCGATGGACTAAAGCAAGCTTCAAGATCATGAAACGTCCATTTTGATGAGGAAATCCAAGCATATGGATTTATTCAATGTGCGGATGTGTCTTGTGTATTGAAAAGAATGACGGAATCATGGTGGTATTTCTTGTACTGTACGTAGATGATATATTGCTCATTGGAGAAAATGAAAGAGTATTGTCGGACGTATGGGTATGATTAATAAAGCGGTATGAGATGAATGACTTAAGAGGAGCAAAAATATACTTTTGATCACTGTAATACGGATCATAAAAAAGATGTTACGCTTGTCTCAAGCTTCATGAGACGATACGATCCTTACTTGTTTTAGCATGTGACTTTATCTAAGGAAATGTGTCTTGAGACACAAAAGAAGATAAAGGTGATGAAAGCGATTCCTTATGTTTCGGCGAATAAGGAAGCTTAATCTAAGAAATGCTATGCACGAGAATGGATATTTGTTTTGCCGAAGGCAAGAACAGTGGGTATCAAGGTAAGCCAAAATAAGAATGTTGAACTATGGTAACACATAATTTTGAAGTTCCAGAAAAGGACTAGAAACCATATGTGGCCTTACCGGACAGATTCACTGCTTTTTAATGGTTACATAGATTCGGATTTTTCAAATCAGATAGGGACGACAGTAAATCCACCTCAAAGGTTATGTGTTTAATTTTTGGAAGTTGAGTCATAATATGGAGGAGTGTTATATGTAGATATATTTCGGACTCCGGACTCCATCATGAAAAGATGATAAATTGGAGCCTATGAGGCAACCAAAGTATCTGTATGACTCTAGAAACTTCATGATGGACTTTGAAGTGCTTCTAAGTTTGCCCAAGATTATCATAATTTATTTTGATGATAATGGTGCAGTTGCAAACTTGAAAGAATCACGAGCCCATAAGGCAATTAAACACATGGAGCGAGAGTACCACCTGTTACGAGAAATCGTATGATGAGGGGAAGGTTGTTGTCGCCTAGATTGCATCGGATGATAACCTAATAAATCCATTTACAAGGACCTTAAGGCGAGAGCTTTTGATGGTCGTGTAGTGGGAGTGGGAATCAGATGTATGGCGGAAGACATGACAGCATAGTCTTTTAATATAAGTGGGAGATTGTTGGAATGTATACTAAAAGTCTAGCTTTAGTGTGAACAATGTTATAACAATTTATTTGAAATGAGAATCATATGATCAAATGATTGCATCTTATAATTCATTTATATGCACGATGCAATAGTTCACTTACTTTATACTGTAGATAATATATTGTGCGACAACACGCAGAAGATCATATTATCGGTTTCCTTATAAAGTATAAACAGATGCTACAACCGAGATAGACGGGGACTCTCTATCGGGATGGTTGTAGTGTGGTTTGGTATTAGCTTGTCTTGGCTATAGAATCACATTAGTGCACTTGTGTGTATTGAGAAGGACCGCTTGAGATCGTTTGACTTATACTGACTTATAAAAGAACTTGATCTCTGTTATGATGGATGTTCGTGCTCTTAATCCCTATACAATAACCTCGACACGTAGGGCAGTATGTATTTCTTTGATTCATCAATGGGTGAGATTTACATATAAATAAATCAACAAACTCGGTGAGTTGGGAAATAGTGAGGTCTCTATGGTGTGTTGTTGATTGTAGAAGGAATCTATGTCCGACATAGGTTGATGATGTCCCTTGAGGAGCTCATAAGGATTATCATGTAAACCCTGCAGGTGGATTTATTCCGGCATGATAATAAGGTTGAGTGATACTACTCTCGGATAAGATATTAATTAATGGAGTTATCAGAAACTTAATTAATTAATAGACATTGTATATCTTAAATATGGGGAGACTAACGGGCTCATAATAAGAAGGAGCCCATAACATAATTATGAGATTAGAACGGTAGTACAGTAATAATATATTAGTGGTATATATTATTATTATTGGACTTAAATATAAGCTTTGGGCTAAGCTTGTATACTTAAGCCCAATGGAGAACCAACTCTAATTTCTCCTCCTGGTACCTGCTGTAGCCCATATATAAGTTATCTCAGCTGTCCAGAAACTCTAATCTTATGAGATTAATCATGCCTAACACTGTGAGGAGGGTGAAGGAACAGCAGATTGAGAAGATCTCGAGGATTGTCACCTACACGACGTCGAGATTGGACTTGGGAATACAGCAGAAGACTGGAAGGTTGTTTGCTGCTGCTGTCCGCCACCTTCTATGATTTTTATAAAATAGTACAAACTTCAAAACAGGATGTGTGATATAATGACGAAAAGCCATGGAAGAGAGGATTGTTTTGGCATGTAGGTCACTCAAATCTGCCATCGTATGAGAGAGTTATGCCCAAAACGGTGAGGCTACGCAGGCTGGTGACGAGAATTCATCGTCTTCAACATACCCTGGTGAAAGCTAATACGTTTCTTATTTTCTTGCTTCCACTGCATGTTAGAAACGTATGGAACCCTAACGGTTCATGTTAACCAAATGATCGAATGCCAACAAATCGGAGTTCAGATGAGGGAGTTATGATCAAAACGGTGAAGTTGCGCAAGCTGTGCTGACCAGAACGACTCATGCCATATTTGCATGATTTGTGCCCATTCAGTGTAAGATTTTTGTTAGTTTATTATATGGATAGAAATCCAAGGAAGAGAGGATCACGTGAGCTCAAGAATCACTCAAATCGAAGTTTGGATGTGAAAGTTATGGGCGAAACAGTGCGACTGCGCAACACAGCTCGACCAAGGTGACCTAGCTCGACCAAGACCATTTTGGTCGAGCTGGGACACGTCAGCTCTGAATTATCAGGATTTCACATCCTGTGCGTGTATGTTCATATTTTCCACAGAAAAGCCCAGTAAAGGTCCATAAGGAGAGCTTACAAGTATAAAAGGGGATGCAGATCACATCAAAAAGAGAGTTAGGCGACAATCATCCTACACCACCCTACAAGGGGGGATCACCCCCCACACATTCTCTACATCCATCCCTTCTTCCTGTTGGATTGTATACTAAAAGTCTAGCTTTAGTATGAACAATGTTATAACAATTTATTTGAAATGAGAATCATTGATCAAATGATTGCATCTTATAATTTATTTTATATGCATGATGCAATAGTCCATTTACTTTATACTGTAGATAATATGTTGTGCGACAACACGCGGAAGATCATATTATCGGTTTTCTTATAAAGTATAAACAGATGCTCACAACCGAGATAGACGGGGACTCTCTATCGGTATGGTTGTAGTGTGGTTCGGTATTAGCTTGTCTTGGCTATAGAATCACATTAGTGCACTTGTGTGTATTGAGCAGGACCGCCTGAGATCGTTCGACTTATACTGACTTATAGAAGAACTTGATCTCTGTTATTATGGAAGTCCGTGCTCTTAATCCCTATACAATAACTTCGACACGTAGGGCAGTATGTATTTCTTTGATTCATCAATGGGTGAGATTTATAAGTATTAAATCAACAAACTCGGTGAGTTGGGAAGTAGTGCTGTATCTATGGTGTGCTGTTAATTGTAGAAGGAATCCATGTCCGTCATAGGTTGATGATGTCCCCTTGAGGAGCTCATAAGGTTTATCATGTAAATCTTGCAAGTGGATTAATTTCCGGCATGATAAAAAGGTTGAGTGGTACTACTCTCGGATGAGATATTAATTAATTTGAGTTGTCAGTAACTTAATTAATTAATGGGCATTGTACATCTTAAACATGGGGAGACTGTCGGACTTATAATAAGAAGGAGCCCAGAACATAATTTGGGATTGGATGGGTAGTGCAATAATAATATTTTAGTGGACTATATTATTATTATTGGATTTAATTAAAAGCTTTGGGCTAAGCTTGGTTAATTAAATTCAATTGAGGCCCAGCCCAATTTCTCCTCCTGGTCCCTGCTGTAGCCCAACTATATAAGTCATCTCAGCTCCTGTTAACCCTAACTCAGTACCTCTGTTTGACAGTTAGAAAGAATTGGAGCAGATTGAGAGAATCCTGCGGATTGTTGCCCACACAACAGCAGGATTCGACTTGAGTCATACAGCAGAAGATCGAGAGGTGGTTCTCTGCAACGATCAACCTCTACATCGACCCAGAAGTACGGTAAACAGTTTAATTGCTTCCGCTGCTTATTGTTTATCTTTTATCCTAATGATCACGTTTGAACCACACGATCCAATTGCCAACAATTGGTATCAGAGCGTTGGTTTCGTGGTGAAACGTGAGACGTATGGTTTGGGTTTGTGATTACTTGATTATTTGACTTAATCTGGATGTAATCACATGTTTTGTGTATATTGCTTTTGTTCATGTTCTGGTATATGTGGTTGTTGGTTGTTTGTTTATTACTGGTCATTCATATCATAAGTTAGTACGCCCAGAATCAAACAGACAGTACACATAAGATTACCACACACACTCACACCCTGCACGCCACGATGGGTGAGCCTCGAGAAGACAGACGACATCTGGCGGCGCGTGAATGACGGAGCGTGGATGTTGGCGTGGCGGCGCGTGGTGTCTGACCGGAGAGTCAATCGTCGGCTGGTGGCTTCGGTCGGACCAAATCCGTCACGGTGGCACTGGATAGTCGAGCCGCTTCGACTTCGATTGCGACGGAGAGCTCCGACTGGGCGGATCGGGACAGGCCGAGATAGATCCTGGAGAATCGAGGCACGTCGACGGTGGATTTTGCGGTGCTGGTGGTGGCACACGGCAGACCGGTGAGGCTGTGAAGCCGATGGTAGAAAGGCAAGCTGCGGGTGGCGGCGAATTGTCAGAGGCGTTTGCCGGAGACGAACCGCTGGGAGCTGCTCGGCGGTGTTCAGATCGGCTAAGATCTGGCGGCGTTGGACATCTGTGCGATGGTGTGAGAAGCGCCGCGGCGCTGGACAGCTTCGAGTCTGGCCAGTGATGCGTCGAACTACGTGCACGTCGGAGGGCGTGGTCGCGGCGGTAGCGGCGACAGGTTGCTGGGCGATACGCGCTGTGAAGGCTGCGAACTGCTCGGCGGCGGGCTGACGGAGGATTTACAGTGATCGATGGTGGCGGTTTGGGCAGGCGTGGCTGCGGGGCGATTGCCAGCTGGTGGCGCGATGGTGATGCTTCAAGGCTTGGAACTGTCGGCGGCGGGCTAACGGCATTTTTTCGGTGGGCTGTTGGCGGCGGCGCCTGCGGGAGCGGGCCCTGGTAGCGCCGGTTGTCGCCTGAGGTGTTGATGAAGACGGCGGCTGTTAATAGGGCAGCGTAGCTTTTGGGCTACTGGGCCCCAAATAATTTTTTTTGTTGTTTTGGGCCTTGTCTTCATGTGTTGTGCCTGCCAGTTGGGCCTTTTTTTTTAATTAAATGGTTTTGGGCTGTGAAAATGGGCCAATTTTTTAATTAAATGGTAATGGGCTGCTGGGCAATTTTAATTGCTGGATTTAATTAATTGTGGGTAATGGGCCAAGCATGATAAATTAATTTTAATAAGCTAATTTTGTGCTTCTGGGCTTGGTGGAATTAATTTGGTTTTGGGCTAAGATTATGGGCCATAGATAATGAGTATGATTAATTAATTAATCTGCTGCTCATTCTGTGCTTATTTGATGCTCTAGGGCCCATTTAATTGATCCACTTATTATGCAATTAATTAATGTTATATAACTGATTCATTGATTTAATTATCAATTATTGTTGTATATGTGAAAGGCATGTTCTATGTGATTTATTTATTTAAATTGCTGTTAATAGAAGCATGCTAAGATGTATATTTTATTTATGAAATATTATATGCATGTTTAAAACCCTCGGTGTTAAATAACTAAGTGGGAGAGGGGATTGGTAATAAATTCCCGCGGCCTCCATTATTGGTTTGTAAGTGATGTGAGTAAACTTGCGTGTTGGCATAGGCCTTCCTCCCTAACGGATGAGTTTATTCACGGATCACTGGTACAGACTTCATAAATAATTATTGTTTGTAATGTGGCACATAAACTTGCGTGTTGGCATAGGCCTTCCTCCCTAACGGATGAGTTTGTGTGCGGTACACTGGTACAAACTTATAATTGATGATTGTAGGAAGCTACCCGAGCGCGTGTGTACTTCTCCAACTGTAAGGCACATAAGCTCGCGCAGTGGACTTGGGATCAAATAATGGTGTACACTTAGGTGTAAATAATTAGTATCCTCCCCAACGGAGTCACTGCTATTATTTGCATGGCTAAAGAGTAACCGACTATTAATTATTTTGTCATAAAGTTAGGTTGACAAATGAAATTAATGGGTAAAATCTTCTCTTGTAAATGTTCGGGTTTGTAAACGTCCACACTAACGTGGCTTGCAGACTCACGGTGCTTGAGATGTCGGTGAATTTTATTTTATATTGTTTTGAGGGAAACAATATAAAAGGATAAAATTCGAAGTTTCGATTAGTAAATTTAATCGTGATTCTCTATATTTCGAATAGTTTTAGTCTCACTAATTGTTAACTAAAAGAAATTATATTTACTTGTCCAAATTAACTGATTAGAAAAGAATCTTGGTTTTGATTATTACTGCTTAAGAAAATACATGTGTATCTCACAAAGGACGTATCATGATGCCTATTAAAATATCTAGTGAAGAGATGAGAGGTTCATAGAAATATGATGGTCTCATGTAACTCTTCGGATACTTGAGTAAATTAAAAGGCAGAAGATCATGGTTCAATTGATGAGTGAATTGGAAAAGCTTGGAATAGAAATTGAAAGGGAAACCTAAATCAATTTATTCTTCACAATTTGCCTGGATGTTTTGAGCAAGTTCTACCTGAAATACGAGAGATTATATATGGTGGGAAACTTCTAACAAAACATGTGGCAAAAGAAAGCCAATTTTCATCATGATATGAACAAGGTTATTATCTTATTTACTAATGGTTTAAACATGATTAGTGATGGCATCTACTGACACGAAGTGTGTAGATACTGGAATCACTAAATGTTTATCACTGAGTAAGGATAAGATAGTTAATAATATGGGTAAAACTACAAAGGTAGTGACTATTGCAGTGGGAGTTGTTTATTTATCTCATGATAAGAATAAACGATTGATTATGAGAAATTATCTTTACGTACGTTTCATAGAAAGAATTTAATTTCGGTTTCTATGCATTAACGGATGGATACTTCATTTCATTTAAATGACATGGTCATAGTGATGAGGAATGAGGCTATAATCCGATAAAGTACGTTGGTGGATAAAAAGTATACTCTTGAATCGTGTACATTCCACAGATGCAATAAATGGTAATTAAATAATGCATCTTCTAATATGAGTAAGAGAAAGGAACCTTCTGAAATGAACTAAACATACATTTGGCGTCTATGACTAATTCATTTTACTTAAGTAGGATTCAAAAGTTGATAGCCGATAGACCGTAAGGTTTATCTGAAGTGAAAACTATCAGACTTGCGAGTCTTGCTTGGAAGTAAAAATGATTAGCTTCCTTTTCAAGGCTGTGGGGAGTAGAGCCAAAGATATATATGTTGGAATTAGTTCATTCTGATTCAAGCGAACCTAATATTATCCAGGCGAGAGGTGGTTATGAATATTTGAAGATTATTCTGGAAACCAATATATTTATATGATGCGCTGCATGTCTGAGTTCTTTGATTAATTCAAGAATTGTAAGGCTGGTACAGTGAAGCGTCATGGAAAATATATTAAGTCATTACGATTCAATCATGATGATGAATACCTCTTGGGATAGTTAGGAGCTATTGATCAGAAGTTGAGATTAAATCTCAAGTTGACTACACCGGGTATGCCCCAGCTGAATGGTGTGGTGGGTAGAAGGTATTAGGCTCTTATGGTTATGATTAGATAGATGATGAATTATTTGGAATAATTAAATTCATTTTATGGATATGCCCTAGATACAGTAATTCGTGAAACGTTTGTCTGTATATGGGATATCCTAAAAAAATGAAGGGTGATTTATTTAGTCCAAAAGATCGAAGGATAATTGTTAACTCAATAACTAGATTTTTGGAAAAGGACTATGTAATAAATCACAAACCCATGTATAAGTTGTTCTAAAGGAAGTGAGAGGAAAACACTAAGTATAAGTACCAAGTGTACAAGAGGATATACCACAAGGTAAACTGCAACGCGTGTCACGTCTGATACACAATTACATGTAGTGCCTTGTCGTAGTGGGAGGGTTGTATGACAACCCATAAATATATGTTTTGGGAGAGTCGTGAGACTTGATCCCTAGTGAACATGGTATTGTCCCACGGATACGACGTAGCACTACAAGATGAAAATGCGGAATCTTAGTAAGTTGCAATGCATGTTGAAATAGAATCTACGGATTCTATATTAAGTCTGGGAACTTGTATGACCACTAAATGGTGTAAAAGCCATTGCAAGGGTCAAAGGAAATAAAAGAGGATCATACAGAAAGGTGAAAATCTTGGAAGCAAAGCTTGTTGCGAAAAGATGTACTCAGAAAGAAATGGTTCGATTATGAGGAAACATGTTCGCTGGTAGCTATGCTTATGTTGATCCGGATTCTTTTATTTTTTGCTGCTCATATTAAATTATGAGGGACAACAAATAGATGTCAAGACAGCTTTCCTGATTGGAAGTCTTGAGGAAAACATCTATGTGAAGCAACCAGAGTAATTCATTGCAAAGTACTAATAGCATTTTGATAGTAAGCTTAAAAGTGTCCAGCGATGGACTAAAGCAAGCTTTAAGATCGTGAAGCATCTGTTTTGATTAGGTAATCCAGTGGCATGGATTTAAATCAATGAGCGGATGTGTCTTGTGTATTGTAAAGAGTGACAGAAACGTGGTGGTGTTTCTTGTACTATACGTAGATAGTATCTTGCTCATTGGAGACAATGAAAGAGTATTATCGGGCGTATGGGTATGATTAAGAAAGTAGTATGATATGAAGGACTTAAGAAAAGTAAAATATATCCTTTTGATCACGGTAATACGGATCATATGAAAGGATGTTATGCTTATCTCAAGTTTCATAAATGATACAATCCATACTCGTTTAGCATGTGAATTTATCTTATTGGATGTGTCTTGAGACATAAATGAAGATAAAGGAGATGAAAGCGGTTCCTTATGCTTCGGCAAATAAGGAAGCTTAATCTAAAGAATGCTATGAACGAGATTGGATATTTGTTTTGCTGAATGCATGAACAGTGGGTATCAACGTAACCCGGAACAAGAATGATGAACTGTGGTAAGATATATATGAACTGCCTGAGAAGGACTGGTTATCATATATACATTTACTAAACAGATTCACTGCTTCTTGTGGATTGCGTAGATTCGGATTTTTAGTCAGATTGGACGGCAGTAAATTCTCCTCAAAGGTTATGTGTTTAATTTTAGGAAGTAGAGTCATAATGTGGAGGAGTGTTATATAGAAATATATTTCAGACTCCGGACTCCATCATGGAAAGATGATGAATTGGAGCCTAAGAGGCAGCCAAAGTATCTATATGACTCTAGAGACTTCATGATAGACTTTGAAGTGTTTCTAAGTTTGCCCAAGGTAATCACAATTTACATTGATGATATTGGTGCATTTGCAAACTTGAAAGAATCACAAGTCCATAAGGTAATTAAACACATGGAGCGCGAGTACCACCTGTTACGAGAAATCGTATGATGAGGGGAAGGTTGATGTCGCCTAGATTGCATCGGATGATGACCTAGTAAACCATTTACAAGGACCTTAAGGCGAGAGCTTTTAATGGTCGTGTAGTGGAAGTAGGAATCAGATGTATGGCAGAAGACATGACAGCATAGTCTTTTAGTATAAGTGGGAGATTGTTGGATTGTATACTAAAAGTCTAGCTTTAGTATGAACAATGTTATAACAATTTATTTGAAATGAGAATCATTGATCAAATGATTGCATCTTATAATTTATTTTATATGCATGATGCAATAGTCCATTTACTTTATACTGTAGATAATATGTTGTGCGACAACACGCGGAAGATCATATTATCGGTTTCCTTATAAAGTATAAACAGATGCTCACAACCGAGATAGACGGGGATTCTCTATCGGTATGGTTGTAGTGTGGTTCGCTATTAGCTTATCTTGGCTATAGAATCACATTAGTGCACTTGTGTGTATTGAGCAGGACCGCCTGAGATCGTTCGACTTATACTGACTTATAGAAGAACTTGATCTCTGTTATTATGGAAGTCCGTGCTCTTAATCCCTATACAATAACCTCGACACGTAGGGCAGTATGTATTTCTTTGATTCATCAATGGGTGAGATTTATAAGTATTAAATCAATAAACTCGGTGAGTTGGGAAGTAGTGCTGTATCTATGGTGTGCTGTTAATTGTAGAAGGAATCCATGTCCGTCATAGGTTGATGATGTCCCCTTGAGGAGCTCATAAGGTTTATCATGTAAATCTTGCAAGTGGATTAATTTCCGGCATGATAAAAAGGTTGAGTGGTACTACTCTCGGATGAGATATTAATTAATTTGAGTTGTCAGTAACTTAATTAATTAATGGGCATTGTATATCTTAAACATGGGGAGACTGTCGGACTTATAATAAGAAGGAGCCCAGAACATAATTTGGGATTGGATGGGTAGTGCAATAATAATATTTTAGTGGACTATATTATTATTATTGGATTTAATTAAAAGCTTTGGGCTAAGCTTGGTTAATTAAATTCAATTGAGGCCCAGCCCAATTTCTCCTCCTGGTCCCTGCTGTAGCCCAACTATATAAGTCATCTCAGCTCCTGTTAACCCTAAGTCAGTACCTCTGTTTGACAGTTAGAAAGAACAGGAGCAGATTGAGAGAATCCTGTGGATTGTTGCCCACACAACAGCAGGATTCGACTTGGGTCATACAGCAGAAGATCGAGAGGTGGTTCTCTGCAACGATCAACCTCTACATCGACCCAGAAGTACGGTAAACAGTTTAATTGCTTCCGCTGCTTATTGTTTATCTTTTATCCTAACGATCACGTTTGAACCACACGATCCAATTGCCAACACTTCCATCCATTCATCACTGTGAAGATTCTTTTGTTGAATTAAGAGGAGAACTAAGAGGAGGATTCAAGACGGAGAAGGACGCGACGATGCCAACATCTTGGGTTTTATTTGTTTACTAATTTATCTTATATTTTCCAGACATATGGGTAAGATCTATCCAACACCCATAATTGTTTTTCATAACATCATGGCCTAGAACAATTTTTGTAAATCGAAGGTTTTGAAGGTTTTTATGAATTAATTGAACTTTCGTGTGTGTACTCCGCATAACATTACTTATGAAAGTATTTTATATATGATTATGTATTTTAATTAATATTCAAGGTCGTTTTTTGCATCTTCAACTGTTATATGGAGTCTGAATATATGTCTTGGTTGTTGATTGAGCACGTTCACTGCTGAACATGATTCCATGTTATGATTCTAAGTGAGGGGACTGCGAAGATTCATTAGAACTATCATATATGAATGTTTATTAATTGAATTGAATTCGGGTTAATAAGCATGATAAGGAGGTTAATTTTATAGTACATATAAAGGGAGATCTTATCAAGTTAGAGTACCAATCCTAGTGGGAAATAATTGATACTGATAGTACCTAAAAAGGGGGTGAAATTATATCTCTTGCTCCAAGGTTATTCACACGTGTTACACGCATATTTACTTGTATATATAGAGTAGATTTGCATGGCTTAGTGATGTGTCCATATTCTACAAGGGAGAGTCGGACATTGATACACGAAAGGAAAATTAATGAGTGAAACTAGATTACCCTAGGGCTACCTATTCTCCATTCTTAAGTCACATTCGTATTCTTCTAGTGTTTATTTTATTAATTGTTATTTAATTTTTAGTAATTTAGTTAATTAGTTAATAATTCCCAAAACTTTATTGCCTTGTCTTAATTAATTTAGTTAATAATTAAATTGATAATACGCCATCCTTCGGGTTTTATATTTAACTTGGTCGCTTGCTGAAACTGCAATTGATATCCTTAATACTTGGGGATTAGTTTTACGTGCAAAGAAAACGCACATCAAGTTTTTGGCATCGTTGCCAGGGACGGCTGTTATTGATTTTATTATTTCTAGTTTGATTAAGATTTTTATTTTTGATTATTTATTTCTAACTAACCTTGAATTTTTCTGAGGTACCTGTACACTAGAAAAAGGAGAGAAAGGAAAGAAAGAAATAACACAATGAGCTATACATGGTCGAAGCAAAGCAGAATCCGAATAATGTGAAATAACACATTGAGGAAGAAATAACACATTGAGCTAGAAAAAATACGTGAAATTTTAAGTACGATGGGATTGGCAACACGGGGTTGATAGGAGTTAGGGGGGCAGATTATGATTTTGAGATACATCCCGCTCTTATTAATATGGTAGAGAAGAATCCCTTTTCTGGAGGTTCCTTTGAAGATCCATATCAGCATCTCAGAAAATTTCTTGGTTATGCAAACACTCAAAAGGGTGTGGTATCTAATTATTTTAACCCTCAAGTGTAAGTGATCGATTGTAGCAAGTGTGACCAAGTTAAATTATCGTTCCCACAAGATAGTTATTAATTTAATAAATAATTCTATATGATAATTCCAATGTAAGACAAATCTGGGGGTTTTTGAGATGATAATTAATTAAACTAAAAATAACTAAAATAATTATAAAACAAATTAAATCACACAAGAGAAATGATTTAAGAATTCAAAGATAGCTCAGGCAAACAGCTTAACTATGTGGCTAATTTATCTAGACCCAAATTAATCACCTGTAGATATTTATAAGAGTATCACTAAGCCTAGTTTAATCACCTTGATCAGGTATGACCTAACATTTATAATGAGATGCAAATCCTAGGATCGATAAGGAATTAGCTCTCACTCCCTCTATAGGTACTTCATGTTAAATTCCATTAATGACTAGAGCACTAGACTTCCCTTTCTAGGTACTAAACTATTAACCCCTTTTGTCTCCTTACTAATTACCTAATAATGATATTTTACCAAGTAATTAATACTCCAAATTGATTGTCTAATACTTAGGAATTATAGGCCAATTCCCTAAGAATGTCACAGGACACAACAATTATTTTATAGAAATAAAGAATCCTATTAACTATCAATCAGTGATACCGTCAAGAAGAATTAAAGAAATCAAAACTCAAAACACAATAATATGAAGTCTCAAAATATCCTCTTCAATAAGGAAATAAACATTCTGCAGAGTAATAAATCCAAGTTTAGGGCAATCAAATCACATAATCAAAACTGTATTAACACCCTAACATTACCAACAAATAAACTTAGTCCATGGATTTACGAGGGCAAATCACAAAGATGTAATTAACCCTAACCATTGTTCTGAAATAATAAAGATAAATAATTAAACAATAAAGAACCCTTTCAAAGGACTCCAATTCTTCAATCACGATCTTTGTCAGGATCTCCATCTCCGATGGATGAATAGCGGAATATGGGCGAAGGGTCAAGTGGTGGTGAATGGCGTCGTGCGTGGTGAAGGGCACCATGAGTATATGGGCTATTGCATGCGGATATATTGGGCTTCACATAGCATGTGGCCTTTTTAATTACGTCAGATTCCCTTCAAAGTTGGATTGAGCTACATGGGATTTAAAAACCTTATACTCCCACCACACATAATTGATAGGCCCCTTAAACTCAACAAGTTTGATTTCTACTATGAGTCAAGTAATTCTTTGCATGGCCCACTTCAATTATATGGTCTGAAGTACGTGGCATTGTAAACAATTCTAATTTTTTATGTGTGCTTTTAATTCATGGGAGTAAAGGATTGAGTTTTTTATTTTGGTGATCCACATGAGCTTATATTTTTAAATTGTGCATAAAATTCATATACTCTTGAAATTGATGAAGTAATTATACTTGAATTATATTGTAGTATGAAGTTCTATGCGTACTTGTGAGACATTACTTGCCATGAAATGCGCACTATTACTTATTAAAAACCCATGTGAGATTTTGAGCCTTGTTGATCATGTTACATAATCACATGATATTTTCTTTTCTGGTGAGTTACGTTCTTGTGCATGTTGGCGTTTAGGATCTTTAGGTTAACGTGAACCGTTAGGGTTCCATACAATTCTATCACAGCGGAAGCATAAACATAGAATTGATTACCTTTCACATGGGTATGTTGAAGGAGAAGGATTCTCGCCGGCAGCCTGTGCAGTCTCACCGTTTTGGACATAACTCCCTCATCTGATCTCCGATTGGAGTGATCTATATGCCAAAACGATCCTCTCTTCCGCGGCTTTCCAACAGTATATTACATGTCTAGTTTGGACTTCTACACCATTTTATAAAATTCGTGGAAGTTGATGGCCTGAAACAGCAAATGACCTTCCGGTCTTTTGTTGTATTCCTAAGCCACGTCTTGACGTTGGTGTGGGCAATGATCTACAAGACGATCTCAGTCTACAACCCTAATTTGCCTTTCACGTGTGTTATGCGTGTGATTCAGATTCCGAATTGTTGAGACAGGCTATTATATAGGCTACAACAGGGACCAGGAGGAGAAATTAGGGTTTGGGCCTCCCATTGGGCTTAAGCATCCAAGTTTAGCCCAAAACTTATACTTAAGTCCAATAATAATAAATCATTCCACTAAAGAAATATTATTGCACTGCCACCCTAATCCCAAATTACGTTTATGGGATCCTTCTTATTATGAGCCCGTTAGTCTCTTCGTGTTTAAGATTCAATGCCCATTAATTAATTAAATTACTGACAACTCCATTAATTAATATAATTACCAAGAGTAGTACCACTTAACCTTATTATCATGCCGGAATAAATTCACCTGCAGGGTTTACATGATAATCCTTATGAGCTCCTCAAGGGGACATCATCAACCAATTCCGTTAGGACACAGATTCCTTCTACAATCAACAGCACACCATAGAGACAGTACCATCTCCCAACTTACCGAGCATATTGATTTAACTATTAAATCTCATCCATTGATGAATTAGAGAAATAAATACTGGCTTGTATATCGAGGTTATTGTATAGGAATTAAGAGTACGAACTTTCATAATAACAGAGATCAAGTTCTATTATATAGTGAGTATAAATCGAATGATCTCAACGGAGGTCCTGCTCAATACACTCAAAGTGCACTAGTGTAATTTTATAGTCAAGACAGACTAATGCCAAATCACACTACAACCATACTGATAGATAGTCCCCATCTATCTCGATTATGAACATTTATTTATACTTTATAAGGAGCCGATAATATGATCTTCTGTGTGACGCCCCACACCACATTATCTACAATATAATGTAAATGGACTTTTGCAACAACATTATTATTACAAATGTTTGATCACATGATTCTCATTTCAAAGATTATCATAAACATTGTTCATACCAAAAGCAGGACTTTTAGTATAAATCAACATTACAAATAATAATTATTTAATAGAATTTATTCCAGTGATCCGGAAATAAAACTCATCTGTTGGGGAGGAAGGCACTAAAACTGACTCATAAGCTTACTTGTATCACTTAATAAATCAACAATAGAGCCCGCAGGATCATGACCAATCTCTCTCCCACTTAGTTATTTAACAGGAGGTTTTTGCATGCATATAAAAATATTCAAATAAACATGCTATTATTATGGCAAATTAGGCAGTAAATCAAATAGCACATGCAATCCAAAAATATAATAATAATTGACAAATTAAACAATTATAACAATTATATAAAAGGAATAAATTAAAAAAAAATTGCCATATAAAAGAGATTGACTTAGTCAACAAGTAGGCAATTACACATGTGGCTTGCACAACAAGTTGGTTAAAAAACTTGGGCCTCAATCCAAACACATCACAACCGCAAAACATAAACTGCTGACGCACCATTGCCAAAACAGAGTTGCCATGTCATCATCCTCACACATGGACTGATAACCACGCTGAAAACGCCGCCTGGTGCCGCTTCAACCGTTCCGTGCTGCCGGAGTGCTGACCTACGCCGGAACCTCGCTGTCAACCAGCCGTCGAGATACTGAGCATCCAACACTCTATCGCTGCTGGACTCCACCTGTACATGCCAACCTTGACGAAACTGCTGCCCAAAAAAAAATTTCCAGGCGTGCTCGTCGGCACGACTCGTGCCGAAGTCTCTCGGCGTTCGTGTTGGCCTGCACCATCACACGCAGCGCCTGTTGCCGCCCCTTCCAGCTGATCGTGCCATCAAAAACCAGCAGGCCGTGCCTACTCCATCCGGCAGATCGTTCCAGTCACACCCATCAGCGCCACCAGCAGGTACTCAAACTTAGAAGAGCCGTTCAGGAGACGCCAACCATAACGTCACTACCCTGAACGACTTTGCAGTCGCGATCAGATGCTTCCATCGCTGGCCAGTCTTGTTTCCCCGTTCAGCACCGGAGGAATCAAAGCTCCTACAACAAACTCCGCCCCGAGAAAACTGGGGCACGACCGGAATTTTATCAGCGCCGCTCGTAAATTCCCAATGGACCCGATCGAAAAACCTTCTGACTTGGTCGGAACCCCTTTCAGACTCGCTCTGAAATATGTTATGCCCGACCTGATACGCTGCCTCAGTTCTGCTGCCCCCCGTGAACGCTGGCAAAATTACACCCCACCGATGATCAGTGCTCTTCTGATGGTGAATGCTGGTGATCGTGCCTCGTGTCACATGTCCGGTTTGCACCACACGCCACTTCGCATCGATCAATGGCAATGGTATGTCGTCATCCCAGCGTTGTTCCCCGCTGCAATGGTTCACAGCCGATGCTTGACAACAATATTCCTCACCATCGAGCAGCCATCGAACGGCGTTCAATCCAACCGCTCACGCTCACACTCGGAAACAAACAGAAGGACCGATAACTCTACAATCGCGATCATCATGTCTCTCCCATCCAATGTTGCCGACATCAAAACTCCCGCTATCGGCCAGGCCCAGACGTCTGTATCAGCGTTCATCAAACGGGATTAAGGGGTTCATTCTCACCAGCGTCGCTCACATACAAATGCCAAGAAGTCTTCTTGACAACAGCCGTCAATACCGATACTGCCTTCAATCACGCTACTCCCTCCACCGTTGTTCATCGATTTTCACGACAGTCGTTGTTCATCGATTTTCACAACAGCAGCCAGGTTCCGTAGCGTCCGTTCAGCGGTGCCAACGTGTGTGCGGTGTTCAATTAGGGTTTCAACAAGGATCAAGTATAAACCCTAAATACTAGCACCACATTATCCACTCAAAACCTAGCCTAACGTGTCACGTTTAGCCTTAGAACCTACGCTCTGATACCAATTGTTGGCATTTAGGATCTTTTGGTTAAAGTGAACCGTTAGGGTTCCATGCAATTCTATCACAGTGGAAGCATAAACATAGAATTGATTACCTTTCACAAGGGTATGTTGAAGGAGAAGGATTCTCGTCGGTAGCTTGCGCAGTCTCACCGTTTTGGACATAACTCCTTCGTTTGATCTCCGATTGTAGTGATCTACGCGCCAAAACAATCCTCTCTTCCGCGGCTTTCCACCAGTATATAGTCCAGTTTAGACTTCTACACAATTTTATAAAATTCATGGAAGTTGACGGCCTGAAACAGCAAACGACGTTCCGGTCTTCTGTAGCGAACGACGTTCCGGTCTTCTGTTGTATTTCTAAGCCACGTCTTGACGTTGGCAACGATCTACAAGACGATCACAGTTTACAACCCTAATCTGCCTTTCACGTGTGTTATGCATGTGATTTAGATTCCGGATTGATGAGATTGGCTATTATATAGGCTACAATGGGGGAACAGAAGGAGAAATTAGGGTTTGAGCCTCCCATTGGGCTTAAGCATCCAAATTTAGCCCAAAACTTATACTTAAGTCCAATAATAATAAATCATTGCACTAAAGAAATATTATTGCACTACCACCCTAATCCCAAATTACGTTTATGGGCTCCTTCTTATTATGAGCCCGTTAGTCTTCCCGTGTTTAAGATTCAATGCCCATTAATTAATTAAGTTACTGACAACTCCATTAATTAATATAATTACCAAGAGTAGTACCATTCAACCTTATTATCATGCCGGAATAAATCCACCTGCAGGGTTTCCATGATAATCCTTATGAGCTCCTCAAGGGGACATCATCAATCAATTCCGTTAGGACACAGATTCCTTCTACAATCAACAACACACCATAGAGACAGCACCATCTCCAAACTCACCGAGCATATTGATTTAACTATTAAATCTACCCATTGATGAATTAGAGAAATAAATACTGGCTTACGTGTCGAGGTTATTGTATAGGGATTAAGAGTACGAACTTCCATAATAACAGAGATCAAGTTCTATTATATAGTCAGTATAAACCGAACGATCTCAACGGAGGTCCTGCTCAATACACTCAAAGTGCACTAGTGTAATTTTATAGTCAAGACAGACTAATGTCAAATCACACTACAATCATACCGATAGATAGTCCCCATCTATCTCGATTGTGAACATCTATTTATACTTTATAAGGAGCCGATAATATGATCTTCTGTGTGACGCCGCACACCATATTATCTACAGTATAAAGTAAATGGACTTTTGCAACAACATTATTATTGCAAACGTTTGATCACATGATTCTCATTTCAAAGATTATCATAAACATTGTTTATACCAAAAGCAAGACTTTTAGTATACAATCCAACAGTGCATGTATTCTAGAACTTGCCTTGAGTCTCCTCGAATATTCAAGATTAGTCTAGCGGATTATGAAAATGATATTAGGCATCTTTGATTTATAGCCATCTTTTCTTATATACTTTACCTGAATTCATTAAATCCTTTTGTCAGCTCGCTTGAGCCTTTTTAAATCCATTCTTTTGATAGCCAATAAAGTTTAATTGAAGAGAGTGGTGATTTGAGGGCTGATAAATATGATTAAAGAAGTCTTAAGGATGAAAAGGAAAATTCTTGGAGTAATGCTTAAATCTAGTACTCCATGGAAACAAACACCCTCGGGTAGTGCTTAAATCTAGTACCCTATAGAGGATGCGAGAGGTAGTGTCCGAAACTTGTACCTCGAAAAAAAGTTGAAAAAAATATGTTGTGCTTGAAGGAGAAAGATGGGAGAGTTTAAAGAGGATGTTGCGTTTGATTGAAGTGATGAGAAAAAAAATAAAGATTGAGAGAGACTGCAGCTTGATTTATCCGTGTTTTGAGTAACTTATCCATATATTTCCCACCTTTTCGAAAGAGCCCACATTACAACCAAATAAAAGACCTTTTTGATCCACGATTTGTTAGTTACAAGTAAAAGGAGAGTTTAAAATATTTGGCAAGTTTATGGTTACGCATGCACTTGAATTGAATCTGAGCGTAAACACTTTAACCTATAAGTGTACATCTTTTACACTTGAGTGCGAGTGATATATACTTCCGTGAGAACATGAATGGAGCATTTGATTGGTGGTGATTGTCTTATCTTGTATGGTATGAATTGATTATTACATGTAATGAGAGTTGCATGACCTAAGTTGAGTACAATTATATTTTGAAAGGGGTATTGGTCATAGTCCTTGTTTCCCTGCAAATTATCTTACTCTATTTCTCTTTATTTTAATTTTGTTGCCTCGGGACGAGGTACAGGTAAGTTTGGGGGATTGATGAGAGTGAAAATAAGTGTGTTTGAGTATCCAATTTAGCAAATTTTTATGGGGATTATTGTTATATATTAACACAAGTGTCTTATATTCGGTATATGTGAGAAAAAGATGCGTTTGAGATGTTTAATTGTGTTTTAGGTGGAAAAATGATCAAAAGTGCAAAGTTGGATAAAAGGTGTAACTTGTGTAAGAATGCTGACAAACACACGCCCAACTTGTGTAATTCTTCTGTATTTTGTGGAAGTCCAAATTGGGCATGTGATAAACCATTGGAAATCTATGGAAGAGACTGTCATTTTGGTTCAAAAAACACCTCAATCGAAGTTCAGATGAGGGAGTTATGATCAAAATGGCAAAGTTACATAAGTTGTGCCGGCCTCATGCCACATTTGTACAACTCGTGCCCTTCCAATGTTGGAGTTTATGTGAGTTCTTTATAAGGATAGAAAGCCAAGGAAGAGAGGATCGCGTGAATGCAGGAATCACTCAAATCGGAGTTCTGATGTGAAAGTTATGCATGAAATGGTGAGACTGCACAACGCAGCTCTACCAAGGTGACCTAGCTCAACCAAGACCATTTTGGTCGATCTGGGATACATCAACTCCAATTCATCGAGATTTTACCTCCAGCACGTGTATGTTCATATTTTCCATGGAAAAGCCCAGTAAAGATCCATAAGGAGAGCTTACATGTATAAAAGGGAATGCAGATCACATAAAAAAGAGGGTTAGGTGACAATCATCCTACACCATCCCACAAGGGGAGATCACCCCCTACACATTCTCTACATCCATCCCTTCTTCCATCCATCCATCACTATGAAGATTCTTTTTTTGAATCAAGAGGAGAACCAATAGGAGGATTCAAGATAGAGAAGGATGCGACGACGCCCACATCTTGAGTTTTATTTGTTTCCTAATTTATCTTGTATTTTCCAGACATATGGGTAAGATCTATTCAAAAACCATGGTTGTTCTTCATAACATCATGGGCTAAAATCGTTTTGGTAGATTTAGGGTTTTGAAGGTTTTTATGAATTAATTTAACTTTCGTGTGTATACTCCGTACAAACTACTTGTAGAAGTATTTTGTATATGATTATGCATTTTTAATTCATATTCATGATAGTTTTGTGCATCTTTTGAATGTATATCTTGGTTATTGATTGAGCGCGTTCAATGCTGAACAGTATTCTACATTATGATTCTAAGTGAGGGGACTACGAAACTTCATTGGAACTGTCATGTATGAATTTTTATTAATTGAATTGAATTCGAGTTAATAAGTAGGATAAAGAGGTTAATTTTATAGTACCTATAAAGGGAGATCATATTGGGTTAGAGTACCAATCCTAGGGAAAAATAATTGATACTGATAGTACCTAAAAAGTGAGGTGCAATTATATCTCTTGCTCCAAGGTTATTCACACATGTTACACACATATTTACTTGTGTCTATAGAGTAGATTCTGCTTATACCGGGAGCTCAGTGTGAATATGCTCGCTCATTTCGTGCACCATGCTGAGAGGTTGGCCAAGAAGCAAACACACCAGAGGGTGATGATCGGAGGGATCATCATAATGATTGCTGTAGGTCTTAGTGTTGATTTGAATTCAAAGATATGCGACATATGATGAGTGAGGAATTGAAGTTGCCCATGTTGGTATGGATGGAGTTTTATCAGTGGTTGGTGATGTTTAATGCTTGAGACAAGATAAAGGGGCCTCATTTATATTACCTGCTCCACAACTCACTACCATCTACCATAGAGGAGGTAAGAGAATTTGGCTATGGCCAGTACCCGTCATTCTAAGATTGTTCGATTCTTTTATGGGAAAATCGAGCGGGTTGACTTTCTTTATTTTGGATTGGAGGACTCTTACTTTTCTTATTGTTGTGTAGTTGATACATCATACATGTTTAATATGCATTTAATAATATTTTGTCAACATGATGAAATATTGAAGTTGAGAAGAGATAATCCTCCAGAAAAAATAACTGATAAGAAATATTGGAAAAGGTTCTTGGACGACAGTCAGTTCATTTAGTTGGTTGGAGACGTTCTCTGAGTAAGTCTAAGGCCACTTGTAATAGTAATGATCCACCACGTCCGACATATAATCAACTGCTTAATGAGTTGAATCATTACAAATCTCGTGATGAAGATCTCGAGGAAAGCCACAAGATATTGCGAGATGTGTTAATTGAAGAGAATATCATTCCTGCTTCATGGTTACCACGTGTACCATCAGATCAATCTTCAAAACTATCTGATCACTGTAAGCCCAGGATAAGAATAATTCTAACAACTCGTTTGATGGATGTGATGATGGATATGATGATTATGCACCATTAGGTTTCTTTAATTTACACATTATTAAAATAGTATGAGGATTTTTTTTAAACTAAATTTTCTAGATTTTGAATTTTAATTTTCTTGTATGGTAATATTCATGATGATGTTAAAATTATGTACATAATTTAATAAAATACGTTGAATAATAAAATTATTTTAATGTAATTTAAATTTTATTTTATTTAAAATTATGATATATTATTAGCTTTACATAAATGTTAAATTTTATCTACACATAGGTACTTTTTACCACGCATAATATTGATTTTTACCTCAACATGATGTTAATTTTTCAACACATAATTGTCGCCACATGCCAACTATTCATAGCGCCACATCATCTGCCACATCATAAGTGTAGTTCATGTCACCAGCCACCTCACTGTCCACCTCATCATCTATGTCTTGACATCATCCATGTCAGCATCCACATCAGCATCCATATCATTATCCACGTCATAAAAGTTATGTGATCAAAAGAATTCATCTCACATAAAATAGGTATTTGGTGACACATATAAGTGTAGGTAAAGGTCTTAGATTTACCCACTCATAGGTAATGTGTAAGTAAATACATTTATCAACACTATTATAGTGATACATGTGAACACTTACAATATGTGTGAGTAAAAGATACTGTTCACACATATGTAACTATTAACTATACATATCATGTGTGAGAAAAAATCAAATTTCTTGTAATGAATGCGGCTATCTCCAATTGAATCCTGCTTATGAGTTTTGTTTAATTTGTGGTTTATGTTGCTGCTATTTAGGTGCTTTATTAATGCCTTTGGTATAGTTTCTGAAATGTTGATGAAGTCTTTAACAAATAATTATTATTATAGCAAATAGAAAAGCAAAATACAATGTCAAAATGATGTTATGAAGGAGAAGATACACCAAAGCTACATAAATCGGAAGTATTCACGGTTCATGTCTTCAAACATGAGTCTGTCTAGGAAGGCAGATGTCAGATGATGCCAAACAAGATCCCTGCCGATGGTCGCCAATCTGTCTGCTACTGTATTACCCTCCCTGTAGATATGCGAAATTCAAAATGTTATTTGCTGCGTGATGTGCTTTGCCTTTTTCCACCATGGAATGATCCTCCACGGAAACTCCGGTATAGGATGTGTGAAAGCATATACCACGAACTTGGAGTCCGATTCCAACCAAAGGTTATGCTATCCCCTATCATGTGCATATTCAATGGATAGGCAAGCTGCAGACAGCTCCGCCTCCAAGAAAAATCCCACACCAAATGCTGAGGTAAAACAGCTCATCGAGAACCCTCTGATGTTTCTAAAAACTCCTCCACCTGATATGTTTCCCAGTGCCCCAGATGCATGGCCATCCGAGTGGGCTTTTACCCAGCCTGGCGGTGGAGGAAGCCATCGAATAGAAATTATCCGAGGAGCTTTCCGGGCAGCACCCGTGATATTAAAGAATTTCAAAGTTATTAACTCATGCACCGAGTTGTGCATGGTCCCCAAATCAAACATGTTCCCTTCCCTGATCATCGCAAGGAGCTTAGCAGTAATGTTAGCAGGTCTTACCACCTTGTCCTTCCCATCATCCTTGCACCCGCCATACATAGCCGCATTCCTTTCTTGCCAAATAATCCATACATGCGAGACTATTGCTAGTCTCCATAACTAAGTGATCTGTTTACTTTCCTTAATCCTCATGGCATCCAGCAAAAACCCTAGGAAAGGTTGATCCAAGTTCATTCTGTCACCAAACTGAAAACCCAACAATAGCTTCTTTAGGACTTCCAAAGATACAGGACATTCAAGCAGCAGGTGGTCCACATTTTCCTCATTATTTTTGCATAAGTAACACTTAACGGGACCTTTAAAACCTCTCCTTATCAACACCTCCCATGTGGTGAGTAAGCCCTTTATCACCTTCCATGTAGTGATAGAGCGCCTTTCCGATATGAATCGAGCCTAAATCCACGACCCCCAATTCAGTTCTATATAAAACTGTCGAGTATGCATATAGACGACTTTAGAGGAAACCTTTCCTTGAAATAATTTCCTCCAAATCCTACAATCAACCATATTAGGCGACCTCCTAGTCTCCAAGATCGCATTAACAATGTTTGGATAAGTCACACAAAAACTTTTAGTGAAATGCCAATTATCATCAAATAAGTAATCCCCTATAGTTTGATCAAAGTGATGCCTGTATTCGTGAGGAATTTCGACCATATATGCAATGGGTTAGCCTATCCAATTATCCAACCAGAACTTCACCTTGGAGTCATACCCCAATAACCATATCTCGTCTGCCATGAGACGTTTCATATGCATCATGCACGTTGATCGAATAGAAGATGGAACATACCCCCGTTTCAATTTGTGCCCGTTGAACCATCTCCCCTTCATAAAGGCCAGCAAACCCTTTCATTCCAAGATATTCCATGACAACTTCATTAGGTAGGCTTCATTCGCTGCCCTTATGGATCATATACCAAGGCCCCCTTCCTTAGTCGGACTGCACACCCTCTTCCAGGCTACAGTAAAGTGGTGTTGTTTGTGAATATCCCCTGTCCAAACAAAATTTCGGCATGCTGCCTCTAGCTTATTAATGAGATGTCTCGGCCATTTATATACCATCATCATGTGCACCGCCGATGTAATAATAATTGAATTAACCAAACAGATCCTGCCAGCCATAGGTAGCGAACCCCCTTTCCACTTGCGAAACTTGTTAAGTAATTTATCTGTGGCCTATATAAAGTACTCTGATTTAGGAGCTCCAAGAAAAATGGGAGCCTCTAAATAAACAAATGGGAACGTGCCCTCAGAAATTCCAAGGCAATCAGTTATGCATCATCTACATGTTGTAGATACATGATCACCGAAATATACTTTTGATTTGAGGGGGTTGAAGACTTGCCCTAAAGCCATTGCATATTTTCTCAACACCATTTTGAGACACTTCACTAATTTCTCATCTCCTTTACAAAACAAAATAATGTCGTCAGCATAAAAGAGGAAATGAGGAATAGTAGTGGACCTATTTGCTCGAGCAGCAGTAATAACACCCATTGAGATTTCCATCGCAATCCATCTACCGAGAACTTCCTCCGCCATGTAAAAAAGAAGAGGGGATAAGGGATCTCCTTGTCTGACTCCCTTCCCACAGGAAAAGAACCCCTCTGGCCTTCCATTCACCAACACTGAAACAATTATTGAATGAAAAATCAATTTAATCAAAGTAAGAAATTTACAGTGAAAACCCATTATGTCCAAAACATGAAGGACGAATTCCCAACTCAAGGTGTCAAAGGCTTTTTTGATATCAATCTTCAGACCAATATTTCCAAATCTAGAGCTGTTCAGATTATTGAAACTTTCAGATGCAATAGCAATACAGTGGTGGATATTCCATCTGGAATGAATCCAAACTGATTATCACTAAGATTTTCACTCAACACTGATCCCAATCTAGTCGCCAAAATTTTAGTAAGAATTTTAAAGAGGAAATTGCATAAGTTGATCGGACGAAAATCCTCCACCTTCCTCGCCCCCTCCAATTTCAGAACCAAGACAATAAAATTACAATTGACACCTGCAGGAATATTTCCCATGTTAAAAAATTACTGGACTGCCAGGCATAGATCATCTCCTATGAAATACCAGTATTTTTGGTAGAAAGATCCCCTAAATCCATCCGGTCCCGGAGAGCTATCCCCCGAGAGTTCCATAACAGCTATTTTGATTTCATCGGTACTTATATTTTGATTAAAACAACTTTTCTTTGTTCAAATAGTTATTTACCAGTAGGCATATTTTTTTACTAAGCAATTGCAACAAATATTGCCACATTATTTACTAAATCTTGTGAAGAATGGTGTTGTTAGGTGGCCAATGCACATTAGATTTAGTGTATATTACCAGTAATTACTAAAATACTAGTATGAAATGGTATTGCATATATTACTCCATATTATAATAGTTGATTGGAGATGATAGACATCAACTTTCCAACTTTAACAGGGTTATTATATCAGATTTACGTAGAAATTTGTAGTTGATCGGTGTTTTCCCATTATGATTAGAGAAAGCACTCTATCGTGTGTAGAACAGGTGACAAAGTAATAAAATAATATCGAACCTAAAGGAGAATGTCAGTATATCCATTCTTTAACCAAGTTATGCTTTATAAGGATGATTGAATATAAGGTTGTTGATTAACAAAGATTTTGCTAACAATTAACAAGCTAATGAACAAATAAAAGTATAAGGAATCAACAAGTAGCAAGATAAAATGTAAGGAATGGGTGAAGGTAGATCAATCTAAGGAGATAGTAAGACTAGCTACACTATGGATATGGAGGTCTAGACTTATGAACATGATATGATAAATGTCAAGGATTAGACACTAAAGGCACTCACAAGTTCCACTAGGTGCTCCATCACAAGATACATAAAGACGTAGATTGCTTAAGCAACCCAAAAAGGCTCCTAAGAGTGTTTCCCTATGATCACTATTCCCTTTCGAGGTACTGAGCTCCTATAGATAGGCCCTTTCACTAGTCTAAGCACCTTCAAAAACAACTCTTTCTATTAGTCTATCATGAGATTCTAAGCATGCATTGGCCTTCACATACTTAATTCACACTTATAATAGAAATAACTCACATGAAGAAATTATTCAACCACAACATATAATTGAGTTCACACTCATTGAAAATTAACCACACAAATCATTATATGAATTAAGAAATAAGCATTTATGATAGAAAATACACATAATCCATTCAATTCATCATTAAAATTCACAAGTCTAAATCCCTTAACTAATCATGTTGCTAGACTCACTAACGAGACTAGCCTATTAACTTTATCGTGTATTCATCACAAAATGCCTTACAAATCTGTTGGTTTATATGGTACACCAATCAATTACTATTGCAATGAATAGAAAAATAAAGAAGAATTACAAACCTTTCTTATAGATCTGGATCTTGGATCTTGAATCTTAAACGTCTCGGGATCTAGGATCTTAGATGTTGGCGAAGTTGAGACGAGTGGAACTCTTTCCACAAGAAGAAACATGTCCCGGTAGTATTCCGGTCTAGGCGGATCTTCCCTAAAGGTAAAACAACTTCTCATTTCCCAAAAAACAGCACCGCTATCGCAGGAACTCCGGCGAACTAAGAGAGAATGGAAGAATAAATCAAACTATGATGCAAATGCTTGTGAAGTGTAGATGTTTTGGATGTTTTATATGGAATTAGTGAACAATGACCCTATTTATATGCTTCAGGGACCACTCCTATATGGGACGATTTCTTGATTTGTTACAGATTGTGTTCAACACATACATAATTGTCATTGATTCTGTTCACAAAAAAATTATCATTGATTCTGTTCACACACAACCTTTGACTGACCAGATACACTATGCCACATGTCGCATCTGCTAGAGATGATCAAGACCCAAAATACCCATTATGTTATATTTAATTCTCTCCACATGTGAGACCAATTTCACTCACTTTTATTATTATTTAATTGGTGATTAATTTATGAATTAATCCTTACTAACCAATTAAATTCCCCAACAATCCCCCACATGAGTGGAATTTGGCTTCCATGCAATGCAGACACACAATCCAATCCTCGTGAAACATTAACATATCTGGATAGGTAGTTTGGGACTTTCAACCTTCCGCAGTCCAACACTATCGAGTATACCAGTGGCTTAATAGACACAAGTTATTTGAACTACTCCTCCTTAGCGTATACTGAGACAACAGTGCAAACGCATCAATCTCTCGCATTTTTCTTGTTCTTACGTTTTGGTCCATTTCAGTCGTAGATCCCCTTTGAATTTATAAGTGTTTTACTTTGAAGCAGCAATTCACTTCACAATTACATAGGTGATCTCCTATCTTGAGTACCCTATTATACTCAAACTCCATGAGGTGTCTTAAGAATCATTAAAAGTCATAGACTTAACCTCACCACAATATGGGTTCCATACTTGGTAGAACTGCTCTACTAAGAAATAGTAGATACAAAGTTTATCTTGAACCTCTATAATTTTGTTGTCCCATTGAACCAGGTTCTTGGGATCTCCCGTCATCAAGGTTGGGTTTCCACTGTTTTGGCTTATTATTTTGTGGAATTTAGCCCCATTCTTTCTAACAATTTTATTGATTTTGATTTTCATATACTTATGAGTGGATCCACTTTATATTCTTCATGATCAATTTATTATGTATTAGACACAACCACTTTTCATCTCTAGTCCAAACACCCTCACACTTGGAGTGTCACACCCTATACTCGGGTAGCACCCCCAAACGTTGAGATATTTGTATGAACGTTTAAATCCCTTCCAGATATATAACTCACATGCCTTTGAATATTGGTCTTATTCTCATCCACCAGTGGTGCAGGCTCCTTCAAGAAGTTCACTATATTCAGCATGGTGACTTAGAATAGCATTTTTTGCTGCCACCTCTAGAATTTGGCACCTCCAAACTTCTCGGGTTTCTCTACTGGAGCCAGAGCCATAAATGGTCTCAGCATCCCTATTGGAGGATGCATCCTTTGGAAATCAGTCCCAACAAGAATCTCTGCATCAACTCACTGGAAGTTATTAGCATTGGAGGTTTCAGCTCTGTCAATTTCCATTACGTTAGTCATGGTGATTGAAGGCTGTAGAAGCAAGATATTTCTTCTTGCGATTGTTATTTTATATGGTACACCAATCAATCACTGTTGCAATGAATAGAAAAATATAAAAGAGAATTACTAACCTTTCTTATAAATCTGGATTTTTGATCTTGAATCTTGAACGTCTCGGGATCTTGGATCTTAGATGATGGCAAATCAAGTCAAGTAAAACTCTTCCGCAAGAAAAAACACGTCTCGATAGTACTCTGGTCTAGGCGGATATTCCCCAAGGTAAAATGACTTATCGTTTCCGGTGAAGCAACACTACTATCGCAGGAACTCTTGCGAACTAAGAGAGAATGGAGGATTGGATCGAACTAGGATGCAAATGCTTGTGATGTGTAGATGCTTTGGATGTGGTGTTTCGAATGAGTGCAGAATGACCCTATTTATAGACTCTAGGGACCAGTCCCATATGGCAGGATTGCTTGATTTGTTAAAGATTGTGTTCACACACAGAATTGTTATTGATTTTGTTCATGATGAGTGATATTTTCACCTAGATTTTAGTATCTTTTTATATGTGTTTTCGTATTATTTTATCCGTATTTTATGTTCTATTTGGTTGTGTTTTATGTTTTATGGAAATATATGTGAATGATGCTAAACATGATAAGGAAGATGTAGGAA
Organism: Pogostemon cablin; assembly: GCA_023678885.1. NCBI lineage: Eukaryota > Viridiplantae > Streptophyta > Magnoliopsida > Lamiales > Lamiaceae > Pogostemon > Pogostemon cablin. The sequence continues at coordinate 17,105,600 of CM042963.1, forward strand.
AAAACGGATCTCAATTCGGAGTTGAAACGAGGGAGAACGAGCCAAAACAGTGAAGAAATACAGGAGCCAACACGGCCCTATAAGCGATGGCCGTGCGACGACACCTATTCGTTCAACATGGACACCTTAAGGCCGTGTCTAGTCGCACGAGGCGTGTTGGCAGCACGAGCCGTGTCATCAACATGGCCCTGTAAGAAAAGGCCGTGCGGGAGCATCAGTTTACACTACATGGACACCTTATGGCCGTGTGACAGAGCACGACTCGTGCTGTGTAAAATCCTGGAAAAAAAATCAGAATCCTTCTAGAAGCCTCCCAAGGGGTGTAAATACCCAATACTTCAATATGTGAGAGGAGATCCGAAATTCCACCTTCCCCACACACCTCACACACCATTTCCTCCATTTTTCACCTTCATCTTCATCCATTCACCATCTTTTGGATCTACAATCATCCAACCATCAAAATCATCATCCAATTGAAGAAAAGAAGCAAGGAAGAAAGAAAGATAACAAGGGAAGGAAGGAAATCACCATTGAAGTGACATCAAGGGAGTTTCCATTCATTTCTTGTATTAAACCTCATAGTTTCATCATGTTTTTGAAGGATCTTAATGTCTATGTTAATTTCCTTGTTAATATGGTAGGCTAATCTCCCTTGTGAGATTAGCAACATGAGAGTTGTTGGATAATTTTGGGGATTTGTGTATTTTAATTCATATGTTGATTGGATCTATGATTTTCTACCATTGATTATTAATTGCTTGAATTGTATTGATGATTTGTGTGTTTAGTTGTTCTAGATATGTGATTAGATTGAGAAATCAATTATATGCTTAGGATAATTAAGTGAATCATTTCATCAAACACTTCATGTGCATTATAGATTGTGAAGAGATTGAGAAGTCCTTCATAGTTTAGAACCCTTTGGTAGGACATGTGATTGGTTTGATTGAGAAATTGATTAATTGTGTGAAGGGACTCTCATTTAAGCTTAGTACCTAGTTGGAATTGTTTAAGTGAGAACCAATCCGTTGAGCTATTTGATATTCATATCATATTTATCTCGAGAGGGAGTTTAGGTGATCTTAGTGTTGGCCCTTAGTCTACAATCCATGATACATATGAATTTGATGCATAATTCCTAGAATTTCCACTTCTTAATTGTTGTTAATCTCACTTTTAATTAATTTGGTAAACCACTTTCCATCATCATCTTGTTCGTTTGATCATTGCTTGCTTTGATTACTTGTCATTTATTTGTTTACAATCAATCCCATTGATGATTCGTCTCTATAAAATTACAACAAACGTGAGATCGCTTAAGCACTAGTGGCTACCTCCCTTGGGTTCGATAATTTCTTGAATTGTTCATTCTCCACTAAACTATGGTTAATCAAATGGCGCCGTTGCCGGGGAGGCAACGGTTGCTGGTAGCTTGAAGAAGGATCATTTTGAGTAATCTTAATAGAGATATTTTTTTATTATTTTATTTGTTTACTTGTATTTGCTTTGTGAAAATTTATTCTAATTTCTCTTATCTTGAAGGTGTATGCAAACGAGGTCAAAAGGGAATCAAGTGGAACCAATTGATCTAGAGCTTGAAAACACTTTGAGGAGAAGGAGAAGAGAGAACAAAACCAAAAATAGTGATCTTATGGAGAATTTTCAAGAAGATAATCGTGTGGAGATAGAGCATGATGGGGAAGGAGGACACAATATGAACGTGCAAGACAACGCACATCAATTTAATGCAAATCTTCCTCAACAAGCCTATCAAAATCATGGAGCTATGAACAACCAAGCTTTTCTTCAACAAATGGTGCAACAAGTTCTAAGGCAACAAGGCTTTCAACAAGCTTATGCTCCTCCACAACAAGCTTATGTGCCACCACCTCCACCTCCGGTGCAACATGGAATGCAAAATAATCAAAGGGTGATCTGGGATTTCTTCATGCCAAGGACAATTCCACAAATGATGGGACCACCAATTCATGCCAACAACTTTGAATTTAAAATGGGCTTGATTTCATTGGTGAGAGAGCAACAATTTAGTGGAGCTCCGAATGAAGATCCTAATGCTCATATTGCTCAATTTGTGGAGATTGCCAACACCGTGAAGATGGATGGGGTGAGTGAAGATTGTATCAAGATGAGATTGTTTCCGTTTTCTTTGAGGGATAGAGCTCGAACATGGCTCTCCATTATTACACCGGGTACGTGCAACACTTGGGACGACCTAGCACAAATGTTTTTGAACAAATATTTTCCACCTTCAAAGACGCTTCAAATGAAGAGCTTGATCACTCAATTCAAGCAAATGCCTCAAGAGAGCTTTTATGAAGCGTGGGAAAGGTTTAAGGATATGCTACGCAAGTGTCCACAACATGGTTTCCCGGAGAATCAACAAGTTGGATTTTTCTATCAAGGACTTGTGAATGGGCAAAGAGTGCTTGTTGATGCTTCGGCGGGTGGATCCGTACTTGGAGTAACTCCGGAAAGGGCCATAAAATTTTTTGAAGAGATTGCTACAAATGTGTACCAATGGTCATCGGAGAGGGTAAGTGGATGCTATGGATTTGAAAGTTTTGATCAAGAGCAACACTCGAGTGTGAAGAGTGTGAATGTTGAAGCACAAGTGCCAAGCATGGAAAAGATAGTGGCGGAGGTCATGAAGCAAATAAGCTTGAATCAAATTGTGAACAATCAAGGAGCGAATATGGTTGAGGGGCTACAAAGTGAGCAATGTGTGCTTCCTCCGAATGTAGTGAATGGGAACAATGGGCCAACTCTATGCCACGTGTGGAAGATGTGTCGTACATGCAAGGAAGAAATTACCAAGGGAATTTCCAAAATAATTACCAAGGTAATTTCAACCAAAGTCAAGGAAACTATTCACCAAGGCAAGGGGGCTTTAATGGTCAAAGTAGTGGAAGCTCATACCCACAACAACAAAGGCAAAGCAACTTCTCTTACTCTAATTCGAGCAATGCGGTTGCGTATCCTCCGGGATATCAACCGGGAGCTAAGGCACCGAACAATGAGGGAAGAGCATCAACCGATGAGCTACTTGAACAATTGATTGCATCAAACAAAGCTAGAGATGAAGCTAATGAAAGAAGATTCAAAGCTATGGAGGAAAATAATGAAAGAAGATTAAAAGCTATTGAGGAAAATAGTGATAGAAGATGCAAAGCTTTGGAGTATAATGTTGGACAAATGGCAAGTTCATTGAGTGCTCAACAAAAAGGAAAGTTCCCGGCCACAACCGAAGTTAATCCAAAGGCTCAATGTTTGTTGGTTGATATGAAAGAGAAACGAAAGGGTGAAGAAGGGTTGGTGGAAAGCAAGGTTGTTGAAGAAATGAAAGAAGAACAAAAGCCTAAATGGATACCTAAGTGGAAAAGGGTGCAAGAGGAAAAGAAAGTTGAGGAGAAGATCAAAGAAGAGGATTACAAACGTGACTATTGGGGTATTCCGATCAATCCATTCCCTATTCCATATCCACAAATGTTTGTAAAAGAGGAGAAGAAAAAGGAATTTGCGGAGTATGTCATGTTGCTCAAGAAGAAGTATGAAGAGAAAAAGAAAGAGGAGCAACCCGAAATGAGTAAGTTGATGCAAAAAGGGGGACCTACGAAGGTTGGTGATCCAGGAAAGTTCATAATCCCTTGTGATTTTGAAGGAAAAAACACCCTTGATGCATTGTGTGATTTGGGGGCAAGTGTCAACGTGATGTCTCATGCCACGTTTAAAGACCTTAAAATTGGAGAGCTAAAACCAACAACAATCCATCTTGAAGTAGTAAATGGCGAGGTTGTGAAGCCACTTGGGATTGTTGAAGACGTTGAGGTCAAAGTGAAGGGGTTAGCATTTCCGGTTGATTTCATGGTTTTGGAAGTGAAAGGGGACCCTAAAGTTCCACTTATTTTGGGAAGACCGTTTCTAGCCACCGGGAGAGCAAAGATTGATGTTGGTAGAGAGGAGTTATCATTGAGCTCAAATGGAGAGAATGTCACATTCTTGTGCAAGAAAGATAAAGGGATCAAGCCTCATCATACAAGGCCTCCGGATGATTTCGATGATCATGATTCTCTTCTCTTTGACAATTTAAATTCATTTCTTCATGATTATATGAAATTGTCAAATGCTAATTTGTCTTCTTGTGATGTTAATAGGATGAAAGCATCGGAACTCGATTAGAAACTCGACAAAGGAGAAAGAGGAAGTCCACTAGAATCACTTCTCAATGACGATTTGATGCTTGTAAGCAAGAATGGTGAGGTTGAGCTAGTGGACAAGAAGAGGACTAAGCTAATGTTTAAAGTGAGGATGCGAGGAGAAAGTGGGATGGACCATTCGTTGGTCCAATGATCGTGAAATTCTGTCCGGCTTGAAGACGTTAAACTTAGCGCTAAATGAGAGGCAACCCATTCTTTTGTTATTTTGATGCTTTTTGTTGATTTTGGTCTTGTAGGTGGATTGTGCTTGTGAGAAAAATGCATGTTGAGGAAAGGAGAAGTGCTTCATGGATTCGAGTAAAAATGTCACCATTTGTTGCAAATTTAACTCTCGACTCTTGTCTCGAGTCAAGTTTGGGGGGAAAGTGCATGGTGAACATAGCTTGAGTCGTGTGGATGCGTTTACTTCTCCACAAGAAGATCATCAATGGAAACTACAAGGGTAAGTCCCATCAATTTTTGCAAACTTAATTCTCACCTCTTAGTTCGATTTAAGTTTGGGGGAAGAGTGCGTGGTGTGACTCACCACTTAAGTGTGTTTGATATGATGATATATTGATGATGAAAGGTCTTCTTGTAAAATTCACCCAAATTTTAAAATTTTCTCATGAGTTTGGTTGGATTTTGGTATGATTGGTTGTGTTGAAGTGCATGTGAATCCATATTTTTAAGGCAATTGTTGAGCTAATGGTGTTGTTGAGTGTTTTGAGCATGAATGAAAGGTATTGGAAGCACGAATGGAGCTTGGAGGTAACGTTTTCTTTACCAAATGCCTATTGAGGGAGTACTCTACACCTTATCACTTCTAATTGATTTTGATTTGGATTGAATGGATTAGCATGCTACTTCATGTGTTATGTTTTTGGGATGTTTATTTTCATTATTTAGGATTTCCTTTTCAATCAAGGTTGGGATGATTGTGAGCTTACATTGTTATGGATGATTTAGAATGTGTGCTTTATTGTTAATGATGGTGATTTTTGTTTTTGCATGTTATGTGTTTGTTTTGTTTCTTTTTTGTTGAGTCTTTATTTTATGTTTTGTGTGTTTTCTTATTTTTGTCTTGGTATGTTTGGTGGTTTGTTTTGGGATGTTGTGAGTCATTTTTGAATATGAGTGATGATATGTTGTAGTGATAAGTGATGACAAGTTATGATTAAGAATCTCTACACTTTCGAATTGTGACATGTTTTATTTAACTTGTTCAATTTTGAGATGAATGTGGTGCAATAAGTTTCTTAAGGTCCGAGCACAAGCTTGTGAGCATTTGAGCCTCAACCGTGCATACATGGTTTTTTCTTCATGAGTGGATTGGTTGTGTTTGATAAGCTAGAACTTGCTCAAGGACTATAGGAACGAGTCCAATTTGTGGAGATTAGTGAAATGATCTTAGGCCATCCTTGTCATTTATAGTCATTACCATATATTTTCCTACCTTGAACATCATCCCTAGTCAACCACTTTGAGCCTTAAAGCCATTTTATTGTGAATTTAGCACACTACAAGCCTTAATTACCCACTTGAGCCTTACATACATACCTTTTATGTGAGTGATTAAGGAGATGTGGTTTAGAAATGTTTGATGAGAATTGTGCAAGAAAAGAAAGAAAATGGTAACAAGCAAGGAAAAGGATGAAAAGAGCACAAACAAGAATGAACATGCAACCTCATGACAAGAAAATGAGCAAAGAAGCAACAATAATATGCTCAAGTACTTAAAAATCCAAGAAAGGAAGCATGAATCATAAGAAGCTCAAGAAATCCAAGGAAGTTGATGATTAGTGCTTGTTAGTATCAAAGATAAGAAAGAAAGAAGGAAAAGTGGAGAAGTTGGAGAAGTTGATCATCTCTTCGATTATTTACACTTGATTAGTCACTCTTACCTATATTCTTCCTACCCTACCAAAGAGCCTATCATTACATCCTTAATGAAAGACATTTTTGATCACTAATTGAAACTTTGGAGATTTGTGAATGTAGTCCACGAGCAAGCTTATAGCGAGTCGAGCCAATCGATTGATGAGTGTTGTTTTACCCTATTTTAAAGAGTGTAGAGTGACATTTATATCCTATGTGAGGCTTGGACTAAAAAAAAAGGGACTATATTACACTATCATTCTCTTTAGATTGAACTTGTTAATTCTTCATGTCATGAATCTAATGTTGTAGGATGACTTAGCATAAATTGTGATTCTTATTATTATTTGTGTGTTATTACTTATGTTCGTTTAGTCTTCTCCTAGGTGAATATCACTCTCCTTGGTTTATCATTTCATTGTGCGAGGACGCACAACACCTTAAGTTTGGGGGTGTGATGAGTGATATTTTCACCTAGATTTTAGTGTCTTTTTATACGTGTTTTCGTATTATTTTATCCGTATTTTATGTTCTATTTGGTTTTGTTTTGTGTTTTTTTGGAAATATGTGTGAATGAGCTTAAACCTATAATAAGGAAGATGTAGGAAAAAGCGGATCTCAATTCGGAGTTGAAACGAGGGAGAACGAGCCAAAACAGTGAAGAAATACAGGAGCCAACACGGCCCTGTAAGCGATGGCCGTGCGACGACACCTATTCGTTCAACACGGGCACCTTAAGGCCGTGTCCAGTCGCACGAGGTGTGTTGGCAGCACGAGCCGTGTCATCAACATGGCCCTGTAAGAAAAGGCCGTGCGGGAGCATCAGTTTACACGACACGGCCACCTTATGGCCGTGTGACAGAGCACGACTCGTGCTGTGTAAAATCCTGGAAAAAAAATCAGAATCCTTCTAGAAGCCTCCCAAGGGGTGTAAATACCCAATACTTCAATATGTGAGAGGAGATCCGAAATTCCACCTTCCCCACACACCTTACACACCATTTCCTCCATTTTTCACCTTCATCTTCATCCATTCACCATCTTTTGGATCTACAATCATCCAACCATCAAAATCATCATCCAATTGAAGAAAAGAAGCAAGGAAGAAAGGAAGATAACAAGGGAAGGAAGGAAATCACCATTGAAGTGACATCAAGGGAGTTTCCATTCATTTCTTGTATTAAACCTCATAGTTTCATCATGTTTTTGAAGGATCTTAATGTCTATGTTAATTTCCTTGTTAATATGGTAGGCTAATCTCCCTTGTGAGATTAGCAACATGAGAGTTCTTGGATAATTTTGGGGATTTGTGTATTTTAATTCATATGTTGATTGGATCTATGATTCTCTACCATTGATTATTAATTGCTTGAATTGTATTGATGATTTGTGTGTTTAGTTGTTCTAGATATGTGATTAGATTGAGAAATCAATTATATGCTTAGGATAATTAAGTGAATCATTTCATCAAACACTTCATGTGCATTATAGATTGTGAAGAGATTGAGAAGTCCTTCATAGTTTAGAACCCTTTGGTAGGACATGTGATTGGTTTGATCGAGAGATTGATTAATTGTGTGAAGGGACTCTCATTTAAGCTTAGTACCTAGTTGGAATTGTTTAATGAGAACCAATCCGTTGAGCTATTTGATATTCATATCCTATTTATCTCGAGAGGGAGTTTAGGTGATCTTAGTGTTGGCCCTTAGTCTACAATCCATGATACATATGAATTTGATGCATAATTCCTAGAATTTTCACTTCTTAATTGTTGTTAATCTCACTTTTAATCAATTTGGTAAATCACTTTCCAACATCATCTTGTTCGTTTGATCATTGCTTGCTTTGATTACTTGTCATTTATTTGTTTACAATCAATCCCATTGATGATTCGTCTCTATAAAATTACAACAAACGTGAGATCGCTTAAGCACTAGTGCCTACCTCCCTTGGGTTCGATAATTTCTTGAATTGGTCATTCTCCACTAAACTATGGCTAATCAGTTCACAACTGAAACGACCCATCTTACATACTTATAATTTAAATACTAATTTAACATAAACAACATCATTGTACAAACCTGCATTCATATATTTTTTTCCTCATATCATATATTTATATCCACAACCATCACTATGTAGTTTACCATATGTGACTAGTCTCTTACAAAACATCAACGCATACAAACTTGTGACAATACTTATTATATTATATAACAAAAATATCAGATGAAACAAAATAAGATCACGATCTAACCCAATAGGTCGTCATCTATGTACATCCGCTCAAAATCTTGAAGGAGCTCCACAGCTTGCATAGGTACATCACAAAACTTAATAATCAGCAAGCTCACCTAGAATGCATAAACTAGTGAGATAAAATTCAGTCAGTAGAAATCATGCACAACAGAGCATGAAAATGCATTTATTTTTGCTATCGTCTATTTCTTAATCTCTCAAGTTGGTCTCTTTTATTTAGAAAATTGTCACGTTTCGGGATCCCCACGATAAATTTATGATATGCACCTCAAATGAGCTCAATAAATACACATTGTCTCACCGATAAATGGTGCTAAATAAAGTGGACATACATAGTGTCCTACCTGTTGGATTGTATACTAAAATCTAGCTTTAGTATGAACAATGTTTTAACAATATTTGAAATAAGAGTCATTCATCAAATGATTGCATGTTGATGCAATAGTTCATTTACTTTATATTGTAGATAATATGGTGTGCGGCGTCGCACAGAAGATTATATTATCAGCTCTTTATAAAGTATAAACAAATGCTCACAACCAAGATAGACGGGGACAATCTATCGGGATAATTGTAGTGTGATTTGGTATTAGTTTGTCTTGATTATAAAATTACACTAGTGGATTTTGTGTGTATTGAGCAGGACTGCGTGAGGTTGTTTAATTTATACTGACTATATAAGAGAACTAGACCTCTTTTATTATAGATATTTGTACTCTTAATCCCTATGCAATAATCTCGACAAATAATTCAGTATTTATTCCTTTGATTCATCAATGAGTGAGATTTAATTGTAAATTAATATGTTTGGTGTGTTGGGAAATGGTACTGTCTCTATGGTGTGTTGTTGATTGTAGAAGGAATCTGTGTCCTAATAAATTAGATTGATGATGTCCCCTTGATGAGCTCATAAGGATTATCATGTAAATCCTGTAGGTAGATTTATTCCGGCATGATAATAAGGTTGAGTGGTACTACTCTTGGATAAGAGATTAATTAATTGAGTTGTCAGTAACTCATTTTAATTAATGGGGATTTTATATCTTAAACACGGGGCGTTAAACGGGCTCATAATAAGAATGATCCAATAATGTAATTTGGGATAATGGTCGCAGTGCAATAATAATTCTTTTGTGGACTGATTTATTACTATTGGGCTCAAGTATAAGTTTTGCACTAAACTTGGATGCTTAAGCCCAATGGGAGGTCCAACCCTAATTTCTCCTCCTAGTCTCTACTGTAGCCTATGAATAAGTCATCCCAACAGTCTATGGACGAGGAATTACTCGCCACTTTTATACTTTAGATGAGAAATTAGATTTCTCATCAGATTAAAGAAATAACATGAGAAATTCAAGAGAGTCTGCAGATTAGGATCGCTTAGAGGATCGTCACCCGCACGATGTCTAAACGAGGCATAGGAATATAACAGAAGATCACGAGGTCATTTCTGCAGATTCATATTTCTCCGCCTGTCTTCGGTGAAAGGTAATCTTTTTGATTATTCTGCTGCGTTACTTGTGCATGGAACCCGAATGGATTACATAGACTATAAGATCCGATCACCATCACAACCAATAAGCGGTATTAAATAAAGATAAGCTGAGACACGACTCATTGGGTTAATACATGACTCGGATCGCCGTGCAATCCCTAAATAAAAGTGAGCCAACAAGCGACTCGTTGAGTCTAAACATGACTCGGATTATCTTGTAGTCCCTGAATAAGGTGAGTTAACACATGAATCAGACCAATTTTCAGTGGTCCCTGAAAGAGTGTATATATAGTGGCCGCACACACCATTAGTATCTTATTAATATTTAGGAAAATACTTTTTATGATTATGCATGGTATACTTGATGTCGTGCAACATGGAACAATTAAAGATGTATCACAAACCATTTACGACATCAATCAACATTTAATTAAAAAAACAACAATTCAATTTTATGATCACACAAATCTACTTCCAAAGTAACAAATTCACCTCGAATCACCCAGATCCTTATTAACAATGATATCTTCTCAGATTACACAGATCTATATTAAACAGTTTTCGATAACACAAATCGACATACTTAGGACAACAATTTTATCTCAAATCACATAGATTTGCAACTTGTATCACAAATAAATTATAAATAATTCACAAAATAATATATTCTGTTGAAAATGAATTTCTACTTACTTTATATCACATAAATCTATATATCCTTATCACAAATTAATCACAAATAATTTACACACAATATTTTTATGCATTGTATTTGTACTTCTAGTCACCTGGATTCCGATGATAATAATATTAATACTCTTGCGAAGAGGTTTGACTAATCACTTTTTCCCCATTTCAATACGCTCTTTTCTTCTTCTCTCTCATTTACTTTCCTTCCCTCTCTCCTCTCCTCCCTTCTCTCTCTCTCTCTCTCTCTCTCTCTCTTTTTAATTTTGCAATTGATTCTGGGTATAAGGTAATCACCTCCTCAACACCCATATATATATATATATAGATGGTGGAGTGAGTTTTTTATACATATATTATTATTATTATTATGGATAAAAATCATCCAATCTTATCCATTTATTATAGATAAACATGTAATACTTAATAACTAAGTCTAAGATATGACACATTTATAAATTAATACACATATGTGCACATTTTCTTACAACTATTATTACGAGAAAACGTGTTATACTTAATAATTAATTAATAATATATTTATACACATGAGACAATTTAATTATACTCCAAAATTAATGATACACATATATTTGTGCACATATATTTTCACATATTGTCACCATTGTTATTATTGATATATCAAATAAAAATGTAAAGATGAATAAAATGTAGAGAAAATTACCACATAATTATCACGTAATTATAAAAATACACATAGCACAAATTAACTTATATTGGTACATGAGTAGTGAGAAATTCGAGTATCACATTTTTCCTACTGTTTAGTGTGAAAATCTGCAGTTTTAGGGTCCGATTTAGTACTGTTTTATGGTATTTATATCCGTATTTGAGAGTCTTTTGGTTGAATGGCATATATTTGTGTTACAAATGAATGTGAGGTGTTATTTCGTATTTTTAGGTAGAAAACGAGGTAAAAAGAGCAAAAAAAAAGTCGAGAGCAAAATCGGGAAGTAAAGCAGCTGGACGACTTGTGCCGGCCAGGAGAGAAGTCGTGCTGCCTAACCTCGCGCGGTCCTGCCGCACATGCTGCCGAGAGGTGCCCTCATGACCTGCCAAGAGCTACCGAGCGTGCCTACCAAGAGCAGCCGAGCATGACCGCCCATGCCTGCGATAGCGCCGCATCCGTGCCGCCGAGAGCGCCGAAGAATCACGCACGCCAGCTGCTGGCATGACTCGTGCCATACATGGCACGACTTGTGCCGATGTCCATCAGGCCCAGTCTCGTCATTTCGTTATTTTTCAGCCCATTCATGTTTTTATATGAAAAAGCCTAAATTTGAGTCAGAATTCGGGAATTATCAGTACTCAACTATAAAAGGAGTCCTTGGGGTGTTCAGAACAATAACTCTCCATAACCCTTCATAATTTTCCATACCCTTTTCCTGCCACCATATCGAAATCAAGATTCACCATCCCATCCACCCATCCCGTAGAGTTCATCAGTGTTGCTTACTTGAGAAGGAGAACGAGAAAGTTCAGAATCACAGAGAGAGAACGGAGAATCACGCCACATCTAGGGTCTTTCTTTATCTATCTTTCAAGCTTTTGAATTTTAAACCTATGGAATTATTTTCATCTTTAACCGTGGGTGTTGTTTGTAACACCATGGGCTATTATTTCTTAGATAATGCTAGGTTTTGAAGGTTGAATTGGTTTGAATTAATGACTTAGACTAGGTTATGGATTTCTGCAGAATACTTATTCCTTTATTAATGCTTTGAAATAGATACTTATATTTTTATCTTATATGATCTGTCCTTATTCATGAATATGTAATTGTCTTATGCATGTTTATGACTATTGCTTGTGTTATATAAGAATTATATTTGTCAACTTGTTATGGGTAAAAGGGATCTAACCATATAACATTTATTCATTAGAATAGATAATGTAGGACACTTAATATATCTATTAATTAGCATTCTAGAGAATTTGGTTTCTTAGATTATTAGGTGGGAATTGGGGATTAGTTCTTAAGTACTTATAAAGGGAAGTCTAGTACACTTGCATTTAATGGAATTTTGTATGAAGTACCTAGAAAGGGAGTAGGAATTATTCTTCTGCACCTAAAGGTTTGAACCAGATTTATGTGTTAAGTATACTTTAACAAAGGGATTTAACATAATTTAGTGATTGCTTTCATAAAATCTGCAGTAATTCTAACCGATTGTCAAGTGAATTGATTTGACCAATTTAACTAGATTTCCTAAGGCTGTCTATCTTCTCTCTTGAACACTTCCATATTTATTCTCTTTGCTATTTTATTATTTTAGTAATTATTTTCTGCATATTTAGTTTAATTAATTCTCTTAAAATACCCAGATTTATCTTAAGTTAGAATAGTCATAATTAGATTAAAATAATTAGTCTAGAATTATCTTTTGGATTAGATATTTTTACTTGGTCACACGCTGAACTACAATTGATTCCCTACACTTGGGGACACATGCAAAAAGGTGAACAAGCAAATGGCGCCTTGTTCATCCCCGAACACCTACCTTATAAAAATTTTATCCTCGAAATTTACTTACCTGAAGAGTTTTGGATACATAGCCCTCGGCTTATCTTCTCTTTCCCAAGTAGCCTCCTCAACTAACTGATTTCTCCATAATACCTTAACTAACTGTATCTTTTTATTTTTGTGCTTCTTCACCTCTCGCTGTAAAATACAACTAGCATTTCTCATAACTCAAATCTCCTTTAAACTCAAATGGTTCCTGCCTGAGAATATGAGACGGATTTGGAACATACTTTCTCAACACAGACACATGAAACACGTCGTGTATTCTTAATATAGATGTTGGTAAGTCCAACCTATATGCAATACTACCAACTCTCTCAATGATAGTGAACTGACCAAAATATCGTAGACTGAGTTTCTTTTTCTTTTCAAACCGCATTATTCCCTTCATTGGAGATACCTGTAAAAATAGCTAATCACCCACTTCAAATTCTAACGCCCTTCTCCGTTTCTCAACATAACTCTAAATATCCATTAAGATTAAGTTAAAAGGATGAACAGAGACAAAATCAGAGAGTTTATATGGCAATTGATGACTTTTAGCTACTTGAAATGAATCACAAATATTATTCATAAATTTAGTAATACTAGGTAAAGAAAATTGATTTATGAAATGACACGGTGAGAAGCATGACCTAGCTTAGAATGCTAGATTGTGAAGGGTGCTTTAATACTGGTGAGGGCAGTGGGTGGTTGGTATATGGAGTGGGTAAAGCCCATTTTCACAATTTCCTCGATGTATTTTCTTCCCTGTCACTTCATCCTTCACACAAAAATAAGATGAGTGAAATTCCACATAAACATTATTATCCTTCTAAATTTACTGATTGAGATCAAGTTCTTAGAAATTGATGGCACATGCAAGACGTAATGAAGATGAAATTTGACATGAGGAAAGGATAGCAATGGGGAAAAATACACTTTTTGTCACATACAAGAAGTGTGATTTCACTTTTAGTCTCTAATAGTTTTTTGGGTCGCAAAAGTTACAAATTTGGTCCCATATGTTCTTAACAGAAAACGTTAGCATAAAAAATGAGGGAAAAGGTAAGAAATTTTGGAGGGAAAATATAGTGCCTCATTATAAAGCTAACCCTAAAACCTAAAACCTGTACAACACATTCTAAAATAATAAAAATCACAAAGTAACCTAACTTAGCAAGAGTAAATGGCTTCATCATCTTCCTCCAACACTTTATAATCCAACATTAACTGTTGGTGTAAAAAACTTGCAATTCAACGAACTTCATGGTCCGATGCTAATCCCGAAAGAAGATTTCCAAACTGTAAGAATTCCTTGAAAGGTAATAATTGTAACTTTTTTCAATGGATAGATCCACCCATGTGTGAAAGATTTAATGAGATAATACCAGGTTTAATACACAAAATGAGTGCAAAAAATGATGAGCTGATGAATGTTGAGATGAAGGTGAAGAAGTTAGAAGATGAAATAAAAAAGATGCAGCAAAGTGAGGCCAATTTGAAGAAAAAAGCTGAAGAAAATGCAAGGCTCAAAATATGGAATAATATGTATCTTATGTTGCTAATTATAACTTGGTTCCCATTCCTAATTTCAAGGTTATTTTAAGTACTGTAATAGTGCAGGTTATTTTGTAATAGTACCAGGTATGTAATCTAATGTTGATGAAAATAATGGCTGGCCTAAATCTCCTAATCTCCACTAAACCATGCTTGCAAGAAAAATATTTTTACTACCATATGAAACTAGTAATAAACCAAAACAATATTCAAACATGAAAGCAACTAAAATATTATTTAACCATAAAAGCAATCCATTTTAAGAATTAGATTCCAATAAGGGGGTAATATCTTACAATATAAACCAAGTTTGGAATACACATATTCCATATTCTCAAAAAACCCGTACAAAACATAATGATGGGTACAACCCCTTAATCTGTCCATATCAAAATATAACTAAATGAGTGCACAAATAGAAAAAAAACTTAAGTGCACCTATAGATGGTAACTACACTATATGCACATTATATTCTAAAACCAATATATTCTACAAAAACTAACTGCACACCCAAAATGAAACTATTCGTGCATAAAAAACTATGTGTTTTTCACAAAATATCTCTGCACCAAAACTATCTATGCATCCAAAAAACTAATGACTACCAACCCTTACAAACACTGCAACCCCTCACTTTTTCTCACCTTTTTTCTTGTTGGATGTTTGATCCATAGCAACTTGTAGGTTTAACATCGTAACATATTTCCTCCCTCTGCTAGTGATGATAGGAACACAACCCGTTTGTCGTGATCTTGCCCTGATTGTTTCAATAAACTCTATAGGTTGCAATACCATGGGAGGAGGAATTCTGATCTACACTCTTTGCTGGGATATGTGCAGAGGTTCTGGTGGAACGTCAATGGTGATGCTGCATTACTCGTCAGAAATGTGGAAATAGGCTTGCTAAGATAATTATCCTGCCATTAAAATACATTAGTTGCCAACAATGTAGATTGAAGGTTTAGAAATGGACAATTAGTATATACTTACTCCATCAAATTTCTTTTGCAGTTCAGTCATTGTATTAACATCAGAATCATTGGTAGTTGAAGTCTTGTTCTCCTGATAATTCTCAACATTGGAAAATAAAAATCTTATATAAATATATATAGATAAATAGGTATTAATGAGATTAAAAGTGTCATTCTTACATTGAAGAATGAGTAAGGTACGATTGGAAGTTCCTTCCACAAATCATATTTATGTGTAACATCCTATAAAATAAAAGATAATTAAAAATCAAATTAAGCAATCT
Organism: Pogostemon cablin; assembly: GCA_023678885.1. Taxonomy (NCBI): domain Eukaryota; kingdom Viridiplantae; phylum Streptophyta; class Magnoliopsida; order Lamiales; family Lamiaceae; genus Pogostemon; species Pogostemon cablin. The sequence continues at coordinate 17,121,476 of CM042963.1, forward strand.
ATGAAATTATATGAAAAAAAGAGTGAAAAAGAGTTAATAAAACTTACAGTCCCTGCCTCGGTATTATCAAGTTGTGAGTCTTGTGTGAATAGTGTAAAATCATTAGAATATGTCATTTCCTCTGGTTATTGTGTCATTTCATCTACTGGTTGAGTTGCAGGTGCATTTTGGCCAGATTCCACATCAGCCAGGAATTCTTCGGTGAACTTTTTCCATTGACAAGCCTTGTCAATATGACCCAATCCATTACACCATTTGCACATCATTTTCCTTGATTGTTTAGGCATTCTCTTAGTATTAGGTTGTTTCTTCCTACCTCGTCTGCTTGGCTCTTCATCCGACCCTCTTCTTCTCGCTTTTGATGGTCTCCTTCTCTTCTTTCCTAAGCCTGGTGGAAGTGGTGGTATGTAGCCAGTTTTCTCCCCCATATTAGGACCATCCATGGGGACCAATGCACACTCATACGCTTTGTTGTATGTATTCATTGTATAGTATGGATGTACAAAGTCCTCTACATTTAGCTTTTGGGCTCCAATTACACTGATTGCTTGCATACAGGGGACACCACTCAAGTCCCACACCCCTATATGAACATTCTCTTGCACTCAAGTGCACTGAAACTCTCGTTCCATCAAAGCATTCAACCTCCCAAAGCGAAGCACTTGACTTTATAGGAATACAATTACATGCCCTGTCTCTTCTCCTTTGCAATTTTTGCTTTATTTTGGGGCAAATAACTAATCCTTCCCACAACCACTCTACTCTATCTCTGTTTTGCTGCAACCTCTTCATCAAACTCAACCTAATCCACTCCAACATGGTGATGATAGGTTTCTATCTAGCTTGTACAAGAGCACCATTCCAAGATTCATAAATTCACAACCAAATCACACTTGGAAAATGTAGAGAAGTGGGACCTAGACCACTCTGATGCAGGTCTTTCTTTCAACCACTCTAAAGCCTTGATACTAATCGAACCTAATAGCTTCATTGCTTTATCAAAATTAGATATGGTTGCAGCTTTAACAGCCTTCCACAAGGCATTTTTAAGTGATATACCCTTGTGATCTGCACGCTTCATGTTTGAATGAAGATGTTTCACACAAAATCTATTCTCAGTAGCTGGAAATACTTTTTCAAAGGCTGCTAGCAATCCTTTCAGCCTATTAGCCATGAAAGTGTACAATTCATCCCTATCAATGTCGAGATCTTGTTTTAGCTGCCCTAAAAACCATGTCCATGTTTTCAGTTCTGACAACTGCATATGCAATGGGAAAATTTTGAGCATTCGGATCAACACCTACGGCTGTGAACAAAACACTAGCTTTTGAACTCTTTAAGAAGGTCCCATCAACACCTATGAAAGGTCTACACCCAGATAGAAAGCCACTCTTCAAAGCATGGAAATACACATACAGTTTGCTGAATTTTTTTCTTCCATTATGTTCATTATCAACTGCCAACTTGACTGTAGAGCCTGGATTATTTATCCTTAAAGCTTGTACATAATCCCACAATAAATCATATTGTGCTTGATCGGACCCTTCTATTTTTCTAACTTTTACCTTTGCTCTATAAGCTTGTGCCGGTGAAACATGCACCTTTTTTTCTCTCACCACAAAGTTTCTAAATCCCTCGGATGTTTTCTTTGGCTCTACTCTAAAATTTTCAATAAATCTCTTAGAAAACCGATTGGATGACATTCCCCTAACGTGATAGTCAGGCTCGCATGTATGAACTAGATTGATGCTCCTAATCTGGAATGTCTCTTCATCTATGACCTTTACAGTATTGATAAACCAGCTACAATCATTACATCTTGCATAAATTCTTCTTTTGTCATTATTTTTTATCCAAATACTTCTCTTCTCCATTATGCCTAGAGACTGGACAACATCCTTGAACAAAGTTTTACTGCTGAATTTTTGGACTACTTTGAAATGGGGATTAAATACATTAGAGCTTCTAAACACAGCAGCATTCTCATCACCCGAGCCTGAATAACTATCAAAATCCTCCTCATTACTGACTTCTATAGATGAATTAGAAGTCTCATCAGATTCTTCACTTTTTTCCTCTATCTAAAAGCCGCCCCACTCACAATCCTTGTCTATAATTTTCTCAAACAACATTTCTTCAAACTCAATGTCTTCACTGTCGTCCACGGAGTAATCAATATCAGAATTATCACTCTCATCAGGATCTAAGTAATTATCAATCATGTAAAAAATCTCAGCAGTATTTTCACTTTCATCACCACTAAGAACCTTCTCCTTTCCCTTCCCTTCAATTTCAGACTGCTTCAAGCTTTTCTTTCTTTTCCCATTTTCAGTAGTTTTTCCCTTTGCCTTTTCACTAGCAGCAATTCCCTTCCCCTTTTCAACAGACTTTAACTTTTCCATTTCATTCCCCTTCTCATTTTCCTTATCTCCCTCAACATGCCTACATTATCTTCAGCTTCTATATAGCAATGGACCTCCTTCTTGTAAATATCAAGGCTTAAGTAAAGATCAACTCCATGTTTCATTTCTATTTGTTTACCCCATGCATCTACCCTATAGTATTTTTTTCACTCCCACATATCCTAACTGCCCAGCTAAGCCATCAAGCAAATCCCATGTCTCATGTGATAATCCCCGAACATTAACATAGTCAAAGATGCTTGTTATACCCCCTTCAAAACTGAATTGTCCCCTACATGACTAAAAGTGCCCTGATGATTGTTGGATTGTATACTAATAGTCTAGCATTTTGTATGAACAATGTTATAACAATTTATTTGAAATGAGAATCATATGATCAAATGATTGCGTCTTATAATTTATTTATATTTTCGATGCAATAGTCCACTTACTTTATACTGTAGATAATATGTTGTGCGATAACACGCGGAAGATCATATTATCGATTTCTTTATAAAGTATAAACAGATGCTCACAACCGAGATAGATGGGGACTCTCTATCGGAATGGTTGTAGTGTGATTTGGTATTAGTATGTCTTGAATATAGAATCACATTAGTGCACTTGTGTGTATTGAGCAGGACCACTTAAGATCGTTCGATTTATACTGACTATATAGGAGAACTTGATCTATGTTATTATGGATGTTCGTGCTCTTAATCCCTATACAATAACCTCGACACGTAAGGCAGTGTGTATTTCTTTGATTCATCAATGGGTGAGATTTACATGTAATTAAATCAATAAATTTGGTGAGTTGGGAAATAGTGTTGTCTCTATGGTGTGCTGTTGATTGTAGAAGGAATCCGTGTCCATCATAGGTTGATGATGTCCCCTTGAGGAGCTCATAAGAATTATCATGTTAACCCTGCAGGTGGATTTACTTCAGCATGATAATGAGGTTGAGTGGTACTACTCTCGGATGAGATATTAATTAATGGACTTGTCAGTAACTTAATTAATTAATGGGCATTGTATATCTTAAACATGGGGAGACTAATGGGCTCATAATAAGAAGGAGTCCATAACGTAATTATGGGATTAGAACGGTAGTGCAGTAATAATATTTTAGTGGTATATATTATTATTATTGGACTTAAGTATAAGCTTTGGGCTAAGCTTGGATACTTAAGCCCAATGGAGGCACAACTCTAATTTCTCCTCCTGGTCCCGGCTGTAGCCCATATATAAGTCATCTTAGCTGTCCAAAAATCCTAATCTAACTGATTAATCATGCCTAACACTGTGAGGAGGGTGAGGGAACAGCAGATTGAGAAGATCTCGAAGATTTTCGCCCATACAACGTCGAGATTGGACTTGGGAATACAGCAGAAGATCAAGAGGTAATTTGCTGCTGCTGTCTACCAACTTGCATTATTTTTATAAAATCGCACAGAAGTCATAATTTGACGTGTGATATACTGACAGAAAGCCACGGAAGAGAGGATAGGTTTAGCACATAAATCACTCAAATCAGAGATCAGAAGAGAGAGTTATGCCCAAAATGGTGAGGCTGCGCAGGCTGTCGCGAGAATCCTTCTTCTTCAACATACCCTGGTGAAAGCTAAAACGTTTATTTGATTTTTTGCTTCCGCTGAATTAGAAACGTATGGAATCCTAACAGTTCACGTTAACCAAATGATCGAATGCCAACAATGATGTACATAAAACGTATGCCAAAGCCAGATTTCATTTCCATCTGCAAAAATAAATAAAAAATATAACTATTAAAAATACTGCAAATTAAGAAAAATTAAAAAAAAAAGAGAAAATATTATTGTTACAGAGAATTCATAATGAAAAAACCAATGATATAACACCATGTTTAAAAAAAGTACTAACTCTACAATTTGTTATAATCCATACATCATCAAAACCAAGACTATTTTACTTCCTACAAAGACCCAAATAATTTAAAATTGCTGAGGTTATCTTCCATTAATCAACATACATGGTCAAACAATCAATATCTAAAAATCAATCAAATATCTATGAAATATTTTAATCCCAATTATTTGATTTATGCTCCATTATCAAATTCTTGGATTTTGGTCAAACAATCAACCAAATATTCAACAATGTAGAAGTCATCAAGTATAGGCCGCAAAAAATCATTTAAATCTCACATTTTTTCCTAATATTTTTCTCTGCAAGTACAAAAAAAAAAGAAAACCAAACTCGAAGATGGAGACAGACCACAATTTTTTAAATCCAAAACACTAGAATGATTTGGGAAAAATTCGACATCCTAGAACAATTTCGGAATGAATCAAATAGGTTCTTGCGAAAATTAGTAGAAGAAATATAGACATCTAAAATTCTTAATAATGGTAAAAAACATACCGTCGGGTGGAGCCTTGCCCGGTTTATCACCTATGTGAAGAATCTTCTTCAATCAATTGATTTTAGTTACAGAAATTCAATTGTATCTTCAATCTATCGCGTGATTCATTTGGGTAGTGTGTGATTTTTGGAAGAGGAATTGGTCGGGTGAGGTGAAATGGTCTTCGTTGATTTATGGTTTTTGGAAAAAGGGAAAGGGTGAAGGAATGTCAATTTATATGACTGTATCTCAAACCCGTTCACCCCTCACTTGAACTAACGGACGCGTGAGCCGCACGTGATTGTTCTGTTTGAAAATTTGATGGAAATTCAAAAAATAAATTGGGACAAAAAATGTAGTGAAAAAGACCAAAAGTGAAATCACACTTCTTGTATGGGACCAAAAGTACATTATTCCTTATAGTAGTGTGTCACCAATATTATTAATGGGCAAACCAGATCCATCACTGATTAGTAGTTGGTCTAAGCCCTGATAAGTATTGGTTGATAGATTGAGATTCTGACATTAGATGTTATATGATGTGTTGCCCCTGAGTCATGGAACCACAGGTTGTGTGGCTATTGATTGACAGTATCAGCCGATGGTAGTGGAGATGACATGGAATTTGAGTTTGTACCTAAGTAACCAGGATCAAACCGATGTGAACATATATGAACTGTATGGCCATATTCACGACATAATTGGCAGTAAATCTGTCGAGGAACTTGTGAAGAGTTGCTTCCATGACCACATCCCCAGCCTCGAAAGCCATGACCACCACTACGTCCAGAACCACGATTAGATTGTGGATGAGTGGAACTTCTATAACCGCTGGAAATGTTGATGGCAGATTGAACATGAAATGTTGTTGTAGAGTGATGTTGTTCTAAATGATGCGCATGTGTTGTAAGGAGATCATACAGCGCCTCTATAGAGATGGGCTGAACTCTTGTTTAGACAGCCATAATAAGGGGGTCGTATGATGAGTCCTGATCCCTGAGAAGATATGCGACGTGATCAGTTTCTCTCAAAGGTTCATCGATAGTAGCCAATGTAGCAGCAAGTTTCTGGATATCATTATAATATGATTCAATTGAAGATCCTTTTTTATCATCATTAGACGATGTTTTATCTATGTTGAACGTGCACGAGAATGCGATGCAAAGCAGGTGTAAAGAGTCTCCCATGCTTTGCCTGAGGTTGTTGCATAAAGTGTTGGGGAAATTTAATTGGTTAGTAAGGATTAATAAATAAATTAATCACCAATTAAATAATAATTAAAGTGAGTGAAATTAGTCTCACATGTGGAATTGATCAAATATGGTAAATTTGATCAAATATGGTATTTGATCAAATATGATAGTGATCACGATCACTAATTAAAATAACAATCCTACTATATGAGAGTGGTCTCTGGAACCTATAAATAGGGTCATTCTGCATTCATTCACACACAAAATACCAAAGTCTTTCAAGCATCTGCATACACTTGCATAGTGCATGGTCTAGAAGATCTAGTCCTCCATTCTCTCTAAGTTCGTCGGAGTTCCTGTGATAGCGGTGCAGCTTCACCAAAAATGAGAAATTATTTTACCTTCGGAGAAGATCCGTCAAGACTGGAGTACTATTGGGGCGTGTTTTTTCTTGTGGGGAGAGTTCTGCTTGACTCGACTTCGCCATCATCTTGAGACATTCAAGATCCTAGATCCAGATCTATAAGCAAGGTATCCCAAGACGTTCAAGATCCAAGATCCTAGAACCAGATTTGTAAGATCCAAGATCCTAGATCCAGATCTGTAAGAAAGGTATCCCGAGACGTTCAAGATCAAAGATCCTAGATCCAAATATGTAAGAAAGGTTAGTAATTCAACTTTCTATTTTTATATTCATTGTAATAGTGATTGATTGGTGTACCTATAAACCAACAATCGCAAAAAGAAACTCGTAGCCTCCACATACAATCACTATGACTAATCCAATGGATATTGATGGGATTGAAACACCCAATGCTAATAACTCCCAGAGAGTTAATGCTGAAATTCCTATTGGGACTGATTTCCAAAGGATGTATCCTCCAATGGGGATGTTAAGACCATTCATGGTTCCGGCTGCAGCGGAGAAGCCCGAGAAGTTTGGGGATGCAAACTTAAAGTGATGGCAGCAAAAGATGTTGTTCTACCTCACCGCACTGAATCTGGTGAACTTCTTAAAGGAGTCTGCACCAGTGGTGGATGAGAATGAGACTGATATGCAAAAGCGTATAGCTCTTGATCAGTGGACCTCCGCTGATTACTTGTGCAAGAACTATATCCTTAGTGGACTTAGTGATGCACTGTACAATGTGTATCTAAGCACGAAGACATCTGAAGAACTGTGGGATTCTTTTGAGAAGAAGTATAAGGCGGAAGATGTCAGTACGAAGAAGTACACGATAGCCAAGTACTTAGAGTTCATGATGGTGGACTCTAAATCTATGGTTGAACAAGTGCAGCAGTTCCAATTGATCGTTCATGAAATCCTCTCCGAGGGGATGATGCTTCCAGAAGCATTTGTTGTCGGCTCTGTGATTGAGAAGTTGCCTCCAATGTTGAAGGACTTCAAATGCTATCTAAAACACAAGCGAAAAGAGATATCTCTAGAAGACTTAATTGTCAAATTGAGAATCGAAGAGGACAACATGAAGATGGATGGGAAGTTTTACCAATCCTCAATTGAGGCAAAGACAAACTTAACTGAACATCATGCTGGACCCTTCAAAAAGAGAAAGATGTCCGACGACAAGGACAAGAAGCCAATGAAAAAGCCCAAGTAGGCCCGATACTTGGTATTATCTTACCCTAGAAGACATTGAGGGAAGATAGAAGGAAAAAATTCATGTTTTTTTAATCCTACGCAATAATATTTCAGAGGCAATAATCGGAGTTCACACCTTCAGATCAAGCTGAATATTGGTCAGCACGTTTGTAACTTGTCAAATATATTCTGAACGATGGAGATCATGTTTGGAGCTCTGTGCTGATGGAATAGGCCAAAAACAAAAGTCAAGTTTTTAGACGATTATGTTCTGCGCAGTTGAGGGAAAATAATCATTTTCTCACAAACTAACCATTTGATCAAGCTGTAATTTGGATAGCACGTTCAATATTCACAAGGGTAGATTTTGGATGGTGGAGAACGGATTCTAATGTTCCTATAGTTGCAAACACCGAACGGAATTTGGTGTAGTTATGACAAAATAACTATTTCCAATAACAGAAAGGAGCACTAAACCTCTATAGTTGATACGTGTGATTTAAAACTTGTGCAAACTATCACTTGAGAAGCAAAGATGAAGCTTTAGAAGAATTCAAATGCTATGAGAATGAAGTTGAAAATCAACTTAACTCTCGAATTAAAGTAGTTCAGAGTGATAGAGGTGGCGAATACGTAGAACCGTTTGAACAAATATGTGTCGAATTTGGCATCATACATCAAACAACGGCTCCTTATTCACCTCAATCACATGGCGTTGTCAAGAGCAAGAATAGAACTCTAAAGAAAATGATAATTACAATGTTAATCAGTTCAGGGTTGCCTCAGAACTTGTAGGGGGAAGCTATCTTATCAGCTAACCATATTCTGAACAAGATTCCACACAAATCTAAGGATCAAACTCCTTATGAAATGTGGAAGGGACGTAAACCATCATATAAATACCTCAAAGTGTGGGGGTGTTTGGCTAAAGTTGAAGTGCCTCTACCTAAACAAGTTAGAATCGGACCTATAACGGTTGACTGTATATTTGTAGGGTACGCACTTTACAGCAGTTCTTACAGATTTTTAATTCATAAATCGGAAGTACCTGACTTGACTGAAGGCACTATGATAGAATCAAGAAATGTAATATTCTTTGAAGACATATTTCCTAGCAAAGAAAATAAACAAGTGACATCTTCTAAGAGACCACTTGTAGATATTACTGCAGTTTAATCTACATAAGAAAGTGTAGAACCAAGACGTAGTAAGAGAGCTAGAGTAGAAAAGGACTTTGGTCAAGACTTCTTCACCTACGCGGTTGAAGATGAGCCTAAATTCAAATCTGAAGCTCTATCTCATCCATTTGCAACATTCTGGAAAGAAGCTGTAGATAGTGAGATTGATTGCATTATCCAAAATCATACATGGGAATTGGTAGATTTACCAAAGGGTTGCAAGACCTTAGGATGCAAATGGATCCTTAAAATAAAATATAAAGCCGATGGGTCAATAGACAAATATAAAGTCCGGTTGGTGGCTGAAGGCTTTAGACAAAAGGAAGGGTATGATTTCTTTGATACCTACTCACTAGTGACACGAATTACGTCTATTCATGTATTTATAGCGATTACTGCATTGCACAATCTAGAGATCCATCAAATGAATGTGAAGACAACCTTCTTAAATGGTGAGATGGAAGAAGAAATATATATGGACCAACTAGAAGGTTTTATAGTACATGGAAATGAGAAAAAGGTGTGCAAACTCGTGCAATCATTGTATGGACTTATACAAGCTCCAAAACAATGGCATGTGAAATTTGACAACACAATGATGTCAAACAGTCTCCGAATCAAAGAGTGTGACAAATGTGTGTATTTGAAAAATACACCCACGGGATTTATCATTGTGTATCTCTATGTAGATGATATGCTTATCATGGGAAGCAGTAATGACATAATCGTTGACACTAAACAGATGTTGAATTGGAACTTTGACATGAAGGACATGGGTATAGTAGATGTGATACTTGGAATCAAAATTCAACGTACATCTGTTGGAATTACTTTGCCACAATCTCATTACATTGAGAAAGTGTTGAAGAAATTCAATGCATTCGATAATACACCAGCTAAGACACCCATGGATCCAAGTGTACACCTTAGAAAGAATAAAGGTGAATCAGTGGCTTAATCTAAGTATGCAAGGGTTATAGGGAGCGTAATGTACATAACCAATTGTACGCATCCTGACATAGCATGTTCAGTTAATAAACTGATTAGATACACGAGTAACCCAAACAATGAGCACTAGAAAGCATTGAGAAGAGTGTTGAGATACCTGAAATACACTCTTGATGTGGGGCTACACTACACAAAATATCCAGCAGTACTCAAAGGGTACAGTGATGCAAACTGGATATCTGACATAAAAGACTCGTTCTCTATGAGTGGATACGTGTTCACTATCGGAGTAGAGCAATTTTTGGAGGTCTACAAAACAGACCTGTATAGCCCGTTCTATAATGGAATCTGAGTTCATAGCTCTAGATAAAGCCGAGGAAGAAGCAGAATGGCTTCGTAATTTCCTTGTGAACATTCCATGTTGGAACAAACTGGTCCCTACGGTGATAGTACATTGTGACAGTCAAGCCACAATTGGAAGAGCTCTTAATGATATGTACTACGGAAAGTCTAGACATATCCGTAGACAACATAACACGATGAGATAATTGATCTCGAGTGGTGTAATTTTAATTGACTATGTGACGTCAAAAGACAACATAGCGGATCCACTTAAAAATTAGTTAATCGAGATCAAATGAATAAATTGCAAGAAGGAATAGGGCTAAAATCCACAAAGTAATGAGCCAAAATAGTGGAAACACAACCATGATGATTGGAGATCCCAAGAACTTGGTTCAAAGGGACAACGAAACTTTATAGGTTCAAGTTAAACTTGGTACCTACCATTCCTTAGTAGAGCAATTCTACCAAGTATAGAACTTGTATTGTGGTGAGATTACGTCTTTTGACGTTTAATGATTTCTAAAAAGTCAAGTAATGGCTGGTTGAGTTTAATGGGGTATTCAAGATAGGAGATCACCTATGTAAGTGTGAAGTGAGTGGCCGCTTCAAAGTAAAACAATTATGAATCCAAAGGGGGTCCATGGCCGAAACTGACCAAAATAGGAGAACAAGAAGAATACGAGACATTGATGCGTTCGCACTGTTATCTCAGTATACGCTAAGGAGGAGTAGTTCAAAGACATCATGTCTCCTAAGCCACTGGTATACTCGATAGTGTTGGACTATGGAAGGTTCAAAGTCCCAAGATACCTATCTGGATACATTAATATTTTATGATGACTGGATTGTGTGTCTGTATTTTATAGGCGCCGAATTTCACTCATGTGGGAAATTGTTGGGTAATTTAATTGGTTAGTAAGGATTAATAAATAAATTAATCACCAATTAAATAATAATTAAAGTGAGTTAAATTAGTCTCATATGTGGAATTGATCAAATATGGTAGTGATCACGATCACTAATTAAAAATAATAATCCTACCATATGAGAATGGTCTCTGGAACCTATAAATAGGGTCATTATGCATTCATTCATACAAAAAATACCAAAGTCTTTCAAGCATCTGCATACACTTGCATAGTGCATAGTTTAGACGATCTAGTCCTCCATTCACTCTAAGTTTGCCGGAGTTCCTATGATAGTCGTGCTGCTTCACCAAAAATGTGAAGTTATTTACCTTTGGAGAAGATCTGCCATGACCGGAGCACTACAGGGGCGTGTTTCTTCTTGCGGGAAGAGTTCTGCTCGACTCGACTTCGCCATCATCCCGAGACGTTCAAGATCCAAGATCCTAGATCCAGATCTATAAGAAAGGTTAGTAATTCACCTTTCTATTTTCATGTATTCATTGTAATAGTGATTGATTGGTGTACCTATAAACCAATATCAACAAGGTGCAGAAGTATATGTTCAAAGACCGTAGAGATTATTGCACTAAGAATTAATTGTTGTTTTTGGATCTAGAGGAATGTTGGTGAGTTTGGTTCCAATGGATTAGTAGTAGAAACTGGCATTGGGTGTGAACCATTAAGAAACCCGTAAAGGCCTTGTCCTCGAAAATATGGTATGATTTGTAATCGCTAAAGGAGGAAGTTTTCTCATGTTAGTTTGTGAGCAACTTTGTGAGCAAGTTTGACCAATGATGGGACTGGAGAGGGTTGAGGGTTTTTTTTGGGAGGGTGTATCAACCATTGAGGCGTAAAGGTTAATGTAGATAAGGAGTAAGATATGAAAGAAATGTTTACCTAGTTTTGGCTTCTGATACCATATTATGTAAATGTGAGAATTGAATAATTGTTTTATGTATTTCTATCAACTAATTGTGTGGCATATATATAAAGTTACAAGTCTATATAATTAATACAACGAACAAAACAGCCAAATGCGTGGCAATAAATCTTTGATTCATGCAGCAATTAATCCGATAATTTAACAATATGATTTCCATCATTAATATACTATACATACTTTATTTATATAATAATGATACTTTAATAACCGATCAATCAGTCTAATAGATTATATACTCCCTCCATCTCGCCAGGAAGGTATACATTTTGCTATTTTGGGCGTCCGCACCAAAGGTATACATTTCCCTTTTAAATACATGGACCCACACACATCACTAATACATTTAATATATGGGATTAATACACCCCACTGATACAATTACCTACACACATTAAATAATAATACTCTTTTAATCTACGTTCGAAAAGTAAAGGCTAATTATACAGTGCACCCGGGTGCACCCAGTTTAAAAAACGTTTATAAATATGAATAAAAATATATACAATTATGAACAAAAATGTATAAAATTTAATTGTTATTTTTTTTAATGAAAAATTGAGTGTAAAAAATATACAATTATTAAAAAATATGTATACACTATTGAATAAAAAGTTATACACATGGATGCAAGTTTTTTTAATGAAAAACTTAGTGTGAAAATAGTATACAATTATTAAGAAACACATATACAAAATAGAATAACATGTATACAAAATAAAATAAAAAGTTATACATATATGGGTGCACTCTTGCACCCGGGTGCACCTAACATCAACTTAAAAGTAAATATATACCTATTGGGTGGATGGGGTGAGTATCTGTATAGGAAAATTGAAAAAATAAGGCGTGTTAATTTTAACTAGTGTTTGAGCCGTGCGTTGCACGGGAAGATGTTATAAAAAAAATAAAATTTGCATTTTTTATAAATTTAAAAATTTTTATTGCATGTTAGTTGGTTTACGGAACTGTATATACTAAAAAGGAATTAAGGAATTTTTTTATCCATTCATCGCACGGGATTAGGTTATCACAATATTATTCGTATTTTATATAAAATTTTAGAATTATAATTGAATATAATCATTAGTCGTTATTTGGAATTTTGAGGTGTGGTATGTACTCTCTCTGTCCATCAGCAAAGATCTCATTTGCCATTTTGGGCGTCCACCCCAAAGCATCTTATTTTCCTTTTTAAACATATGAAACTCACACACATCACTAATATTATTAATACAACTAAAATATAAGATTCACATACCCCCATTAATGCACAAGTACCCACTATATGTTAATTAATATTACTCCTTAATACACGTGCAAAAAATAATTGGCAACTTTGTGGGTGGACGAAGGGAGTATAATTTCTTAATAATTCTAAAATTGATTTAATTACAAAATTTATTTTTAGTGATTCCAAAACGGATTCAATAATAAAACTTTATTAGAAAAATGTACTTTTACATTTTGTCATATTCTCTAAACAAAACTAATTCTAAGATGCATTATTTTTTTACCTTTTACACCATCACTTTAAATTTGTAGGCAGATGAAATTACTTTTTTATCTGTTTCATTCATTGTACGATAGAAAATATAATACAATTATTTACCTTTTATTTTTAAGTTGATAATTTATGTTAATCATTTAAAAAAATTATCTATATATTTTTATTTGAATTTATATATTTTTAAGTTTTAACCACACCTTATTCGAATATAAATAATCTTGGTTTACTCAAATATAATATATAACCTTAGTACCATAAACTACATGGTAGAGTCATAATTTTACACATGGAACGAACACTATACCTTAACGATAAATGGTAAACTCTGAAATATTATACCATAAACCACTAGGTAAGAGTATACTAAAAACTATAGGGGTAAAAATATAATTTTGCCCTCGGAACTAACGCTATACCCTACCGATAAATTATAAACACTCGAAAAATATTATGCCATAAACCATTAGGTAAGAATATACAAAAAACTATATGATAAAATCGTAATTTGACCCTTGGAATGAACGCCATACCCCACAGATAAATAATAAACCCTTAGGGTACAGTATGCCATAAACATTGGGTAAGAGTATATCAAAAACCATAGAAGTAGAATTGTAATTTTATACTGAGAACGAACACTATACCTTAACAGTAAATGATAAACCCTCGGGCTACAATATGCCACAAACTACTTGATTAGAGTAAACCACAAACCACATGGTTAAAGTCGTAATTTCACCCTTAAAATGAAATACCTTAAAAAAACAAAAATAAAAAAAATTACTTGAGATGTAGTTATTTCAGTACCAATAATAATCTTTTCTTTTTTCAAACTATAAATTTCAGTCTTATATGATAAACTAAACCAACTAATTAAATTATAGTATTTTGATTTAGTCATTATTATGTACTACCCAATGTTTTTTGTTTAAGCATTAATATATTATTTAAATGGATAATGTATGAGTATTTCATCAATAATGATGATGATGACGACGACGACAACGATGATGATGATGAATATTTAATATTTATACTTAAAAATTGATTATACATGGTTTTAAGAAAAAAATTATTTTTTTAAAAAGTCTCATAAATTTATCAATATGTACAAAATATATATAGATAATGAATTTAACTTCACAAAGGAATTATACATCATAGTTAGCTATTTAGCTTACAATGAACTTTAAGCTATACAGAAAAGGATGTTATAATCTAAAATATAAGTAATTCTTAATTGAGAATTGTCATTTGTAAAGATACAAATTAAAATTCTACAACATCAAAGATGAGTATCAAAAAATAAAATAAAAAAGTTAAAGATTAAATAATGAGAATCATCAAAAGTTAAATAAAAATTAATACACATATGAGTGCACGCGTGCACCCGGGTGCAAAGGATATCAATTCTTATGTTTATTAATTATGTAAAAAAACCTACTTATTTCGGAGTACTCGTACCTGTATATATTTAAATATTCCCTCCGTCCCATAGTTAAGTTCACCGACACTGTAAATACGGAGTTTAAGAAAAGTTCTTTTTTGACCAATTTTATTGACTTTTTTAGGAGTATTGTGGTATTTTTAGGTAATAAATAAATTATAAAGTATGTTATGTGTGTTAGGTGGGAGTGGTATTTTTGAAATTAATATAACTTTTGAGGTTGTTGGTTAATATGAAATTTCCTTTTTTTGGTGGTGAGCATAAGTGTGGGACAGAGGGAGTATCATTTAGTACTTAGTATTTCAAAATTCCATTACAGTATTTCTATCTGTCCCAAAGCTTTTTAAAAATACATGCGAATTACTCATATCCACTTAATACTATTTTTAAGTATTTTTTATTAATTAAAATTAATATTTTTAGATAAAATTATACAATTACTTATTAAATATATGTTTCATAATATGAATAAAAAGTGATGACATTTGATAATATGTTTCATAAAATTTGTTAACTATTTATGAAAATATAAAATCAATCTCATATGAGATATTATCAACATATCTCAATTCACACTACTTTGGCCAAACACTTTAATCAAACACCTCTTAAATTATAAAAGTAATTCTTGCATTACCCCAAATTTATTGTCTGATTTAGAGATGGCGTTAGTAAAAAAAAACCCCTCAAAATTATCATAGAAATAATGCTTGCATTACACCAAATTAAGAAAGCACTTGTTAATCAAATCCAATTACATAATAAAAGTAGAAATTTAAGGAATTTACAACATGATAGGTAATTAGATTCTAATTTATTTGAACAAACATCATAAATTGCCAAAACTACTGCAATAAAAAGAATGAACTGAAATCCTTCAAACAATAGGATGAATACAAACTCAAAAGTTGTAGAAAAATCAAGCATGGCTTTTCTACCAAGTGTAACGCCATGCAGAAACAACAAAGCCTCACCAGCTTTTTCATAGACACTAAGAGCTCTACAGATTCTTGAAATCTGCAATCGAATCGCCTATTAATTTAGTGCCAAGTGAGGATCACTCCATCTCACATAAAGAATTTCATTCAAGATGAAACTGGTGAATCGTGTAGTGGTGTTGGTCATATTATCGCAACAGACTAATTTCGTTACTTGAAACCATGTTTACTGTGATCCTATGAATACCTTTTACTTTCACTTCAGTAAATCACAATGGTCACACTATTTTCATCATCCACACTCATTTTTGCATTGTATGAGTTAACCAATTACCAACTCCGCCTACAACCACCTAACCTCCACCAGCATCAACTCTTCCTCCTCCAAGTTATCCATCTAAACTCCAACTTATAATACTCTACCAAGTCCATCTCCAGTTTATAATACAAAAATTACCCTCTTCTAAACTCATAGAAGAAGCATAGACACGCTCGCAGTCCCAAATTTAAACATCAATATCACCATTAACATATTAGTTGATTGAAAAGATGATGTAGAAAATATAATCTTTGAATAATTTCACTTTAGAAATATTGGTTGCCTGCTATCATATATTGCTGAGTGTAAAAAAATTCATTATGTTGCAAATTTGTAACATATCGTGTCATGGGTTGTGGTGCTTAAGTGACTATTATTTCAAAGCTATATTGGACATGAGTTTGTTCTGCTAAAATTCAGTATAGTGTCAGGGGTTTTGGTGCTAAAATTCAGTACTATTTTTTGAATATGAGTTGAAGAAAGCATGAGTACAAATTTATCTATCTACAGTACAATATGATCTATATATCTTATAAACAAACAAACATATTTATCTATACTATAGCAAAGAGAATACTTTTCATAACTACATTATATACCATGACAGTACTGCAGTGAGGTCTTACGATGAAACCAAACTTTAGGATCAGTTCACATGTTTAATTGTTGTAATATGCGAGATACTCCCAACATCTAAGAGCTTATAGGGTGTCATTTCTCCACTCGCAATAGCACATAGCATAAAAAATTAGCAGCGATCTACCTATAAATTTTTAGAGAGTGTTTTCCAGACACTAGTGTTGTCAAAATTCATTTGCATCGGAAAAAAATTCACAAAAAGGACCACTTTTTATGTTCATGTACAGCCAACAAATTCAAATTTTACAACAAATTCATTAAACACAGAGGAATGATACAATTAATCAATATTCCACAGCTATATATACACAATTAAAACATGTTCTGAATGTGAAATACATATATAAAGATAGATATAAAAGGAGCTATAGGAAGACATAGATGAATACTGTAAATAATGAGTGGAACACTGGGGAGTAAAAGTGTGGAAAGAAAAAGGATTCAAAGGAATTAATAAGCGCATGAATCAATATAAAACTAACAATTGTGGTTCGAGTTCGACAGTTATTAACTAACACGTGCGTCATACAATGCTGTGATACACAATATACAGGGGCGGATTCAGAAAAAAAATTTGGGGGTACGAAATATAATTATAAAAATATTATTTATTTAATATTCGAAATCACATAATAAATAAATTAAAATGGAAAAATTATAATTACTATTACTATTGTCTAATTTTTATTTTTAAAAAGCAATTTAGGACATCATTATCATGAATTTATAACACATATTTAGAAAAATAATAATAATTTGAATATAAATTTATGTTGCAATTAATAATTTAGGCAATATACGAATAAGAAAATTTTGAATGATTTTATAAAATATGAACTTTAATATGTTTTGTGTGTATATACATATACAAAACAATGAAGGAGAAAAAGAAACACCAATGTTTAAAAGGCTAAAAAAATAATAATAAAAAGTGTAGCATAACATTAAAAGTGAGAATGTATATTGGGTGCACCCATATGTGTATGACTTTTTATTCTATTTTGTATACGTGTTTTGTAATAATTATATATTTTTTCACACTAAGTTTTTATTAAAAAAACTAATATCCATATGTGTATAACTTTTTATTCAATAGTGTATACATGTTTTTTTAATAATTGTATATTTTTTACACTCAATTTTTCATTAAAAAAACTAACAATTAAATTGTATACATTATTGCTCATAATTCTATATGTTTTTGGTTATATTTGTATATGGATGCACCCTATCTTAGGGTGCACCCGAGTGCACACTATAATTAGCCTAAAAGTAATATGATTGATAAATAATATAAAATAATTTAAAAATATATAAATAAATATAATAAAGAAACAGACTGACCCAATTATAGTTATATTAAAAAAGAAAAATATAAAATAAATTATAGAAATAATATAAATATAAAAAATAAAAAATGAATGAAAGGGTAAAAAGAAGAAAAAGATTAATGAAAGAGGGTCGAACCCCTAACCTTGGGGTCAAGTAGGACAGCCCTAACTATTATTTTTGAATTTGGGGGTACAATTGTACCCCCTTGTCCCCTATTGGATCTGCCTCTGACAATATATGTTCCCAAATAATGCACACCCTGATGTTTTAAATGTTCTAATTCCTACTTGGTGGGAAAAGCCCACCAAATTTGAAGTGACTAAAAATATTTTAATTACAATAATTCCTAAAATCATCAAGATATCGCACTCAATGTGAAAGTAACAAATTCAAATATTTTCATGTTTATGTAGATAACAAATCAACTATTTAGAATTACCACTACAACCACAAATTAAGGCAACCAGTGCAGCAGACCACATTGCTGGTCTAATTTGCTGCAACTTGATTTGTAAATACAAAATGCCTCTTAGTCAAACATGTTATAGGTTTGTTAGGTTATCTCACATTAAGACTCAATAGGCCAGCATAAGTACTTTCCCACTCTAAGGGAAGTTTCAACATTTCTTTTTCATATGCATAGATATAGATTTAAAGTTAAACATTACATAACAAAGATTTTTTAAGATACAATAATAGCAAGATTTCATCTGTATAATTTCACTTGATTGAAAAATGGGAAGCAAATTCCTATAACTTTGCAAACTTTTCAAGACATAATAATAGCAAAATTTGGATTCTATAATAACAACTTATTAAAAATGCAACCAGACTCCTATAAAGCTTAACAATCACCTACTCCATGAAAAATGTAACTAAATCAAATATAATTACCTTAATCAACTTGCCTCTTTTCAAGACATAATAATAGCAAAATTTGGATTCTATAATAGCAACTTATTAAAAATGGAACCAGACTCCTATAAAGCTTAACAATCACCTACTCCACGAAAAATGCAACTAAATCAAATATAATTACCTTGATCAACTTGCCTCTTGCAACATGAGCAACCTGCAATTGTTTCCTCATGAACAACATCTTCATCTCATCTATAACTCACATTTGTTACATCTCTTCCAAAATCCTTTAGCCAGTATTTCATTTACTTGGAATTGCCTAGTTGACAATACCAATTAATAAGAAGAAAAATACTACAAATAGATTAAACAAACAGGGGATGCGATAAATAAAATTAAATTTGTGAAATACTTAAGAATTAAATATTCATCTCGCCTTGCTCGTCTATTGACACCTATTGTATTGAATGATGCACTTGTCAAGGTTGTCATAACAGACATAAAAATAATGATAATGACTACAGAGAAACACAACAAAACATAATATGAATCATATTAATTAATTTCCATAACCTAAGATGTAATTTATTATAGAACTTTAATAACACAAATTCTTATACCTCATCCAACTTCTCCCCTCCCTTGACCAAGAAAGAATAATAACCCTTCTCAAGTTACTTGTTAATTGACTCTTCCCGAGCATTCATATAAGCATTAGGAAAGATGGATTCCTAAAAGGTGCACTGGAAGATATTTAAAATTTTGGCAATGAGAATCATCATATAAAATTAAGGTTAATTTTATAATGCAACTTACAATATCATAAGATTTGCAATATTCATATAACAGCTCATGTCTCTATTTTTTATTGACATTTTCTGTGTGTATAGACCTTACAGGATACAACATAAGCAAACTTCACATCTGCTAACACTTGTGCATGTTTCATGAGGAATTTGTACACATCATGTTTTCTGACAAAGACGTGATAGCCATTAAATATCGCTGCAAAGGAAACCATAAAAGTGGCAATTAAAAATAGTAAAATAAAGATTTTGATTCATTACAAAACACCAACCATTATCATCAGCAAAATCCAAAAAGCACTGAAATTATAGAGCCTCTTTATAGTTCATCATCCCTCTAACTAATTATAGAGCAAAAAATATATATCTCTATAAGGCATTATTTTCACTTGAGTGTTAAAAAAATCTATGTTATCGTACATGTTATAAAATATGTCAATAACATCAATAATACAATCCTAAAACGTGGTGCATCTAAATTACTTAATATCAAAATAACATATCTGAGCATGAATGCAGTAAACAGTATTATACACAATGATTCATATGTCATTATTAGTCATATCTTACAATTAAAAGGATAGTGGAGCTCATCTCTGAGCTAACATTACTAAAAAAATATAAAATAAAGATCTAGAACATTCACTTTTTATATACTATGAGTGTTGTATTCAAGTAAATAATTAAAAATAGACGTCATATGATAAGCAAAATGTCTGTGTTTGTTGCTGACTAACCCCCCCAATAAATATATTTCTGATTTATAGAGTTAACTACTTCTTGATATCTTTCAAAAAGTGTAATATATTCAGCATCCACAATCAATGTTGGTTGTCTAGAAGAAACTGTAAATCACATCATTACAATCGAGGTAGGTCGGTTCATCACTTTCAAATAGGCAATCTTACCAGATGATGCTTTTATATTTTCCTTCTCAACTTCAACAATCTTACAACATTCATATCCGTATATAAATTCCCAACCAATCACTTGAGCTGCTATAAATGTATATCTCCAGCTCCCAGCAGAACCTAGAAAAATTCAAAATGAAATGATAAACAGTTCCATTTAATTCCAGAAAATATCTAAGGTAGCTATGATGTCTCTGTTCATGAATATGCAATAAATTTTTTCTTAATGAAAATACTCTAAAGCAGCAAACAATCCTTTATTTTAAAATATTGAAGTATAACCTAACCTTGGTCCCCTCATACGTCAATCTATTTGCCTCCATTCCTAAATAGAAGATAAATTTTAGTTAATTAAGAGCCTCAGAATCCACATTCAAAAATTAAAAAATAAAAGAAGCAATAGCAGTACAATGTTTCGTGTGAATAATTATCCAGTTGTGTAAGCTCTGGAGATATGCAACTAATTAGAGCAATATGCCATCTACAGTTGTTTTAATCCAGCTGCAATTTCTCTAATTTGTGATCCTGTAGAAAAAATAAAGTCAGCTTTTTTATTTTTTAAGAGTGCACAGATTCAAATTCAAGAACACTATTTTATTTTAGTGGTAATATCTGATTCAATAACAATTTTGCTTAGAAAGAGTAATTAAACCTATATCAAGAACACTCTGCGTTCAGTAATATTGATAGACTACTGCAATACCGTTGTTAAGGAAATAAAAATTTACTACAATAATAGGTTACACAAAAATGCAATCCTTGAAATTGTAGTGGTGCTAAAAATGATCACATGGATAGACAAAAAAAATTCATTGGAAGAAAATATGAGGTTCTTGAAAAGTGACAAATGATGAAGATGGGTTGTGATGAAAACTGAAGTTTCGATGTATTGCCTCGATAACATATTTCATAATTCGATTGATGACAAACGTCAAGGATCTTCCTAACTTGAATACCTTATATAATAAAAGATTACTTACTCAGATTAAATAAGTAACCACTGCCATAAACATTTGCTTGATAAGCTCTTTCTTACTTGACCTACATTGATGTGGTGGATTCAAGTTTCAACTAATATAAAATGAATTCCGAATTGAACAATAATATACAAACAAAAATAGGTTGAGAAGTTGAGAAAAATCAAGAAAACTAAAAATAAATATTAAACAAATAATTCAAAATCTAATAGGATTATTAGTCTTCAAAAGCAAAAAAAAAGGTAATGAGGTGAATATAAAGCAAAAAAAAAAGTAGGAATACACTAATAATGAGCAGATAAACAGCACCTTGAATGTGATATATTCCTATCATTCTTGATTATAATCTGAAGAAATAGACGGATTAAGCTAAGACTCCTTTTTAATCAGTATAGATGTCATGGGCAACATGTTATCAAGCCAGAATATACGGTGATCATCCTACATGTATAAATTCAATGGACATACATAAATTTTGTGGAAAATTGGCTACCACATGAATAGGAGAAAGCATTAGTAGTAATTAGAGATGGAACATAACTTTCAGGAATATCTTAAGCTCAGTTTGTGGCAAATTACCATAATATAAAGTACAAAATAAATACATTGCGTACTTAAACTCATAATTAAACCCTCCAATAAACATATACTGTATAAAATATTTATGACTATGAAATTAGCAAAATCTAAATTAAAGAAAGCCATATAATTTAAAATGTATATGCAACGTCTACTTCCATGAAATTAAATTCGAAATTTCCACAACTTGTGGCTGAAATGATCAAAATAAATTTTAGGCTTATAAAACTACTACAAAAACTAATATCCACAAATTGAAGTGGAAACTTTTTTTATCCAGAAGAATTCAGCGGCATACATGAGATGGTGTCACATATTATTTTAAAGAGTCAAAATAAAGTTCCTACCAGTTGTATATAATTCATCATACCAAGTTGTAACTTCTGAATCGATGAGATTTTTTTATTTTGTAATCACACACAAATAGTCCAAGATTTTCTAAACCCAATAATTTGTTTCACGAAATGATATTGGTTAAAGGCGAGAGGCGCACAACATTTTACCTTAGAAAATGATATTACCTTAGGAAAATTTTAAGTTGCCACAACATGTGAATACTTTTTACATTCGCTAGTATTTTCACATTGTGTGAATACTTTTATTCTCTATACAGCAAAATCGCAATACAAACATAGCTAAGCATCTAAATTTAACAAAAAATTGAAACCATAAATCAGAAAACCTGACTAATCATCAAACCTCAATAATCACATCATATCATATTTTCTTAAAAATGAAATGCAACACTCACTATAAAAATACAAAAAATGTTGTATCAAACAATTTAACATAAGACAAAAATATTACAAAGTGGTTCTATAAGATATATTACAAATTCAAGATTGAATTACTTGAATTTTTCTCTGTAATTTGACATCACCATTAGCAGTGATGCCATCTAATTTGAGCAATTGATTCATCAACAACTCAATCAAAATCACAACATCCTTTTCCACTGTTTTGGCACCTATTGAAACTACATATTCAAATGTGGAAACCTAACCACTTTATAATAAAAAACCAACTTTTTTAATACAGTCAATTACTTATAATGTTTGAAGTAGCAAATATAATGAATGAGTGATGGAATTACCTTTCTACTAAGCCAATCCACTTCCAAGCTAATATCCGACAACGTTTTGGCAACCTTTTCTATCTTAGCATTCTTCCTCATTTTCAAGAAACACTTTTCCTTGCTAATTGGATCCTCCTCTAATACTACTTTAAATTTATCCCCGCACGGTGGATTCTTGAGTGCACATATACCTGCAATAAGGTATATGTTTCTCGGGAATGCTTTCAATAAGACCCTCCAGTAAAAGGATGACATCATGGTACTTATCTAAAGCAAAAGGCTTTCATTATTTTTTAATTTTTTGAGAAAAAATGGAAAACAATTATGAAAATGTTATAAACGATACATTCCCACAATGACCATGATAAAAATAAGAGCTCTAACATATTTTACCTTGTTTATCCCTGGCCTAAATAGCATCACATATTTGTTTTGTGATGTCAAAAGGGTGAGCTTTAATACAGCCACCTCTTCAGGAAGAATGACCTGCAAGAACCTATTCAAATTCAAGAGAAATAGTAGCGACCATTTGCATCACTTCATATATATTCCAAAAAAATAACCAAAAATGAAAAAATAATTGCATGAAAGAAATTATTTCACTTTCTCTGTAGATAATGCATCAGTGCTGAAATTTCTATTAGCTGGGAATTAAATTGAATTAAGAAAAAGGTGACCTATATCATGTCATTTCCTTAGCGAGAAAGGATGATTTTCATAAAACTTTACTTCGATGCAATAAAATAAAAAACCATATAGAAAGGGATTAAACTAATCCACCAAGATGTGGCTTTCAAGTCCTACAAAAAAAGGGATAAGTAAATATATATCAAACTCATTCTTCTACTGTAAAATAAAGCACCTCATTCAGTCGATTTCAAGTCTCACCTAAAACAATGTTATCTTCTAATATACTCCATAAAATAACAATTAAAAACCACGTACCTGTAGAAGAAGAAACTGAAATTCTTTGTAGCAGTGACTAAAGCAAATTCATAAAGAGATGCATCTTGATACCAAATCTTTTTAGTATTGAATCGTCCCCTTCGGGATTTAAAGCATGGCATATTGCTAAACACATAAAGAATTCCTACCTGCAGTAAAAAGTATTTCAAAATGAATAAACATCAATTAGAGGAATTGGTAATGATAATAAGTCGTAAATGGACGAAAATATTATTTATTATTTAAGATATCCTACTCCATCAATTACACAAGTCAGAGAAAATATTTAACATATAAGAGCAAGAAGTAGAATTTTTTTAAAGCAATAGAATATGACTGGAAGAATATGCAATGATTTTCATAATATAACAAATGTAAAAAATAAAATTAGGAAGAAATCTACTGTCCCTAAAAGATATGAACAGCACCATAAATGGAACAAAAAAGCAAATTAATACGCATGTTTGCTTTACCATACCTTTATACATTCAATCCAAATTTAGTTACCAAAAGATCAATAAACGAAATATTATTTACCCAGAATTAAGGGAGCCTCAATTTTCTTCCCTTCTTGTTGACTTCCCATAATGGCTGCATCTTGTTTCACAACACTATTATTGACCCAAGAAACTGCATAAAATCTATTAGAGATGTAGTTTGTATAAACAATCCCAAATGGGAAAATATAGAAAACAAATTATGATATTGATTTTAGCTATATACAAACCCAAAAGAGGACAAAAGAAGATTATATAAACAAAAAAATGGAAAGGGGTGATCATCATATGACATTAAGTTAATTAAGATGTAAACTATAACTCCAATTCATTTCATACTTTAAAAGAAGTATCCTCAAATGCTGATTCAACCACAACAAAACCTCCTTCAATAATAGAAGTTTAACTACCTTCAAAAGCATTCCATATGCTACATTATCAACCCCGCAGCCACCTGGCCTTAGCATTCCATCAAAAACTCTATTAGTTGATTCAATGTCACAACAATGAATACAATCCTGCATTCATCACAATTATGTTAAAAAAAACCCTGTAAATCAGGCCTATAATAACTTTTTTCATCACAACTTGTAATGACATAAATTTGGTTGCAGCTCATATTCACATGATAAATAAGCCTGAAAGATTTATACATTTGAGAATCATTCAGTAGTATTTTTTCCATATTTTTACCCATAAAAAATAGAATTTTCTGTTGGCAACAACTTATGATAATCTGCTGCTAATTTGATAAATAATCTACCGCTACTTTGGCAACAACTGATCTACTGCTACTTAGTTAAAAGAATTTTTTTCATATATTTGATAAATAATCTATTGCTACTTTGTAATTGCTTATGGTAATAACTATTGAGTAATACGGTTGATAAGTTACTGCAAAATCTAGCATCTAAACAATTCATATATGTCCCATCAGTCGTAGGTATAATGCATCTAAGGAACATAAATCATTCATTTGATTGAAAAGATAATGCAGAAAAATAAAATCTTTGAATAAATTCACTTAAGTATTATTGAATACTTTTATTCTTTATACTGCAGAATCGCAATACAAATATATCTAAGCATGTACAACAAAGCAAAAAATAGAAAAACTGAAACCATAAATGAGAAACCCTAACAAATTGTCAAACCTCAGTTATCACATCAGATTTTCTAAAAAAATAAAATGCAACATTCACTAAAAAAGTATAAAAAATGTAGAATTTAACAAATAATTTAACATAAGCTAAAAGATAACAAACATGTCCATAGCAACCAAAGGGATAACTTCGACAAACGCATGTACGTTATTGTAATCATTCAAGTCGGGTTCTAATGAAGAGTCTTGGCCCAATGTTCTTCTTGGATTCAAGAATGGCGATTAATTATTTCACTGGATAAATTCCTAACTATGATTAGAGTTAGATTTTTTAGAAAAAAAGAATGAACTTGTATCATGGTAGCACCTTTGAGAATGTTAGGACTTCCATAGAAGAGTCATTCATGCTAAGTGGGAGTGCTCAATATTTAGGTGTACCATGGAAACTGCCTTTCATGGAAAAGTCTTCCACAGATAATGTCATGTGCTTAAAGAAAAAAAGGCCTCAAAACGATTACAACAGTTCTAATTCCTATAACAGTAACTGATTAAACAAAATCACAATATAAGTTGAAATTTTTCATTGTCGTATTTCTATGAACATTTGGCTTTCATTGCAATTTAAATAAGCGACCAATTATTGGTAATTATAAGGTGTATCACCATATAATCAGACATCTGCTGTTCTTAAATTCCATATAATTAACATGGTAACCTCTCACAGTCTAATATTTTAAGGTATGCAACAGAAAGTTAAAATATTGCTAAAAGCATTCTCTTGTTGTTTGCCTTGGCTTGGTACATGTAACATATAATATTCCATACATGTCATTTCACCCATTTAATTTATTTTTTTAGTCATGGATAATTCATCATTTCATGCTAAGGGATAATTATAGGTTAGTAATATGGATAAGGAGAAGTTTACATACTATAGGTGCTTCATGTGTTGTCTACCCCCAATGGCTTTCCATAGATTATCTTCTCACCCTCAAAGGCCCACTTGTTTACCGGTTCTAGCTCACTGTCTCCAAACACTTGCTAACATTGATAGCTAAAATCCAATTTCACAGGATCAGACAAAGCAATTAGAATTTAACATCAAGGCTTATGAAAAGTGAGATGTGTATTTTCTTAATTAGAATTTAATATCGAGGCTTATGAAAAGTGAAATTAAAAACTTAGATAAATATATTATCGTCTTCACCCTTTTCAAAGTTAATTTCAAATCGGTTTAAAGTAATAATCACTGAATTGATTAGCATAAACTGCATGTAAGGGTTAGAAGATAACATTACTAATATGCAATACAAATAAAAAAAATTAAAAAGAAAAAAGGAAAAACACTCCAAGAAATTTTTGCTTCAAGAACGAAAACAGTCAAATGTGAGCATACAAATTTGTCATTATTTACTATAAGAAGGTAAAAATAGAAGTTGTGATAGTACAGCTTCTGTATCATGTATTATTAAGAACTTGATCCAAGAAAAAGCATATGCTTTACAAAACAATTGTCCCCCTATTTTCCTAACACAAAAAACACTTGTTCATTATATCCATCTAACATTCCATAAGTAGAGTCACATTGCAAATTTACTTATAGAACAACATATATCAAAAGAGGAACTAATAATTAATGTGCGGAAGTTATAAAACTGACATAAACAAATATAGTATAATTTAACATAAATTTGCAAAGAAATGTACTTTAGATTGCCGATAAGTGAAGAACGTCATACACCAATCCTCACCAATGTGTCCATCTTAAAGAAATTAGAAAACGACTGGCACGGGATCTTTCGGAATAAATCACTCATATAAGAGAGCTTACATATTTTGGCATACAACTCTTCCTGCAAATTCAATTAATCCATCAAATATTATGCCATTTTATAACTCCCAAAACTAAGTAAGAGACGTAACTTACTAAACTTTGATAGCAAAAGGAGGAGAGAATTTGAGGTTTCATCCTTTAGATTAACAAATTTGAGTCTCTCTATCTCCAAGCTATGTACTATAAAATTAACATGAAACATAGTGAGACTTCAGATGTTGTATATACGTGCAAGCCAAGCAAACAAAATCAGTAAATGTAACAATCACATACGTGTATCACCCAATATATACAACTTTAATATATACCTTGTCTTTCTTCGTTCTCTTTATAGTCCCAGCAACATCATCAAAAGAGAATATAGAAATGGGGGAACAGATATAGAATCTTTATAGTCTTGTGATGAGATTGATAATTCGTGTATTTTGAGCACCGATTTATGTGGAAATTAAGTATGATTTGGTATACTATTAAGACGAATCGCGATATTTATGGAAAATTCACGAGTCAGATGCTACTAAGACTATTTGAGCATATTTGTACAGGAAAACAAGTCTTAAGCGCTCGGAATTGGAAAACACACTTTTCGAGGTAATTTCTGAGGCTTGCTAGACCTGAAAAGGTTGTTCGACCAGGTTCAGACTGGTAGAACCAAAGGGATAAGTTGAACGAAGGAGCTTTCAGCGTATAGAGTGGTCGTTCGACCAAGACATTTCATTCGAACAAGCGAAGTCAAGTCGAACAACAGAGGCCAAGTTAAACGGTAAGCATGAAAAAGGGTTTTAGCTTACAATAGCGCCGTTCGACCAGTATTTGACCAAGAGATCCCATTCGACCAATTCTATTTTGGTCAAACGGCGATGTATCAGCTTCAAAAAGTCAGGATTTTACCTCCAAGTGTGTGCATGTGCATGTTTTTTATGAAAAAGCCCAGCAAAGGTCCATGAGGAGATGTAACAAGTATAAAAAGGGGTGTCGACACACCAAAAAGGGAGTTAGATACCACATCCATCCTACACCACATCTGAACCCTAACTCTATCCGCAGGAGCGGTAGAGAGATTCGAGCAGCGAATCAAGTGAGAACCAAGTGAAAATTCGAGACAGAGTGAGAAGCGACGGTGCCCACATCTAGGGTTTACTTCTCAACTTAATCTATCTTGTAATTTTCTAGACTATGGGTAAGATCTATCCCATCACCATGAACGTTCTTCGAAGCGTTATGGGCTAGAACCACTTTGGTAGTTCTAGGGTTATGAAGGTTTTTGTCTAGTTAATTGAACTTCCGTGTGTATACTCCATACAACACTACTTGTGCTTTATTTCATATAAGATTATGCTTTATTAATTCATACTCAGAGTTATTTTGTGCATCATTAACTGTTATGTAGAATCTGAATACATCTCTCGATTATTGATTGAGTGCGTTCACTGCTGAGCATGATTACATGTTATGATTCTAAGTTAGGGAACTCTGAAGTCTCATTAGAAATATCTTATATAAATACTTATTAATTGAATTGAATTCGGATTAGTAAATAGGGTAAAGAGGATAATTATATAGTACCTATAAAGGGAGATCATATCGGGTTGGAGTACTAAGTGCACAGGAAATAATTGATACTGATAGTACCTAGAAAGGAGGGTGTAATTATATATCTTGCTCCAAAGTAATTCACACATGTCACACGTTTATCTGTTTATGTCTATTTAGTAGATTTGCATGGTTTAGCAATGCGTCCATATTCCATAAGGCAGAGTCGGACATTGACATACGGAAGGGAGATTAAATAGTGAAACTGAATGGTCCTAAGAGCTACCTATCTTCTCACTTGAACAAACTCTCGTTTATTCTCTACTATTATTTAATTGTTATTTTAATTAATTGTTTATTTGTTACTAGATCATCACAACTTTATTTCCATATTAGTCTTAATAAGTTAGTTAATAATTAAATTGGTAATAATACGTCCCTCGGGTGTTAGATAATCACTTAGTCGCTTATCAAAGCTACAATAGCATCCTTAACATTTGGGGATTAATATTGTGTGTTGAGAAAACGCTCATCAAGTTCTTGGCACCATTGTTGGGGACGGCATTAATTATAAGTTTATTATTTCTAGTTTAATTGAGACTACTTTATTCTTGTCTTTATTTTCTAACGCTTATTTTTCTCAAGTGTATGCTCACTAGATCAAAGGTAGAAGATTTAGAACCTTATAATTCAGAGATTGGAGCATCATCGAGGAAGAAAAATAAGAACAAGAACAAGAACAAGAATGTAGAACCAACAAAGGCTTTTAATTTAGGAGTTGAAGTTGATTAGCTGAACTTGCAAGCGACTGATGCTGCAATCGACGTTAACTAAGAAGCAGAAGCAATCTGCATGGCGGCGAATCTGGATAATCTTGCCATTCGTGAAGTCTTTAAGAACAACGGAGGAGGCAATGCGGGGCTGTTAGGAGTGATGAGTGATATTTTCACCTAGATTTTAGTTTCTTTTTATATGTGTTTTCGTATTATTTTATCCATATTTCTGTTCTATTTGGTTGTGTTTTGTGTTTTTATGGAAATCTATTTGATCGAGAGATTGATTGATTGTGTGAAGGGACTCTCATTTAAGCTTAGTACCTAGTTGGAATTGTTTAATTGAGAACCAATCTATTGAGCTATTTGATATTCATATCCTATTCATCTCGAGAGGGAGTTTAGGTGATCTTAGTGTTCGCCCTTAGTCTACAATCCATGATACATATGAATTTGATACATAATTCCTAGAATTTCCACTTCTTAATTGTTGTTAATCTCACCTTTAATCAATTTGGTAAATCACTTTTCATCCATCCATCTTGTTGATTGATCATTACTTGCTTTGATCACTTGTTATTTAATTGTTTGCAACCAATCCTATTGATAATTCGTCTCTATAAAATTACAACAAACGTGAGATCGCTTAAGCACTAGTGCCTACCTCCCTTGGGTTCGATAATTTCTTGAATTGGTCATTCTCCACTAAACTATGGCTAATCAAATGGCTCCCATTTGATTAGCCATAACTTGTAGTCTGGTTGACCAATTCAAGAATTTATCAAACCACAGGGAGGTCGATGCTAGCACTTAAGCGAGATCACGTTTATCATGACTTTATAGAAACGAATCATAGATGATTGGTTGATTGAACAAGTAATTAAATGAAAACCAATGAAAGTAGACAAGCAAATATCAAATGACAAGATAAAATGATGAATGAGTGGTTTTCCAAATTGAGTAGAAGTGAGATTAACAACACTAATGAAGTGGTAACTCATGGACTCATGCATTAAACTCATATGTATCAAGGGTTAAGACTAAGGGCCAACACATATACCACCTAAACTTCCTCTCGAAATGAATAGGATGTAGATCATTTGCACAATCTCAAAATAGCTCAAAGGTTGGTTCTCAATTAAACTATTCCAACTAGGTACTAAGTTCAATTAAAGAATCCCTTCATATAATTAATTGACTTCTCAATCTAACTAATCACATGTTCTATCAAAGGGTTCTAAATAATAAAGGACTTCTCAATCACTTTACAATTTATAATGCACATGAGGTGTTTGATATAATGATTCACTTGACTATCCTAAGCACATAATTGATTTCTCAATCTAATCATATAATTAGAACAATCAAACACACAAAACATCATAGATCTCAAGATATGTAAGCACCAATGATAGAAAATCAAATATCCCCATCAACATATGAATTTAATTACATAGATCCACAAATTAACCAACAACCTTCATGTTGCTAATCTCACAAGGGAGATTAGCCTACAATCTTCATAAGATCCATAACATAGACATTAGAATTCTTACAAATCATGGTAAACTAAAGGATTAACACAAAATTGGAATGAAAACTCCCTTGGAAATGGATCCAATTGAATCTCCCTTCTTCCTTTGGTGATCACCCAATCTTCCTTGCTTCTTCACTTGATTTGGATGGTAGAAATTATGGAGAAATGATGTAGATCCAAAAATGGATGAATGGGATGAAGAATATGGTGTAAAATCAAAGGAAAGGTGTGTGAGGTGTGTGGCAAAGGTAGAAAATTGGATCTCTTCTCAAAATGTTGAATGGATTGGTATTTATACCCCATGGAGATCTTCTAGAAGAATTCTGACTTTTTTCTGATCCCTGACATGACACGAGTCGTGTGGCGCAACACGGCCATAAGGTGCCTGTTTTGCGTGAACGGATGCTCCCGCACGGCCATCGCTTATAGGCCCGTGTTTGGTACACGGGCCGTGTGCGGCAACATGAGTCGTGCTGTGTCGCACGGCCAAAGGGTGGCCGTGTTGGATGAATAGATGTCGCCGCACGGCCACCGCTTACAGGCCCGTGTCTGGTACACGGGCCGTATGCTGCAACACGAGTCGTGTTGCGAGCACGGCCAGCCGTGTTCTTGCACTTTTGTTCCTTCTTCCTTGTTTGATCTCCCGTCTTCATTTTTACTCCATTTTCACCTGTTATACATATGTTTAAGATCATTCTCACACATTCCCATGAAAACACATAACACCACCAAAATATACGAAAATACGGATAAAACAATACAAAAAATACACACAAAAAGGCACTAAAATCTAGGTGAAAATAACGACAATCACACCCCAAACTTAAAGTATTGTTCGTCCCCGAACAATGAAAATGATAAACCGAGGGAGAAGTTTTCACCTAGTAAAAAGACTAAACGAACACAAGTAATAACACATCATTAGCAACAAGAATTACAAATTATGCTAAGCTACCCTACAACATTAAAATCATAACATGAGAAATTAACAAGTTCAATCAAAAGAGAATAAAGTGTAATATAGTCCTTTTTAAGTCCAAGCCCACATAGGATATCAATGTCTCTCAACACTCTTTAAAGTGGGGTAAATCAACACTCATCAATCGATTGGCTCGACTCGCTATAAGCTTGCTCGTGGACTATATTCACAAACTGCCAAGGTTTTCATTAATGATCAAAAAGGTCTTTCATTAAGGATGTAATGATAGGCTCTTTGGTAGGGTAGGAAGAATATAGGTAAGAGTGACTAATCAAGTGTAAATAATCGAAGAGATGATCAACTTCTCCAACTTCTCCACTTTTCCTTCTTTCTTTCTCATCTTTGATACTAACAAGCACTAATCATCAACTTCCTTGGATTTCTTGAGCTTCTTATGATTCATGCTTCCTTTCTTGGATTTTTAAGTACTTGAGCATATTATTGTTGCTTCTTTGCTCATTTTCTTGTCATGAGGTTGCATGTTCATTCTTGTTTGTGCTCTTTTCATCCTTTTTCTTGCTTGTTACCATTTTCTTTCTTTTCTTGCACAATTCTCATCAAACCTTTCTAAACCACATCTCCTCAATCACTCACACAAAAGGTATGTATGTAAGGCTCAAGTGGGTAATTAAGGCTTGTAGTGTGCTAAATTCACAATAAAATGGCTTTAAGACTCAAAGTGGTTGACTAGGGATGATGTTCAAGGTAGGGAAATATATGGTAATGACTATAAATAACAAGGATGGCCTTAGATCATTTCACTAATCTCCATAAATCGGGCTCATTCCTATAGTCCTTGAGCAAGTTCTAGCTTATCAAAACTCAATCGATCCACTCATGAAGGAAAAACCATGTATGCACGGTTGAGGCTCAAATGCTCACAAGCTTGTGCTCGGACCTTAAGAAACTTATTACACCACATCCATCTCAAAATTGAACAAGTTAAGTAAAACATGTCACAATTCGAAAGTGTAGAGATTCTTAATCATAACTTGTCATCACTTATCACTACAACATATCATCACTCATATTCAAAAATGACTCACAACCTCCTTAAACAAACCACCAAACATACCAAGATAAAAATAAGAAAACACACAAAACATAAAATAAAGACTCAACAAACACAAAACAAAAACACATAACATGCAAGAATAAAAGTCACCATCATTTAAACAATGAAGCACACATTCAAATCATCCAAAACAATGTAAGCTCACAATCATCCCAACCTTGATTGAAAAGGAAATCCTAATTTACGAAAATAAACATCCCAAAAACATAACACATGAAGTAGCATGCTAATCTATTCAATCCAAATCAAAATCAATTAAAAGTGATAAGGTGTAGAGTACTCCCTCAATAGGCATTTGGTAAGGAAAGCGTTCGCTCCAAGCTCCATTCGTGCTTCCAATACCCTTCATTCATACTCAAAACTCATACAACACCATTAGCTCCACAATTGCATTAAAAATATGGATTCACATGCACTTCAACACAACCAATCATAACAAAATCCAACCAAACTTATGAGAAAAATTTTTAAATTGGGTGTGAATTTTACAAGAAGACCTATCATCATCAATATATCATCATATCAAACACACTCAAGTGGAGAGTCACACCACGCACTCTCCCCCCAAACTTAAATAGAACTAAGAGGTGAGAATTAAGTTTGCAAAAAGTGGTGGGACTTACCTTTGTAGTTTCCATTGATGATCTTCTTATGGAGAAGTAAACGCATCCACACGACTCAAGCTATGTTCACCATGCACTTTTCCCCTAAACTTGACTCGATACAAGAGTCGAGAATTAAGTTTGCAACAAATGGTGATATTTTTACTCAAATCCATGAAGCTCTTCTCCTTTCTTCAACATGCTTTTTTTTCTCACGAGCACAATCCACCTACAAGACCAAAATAAACAAAAAGCATCAAAATAACAAAAGAATGGGTTGCCTCCCATTTAGCGCTAAGTTTAACGTCTTCAAGTCGAACGGAATTTCACGATCATTGGACCAACGAATGGTCCATCCCACTTTCTCCTCGCACCCTCACTTTGAACATTAGCTTGGCCTTCTTCTTGTCCACTAGCTCAACCTCACCATTCTTTCTTACAAGCATCAAATCGTCATTGAGAAGTGATTCTAGTGGACTTCCTCTTTCTCCTTTGTCAAGTTTCCAATCGAGCTCTGATGTTTTCATCCTACTAACATCATAAGAAGATAAGTTAGCATTTGAAATTTCATATAATCATGAAGAAATGAATTTAAATTGTCAAAGAGAAGAGAATTATGATCACTGAAATCATCCAGAGGCCTTGTATGATGAGGCTTGATCCCTTTATCTTTCTTGCACAAGAATGTGACACTTTTTCCTTTTGAGCTCAATGATAACTCCTCTCTACCAACATCAATCTTTGCTCTCCCGGTGGCTAGAAAAGGTCTTCCCAAAATAAGTGGAACTTTAGGGTCCGCTTTCACTTCCAAAACCATGAAATCAACCGGAAATGCTAACCCCTTCACTTTGACCTCAACGTCTTCAACAATCCCAAGTGGCTTCACAACCTCGCCATTTACTACTTCAAGACGGATTGTTGTTGGTTTTAGCTCTCCAATTTCAAGGTCTTTAAACGTGGCATGAGACATCACGTTGACACTTGCCCCCAAGTCACACAATGCATCAAGGGTGCTTTTTCCTTCAAAATCACAAGGGATTATGAAATTTCCCAGATCACCAACCTTCGTAGGCCCCCTTTAGCATCGACTCACTTGTTTTGGGTTGCTTCTCTTTCTTTTTCTCCTCATACTTCTTCTTGAGCGACTTCACAAATTCCTCAAACTCCTTTTTCTTCTCCTCCTTTACAAACATTTGTAGATAGGGAATAGGGAATGGAGTGATCAGAATACCCCAATAGTCACGCTTGTACTCTTCTTCTTTCACCTTCTCCTCCACTTTCTTTTCCTTTTGCACCCTTTTCCACTTAGGTATCCATTTAGGCTTTTGCTCTTCTTTCATTTCTTCAACAACCTTACTTTCCACCAACCCTTCTTCAACCTTTCTTTCCTCTTCCGTTTCAATAAATAAACATTGAGCTTTCGGATTAACCTCGGTTGTAGCCGGAAACTTTCCTTTTTGTTGAGCACTCAATGAACTTGCCATTTGTCCAACATTGTACTCCAAAGCTTTGCATCTTCTATCACTATTTTCCTCAATAGCTTTTAATCTTCTTTCATTATTTTCCTCAATAGCTTTGAATCTTCTTTCATTAGCTTCATCTCTAGCTTTTTCCGATACTTCTCTAGCTTTGTTTGATGTAATCAATTGTTCAAGTAGCTCATCGGTTGATGCTCTTCCCTCATTGTTCAGTGCCTTAGCTCCCGGTTGATATCCCGGAGCATACACAACCGCATTGCTCGGATTAGAGTAAGAGAAGTTGCTTTGCCTTTGTTGTTATGGGTATGAGCTTCCACTACTTTGACCATTAAAGCCCCCTTGCCTTGGTGGATAGTTTCCTTGACTTTGGTTGAAACTACCTTGGAAATTATTTTGGTAATTCCCTTGGTAGTTTCTTCCTTGCATGTACGACACATCCTCAACACGTGGCATAGAGTTGGCCCATTGTTCACCATTCACAACATTCGGAGGTAGCACACCTTCCTCGACTTGTAGCCCCTCAACCATATTCGCTCCTTGATTGTTCACACTTTGATTCAAGCTCATTTGTTTAATGACTTCCGCCACTATCTTTTTCATGCTTGGCACTTGTGCTTCAACATTCACACTCTTCACACTCGAGTGTTGCCCTTGATCAAAACTTTCAAATCCATATCATCCACTTACCCTCTCCAATGGCCATTGGTACACATTTGTAGCAATCTCTTCAAAAATTTTTATGGCCCTTTCCGGAGTCACTCCAAGTACGGATCCACCCGTCGAAGCATCAACAATCACTCTTTGCCCATTCACTAATCCTTGATAGAAAAATCCAACTTGTTGATTCTTCGGGAATCCATGTTGTAGACACTTCCATAGCATTTCCTTGAACCTTTCCCATGCTTCATAAAAACTCTCTTGAGGCATTTGCTTGAATTGAGTGATCAAGCTCTTCATTTGAAGCGTCTTAGAAGGTGGAAAGTATTTGTTCAAAAACATTTGTGCTAGCTCATCCCAAGTGTTGCACGTACCCGGTGTAATAGTGGAGAGCCATGTTCAAGCTCTATCCCTCAAAGAAAACGGAAACAACCTCATCTTGATACAATCTTCACTCACCCTATTCATCTTCACGGTGTTGGCAATCTCCACAAATTGGGCTAGATGAGCATTAGGATCTTCATTCGGGGTTCCACTAAATTGTTGCTCTCTCACCAATGAAATCAAGCCCATTTTAAATTCAAAGTTGTTGGCATGAATTGGTGGTCCCATCATTTGTGGCATTGTCCTTGGCATGAAGAAATCCCGGATCACCCTTTGATCATTTTGCATTCCATGTTGCACCGGAGGTGGAGGTGGTGGCATATAAGCTTGTTGTGGAGGAGCATAAGCTTGTTGAAAGCCTTGTTGCCTTAGAACTTGTTGCACCATTTGTTGAAGCAAAGCTTCGTTGTTCATAGCTCCATGATTTTGATAGGCTTGTTGAGGAGGATTCTCATTGAATTGATGTGCGTTGTCTTACACGTTCATATTGTGTCCTCCTTCCCCATCATGCTCAATCCCCACACGATTGTCACCTTGAAAATTCTCCATTCGCTCACTATTTTTGTTCTCCTTTCTTCTCCTTCTCAACGTATGCTCAATCTCCCAATCGATAGGTTCTGCTTGTTTTCCTTTAGATCTTGTTTGCATATACCTTCAAAAATGAGAGAGATTAGAACAAAGTTTCACAAAGCAAATACAAGTAAACAAATAAAATAAAAAAATGTCTCTATTAAGATTACTCAAAACGATCCTTCTTCAAGCTACTAGCAACCGTTGCCTCCCCGGCAACGGCGCCATTTGATTAGCCATAACTTGTAGTCGGGTTGACCAATTCAATAATTTATCGAACCACAGGGAGGTCGATGCTAGCACTAAAGCAAGATCACGTTTATCACGATTTTATAGAAACGAATCATAGATAGTTGGTTGATTGAACAAGTAATTAAATGAAAACCAATGAAAGTAGACAAGCAAATATCAAATGACAAGATAAAATGATGAATGAGTGGTTTTCCAAATTGAGTAGAAGTGAGATTAACAACACTAATGAAGTGGTAAATCATGGACTCATGCATTAAACTCATATGTATCAAGGGTTAAGACTAAGGGCCAACACATATACCACCTAAACTTCCTCTCGAAATGAATAGGATGTAGATCATTTGCACAATCTTAAAATAACTCAAAGGTTGGTTCTCAATTAAACTATTCCAACTAGGTACTAAGTTCAATTAAAGAATCCCTTCATATAATTAATTGACTTCTCAATCTAACTAATCACATGTTCTATCAAAGGGTTCTAAATAATAAAGGACTTCTCAATCACTTTACAATTTATAATGCACATGAGGTGTTTGATATAATGATTCACTTGATTATCCTAAGCACATAATTGATTTCTCAATCTAATCATATAATTAGAACAATCAAACACACAAAACATCATAGATCTCAAGATATGTAAGCACCAATGATAGAAAATCAAATATCCCCATCAACATATGAATTTAATTACATAGATCCACAAATTAACCAACAACCTTCATGTTGCTAATCTCACAAGGGAGATTAGCCTACAATCTTCATAAGATCCATAACATAGACATTAGAATTCTTACAAATCATGGTAAACTAAAGGATTAACACAAAATTGGAATGAAAACTCCCTTAGAAATGGATCCAATTGAATCTCCCTTCTTCCTTTGGTGATCACCCAATCTTCCTTGCTTCTTCACTTGATTTGGATGGTAGAAATTATGGAGAAATGATGTAGATCCAAAAATGGATGAATGGGATGAAGAATATGGTGTAAAATCAAAGGAAAAGTGTGTGAGGTGCGTGGGAAAGGTAGAAAATCGGATCTCTTCTCAAAATGTTGAATGGATTGGTATTTATACCCCATGGAGATCTTCTAGAAGAATTCTAACTTTTTTTTTATCCCTGACATGACACGAGTCGTGTGGCGCAATACGGCCATAGGTGCCCATGTTGCATGAACGGATGCTCCCGCACGGGCATCGCTTACAGGCCCGTGTTTGGTACACGGGCCGTGTGCGGCAACACGAGTCGTGCTGTGTCGCACGGCCAAAGGGTGTCCATGTTGGATGAATAGATGTCACCGCACGGCCGCCGCTTATAGGCCCGTGTCTGGTACACGGGCCGTGTGCTGTAACACGAGTCGTGTTGTGAGCACGGCCAGCCGTGTTCTTGCACTTTTGTTCCTTCT
Organism: Pogostemon cablin; assembly: GCA_023678885.1. Taxonomy (NCBI): domain Eukaryota; kingdom Viridiplantae; phylum Streptophyta; class Magnoliopsida; order Lamiales; family Lamiaceae; genus Pogostemon; species Pogostemon cablin. Next base: position 17,160,387 of record CM042963.1, read on the forward strand.
TCCTTGTTTGATCTCCCGTCTTCATTTTTACTCTATTTTCACCTTTTATACATATGTTTAAGATCATTCTCACACATTCCCATGAAAACACATAACACCACCAAAATACACGAAAATACGAATAAAACAATACGAAAAATACACACAAAAAGGCACTAAAATCTAGGTGAAAATAACGACAATCAAGGAGCAAGAGGGGCCAGAGCTGATTTTGATCATCACCCTGCTCTGATCAGCATGATTGAAAGGAGTCCCTTCTCTGGGGAACCTTTGAAGATCCTCAGCAACATCTGAATAAGTTCCTTGGTTATGCAAGTACACAAAAGGATGCAAGAACTCATGAGGATGCAAGGAGGATTATTCTGTTTGAGTTCTCACTTAATGAAAAGGCGAGAGATTTGTACGATAATCTTGATGTTGCTGAATGCACTACCTGGGAGCAATTGAAATTGAAGTTCTTAGAGTGATACATGCCACCTTCAAAGGTGTTTAATATGAAACAAGAAATCAATCAATTTGCTATCAATGGTAATAAGAAGTTTCATGAGGCTTGGGATCGATTCAAGGACATGCTTCGAAAGTGTCCACAGCATGGGCTATCTAAAGCTCATTACATCAGTATTTTCTACAATGGATTAGACTGCGATTCTTGAGTTTTACTTGATGTTCTTCTAATGGAGCATTGCTTACAAAGCCATCCGTAGAAGCCGAAAAGCTCTTTGAGGATATTTCGATGAATTCAAAAGATTGGCCAACTGATAGAGTAAGAGGCACTTATATTTTTGGAAAAGTAGCGCAGGTTGAGCACACTATGGTTAAGTCGAGTAGAGAAGATGAGATCGTCTCTAGTTTGGCTAGTATCAACAAGTTACTTGAGTCTCAGCAAAAACAGATCACTGATATAGCGCAGCGAGTACCAATGATACAGCAGGATGTTGGTTATGAAGGAACTAATTAAGAGGAAATGAAAAAAGCGAATTAAGCTATGGGTCAAAGTATTCAAGGAACAAGGTATCCGAATAATTAAGAGAACATGAATTATCAGGGGAGCAACAACAATCATGGTCCCCCGGGTAACTATCAACACCAAAGGAGACCGGAATTTTTATGGAGCAATCCAAATGTAGCGACGTAACCTCCTATTGGTGTTAATCCTGGTGCTAAGAAGGAAGAAGAAAAACTTGGTTTAGAGGATACGGTGAACCGATATGTCGCTAAGAATGATGCTAGGGCGGATCGTTTAGAAGAAAAAATTGTTTCAAATCATGAAGAATTGTCAAAGTAAATGAAGGAACTAACATTGTTGATGGGCCAAATGGTGGGGAGCATAAACCAATTAACACAAACAATTGAGAAAGAAAGCTTCCATCTCAAAGTATTACGAACCCTAAGTCTTGTAATGCCATCATATTGAGGTCTGGGATGCAATACGAAGGTCTGATGAAGCTGGTGAGCGAAAACGAAGAAAGCAGGAGCACTGTTTGACCAGAACTGAAGGTCGAACTGAGGTCGAACAGCCTTTGGAAAAATAGAGTTTCGATACTCTGGTTTCTGTCCCGCCATTCGACCAAGACACTTTTGTTCGACCAGATCACTCTGGTTAAACCATGGTCGAACAGTCACCTGTGGAGATGGAGGATCTCGTTCATATTACAGGGTCGCTGTTCGACCAGACTCATCCCGTTCGTCTAGAATATTCTGGTCGAACTATGGTCGAACTAGCAGTGGATAGGCTAAAATCGACTTTAAAGACCTCGTTCGACCACACTTATGTTGTTCGACAAGACCACTTTGGTCGAACTGTGATCGAACAGCTTCATGCACCTCCCATTTCAATAGTGAATGCTACACCTATTGTTCAGAACACTCAAGAGCCATCCAAAGAGCAGAATATTGAGCTTATATTAGAGAAGAAGTGGGAAAAAGCCAAGAGATTGAAAGCTAAGAAGGATAAAGCGAAGGAGGTGTAACGTGATGAATAGGGAATCCCTAAAACAAAGATAACTCCCCCGTTTCCCTTTAGATAGTGAAAAAGGTATTAGAAGATAAGTTCAAGAATTTCAAGATATAATGAACAAGATAAGCTTGAGCATTCCTTTCTCCGAAGCAATCATGGAGATATCGTACTATGCTCGATTTTTAAAGATATTATATTGAAGAAGAGAAGCCTGAACGGAGTAGAGACAATAAATCTATCAAAAAACTATAGCTCGATTATTCAAAGAAAGCTGCTACAGAAGTTGAAGGATTCGGGGAGCTTCACTATTCTATGTGAAATTGGAAAGGGGCCAGCACGTATAGCTTTATGCGATCTTGGAGCAAGCATCAACTTGATGCCCTTATCTATATTTAAGAAGCTAAGTTTGGGAAAGCTCGCTCCCACAACAGTCGCTCTACAATTGGTGGATAGGTCTATGACTTTTTCGAAGGGTGTGATAGAGGATGTACTTGTTAAAGTGGATAAGCTTGTCTTTCTTATGGATTTTCTTGTGTTAGAGATGGAAGATGACAAGGATAATGTCCCTCTTATTTTGGGAAGGCCATTCCTTGCCATAGCTGGAGCTATGATTGATGTCCAAAAAGGGGAGCTTAGATTGAGAATGGATAAAGAAGAGGTTCAATTCAACCTGGATAGGGTAATGAAGATGCCAATGGAGACGCAATGTCACATCATTGATGTGGTAGAAGAGATCGTGAAAGAAGATATGTCCTTGATCCTGTCTAAGGATCCCTTGGTGACATGCTTGGCGGAGTCTCTTACTTTTCCTACGACGGAGCTAGATGAGCTCTCTAATGAGGTATGTATTGAATTTCTTGAAAATTTACTTGCTTTGGGTGATGATAAGTATGAACCGAAAGAACCAAGCTTGAAGAAGTCAAATGGACTAGGAAATACCTACCATTGGATAGAGAAAGCACACTGAAGGAAGAAAAGAAGGAGGAGTTGAAACCACTACCGGAGTACTTGAAGTATGCCTATCTAGGCAATAATGAAACTTATCCGGTAATTGTATCTTCTTCTCTTACGATAATCCACTCGAAGAATTGTTAGATGTGCTTAGGATTATAAGTCTGCTATTTGTTGGACTCTTGATGATTTGAAGGGTATTAGTCCATCGTACTGTATGCATAAGATTAGGTTGCTAGATGAAGCTAAGTAGTATTCAGAATCAGCGGAGAGTTAATCCCTTGATTCAAGAAGTGATTAGGAAGCAAATCCTAACGTGGTTAGATGCAGGAATTATTTATCCAATTAGTGATAGTCCCCATGTAAGTCCATTGCATGTTGTAGCTAAAATGGGGGGCATGATTATTGTGAAAGCCGATGATGGTGAGACCTTAGCCACTAGGATTCCTGCAGGATGGCGTGTGTGTGTACGAATTACAGGAAACTAAATAAAAATACATGCAAAGACCATTTTCCTCTTCCTTTTATGGATCAAATGCTTGACTGTCAAGCAGGGTAAGAGTTTTATTATTTCTTGGACGGATACGCGGGTTATAATCAAATCATGATTGAGCTCGAGGATCAAGTAAAGATGACTTTTACTTACCCATATGGAATCTTTGCTTTTAGGAAAATGCCTTTTGGATTATGTATGCACCTGCTACAATTCATCATTGCATGATGGCTATATTTGATGGGTTGATAGAGAAAATCATGGAGGTGTTTATGGATGACTTTTCTGTGTTTGGTTCATCTTTTGATATTTGTTTGTCTAACCTAACTACTATTTTGAAGAGATGTCAAGAAACTAATTTTGTCTTGAATTGGGAGAAGTGCCACTTCATGGTAAGAGATGGGATTGTTCTTGGTCATCATATCTACGCTAAGGGATTGCAGGTTGATAGAGCTAAGGTGGTGGCGATTGAGAAGCTTCCACCACCAACAAATGAGAAAGGAATGCGGTCCTTCCTTGGACACGTCGGTTTCTATAGAAGATTTATCAAAGACTTCTCAAAATTCTCTAAGCCCTTATCTCACTTACTTGAAAAGGATGTTCCTTTTATTTTTGATGAAGAATGTCTAACAGCTTTTTAGGTTTTGAAAGAGGTGCTTATTACTGCACCTATCTTGATCACACCGGATTGGACTCAGTCGTTTGTACTTATGTTTGATGCAAGTGATCTAGCACTTGGAGTGGTTGATGGGCGTTTTCTCAACACACAATTAATCCCCAAGTATGAAGGATATCAATTGTAGTTTCGAAGGTGACCAAGATAAATATCGAATCCATGGGACGGTTAAATATCAATTTAATTACGTTCTAGTAGATTATGACTATTTTGGAAATATAATAGTTTTGGTGTTAAGTAACAACTAATAATCGAAAGAACAAGAAATAATAACAAGAATAAAAGATAAGTGAGTTGTGATCAAGTAAGATAGTAGGTAGTTCATCAGGCCATCCAGTTTTCTTCGTTAAATTATACTTTCGTGTGTCGATCTCTGACTCTGCCTTGTGGTTTATGGACGCATCGCTAGACCCTGCGAATCTATTCTATAGACACAAATAGATAAGCTTTTGACACGTGTGAGTATCCTCAGAGCAAGACGTATACTCCACCTCCCTTTTTAGGTACTATCATAATGAATTATTTCCCGTGCACTTAGTACTCTAACCCGATTTGATCTCCCTTTTTAGGTACTATAAAGTCATACTATTTATCCTACTTGTCAACCCGAATTCAATTCAATTAACAAACATTCATATAAGACAGTTCTAATAAGACTTCGGAATCCCTTCACTTAGAATTATAACAATAAACCCTGCTCAACAGTGAACGCACTCAATCAATAACCATGTTATGTATTCAGACTCTACACAACGATTAATGATGCACAAAACAACTATGAGTATGGATTAAAAACGTGCAATCTTATATAAACTAAACCACAAGTAGTGTTGTACGGAGTATACACCGAAATACAAATTTAACTCATGAAACCTTCATAACCCTAGAACTACAGAAGTGGCTCTAGCCCATGATTGATCTAAGAACAATCATGGTTAGATGGACCAATCTTACTTGAATCTCCAGCTGAACCTCTGTCATAGCCCTCTGGATGGATCACTAATCTCTTCTCTTCACTCCTCTCTTGTATCACGATGTCTCCGTGTCTTCTCGACTGCATGAGCCTTTTTTATACTTGTAATCACGTCTCTAGGGCTTGGAATGGGCTTTTCAAGTGATCCCACGCGTTATGGCCTCGAAAATCCGGATAAGGTAAGTTTTCGCATTTTGGTTCGACCTCGTCAACAGGTCGAATCACTGGCCAACAAGTCGAACCCTAGGTCGAACCCTGCTACTGGACACATTGTGCACTGGTTCGACCTCTTGTACAGGTCGAACCACTCGGGTCTTGGTCGAACCCCAGGTCGAACCACGCTACTGGACAATTTCCGCTCCTGGTTCGACCAACTGTCAGGTCGAACCCCCAACGTCGTGGTCGAACCCATCTTCTCGCGAACTAGTTCGACCATGGTTCGACCTGATCAAACAGGTCGAACCCCTTGAGTCGTGGTCGAACCCACCTTCTGCTGTTCCGCAATGCTGGTTCGACCTGTAAGAGAGGTCGAACCCTCCTCCATTAGGTCGAACCCTACTCTTTCCTTGGCAGTTCGCGTGGTCTCGACTTCGTCTCTTCGATTCTTGTCACTTCCACTCCGTTTTTGCTATGAAAACTACTTAAAAAGCTCCACTAACACCTGATTCATGCTAATTCACAATATATATAGGTTTTCCACCTATTTCCACCTCAAAACTCTCCAAAACTAGCACAAAACATGGTGCTAAACTTGTGAATTTACACACTCATCAAACCCCCAAACTTATATGTTGCTCGTCCCGAGGCAACCAAATCAAACCACAGGAGTCGTGTATAATTCACGAAGATCAAGTACAACACATATCACACGTGCAACTTTATTAAATCAAACAAGTATTAATTGCTTCATATATATCACTCATGCAAAACCAATCCAATCACACACCATTCGGAGTACTAAGTAATTTCGCTCACAAGATAAGTATTTATTCTCTTTCACTCAAGTGTGTGAGGCACTATATAGGTTAATATAAACACTCATATCAATCCATATCCACGCGTAACCATAAGCTTGGCAAAGGTCTCAAAAATTAACTTATAATCAACTCTTCACTAGGATCATAAAGGACTTGTTTTTGGGTTGTAATGTTGGCTCTTTGGAAAAGGTAGGAAAATTTGGACTTAATGACTTAAGACACTAGTAGAGAGTTACCTTGGAGGTTCTCGATTTCTTCTGCTTACAGCAAGTTCTCCTCCAATGTCGTCTCTTGAACTTGTAAAATTCCTGAATTTTCCTTCTTTTCATGGCATCAACATCATCTTTTCGTTAAAAATCTCGGGTACCGGTTTTAGGCACTACCCTTCTTCTCATGTATAGGCCGTCAGCTGCTAAGCTTCATACACCATGTATAAAAACCATCGGGGTACCAGTTTCGGGCACTATCCCTAAACAAGATTTAACCATATTCTTTTCATCCAACCATATTCTATCTTCCTTTTCTTCTTGCAAAACTTACTCACCTCCACTCTCTCTACCAATGAATAGGTTAATCAAGGCTCAAGTAAAGGCTTATAAGGTTATTTACTTCGGCTACCAAAGAAAAAACTTTAATGGCTCAACGGGGCATCCAAAGGTTAATAAGATCGTTAGGAAAGATAACTTTGGCTAAGTAGCTTTATCACAAAATAATAGCCTAAGATCATGTCCTAGCATTTTATCAATCATAAGTCTTACACAAGACTCCAAGCCAAGTTCTAGAATACGTTCATATGAATGATCCTCTCAAGAATAAAATAATCATGCTCAAGCATGATTAAAAAGCTCAAATCCTCACATAGGTAATCCTAGTACTCCTCATAGCACATAATTAAGATCCATTTCACAAGAACTCTACATACTTATCAACTAAACATGCTTTTCATCAATAGAAACTAACACATGAACATATGAATGCACAAAAATCAATAAGCTTATACCCAATCAATCATACAAGATATCACTTATACATTCCACTCACGCATGAATCACACCCCATCCTAAAGATAAAAGGAAAAAAATAATGGAATCAAGATGAATCGGAGGAAACCAAAGAAAACCTGAAAAACTACTCCTCCGGAGCATCATCATCCTCATCATCAAGCCTCCGCTCCATAATTCGGTGTAGATCACCGATGTGTCTATCCAAGTAATCAACTCGATCACCCAACCTACCAACTTTCTCATTCAACGTAGCATAGTTGGCGTTGGTGAGTGCAAGCTGTCGGTTTGTCTCCTGCTGGCTAGCAACAATTGCGACCAGCTGCTCCTGAATAAGATGGAGCTGCTCCCGTGTATTATTCCGGACAGCCCACTGCTGACGCGATGCTGGCTCATGCTGAGGTGCGTCGTGCTGCTCCTCTTCCGGAATCTCCATCTCTGGCTGCTCATCTACCCGATGCTCGACCTCGGGCTGCTGTGGCCACTGAAATGGCTGGTGCAGTGGCGGATGGTACTCTCCCTGTTCCACAATTTGCTGTAGCTCCGCCAACCTACCTTCGACACACAACCTAGCCACGGCTCTCCAATCCCCATTGGTCTTCACAGTCACGGACAGAGCAGTGTGTCCTAGGGAGTTCATCAACAAGTTCCTCTCCTCCCGAACAGTGGTCATGTTGTTCATGTCAAAGGAAAACATAAAATCGAATGGCTTTGGTCCTCTCGTGAAGAACCAATCACCATCTCTAAAGTGTGCAAATCCTCCCTTTACACATGTGAGCATCACCAAGTCGGGCTCTCCTCTAACAGGTGTAATGTCGGTGAAGTCCATGTTGTAGTGCTCAGCTACAATCTTCAGCAACCCTCCAATGTTCACTTTCTGAAATCCAATGGTCCTGAATCGATGCAGCTGCGCAATGAAATACGCTCCCACATTGAACTTCACCCCATTCATCATACACCATAGGGCATAAAGCTCTCCTCTAGACACACAGCCACCCTCTGAACGAGCAAATAGTGTGTTTCCGAGCACTCGATCCATATATTTTAACACTGGATTCTTGATCGAGGTCGCACGAGCCTGCCTAATCTTATAGTCTCTGATCTCCCCAGTTATCTCCCTCCAAAACCTATTAGCGTTGAAGTGTCCATTCTCCAATCGAGAAATCTCTAGAGGCATCTGAAAAAGCTGATTAAAATCCTCAGCCATCCATCTTCTTCGGACTCTTCCTAACTGAAATGAGCACTGATACGGGTAGCCAAGTGGGTCCTTATCCATCTCAAATGAGCAAACTACCTCCGCTGTAATGTGTAAGTAAGTCGGCTTCTTCAACTCCATAAATCTGCGGATCCCCACTCGATCGAACAACATCGTCATATCATCCCTAATGCTCATAAGTCTCATGGCCTCATCATCTTGGTATCTTGTCCGAGCCATCTTGTCTGAGACTTCTTCCCACTTTTCTTTAATCTCATCCCAGTTTTGCATTTGAATTTTAAAGTTTTCGGGTAAACGATCTTGTACCCTCAGTTTTCTCTTCACTGTGTCCACATTCGAAGGCCTGTCATGCCTCTTCTTCGATCTTGCTTCATCCACCTTACCTTTCCCTTTACTTGATCCTTGTCCCTTTCCTGAAAACAACTATTTCAACACAACCAACAAGACAAAAACACAAGTATATGACTAGCATATCCTATACTCTACTCAAGACTTCAAGCATCCATGCTTAATCAACTCAACTATCATCTCAACACCACTTGCTCATTCATCATGCTCAAAACATCATCAACCACACTCTCTTCAATCTTCAAGTCATCAACAACAAGCATGCATCAACCAATTCAAGCCATTCAACATAGATTTCAACAATTGAACTTCATGAACAACTCAAACTATCAACAATTCAAACCTAATTAACATATTCATTCCTCTAGATGCATCATATCCTTGATCAATCCACATAAAAACTCAAGTTCTATCCATAATCAAGCAATCTCAAAGCAATAAACATGAATTCATATGAATCAACTCAAAAATATCAATTATCACCATGAATTTCAACCAAAATCAATATCAATCAACTTACCCACAACAATTTTCTTGCAATAAACTTCAATCCTAAGGTAATTGAGTTGAAAGAATGTACCTTTCATCTTGCCCATGGTTAAAAATCGATAATTTGCACACAACACTCAAAAACGCGACTGAAGCCCTAATTCGCGACGAAAATCACCCAAATCCGCGCCCAATTCAAGAATTAACAGTGTAATATTGTGTAATCGGTGCAAAATTAAGTGTAATTGATGAATTTGTGCAAAGGTGTTAAGGTTCGGGAATGGTTTGAGGTTTGGTGAACAAAAAAATATGATCGAACCCTTCTAAAAACTCAACTTAAAATGCTTACCTGACGGGGTTCGACCTTGGGTTCGACCTGCAGAATAGGTCGAACCTCGAGTGACGAGGTCGAACCTACCTTCTGGACAACTTTCCTTTTGGGTTCGACCTAGGTTCGACCTTCTGAACAGGTCGAACCATGAATGTCGTGGTCGAACCTAAACCCCTGAAAACCAAGTGCTCTGAATGGACTGGTTCGACCACAGGTTCGACCTTCTGAACAGATCGAACCATAACGGCTCAGGTCGAACCACCCTACTATAAGATTTAAGTCCCGGGTTCGACCTTAGTTCGACCTATTAGAAAGGTCGAACCTAGAATGATCAGGTCGAATGTCCTCACTGGATGATTTTCTGCATCAGTTCTACTTCCTCTGCTTGGTTCGATCTCCTAGCACTGGTCGAACCTCTCACGGCTTTGGTCGAACCACCCTTCAAAGCTTCCAAACTGAGTGTTCTTCAATCCCTATACACTTCAAACTTCAATACTAATCATTAGGTACCAACTAGAGCACAACTTCATCCAAAATTTGTTCCAAAAAAAATATCATTCATGAGTAACTCCATAAAAGAAAACACAACCAAAACCCACTAACATTAGGCAAGTTGTAAAAAATCATCACATCAAAATCGATTAAAATTTTAATATGGCGCAAAAACCAACTCCCCTAACAAACATCACAAAGAAAAGATTATACTATCGGTGCTTATCAAGGTAAGTACATCACACCCCCCAAACTTAGTAAAAATTATAGGTGAAACTAAGTTCGCAAAGAGATGTAATTGCCGATAAGTAAGCACTTCAAACATAAAAATTTCTTACTCACACAAATGAAATAAAGCATTAAAACGGGAGGAAAAGCCCCCAACAGGTGCTCATGTTTAACGTCAGAGAGTCACGACGGTACCAAATCAGATCAAGGTATCCACAAAGATGACACCAACATCATTCGGCGACCTATAATGCTTCAAGCGATGTCCATTCGCTGTAAAAATATCTTCATCCTTGTCAATGAGCTCAAAACTCCCCCCTCCTAAGACTCGATGAATCATGAATGGTCCCGTCCACTTTGATTTCAACTTGTCTGCAAACAACTTTAAACGAGAGTTAAAGAGTAATACCTTGTCTCCTTGCTTGAACTCCTTATACGAGATCTTCGAATCATGCCACCTTTTAATCCTTTCCTTATAGATCTCTGAATTCTTGTATGCACGACTCCGAAACTCATCTAAAAGATTGATGTGAGCAATCCTCAACTCCTTCACATCCTTGAGAGTCAAATTCAAGCTTCATAAAGCCCAAAATGCTTTGTGTTGAATCTCTACAGGTAAGTGGCATGGATTCCCATAGACAATCTGATATGGTGACATATCTAACACCGTCTTGTACGCAGTTTGGAACCCCCACACGACATCATCGAGCTTCAAGGCCCAATCCTTTCTATTGGTTCCGACCACCTTCTCCAAAATCTATTTGACTTGACGGTTAGAGACCTCCGCTTGCCCATTCGCTTGAGGATGATAGGGTGTAGTGACCCTATGCTTAACACCATACCCTTTAAGCACCTTCTCAAGAAATTTATTTACGAAATGCGTACCTCCATCACTAACAAGTGCTCTAGGGACTCCAAAACGGGCAAAGATATGCTTCTTCAAGAAAGATATAACAGTTTTCGAATCATTCAAGTGAGTAGGAATCGCTTCCACCCACTTAGAAACATAATCCACCGCAAGTAGAATGTAGAGAAATCCATTAGATGGGGAAAAAGGCCCTATAAAATCGATACCCCACACATCAAAAATCTCGACCACTATGCTTGGCTGAAGCGGCATCTCGTCTCTCCTACTGATGTTCCCCATGCGTTGACATCTATCGCAAGACGCCACATAGGTCTCACAATCCTTGAACAAGGTAGGCCAATAAAGAGCAGACTGAAGTACCTTGGCTGCTGTCTTGTAAGCGCCGAAGTGCCCCCCGTTAGGTTGTGCATGGCAAAACTCGAGAACACTCTCTATCTCCATCTCGGGCACACAACTACAAATGATAGAATCAGTGCAAATTTTGTACACAAACGGATCATACCATATAAAAGTCTCAACATCCCTTTTGAATTTAGCAAGTTGATATCGGTTGAGATCCCTTGGAATTTCTCCCACAGCAATATAATTAATATAATCCGCATACCATGGATCAACTCCTTGTGCAGCAACCACACACGCTCGTTCAGCCCCTTCAACAAACATGGCCATGATCTTTTCATCCAGGAACATTTCCTCAATATACTCGAAAGAATTATCACAATGTTCCCTAGTCTCAAACCTCGAAAGATGATCCGCTAGCACATTATCAGAACCTTTCTTATCCCGGATCTCCATGTCAAACTCTTGAAGTAGAAGAATCCACCTTATGATCCTAGGCTTCGTCTCCTTCTTCTCCATCAAGTACCGAATCGCTGAATGATCCGTGTACACAATAGTCTTCATGCCAACCAAATACTGACAAAACTTATCGAATGCGTACACAACCACCAAAAACTCCTTTTCAGTCACCATGTAATTCTTTTGTGCCACATCGAAAGTCTTACTTGCATAGTAAATGGCGCAAAACTTCTTTTCCTTCAGCTGCCCAAGCACCACTCCGAGTGCTACGTCACTTGCATCACACATTAGTACAAACGGTTGAGTCCAATCCGGTGTGATCAAGATAGGTGCAGAGATAAGCGCCTCCTTCAAAACTTGAAAAGCAATTAAACAATCATTATTAAACACAAAAGGAACATCCTTTTCAAGTAAGTGAGATAAGGGCTTAGAGTATTTTGAGAAGTCTTTTATGAATCTTCTGTAAAAACCGGCGTATCCAAGGAAGGACCGCACTCCTCTTTCATTGGTCGGTGGTGGAAGCTTCTCAATCGCCACCACTTTAGCCCGATCTACCTGCAATTCTTTGGCAGAAACATGATGCCCAAGAACAATCTCATCCTTCACCATAAAGTGGCACTTCTCCCAATTCAAGACAAGATTAGTCACTTGGCATCTCTTCAAAACAGTAGCTAGGTTAGACAAACAAATATCAAAGGAGGAACCAAAAACAGAAAAATCATCCATGAACACCTCCATGATCTTCTCTATCAACCCATCGACTATTGCCATCATGCATCTCTGAAAAGTAGCAGGCGCATTACATAACCCAAATGGCATTTTTCGAAAAGCAAAGGTCCCATAGGGACAAGTAAAAGTGGTCTTTTCTTGATCCTCGAGGGCAATCATAATTTGGTTGTACCCCGAGTATCCATCCAAGAAACAATAAAATTCATACCCTGCAAGACGATCTAACATTTGATCCATGAAAGGAAGAGGAAAATGATCCTTACACGTGTTCTCATTCAACTTCCTATAATCAACACATGTACGCCATCCCGTAGGAATCCTTGTGGCTATCGCTTCTCCATCTTCAGCTTTTACTACAGTCATACCCCCCTTTTTAGCAACTACATGCAATGGACTCACATGGGGACTATCACTAATAGGATATATTATTCCAGCATCCAACCACGTAAGGATTTGCTTCCTAATCACCTCTTGAATTGCGGGATAAACCCTCCACTGATTCTGAACACTTGCCTTCGTCTCGTCTAACAATCTTATCCTATGCATACAATACGAAGGACTAATTCCTTTCAAATCCTCAAGAGACCAACCAATTGCAGATTTATACTTCCTAAGAATATTCAATAACTCCTCAAGTTGATTATCATCAAGAGAAGAAGATACAATTACCGGATATTTTTCATTGTCGCCAAGAAAGGCGTACTTCAAGTGTTCTGGCAAAAGTTTCAACTCCTCTTTTCTCACTTCCATCGAAGAGCTCTCGTTATCCAACGGCAAATACTTCCTAGTCCACTTGACGTCTTCCACCTTAGTTCTTTCCGATTCAAACCTGTCATCACCCAAAGCAAGTAAGTTTTCAAGAAATTCAATACATACCTCGTTTGAGAGTTTGTCAAGCTCCATAGTGGGATAAGTAAGAGACTCCATCAAACATGTTTCGAGAGGATCCTTTGATAGGATCAGAGACATATCCTCTTTCACAATCTCCTCCACCACGTTAATACTATAACACTGCGACTCCATGGGCATCTTTATTGCTTTGTCCAAGTTGAAAAGAACTTCTTCTTTGTCGATCCGCAATCTAAGCTCTCCTTTCTGAACATCAATCATAGCTCCAGCAGTCGCAAGGAAAGGTCTCCCCAAGATTAAAGGGATATTATCCTTGTCTTCTTCCATCTCTAGCACAAGAAAGTCCACAGGAAAGACTAGCTTCTCCACTTTGACGAGAACGTCTTCAATTATTCCTTTAGGAAAAGTCATTGACCTGTCCGCCAATTGGAGAACCACTGTTGTAGGGGTAAGCTCCCCCAAACCAAGCCTCTGAAAGATGGACAAAAGCATCAAATTGATGCTTGCCCCTAGATCGCACAAAGCTCACCGTGCTGGCCCCTTTCCTATCTCACATAGAATAGTGAAGCTCCCCGGATCCTTCATCTTTTGCGGCAGCTTCTTTTGAATGATAGAGCTACAATTCTCAGATAAATTCACCGTTTCAATTCCGGTTAAGCTCCGCTTCTTCATCAATATGTCTTTTAGAAATCGGGCATAGTACGGCATCTCCATTATTGCTTCTGAGAAAGGAATGCTCAAGCTTATTTTGTTCATTATCTCTGAAAACTTTTTGAACTTTTCTTCCAATCCCTTCTTCACAAGTTTGTAAGGAAACGGCGGAGGTATCTTTGTTTTGGGAATCCCCCATTCATCACGATCAACCTTCTCCGCTTTCTCTTTTTCGGCTCTCAAATGCTTAGCTCTCTCCCATTTTTTCTCAGCTATTATCTCAGTACTTTGTTCATTTCGAACCACTGGAATAGCATCAACATCATCGAGAGTGTTCGGAGTAGCAACAGGTAATTTCTGTAGGGGTTCGACCAAGGCTCGACCTGTGGAACAGGTCGAACCATGTACGTACTGGTTGAACCTTGCTTCTGGACAACGGCTCTCTTTTTGAATTTAGGTTCGACCTGGGTTCGACCTATGGAACAGGTCGAACCATGGGTACCTAGGTCGAACTGGCCTACTGTACTTCTTCCGCCATCCGGTTCGACCAGGGTTCGACCTGTTTGACAGGTCGAACCATGAACGTCATGGTTGAACCGTTGCTGTGACAAAACAGAGTGCTCCAAGTTGTGCGGTTTGACCTGGGTTCGACCTGTTGGATAGGTCAAACCATGGTTGATTAGGTCGAACTGGGGTTCTGGAAAAACAGAGTGCTCCGAGTTGTCGGGTTCGGCCAAGGTTCAACCTGTAGGCCAAGTCGAACCATCTGCAGTTTGGTCAAACCTATGCTGCAATCTCACCTGATCGTGTCCAGTGTATTGGTTCGACCTCCCCTGTATGGTTCGACCTTCAATGTTGGTCGAACCAGGGTCAAACCATATCCAAATTTGATTTCGGCCTCATAGGTCCCTCGTATTGCGTACCCGACCTCAATGTGATGGCATTGCAGGACCTTGGATTCTCAATACTTTGAGACGGGAACTTCCCTTTCTCAAGAGTTTGAGTAAGCTTGTTAACATTCCCTGCCATCTCCCCCATCAGCAATGTAAGGTCTTTCGCCTGCTTAGATATAACCTCATGGTTTGCATCTATTTTCTTTTCAAGTTTGGCCTCAAGGCGGTTCACTCTTTTATCATTCTTAGTCATATACCTGTTCACAGTATCCTCAAGACCCGGTTTCCCTTCTTCCACCTTAGCACCCGGATCAACACCCATCGGAGGTTGAATCGCATTATTCGGATTGCTCCATGAGAACTCCGGCCTCCTAGGCTATTGATAACCACCCGGGGGACCACGATTATTAAAGTTTCCTCGATAGTTCCCTTGGTAGTTCCGGTTTCCTTGATCTGGATACCTAGTCCCTTGAATACTCTGACCCATGGCATAGTGTGCCTCTTCCAACTCCTCTTGGATTGGTCCCTCATTCTTTAATTCCTATTGCATGATTGGTAAGCGCTGAGATAATTCGCTGATTTGCTTCTATTGGGATTCAAGTAGTTTGTTGATATTGGACAAGCTAGAGACGATCTCATCCTCTCTACTTGTTTTCACCATTGCTTGTTCAACCTTAGCTACCTTACCAAGGACATAAGTACCTCTAACTCGATCAGTTGGCCAATCCCTCGAATTCATCGAAATATCTTCAAACAACTTCTCGGCCTCTACGGATGACTTTGTAAGCAATGCTCCATTAGAAGAAGCATCCAATAACACTCGTGAATCACATTCCAATCCATTGTAGAATATACTGATATATTGAGCTTTAGATAGCCCATGTTGAGGACACTTCCTAAGCATGTCCTTAAATCTATCCCATGCTTCGTGAAATTTTTTTCCTCCACTCATAGCGAATTGGTTAATGTCTTGCTTCATTTTAAACACCTTTGAAGGTGGCATGTACCTCTCCAAGAACCTTAACTTCAGTTGCTCCCAAGTGGTGCACTCAGCTGCGTTGATAGTGTCGTACCAATCTCTCGCCTTTTCAGTAAGCGATAATTTGAACAAGAGGATCTTCCTTGCATCTTTATGTTCTCCTGCGTCTTTTTGAGTACTTGCATAGCCCAAGAACTTGTTCAGATGCTGCTGCGGATCCTCGAAAGACCCTCCTGAAAAGGAGTTCCTTTCTATCATGCTAATAAGAGCGGGATGAAGATCGAACGCTGAATTAGTTTTCCTTGCTCCTAGAAGCCCAAAATTTCCAGCCCCATTGTTTGTGAATACCTCTCGGATGGCTAGATTATCCGGATTTGCTGCCATGTTGACTGTCTCTACCCCCGAATTAACTTCAGTTGTAGCTTCAATTGTTTGCAAAATCTGCTCGTCAACTTCAACTCCAAAATTCAGAGCTTCAGTTGGACCAATAGTCTTTGTCTTGCTCTTCTTCTTCTTCTTCTTTCTTGACGACGCTCCGATTTTAGGATTATAGGGTTCAAGTTCACCTTTCTTTGATCTCGTGAGCATACACCTAAAAAGATCTAGAATTAAAACAGCAAAACAAGTTAAATAGCCCTAGCAAACTAGAAATAACAAAAATATATTTTAAGCCATCCCCGGCAACGGTGCCAAAAACTTGATGGGCGTTTTCTCAACACACAATTAATCCCCAAGTATGAAGGATATCAATTGTAGTTTCGAAGGTGACCAAGTTAAATATCGAATCCACAGAATGGTTAAATATTAATTTAATTACGTTCTAGTAGATTATGACTATTTTGAAAATATAATAGTTTTGGTGTTAAGTAACAACTAATAATCGAAAGAACAAGAAATAATAACAAGAATAAAAGATAAGTGAGTTGTGATCAAGTAAGATAGTAGGTAGTTCATCAGGCCATCCAGTTTTCTTCGTTAAATCGTACTTTCGTGTGTCGATATCCGACTCTGCCTTGTGGTTTATGGACGCATTGCTAGACCCTGCGAACCTATTCTATAGACACAAATAGATAAGCTTTTGACACGTGTGAGTATCCTCAGAGCAAGACGTATACTCCACTTCCCTTTCTAGGTACTATCATAATCAATTATTTCCCGTGCACTTAGTACTCTAACCCGATTTGATCTCCCTTTTTAGGTACTATAAAGTCATACTCTTTATCCTACTTGTCAACCCGAATTCAATTCAATTAACAAACATTCATATAAGACAGTTCTAATAAGATTTCGGAATCCTTTCACTTAGAATTATAACAATAAACCCTGCTCAACAGTGAACGCACTCAATCAATAACCATGTTATGTATTCAGACTCTACACAACGATTAATGATGCACAAAACAACTATGAGTATGGATTAAAAACGTGCAATCTTATATAAACTAAACCACAAGTAGTGTTGTACGGAGTATACACACGAAATACAAATTTAAATTATGAAACCTTCATAACCCTAGAACTACCGAAGTGGCTCTAGCCCATGATTGTTCTAAGAACAATCATGGTTAGATGGACCAATCTTACTTGAATCTCTAGCTGAACCTCTGTCACAGCCCTCCAAATGGATCACTAATCTCTTCTCTTTACTCCTCTCTTGTATCACGATGTCTCCATGTCTTCTCAACTGCATAAGCCTTCTTTTATACTTGTAATCACATCTCTAGGGCTTGGAATGGGCTTTTCAAGTGATCCCACGCGTTTTAGTCTCGAAAATCCGGATAAAGTAAGTTTTCGCATTTTAGTTCAACCTTATCAATAGGTCGAACCACTGGCCAACAAGTCGAACCCCAGGTCGAACCCTGCTACTGGACACATTCTGCACTGGTTCGACCTCTTGTACAGGTCGAACCACTCGGGTCTTGGTCGAACCCCAGGTCGAACCACGCTACTGGACAATTTTCGCTCCTGGTTCGACCAACTGTCAGGTCGAACCCCCAACGTCGTGGTTGAACCCATCTTCTCGCGAACTGGTTCGACCATGGTTCGACCTGATCAAACAGGTCGAACCCCTTGAGTCGTGGTCAAACCCACCTTCTGCTGTTCCGCAATGCTGATTCGACTTGTAGGAGAGGTCGAACCCTCCTCCATTAGGTCAAACCCTACTCTTTCCTTGGCGGTTAGTGTGGTCTCGACTTTGTCTCTTCGATTCTTGGCACTTCCACTCTGTTTTTGCTATGAAAACCACTTAAAAAGCTCCACTAACACCTGATTCATGCTAATTCACAATATATATAGGTTTTCCACCTATTTCCACCTATTTCCACCTCAAAACTCTCCAAAACTAGCACAAAACATGGTGCTAAACTTGTGAATTTACACACTCATCAGTGGTGCTCGGGCAGCTGAGAGAAAAGAAGTTTTGTGCCATCTACTATGCGAGTAAAACTTTTGATGCAGCACAAAAGAACTACACTGTCACTGAAAAGAAATTTTTTGCGGTTGTGTATGCATTTGACAAGTTTCGACAATATTTCGTTGGCATGAATACTATAGTATACACGGATCATTCTGCGATCCGGTACTTGATGGAGAAGAAGGAAGCGAAGCCCAAGATTATTCGATGGATCCTTCTTTTACAAGAGTTTGACTTGGAGATCTGAGATAAGAATGGAACGGAGAATATTTTGGCGGATTACCTATCAAGGTTAGAGATAAGGGAACATTATGATGACTCTTTTGAATATATTGAAGAGATGTTCCCGGATGTGAAGATCATGGCGGTGTTTGTAGAAGGAGCGGAGAGAGCTTGTGTAGTGGCTGCTCAAGGAATGGATCCATGGTGTGCGGATTACGTCAATTACATTGCCGTAGGTGAAATTCTGAAAGATCTCAATAGGTAACAACTTGCGAAATTCAAGAGATATGTTGAGACTTTCATATGGTACGATCCGTTTGTGTACAAAATTTGTACGGATTCTATCGTCTGTAGGTGTGTGCCCGAGATGGACATGGAGAGTGTTCTTAATTTTTGCCATGCACAACCTAACGGGGGGCACTTTCGAGCTCAAAAAACTGCACTAAGGTACTACAATTATTGGCCTACTTCGTTTAAAGCCTGTGAATCCTATGTAGCGACATGCGATAGATGTCAAAGGATGGGAAACATAAGTAGAAGAGATGAGATGACACTTCAACCGAGCATTATTGTTGAGATCTTCGATGTATGGGGAATCGATTTTATGGGGCCGTTTCCCCCATCTAATGGATTTCTCTACATCCTACTTGTTGTGGATTATGTTTCTAAATGGGTGGAGGTCATTCCTGTTAGATTGTATACTAAAATTCTATCTTTTTATATGAATAATTTTTAGACAATATTTGAAATGAGAATCATGTGATCAAACATTTTGCATAATTATTTATTCTTGCAAAAGCCATTTACTTTATACTGTAGATAATGTGGTGTGCGGCGTCACACGGAAGATCATATTATCGGCTCCTTATAAAATATAAACAGATATTCACAACCTAGATAGAAGTGTTAGCATTCGACTATTTGGTTAACGTGAACCGTTAGGGTTCCATATGTTTCTAACAGTCATTGGAAGCATGAAAACAAGAAACGTATTACCTTTCACCAGGGTATATTGGAGAAGATAGATTCTCGCCGGTAGCCTGCGCAGCCTCACCGTTTTGGACATAACTCTCTCATTTGATCTCGTATTTGAGTGATATATGAGCCAAAACAATCTACTCTTCCGTGGCTTTCAGTCAGTATATAACACGTTGAATTCCAATGTATGTACGATTTTATAAAAATCGTACAAGTTGGCGGACAGCAACAGCAAACAACCTTCCCGTCTTCTGTTGTATTCCCAAGTCCAATCTCGACGTCGTGTGGGCGACGATCCTCGAGATCTTCTCAATTTGCTATTCCATCTACCCTCTTCATATGTTATGCGTGTCTTATCTAGGGTTAGAACAATTGAGATGACTTATATATGAGCTATAGCAGGGACTAGGAGGAGAAATTAGAGTTGGGCCTCCATTAGGCTTAAGTATCCAAGATTAGCCTAAAGCTTATACTTAAGTCCAATAATAATAATATGTACCACTAAAATATTATTATTGCACTACCGTTCTAATCCCATAATTACGTTATGGGCTCCTTCTTATTATGAGCCCGACATTCTCCCCATGTTTAAGATATACAATGTCTATTAATTAATTAAGTTACTGACAACTTTATTAATTAATATCTCATCCAAGAGTAGTACCACTCAACCTCATTATCATGCCGGAATAAATCCACCTGGAAGGTTTACATGATAATCCTTATGAGCTACTCAAGGGGACATCATCAACCTATGTCGGACACGGATTCCTTCTACAATCAACAACACACCATAGAGACAGCACTATTTTCCAACTCACCGAGTTTGTTGATTTAATTACATGTAAATCCCACCCATTGATAAATCAAAGAAATACATAATACCTTATGTGTCGAGATTATTGTATAGGAATTAAGAGCACGAACATCCATAATAACTGAGATCAAGTTTTCCTACAAGTCAGTATAAGTCGAACGATCTCAAGTGGTCCTGCTCAATACACACAAGTGCATTAATGTGATTCTATAGTCAAGACAAACTAATACCAAATCACAATACAACCATCCCGATAGAGAGTCCCCGTCTATCTCGGTTGTGAGCATCTGTTTATAATTTATAAGGAAACCGATAATATGACCTTCCTCATGTTGTCGCACAACATATTATCTACAGTATAAAGTAAGTGGACTATTGCATCGTACATATAAATAAATTATGAGATACAATCATTTGATCATATGATTCTCATTTCTAATAAATTGTTATAACATTGTTCATACAAAAAGCTAGACTTTTAGTATACAATCCAACAAGAAGGGGACTATCTATCGGTATGGTTGTAGTGTGATTTGGCATTAGTCTGTCTTGACTATAAAATTGCACTAGTGCACTTTGTGTGTATTGAATAGGACCGCCGCTGAGAACGTTTGGTTTATAGTGACTATATAATAGAACTTGATCTCTGTTATTATAGATGTTCGTACTCTTAATCCCTATACAATAACCTCGACATATAAGCCAGTATTTATTTCTTTGATTCATAAATTGGTGAGATTTAATTATTAAATCAATATGCTTGGTGAGTTAGGAGATGGTGCTATCTCTATGGTGTGTTGTTGATTGTAGAAGGAATTTGTGTCCTAACAGAACTGGTTGATGATGTCCCCCCTTAAGAAGCTCATAATGATTATCATGTAAACCCTGCAGGTGGACTTATTTCGGCATGATAATAAGGTTGAGTGGTACTATTCTCGGTATATATATTAATTAATTGAGTTGTCAGTAATTTAATTAATTAATGGGCATTGAATCTTAAACACGCGGAGACTAATGAACTGGCTTATAATAAGAAGAAACCCATAACGTAATTTAGGATTAGGGTGGCAGTGCAATAATATTTCTTTGGTGGACTGATTTATTGTTATTGGACTTAAGTATAAGTTTTGGGCTAAATTTGGATACTTAAGCCCAATGGGAGGCCCAAACCCTAATTTCTCCTCCTGGTCCCTGTTGTAGCCTATAATTAGCCAATCTCAGCAGTCCGTTACTTAGACTTCACATGCATAAAACTGTGAGTACACGAGTTGGACTGCAAAATGAGTTTTTCTTGGTGATCGTTGCCCACACAACGTCAAGACGTGGCTTAGGAATACAACAGAAGATCAGAAGGTCGTTTGTTCTTGCTGCTGATCAACCTCAACATCAAACCCTGGTGAAAGGTAATATGATTCTACTCTTATGCTTCCGCTGCGGTGGAATTGCATGGAACCCTAACGGTTCACGTTAACTAAAAGATCCAAACGCCATCGATTGGTATCAGAGCGTAGGTTCTATGGCTAAACGTAACATGTTAGGCTAGTTTATATGAAATATGTGAATTATTTTCGATTAAGGATTGCATAAGGATTAGGGTTTTTTATTATATGTTATTCACGAAAAACCTAAAATTGATTCACGATAAATCCCATTAACGGATTCACTACGATAATATGTTGATCATTCGTGGATGATGGCGATGTTTCACATGAAAGTTGTTGACTGCGGTGGCTGGTGCTTGCAGGCTGCTATCGTGGTGGCTGGCGCTTGCGGGCTGCTATCATGGTGGTTGTGCAATACATGATGTTACAAGTGGAAGACGCTGGAAAAGGGTGCGCGGTGGTGGTGCACGCATGTGCCTTTCAGCACGGTGAGAGGCCAACCACGATGCCGTTAGCGGCTGCCGGTACTGACCAGGTGAGACATGGACGATGGCACGGTGGCAGAAGAATCCCGACGACAGAATAATCATACTAGATGGCATCAGAACCAGACACACATGGCGGTAAGGTCCAGTTCGACGTGGTTCCATTTGAGTCTGCCATGTTTTTTGGTGTGTTTTAGGCCGAGTCTACAAATGGCTGGGTCCAGTCTGCAGATGGCTGGGTCGGGTCTGACAGCAGATGGCTGGGTCGGGTATGCTTAAGACTGGTCCAATCTGGACGAGCTTCCAGTCGGGTCTGCTAGTGTTTCAGGTGGGTTCTTATATGTTTCCGAGTGAGTCACACTGATTTTCCAAGCGAGTCACAAGTGGCTTTGGTCAGGTCTGCTCTTGGAAGGTAAGTTTGCAAAAGGCTGGGGCGGGTCTGATCAGAAGTTCCGAGCGAGTACTCTCGCTTTCAGCCTTGTTTCCCATGGCGTCGCAATGAACAAGACGACATTGTGCTGGTGGTGGGTTGATGACGACACAGAGTTAGTCCCTCCGGCGCTAAAATTGCACTGGACATTGGCGCTAGGTGTAGCAATGACTTGTGTCACGGTGTGATGGCCTGGTAAAGGTGCTGGCGGCACAATCAATACACTCTGGATGAGCGACTGACGGCGCTGAGGCAGAGGCGAGGAGCGCCACTGTTTGGCATGAGGGCAGTGTCAAATTCGAGAGCAACTATGACAGGCTGGCAAGGCTGGAAAGCTGGCCGGTGGCAGGACGTGGTGGCTTTGATGACTGACGGCAATTGTTGGCGGTAGCATGCAGAGGAGAGACGATCGGTAGCCGCTGTCGGCAAGAATGCTGGCAGCGGATGGTGTGCATGTTTCTGGCATTGCGTTGTTGGCGGCTTGAAAGCACGTATTCCGGCAAAGGGTAATTTTTCTGGCTGGTAGTTACACGGCTGGAAAGTCACCGGTACAGGCAGGGGTTTTTCGGGTTGATATTGGTCCAAAGATGAGATGACTTGGGGCACAAGCTTATCTTACTTGTTGCACAAGTTACTTGTTTAATTATTTGGAGTGTTGATCAAGTCAACCTATTTTTGGCAATTATTTTCTTATATATAACTGTCTTAATTGAATTTATTTGTCTATTATTGTTATATATTTGGATACATGTACTATTTGATTTACTGTTTTAAATAGAAGCATACTAAGTTGCGTATCATATTTGATATATTATATGCATGTAAAAACCCTTTTGTTAAAAAACTAAGTGGGAGAGGGATTAGTTAATAAATCTCGCGGCCTCCATTGTTGATTTATTATGTGATGCAAGTAAGCTTATGAGTCGGCTATTTTGCCTTCCTCTTCAACGGATGAGTTTTATTTGCGGATAACTGGTACAAATTAATAATTGATGATTATAGGAAATTATTCGAGGGTAAGACACACAAACTTAGGTAACGTACTTAATATCAAATAATGGTATACACTTAGGTGCAATTAATATGTATCTTCCCCAGTGGAGTCACTACTATTAAATTGCATGGCTAAAGGACAACCAACTATTAATCATTGAGTCATAAGGTTAATTATGACGTATGAAATTAATGGGTAAAACTTTCTTCTGCGAATTTTAGGGTTTGTATACGCCCACACTAACGTGGCATGCACATTCACGGTGCTTGAGATGTCGGTGAATTTATTTTATATTGTTTATTGAGGGAATCAATAGAAAATTTAAATTCAAAGTGTTTGATTGTTGTATTTATTTACTTGATTGTCTGAATTTTCGAATGGATTATTTCACTTATTGTTAACTAAAGGAAATCATATTTACTGGTCCAAAATTAGTTGATTAGAAAAGAATCATGGTTTTAATTATTAAAGTTTAGGAAAATACATGTGTGTTTTCACTAAGGATGCCCTCTAGTGCCTATTAAAGTCTCTAGTGAAGAGGTGAGAGGTTCATAGAAATATGGTGGTCTCATGCGACTCTTCGGGTACTTGAGAATGGTAAAAAGGCAAGAGGTCATGGTTAAACTTGATGAATGAATTGGATATCCTTGGAGTAGAAATTAAAGGGAAAACCTAGGTCAATTTATTCTTCACAGTTTGCCAAGTTGTTTTGAGCAAGTTTCTCCTGAATTATAAGAGGTTGTATACGGTGGGGAACTTCTGACAAAACATGTTGCGAAGGAAAACCATTTTCATCATGGAATGAACAAGGTTAGTATCTTATTCACTAGTTGTTGAAGCATGATTAGTGATAGTTTTACTGACACGTTGTGTGTAGATAACGAAATCACTAAATATTTATAACTAAGTGATGATGAGATTACTGTATACATGGGTAAAACTACGAGAGTAGTGGCTATTGCAGTGGGAGTTGTTTATTTGTCATATGATAGGAATAAATGTTTGATTTTGAGAAATTATCTTTACATACATTTTCATAGAAAGAATTCTATTTCGGTTTCTATGATCAATGGATGGATACTCTATTTCATTTAAATGACATAGTCATTATAATGAAGGTTGGATCTATAATCTGTTTATGGTACTCAGTGACAATTTGTACACTCTTAAATCATGTTTTTCTCACGATGCAACAAATAGTAATTAATAACGCATCTTCTAATTTTAGTAAGAGAAAGGAACCTTCGGAGATGAACTAAACATACCTTTGGCATCTAAGACTAGATCATTTTACTTAAGTACAATTCGAAAGTTGATAGCCAGTGGACCGTTAGGTTTATTGAAAGTGGAAACTATCGAACTAGTAAGTCTTACTTGGTGGTGAATATGATTAATTGCCTTTTTAAGGCAAAGGGGTATAGAGCCATGTAAAGATATGTTGAAAATGGTACATACTGATTTAAGCGATCCTAAAATTATCCCAGCAAGAGGTGTTTATGAATATTCGTCACTTTGTTTGACAATTATTCTAGAAACAAGATATATTTATTTGATGCACTGCAAGTCAAAGTACTATGATTAAATCAAGAAGTGCATGGCTGATGTGGTGAAGCATCATGGAAAATATATCAAGTCACTGCGATTCTATCGTAGTGGCAAGTACCTCTTAGTATAGTTTAGAAGCTATTAATCGGAGGTTGGAATTGAATTCCAAGTTGTCAACATCGGGCAAATCCCAGCTGAATGGTGTGGCGGAAAGAATTAATAAGACTTTTATGATAATGGTTAGATAAATGATGAATTATTTAGAATTAATAAATTCATTTTATGGGTAAGCTCTAGAAACAATATATCGTATAGCTGTTTATGGGATATCCTAGAAAAATGAAGGATGGTTTATTTAAATAGTCTAAAAGATCAGAAAGTGATTGTTAACACGAACAATAGATTTTGGAAAGGGACTATGCAATAAATCACAAAACCATGTATAAAATATTCTAAAAAGTGTGAGAAAGGAAACACAAATTTTAGTACCAAGACTACGAGAGGATATACCACAAGTAAACTGCATCACATATCACATCTGATACACAATTGCATGTAGTGTCTTGTCGTGGTGGGAGAGTTGTTTTACAACATGATAGATTTATATTTTTGGGAAAGTCGTGAGATTTGATCCCAAGTAAACATGAAATCAGCCCATGGAAACCACAAAGCACTACAAGATCGAAATGTGGAATCTTAGTAAGTTGCAATGAATTTTGAAATAAAATCTATGGATTCTAAATCAAATCTAGGTGCTTGTAGGATCACTAAATGCTGTAAAAGCCATTGGAAGTGCTCATACAAATTAAAAAGAGGATCACATAGTAAGGTGGAAGCCTTTGAAGCAAAGCTTGATGTGAGGGAAAACCTGTTCGCCGGTAGCTATGCCTATGTCGATCCAGATTCTTTTATTTGTTGCTACTCATATTGATTATGAGGTATAGCAAATAGATGTCAAGATAGCTTTCCTGATTGGAAGTCTTGAGGTAAACATCTATGTGAAGCAACCAGGGTGATTCATTGCAAAGGACTAAGAGCATTTTGAGTGTAAGCTTAAAAGTGTCCATCGGTAGACTACAGAAAGGTTCAAGATCATGGAACATCCATTTTTGATAAGGAAATCCAGTCATATGGATTTAATCAATGCTCGGATTGGCCTTGTGTATTAAAAAGAGTGACGGAAACGTGGAGGTATTTCTTGTATGTATATAGATGGTATCTTGGTCATTGGAGACAATGAAAGAGTATTGTTGGGTGTATGGGTATGGTTAATAAAGCAGTATGAAATGAAGGACTTAAGAGAAGTAAAATATATCCTTGCGATCATGGTAATAAAGATCACAAGATTGGATGTTGTGCTTGTCTTAAACTTCATAAATTGATACAATCCTTACTTGTTTTAGCATGTGACTTTATCTAAGGATTTGTGTCTTAAGACACAAAAGAAGATAAAATAGATAAAGGCAATTCCCTATGCTTCGGCAATAAGCAAGCTTAATTTATGGAATGCTATACACGAGATTGTATATCTGTTTTGCCAATGGCATAGACAGTGGGTATCAAGGTAACCCGGAACAAGAATGTTGAAGTGTGGTAAGGCATATTTAAAGTGCCTGAGAAGGACTAAAAATTATATGTAGGCTTATCAGACAGATTCATTACTTCTTGACGGTTATTTAGATTCAGGGTTTTCAAATCATGGGGACAGTAGTAAATCCACATCAAGGATATTTGTTTAAATTAGGAAGTAGATCCATAGTATGGAGGAGTGTTATATAGAAATACATTTCGGACTTCACCATGGAAAGATGATAAATTGGAGCCTTGTGGCAGCCAAAGTATCTGTATGGTTCTAGAAACTTCATAATGGACTTAGATGTAATTCTAATTTTGCCAAAGTCTTCACAATTTATTGTGATAATAGTGGTGCAGTTGCAAACTTTGAGGAGTCACAAGCCCATAAGGCACTTAAACACATTGAGCGCAAGTACTACCTGATACGAGAAATCGTATGATGAGGGAATGGTTGTTGTCGCCTAGATTGCATCGAATGATAACCTAGTAAATCCTTTTACAAGGACCTTAAGGTGAAAGCTTTTAATGGTCAAGTAGTGGGAGTGGGAATCAGATGTATGACAGCAGATATGGCAACATAGTCTTTTAGTATAAGTGGGAGATTGTTGGATTGTATACTAAAAGTCTAGCTTTTTGTATAAACAATGTTTAGACAATATTTGAAATGAGAATCATGTGACCAAATATTTTGCATAATAATTTATTCTTGCAAAAGTCCATTTACTTTATACTGTAGATAATATGGTGTGCGGCGTCACACGGAAGATTATATTATCGGCTCCTTATAAAGTATAAACATATATTCACAACTGAGATAAAAGGGGACTATTTATCGGTATGGTTGTAATGTGATTTGGCATTAGTCGACTGTCATGACTATAAAATTGCACTAGTGCACTTTGTGTGTATTGAATAGTACCGCCATTGAGATCGTTTGGATTATACTGACTATATAATAGAACTTAATCTCTGTTATTATGGATGTTCGTACTCTTAATCCCTATACAATAACCTCGACACATAAGCCAGTATTTATTTCTTTGATTCATCAATGGGTGAGATTTAATTATTAAATCAATATGCTTGATGAGTTAGAAGATGGTGTTGTCTCTATGGTGTGTTGTTTATTGTAGAAGGAATCTGTGTCCTAACGGACCTGGTTGATGATGTCCCCTTGAAAAGCTCATAATGATTATCATGTAAACCCTGCATATGGATTTATTCCGGTATGATAATAAGGTTGAGTGGCACTACTCTCGGTATATATATTAATTAATTGAGTTATCAGTAATTTAATTAATTAATGGGCATTAAATCTTAAACACGGGGAGACTAACGGGCTCATAATAAGAAGGAGCCCATAACGTAATTTGAGATTAACGTGGCAGTGAAATAATATTTCTTTAGTGGACTGATTTATTATTATTGGACTTTAAGTATAAGTTTTTAGCTAAACTTGGATGCTTAAGCCTAATGGGAGGCTCAAACCCTAATTTCTCCTCCTGGTCCCTGTTATAGCCTATAAATAGCCAATCCCAGCAGTCCAGTAATTAGACTTCACATGCCTAAAATCATGAGTACACGAGTTGGACTGCAGAATGAGTTCGTCTTGGTGATCGTTGCCCACACAACGTCAAGACATGGCTTAGGAATACAACAGAAGATCGGAAGGTTGTTTGTTCTTGCTGCTGATCAACCTCTACATCAAACCCTAGTGAAAGGTAATACGATTCTACTCTTATGCTTCCGCTGCAGTAAAATTGCATGGAACCCTAACGGTTCACGTTAACCAAAAGATTCAAACGCTATCAATTCCTACCCGCATGAATGATTCAAAGACCATGTTGTCTTTCTTGAAGAAACATATATTTACCTGCTATGGAGATCCAAGAGCACTTGTAAGTGATGGAGGTTCCCACTTCGTCAACAAGCTTCTTGAAAGAGTGCTCAAGGATTATGGTGTTAAGCATAGGGTTACTACACCCTATCATCCTCAAGCGAATTGGCAAGCAAATTTTGGAGAAGGTGGTCGGAACTAATAGGAAGGATTAGGCCATGAGCTCAACGACGTCTTATGGGGGTTCTGAACTGCGTACAAAATGGTGCTTGACATGTCACCGTATCAAATTATCTATCAGAAGCCGTGCCACTTACCCATAGAGGTTCAGCATAGAGCTTTTTGGGCATTGAGAAGTTTGAACTTGTGTCTTAAGGATCAAAAGGAGTTGAGGATGACTCATTTCAATCAACTAGATGAGTTGAGAAATCAAGCTTATAAGAACTCAGTGATCTACAAGGAAAGAATGAAGAAATGGCATGATTCAAATATCACTTATAAGGAGTTCAAGAAAGGAAATGAGGTATTACTTTTTAACTCTCGTTTGAAGCTTTTCACAGGAAAATGAAAATCAAAGTGGACGGAACTGTTCATTATCCATAGAGCCTGCAGAGGGGGGAGTTTTGAAATCATGGACAAAGACGGAGACATTATAGCGGCGAATAGGCATCGATTGAAGTAATATAGGTCATCGGATGATGCTTGTGTCATTTTTGAAGATACCTTACATTGAGTTGGTACCGTCGTGACTCTCCGACGTTAAACATGAGCGCCTGTTGGGGGCTTTCCCTCCAGTTTTATTGCTTTATTTATTTTGTGCAAGTAATAAAATTTTATATTTAAGGTGCTTACTAATCGGCAATTACATCTCTTTACAAACTTAGTTTTGACTATAGTTTCTACTAAGTTTAGGGGGGTGTGATGTTCTTACCTCATTGAAGCACCAAAAGTATAATCTTTTCTTTGTAAAATTTGCTAGGGGAGTTGATTTTTTGCGGTATATTAAAACTTTAACTGGTTTTGATATGTCAATTTTTTTGCAATTTACCTAGTGTTCGGTGGTGTTTTAGTTATTATCAGTATGAACGGAGTATTATACATGATTTTATATAGTCTAAGAGTGGTTCTCTAGCTTTTATTTTGGTATTATGATGCTTGATGATATCCTAAAGTTTATGTTTTGTAGGGAAAGAAGAGAGGAGTTCAAAATTTTAGAAATTTGGAGGCTTGTTCGACCACACTCTGCTGTTCGACCAAAATATTCTAGTTGAATGGTGATCGAACAGGGAGCCTGAACGCGGAATCAGCTTATAGAAGGTCCGTTCGACCAACATGTCTCGTTCGACTAGAACTCACATGTTGAACTACGGTCGAACAGAACAGGGGAGAACAGGGAGCGATTTCTTCAGCTTATAGAGGTGCCGTTCGACCTCCCACTGTTGTTCGACCAAGATATTTTTCTCGAATTGAGGTCGAACGAGATCACGATTTAAGAGCAGTTTTGCGCTATTCGACTTGAAGCCCGAGTTCGACCAAATTGCTCGAGTTGAACGTGGTCTGAAATAGAGAATAAAGGTCAGTTTTCTTCATTTCGTTCGACTGATTCTCGTCACCCTCTCTCGAACACCCGTCACTAATTGTAAGTCCTTCATTCCAAACTCTTCCCACGCTTAAATCTTCCTCTCCACACACTTCCACATCCAAGATTTGGAGGATTCAAGTCCGAATTGGGGCTATTTCATTCAAAATTTTGGGGAATTATTGTCGTACATCACACGCACACCATGACCAACAAAGGTATGTTTTCCTACCTCTTTACTCTTAAATTGAAGTGATTACGCTTAGTGAAGATCGGGTAAGTTGGTTAAACATATTTTTAGTTGGATTTGAAGTGTTTAATTTTTTGTGTTCTTGTTGAAATTTCACTTAAATTGGCATTATTCAATTTACGTTGGATTGTTGATATTTTTGCAAAATTGATGATGCATATCTTGCGGGCTTGAGGTTAATTTCGAATTATATGTATGGGCTCAATGATTTGAAGTATAGATGTTGTGCAATTGAACGTGGAAGATAAGCATGTTTATGATTTTTGTTGAAGTTTATTGAGAAGCATGTTTAATGTGTGTAGTAATTTTAAGACTATTGGTTGACATGGTCTTGTTGGCTTTTGGATCGTTTGGTTCAACGTGATCCGTTAGGAATTCAAGTAAACAATAACAGCGGAAGCAATAATTAAAGTTTACCTTTCTTCAGGGTTGATGTAAAGGATGAATCGTTGCAGAGAACTACCTCTAGATCTTCTGCTGTATGACCCAGGTCCAATTCTGATGTTGTGTGGGCAACAATCTACAGGATTTCTCAATCTGCTTTCTCACCCTCTCTTTTCACGTCAAAAGTGGCATTCACTTAGGGTTGCAGGAAGCTGAGATGACTTATATATTGGGCTACAGCAGGGACCAGAAGGAGAAATTGGGTTGGGCCTCCATTGGACTTAAGTATCCAAGCTTAGCCCAAAGCTTATACTTAAGTCCAATAATAATAATATGGTCTACTAAAATATTATTACTGCACTACCTTTCCAATCCCATAATTACGTTATGGGCTCCTTCTTATTATGAGCCCGAAAATCTCCACATGTTTAAGATATACAATGCTCATTAATTAATTAAGTTACTGATAACTCAAATTAATTAATATCTATTCCGAGAGTAGTACCACTCAACCTTATTATCATGCCGTAATTAATTCACTTGTAAGATTTACATGATGATGAGTGATATTTTTACCTAGATTTTAGTGTCTTTTTATGTGAGTTTTCATATATTTTTATCCGTATTTATGTTCTATTTGGTTGTGTTTTGTGTTTTTATGGAAATATGTGTGAATGAGGAAGGCATAGGAAAAAGCAGATCTCAATTCGGAGTTGAAACGAGGGAGAACGAGCCAAAACAGTGAAGAAATACAAGAGCCAGCACCAACACGGGCCGTGTACCCAACACGGCCCTGTAAGAGGTGGCCGTGCGGCAACACCAGTTCGTTCAACACGGGCATCTTAAGGCCGTGTCCAGTAGCACGAGTCGTGTTGGCAGCACGAGTTGTGTTGCTAATACGGGCCTGTCCAGAATGGCCGTGCGAGAGCATCAGTTCACACAACACGGCCACCTTATGGCCGTGTTGCCGAGCACGACTCGTGCTGTGTAAATTCCTGCTAAAAATCAGAATCCTTCTAGAAGCCTCCCAATGGGTATAAATACCCAATACTTCAATATGTAAAAAAAGATCTGAATTCCAACCCTTCTACACACACATCACACACAATTCTCTCCATTCTTCACCTTCACCTTCATCCATTCTTCATCCTTTAGATCTACCTTGATCCAACCATCACATCCTCCATCCAAGTAGTAGAGAAGCAAGGAAGAGAGGTAAATTGCAAGGGGGAG
The DNA here is from genome assembly GCA_023678885.1 of Pogostemon cablin. Classification (NCBI taxonomy): domain Eukaryota; kingdom Viridiplantae; phylum Streptophyta; class Magnoliopsida; order Lamiales; family Lamiaceae; genus Pogostemon; species Pogostemon cablin. The sequence goes on from CM042963.1 coordinate 17,192,410, forward strand.
AAGAAGATCACCATTGGAGACATCCAAGAGAGTTTTCATCTAAACTTTGTATTGAAATCAATTGTTTATCATGTTTTGTAAGGAATTTAATGTCTATGTTAATTTTCTTATGGATATGAGAGGCTAATCTCCCTTGTGAGATTAGCAATATGAATTGTGTTGGATAATTTTTGGTATTTTGCAATTGAATGATTATGTTGATTGGGTTAATTGATTTTCTATCATTGATGCTTTAGATCTTGAGGTTTATGATGATTTGTGTGTTTAATTGTTTTAAGCATGTGATTAGATTGAGAAGTCAATTGCATATTTAGGATAATTAAGTGAATCATTTCATCAAACACTTCATGTGCATTATAGATTGTGAAGAGATTGAGAAGTCCTTCATAGTTTAGAACCCTTTGATAGAACATATCATTTATTAGATTGAGAAGTCAATAGATTATGTGAAGGGACTCTCATTTCAAGCTTAGTACCTAGTAGGAATTGTTTAAGTGAGAACCAATCCTATGAATGTCATTCCATATCCTATTCATTCCGAGAGGGAGTTTAGGTGATCTTAGTGTTGGCCCTTAGCCTTTTTCCCATGACACATATGAATTCATTGCATGATACCTAGATTTTCCATGCTTTAAGTATTGCTAGTCTCATCTCTATCTACTTGGCTCGTTCATCCATCTCCCATTCTTCTATCCTTTTATTTTATTGTCATTTCTTGATTATCTCCCCTTCTCGTTCATCTCTATAATACTATGACAAACACGAGATCGCTTAGACTCTAGTACCTTCCTCCCTGTGGTTTGATAATTTCTTTAATTGGTCATGCCCACTAAACTATGGCTAATCACATGATAAACCTTATGAGTTCCTCAAGGGGACATCATCAACCTATGTCGGACATGAATTCCTTCTACAATCAACAGCACACCATAGAGATAGCACTACTTCCCAACTCACCGAGTTTGTTGATTTAATACATGTAAATCTCACCCATTGATAAATCAAAGAAATATACACTGCCTTACGTGTCGAGGTTATTGTATAGGGATTAAGAGCACGAACATCCATAATAACTGAGATCAAGTTCTCCTATATAGACAGTACAAGTCAAACGATCTCAAGCGGTCCTGCCCAATACAGACAAGGTGCACTAATGTGATTCTATAGTCAAGACAAACTAACACCAAACCACACTACAACCATACCGATAGATAGTCCCCGTTTATCTCGGTTGTGAGCATCTGTTTATACTTTATAAGGAAACCGATAATATGGTCTTTCGCGTGTTTTCGCACAACATATTATCTATAGTATAAAGTAAATGAACTTTTGCACAAACATATAAATAAACAATTTATAATATGCAAAAACATTTTATCAAATGATTCTCATTTCAAATAAAATTTTTAAAACATTATTCAATACAAAAGCTAGGCTTATAAGATACAATCTAACAATCACCCACTTATACTAAAAGACTACGCTGCCATATCTGCTGACATGCATCTAATCCCCATCCCTATCGAACGTTTTCTCTGGAAGGCTCTTAGGAAAAGGATCCGCCAGGTTATCCTCCGATGCAATCTTAGCGACAATGACCTCTCCTCGTTTAACGATATCTCATATCAGGTGGTACTTGCGCTCAATGTGTTTAATCGCCTTATGGGCTCGTGGTTCCTTCGAGTTTGCTATTGCACCACTATTATCACAATAAATTGTGATCGCTTTGGGAAAACCAGGAATCACATCCAAGTCCATTAAGAAGTTCCTAAGCCATACTGTTTCTTTAGCTAACTCAGAGGCTGCTACATATTTAGCTTCCATGGTGGAGTCAGCAACGTATTTCTGCTTTACACTCCTCTATATTATGGCTCCTCCTCCAAGAGTATGCAAATAATCCGAGGTGGATTTACTAGCATCCCTATTTGACTGGAAATCTGAATCAGTATAACCCAAAGGTAACAAAGTATCTGCCCGGTAAACCAGCACATAATCCCTAATCCTTCGCAGGTACTTCAAAATATACTTTACCGCAATCCAATGCCCTTGTCCTGGATTACTTTTTTACCTACTGACCATGCCAACGCCATAACAGATATCCGATCGTGTACATAGCATAGCATACATGAGGCTTCCTACTGCCGAAGCATAAGGGAGCAGCTTTGATGAGTGTGTAAATTCACAAGTTTGGCACCATGTTTTGTGCTAGTTTTGGTGAGTTTTGATGTGGAAATAGGTGGAAAACCTATATATATTGTGAATTAGCATGAATCAGGTGTTAGTAGAGCTATTTGAGTAGTTTTCATAGCAAAAACGGAGTGGAAGTGCCAAGAATCGAAGAGACAAAGTCGAGACCATGCGAACCGCCAAGAAAAGAGGTGGGTTCGACCTATTGGAGGAGGGTTCGACCTCTCCAGCAGGTCAAACCAGTGTTGGAGAAGTGCAGGAAGTAGGTTCGGCCATGACTCGAAGGGTTCGACCTGTTCATTAGGTCGAACCATGGTCGAACTAGTTCGTGAGAAGCTGGGTTCGACCACGACGTTGGGATTTCGACCTGACGGTTGGCCGAACCAAGAGCAAAAATTATCCAGTGATGAGGTTCGACTTGGGGTTCGACCAAGTCCTGAGAGGTTCGACCTATTCAAGAGGTCGAACCAGTGCAGAATTCTTCCAGTAGTGGGGTTTGACTTGGGGTTCGACCTGTGGCCAGTGGTTCGACCTGTTTGACGAGGTCGAACCTACGTGCGGAAACTTACCTTATCCGGATTTTCGAGGCCAAAACGCGTGGGATCACTTGAAAAACCCATTCCAAGCCCTAGAGACGTGATTACAAGTATAAAAGAAGGCTCATGCAGGCAAGAAAAAGAGACCAAGCGTGTCCAAGTACGAAGAGTTTAAGATCGTGAATCGTTAGAGGAAATTAGGAGGGCTGAGACAGAGGTTCGGCTGGAGATTCAAGTAAGATCGGTCTATCTAACCATGATTGCTCCTAGATCAATCATGAGCTAGAACCACTTCGGTAGTTCTAGGGTTAAGAAGGTTTCATGAGTTAAATTTGTATTTCGTGAGTATACTCCGTACAACACTACTTGTGATTTAGTTTATATAAGATTGCACGTTTTTAATCCATACTCATAGTTATTTTGTGCATCAATAATCGTTGTGTAGAGTCTGAATGCATAACATGGTTATTGGTTGAGTGCGTTCACTAATGAGCAGGGTTCATTGTTATAATTCTAAGTGAAGGGATTCCAAAGTCATATTAGAACCGTCTTATATGAATGTTTGTTAATTGAATTGAATTTGGGTTAACAAGTAGGATAAAGAGTATAACTTTATAGTACCTACAAAGGGAGATCAAATCGGGTTAGAGTACTAAGTGCACGGGAAATAATTGATTATGATAGTACCTAGAAAGGGAGGTAAAGTATGCGTCTTGCTCTGAGAATACTCACACGTGTCAAAAGCTTATCTATTTGTGTCTATAGAATAGATTTGCATGGTCTAGCGATGCGTCCATAAACCACAAGGTAGAGTCGGACATCGACACACGAAAGCATAAATTAACGAATGAAACTGGATGGCCTGACGAACTACCTATCATCTTATTTGATCACAACTACTATTTTCTTGTTCTTGTTACTTATTTGCTATTTTACTTGTTACTTAGTTTACAAACCAACAAATTACAATTCTTAACATAGCCATAATCTACTAGAACGGAATTAAAGTGATATTTAACCGTCCCATGGATTCGATATTTAACTTGGTCACCTTCGAAACTACAATTAATATCCTTCATACTTGGGGATTAAGTTGTGTGTTGAGAAAACAACCATCAAGTTTTTGGCGCCGCTGCCGGGGATCGAACCTGGGTCACCCGCGTGATAGGCGGGAATACTCACCACTATACTAAGTGGTATTCCGTCGTGACTAGGTGAGGATGCGACATGATCATCCTCTGATCAAGTAGTCTTCTAAGTGGTATTCCGTCGTGACTCTCCGACGTTAAACATGAGCGCCTGTTGGGGGCTTTCCCTCCCGTTTTAATGCTTTATTTCTTTTGTGTGAGTAAGAAATTTTTATATTTGAAGTGCTTACTTATCGGCAATTACATCTCTTTTCAAACTTAGTTTCAACTATAGTTTCTACTAAGTTTGGGGGGGTGTGATGTACTTACCTTGATAAGTACTGATAGTATAATCTTTTCTTCGTGATGTTTGTTAGGGGAGTTGGTTTTTGCGCCATATTTAAAATTTTAATCGATTTTGATGTGACGATTTTTTTACAACTTGCCTAATGTCCCGTGGTGTTTTTGTTATTTCGTATTTTGAGTGATTGCGGAGTTACTCATGAATAATATTTTGTGGAACAATTTTTGATGAGGTTGTGCTCTAGTTAGTACCTAATGATTCGTATTGAAGTTGGAAGTGTGTAGGGATTGAAGAACACTCAGTTTGAAAGCTTAGAAGGGTGGTTCGACCAAAGCCAGGGTAGGTTCGACCAAAGCCTGGAGGTCGAACCGAGCAGAGGAAGTCGAACCGACGCAGAAAATCATCCAGTGAGGTGGTTCGACCAGATCATTCTAGGTTCGACCTGCCTAACAGGTCGAACCAAGGTCGAACCCGAGGTCTTAAATCATGCAGTAGGGTGGTTCGACCAGAGTCGATATGGTTCGATCTGCTTGGAAGATCGAACCCAAGGTCGAACCAGTTCGTTCAGAGCACTCTGTTTTCCAGAAGATTGGTTCGACCAACACAAGGGTGGTTCGACCTGCCCAGCAAGTCGAACCCAGGTCGAACCAAGAAGAGCATTTGTCCAAAAGGCAGGTTCGACCTCGTCATCCATGGTTCGACCTGTTCAAGAGGTCAAACCTAAAGTCGAACCAAGCCAGGTACGCATTTTAAGTCGATTTTTCAGAAGGGTTCGATCACTTTTTCAAAACACCAAACCCCGAACCCTCTTCGAACCTCTACACTCTTGCACAAATTCTTCAATTACACTTGATTGCACACCGATTACACAACATTACACCTTGAATTTACGAATTGGGCGCGGATTTGGGCGATTTTCGTCGCAAAATCAGGGCTCCAATCGCGATTCTTAAGTGTGTGTGTGATTCAATCTTTTGTTTACCATGGGCAAGTCAAAAGGTACGTTCTTCCAACTCAATTACTCTAGGATTGAAGGTTTAGGTATGCAATTCGTTGTGGTTAGGAGGATTGAGGTTGAATTTGGTTGGTTTTCATGGTAAATGTTGATAATTTGATTTGATTCATATAAATTCATGTTTGTTGGTGGAGAATGTTTGATTATAGATTGAACTTGATGGTTTATGTGAATTGATCAATAATTTTGTGCATCTATTAGGATAAGCATGTTAGTTTAGTTCAAATTGATGATAGTTGGAGTGGTTCATGAAGTTCAATTGTTGAAATTTTTGGTGGAATTGCTTGAATTGCTTAATGCATGCTTGTTGGTTATGTTTTGATGATTAAAGAACGTGTGATTGAAGATGTTTTGAGCATGTTGAATAAGCAAGTGGTGTTGAGATGTTAGTTTGAGTGATTATGCTTGGATGCTTGAAGTTTTGAGTAGAGTATAGATTATGCTAGTCAAATACTTGTGTTCTTGTCTTATTGGTTGTGTTAAAATAGTTGTTTTCAGGAAAGGGACAAAGATCAAGTGAAGGTAAAGGTAGAGCAGAGGAAGTAAGATCGAAGAAGAGGCAAGACAGGCCTTCGGATGTGGATACAGTGACTAGGAAGCTGAGGCTACAAGATCGTTTACCCGAGAACTTCAAAATTCAAATGCAAAACTGGGATGAGATTAAAGGAAAATGGAAAGAAGTCTCAAATAGGATAGCTCGTACTTGATACCAAGATGATGAGGCGATGAGGATAATGAGAATTGGGAATGACCTTTTTTGGATGTTCGATCAAGTGGGTATCCGGAGGTTTATGGAGTTAAAGAAGCCGACGTATTTCCATGTTACAGCGGAAGTAGTTTGCTCATTTGAGATGGTGAAGGACCCGCTTGGGTACCCGTATCAGTGTACGTTTCAGCTTGGTGGAGTGAGTAGGAGATGGACGTCTGAGGATTTTAATGAGCTGTTTGAGACACCTTTGGGAATCTCTCGTTTGGAGAATGGTGCGTTCAACGCTAATAGGTTTTGGAGAGAGATCACAGGGGAGATTGGAGATTATAAGATTAGGCAGGCTCATGCTTCTTCAATAAAGAATCCAGTTTTGAGGTACATGGATCGTGTTTTGAGCAACACGTTGTTCGCCCGCTCAGAGGGGAGTGTTGTGTCTAGAGGAGAGCTTTACGCCTTGTGGTGTATGCTAAATGGGGTGCAGTTCAATGTTGGAGCGTATTTCATTGCACAGCTACATCGATTCAGGACCATTGGGTTTCAAAAGGTGAATATTGGAGAGTTACTGACGATTGTGGCTGAGCATTATAACTTGGATTTCACTGGCATCACACCCGTTAGAGGAGAGCCCGATTTGGTGATGTTTACATGCATGAAGGGAGGATTTGCCCATTTCAAAGATGGAGATTGGTTCTTCACGAGGGGACTCAAGCCTTTCGATTTTATGTTCCCCTTCGATGTGAGTAACTTGACTACTATCCGGGTGGCGAGGAACAAGTTGATGGATTCTCTCGGATACAACGCCTTATCCGTGATAGTGAAGTCGGGTGGTAATTGGAGGACTGTATCGCAGATGTGTGCGGATGGTAGGATGGCGGAGTTATAGCAGATTGTTAATCGAGGAGAGTTCCGTCCACCACAGCAGCCCGAGGAGGAAGAGCAGCCCGAGGAGGAGCAGCAGGATGAAGAGATGCCAATGCAGCACGATGCACCTCAGCATGAGCCAGCACTGCGTCAGCAGCGGGCTGTCCCGAATGATACACGGGAGCAGCTTCGCCTTATTAATGAGCAGCTGGTCGCGATCATTGCTAGCCAGCAGGAGACGAATCGACAGCTCGCACTCGCTAACGCCAACTATGCTACGCTGAATGAGAGGTATACTGCTTTGAATGATAAAGTTGGTAGGTTGGGTGATCGAGTGGATTACTTGGATAGATACATCGGTGATCTGCACCAGATTGTGGAGCGGAGGCTTGATGATGAGGATGATGATGCTCCGGAGGAGTAGTTTGGTTCAGGTTTTCTTTGGTTTTCTCCGATTCAACTTGATTTCATTATTTTTCTTTTGGGGTGTGATTCATGCGTGAGTGGAATGTATATGTGATATCGATTGATAGATGCTTGTATGATTGATTGGGTATAAGCTTGTTGATTTTGTGCATTCATATGTTCATGTGTTAATTTCTATTGATGAAAGGCATGTATAATTTGATAAGTATGTTGAGTTTGTATGGAATTGATCTTAATTATGTGTTATGAGGAGTACTAGGATTACCTAGGTGAAGATTTGAGCTTTCTAATCATGTTTGATCATGATTATTTTATTCTTGAGAGGATCATTCATATGAACGTATTTTAAAACTTGGCTTGGATTCTTGTGTGAGACTTATGATTGATAAATTGCTAGGACATGATCTTAGGCCATTATTTTGTGATTAAGCTACTTAGTCAAATTTTATCCTTCCTAATGATCTTAGTAACCCTTGGATGCCTTGTTGAGCCATTAAAGCTTTTTCTTTGGTAGCCAAAGTAAATAACCTTATAAACCTTTATTTGAGCTTGATTAACCTATTCATTGGTAGAGAGGGTTGAGGTGAGTAAGTGTTGCAAGAAGAAAGAGGAAGATAGAATATGGCTAGATTACTTAGTACTCCGAATGGTGTGTGATTGGATTAGTTTGGCATGAGTGATATATATGAAGCAATTTATACTTGTTTGATTTAATGAAGTTGCATGTGTGATATGTGTTGTACTTTATCTTGGTGAATTATACACTACTCCTGAGGTTTGATTTGGTTGCCTCGGGACGAGCAACATGTAAGTTTGGGGATTTGATGAGTGTGTAAATTCACAAGTTTGACACCATGTTTTGTGCTAGTTTTGGAGAGTTTTGATGTGGAAATAGGTGGAAAACCTATATATATTGTGAATTAGCATGAATCAGGTGTTAGTAGAGCTATTTGAGTGGTTTTCATAGCAAAAACAGAGTAGAAGTGCCAAGAATCGAAGAGACAAAGTCGAGACCATGCGAACCGCCAAGAAAAGAGGTGGGTTCGACCTGTTGGAGGAGGGTTCGCCCTCTCCAGCAGGTCGAACCATTGTTGGAGAAGTGCAGGAAGTAGGTTCGACCACGACTCGAGGGGTTCGACCTGTTCATCAGGTCGAACCATGGTCAAACCAGTTCGTGAGAAGCTGGGTTCGACCACGACGTTGGGATTTCGACCTGACGGTTGGCCGAACCAAGAGAAGAAATTGTCCAGTGATGAGGTTCGACTTGGGGTTCGACCAAGTCCTGAGAGGTTCAACCTGTTCAAGAGGTCGAACCAGTGCAGAATTCTTCCAGTAGCGGGGTTCGACTTGGGGTTCGACCTGTGGCCAGTGATTCTACCTGTTTGACGAGGTCGAACCTACGTGCGGAAACTTACCTTATCCGGATTTTCAAGGTCAAAACGTGTGGAATCACTTGAAAAGCCCATTCCAAGCCCTAGAGACGTGATTACAAGTATAAAAGAAGGCTCATGCAGGCAAGAAAAGAGACCAAGCGCATCCAAGTACGAAGAGTTTAAGATCATGAATCGTTAGAGGAAAGTAGGAGGGCTGAGACAGAGGTTCGGCTGGAGATTCAAGTAAGATCGGTCTATCTAACCATGATTGCTCCTAGATCAATCATGGGCTAGAACCACTTCAGTAGTTCTAGGGTTAAGAAGGTTTCATGAGTTAAATTTGTATTTCGTGTATATACTCCATACAACACTACTTGTGGTTTAGTTTATATAAGATTGCACGTTTTTAATCCATTCTCATAGTTGTTTTGTGCATCAATAATCGTTGTGTAGAGTCTGAATGCATAACATGGTTATTGGTTGAGTGCGTTCACTAATGAGCAGGGTTCATTGTTATAATTCTAAGTGAAGGGATTCCAAAGTCTTATTAGAACCGTCTTATATGAATGTTTGTTAATTGAATTGAATTTGGGTTAACAAGTAGGATAAAGAGTATAACTTTATAGTACCTACAAAGGGAGATCAAATCGGGTTAGATTACTAAGTGCACGGAAAATAATTAATTATGATAGTACCTAGAAAGGGAGGTGAAGTATGCGTCTTGCTCTGAGGATACTCACACGTGTCAAAAGCTTATCTATTTGTGTCTATAGAATAGATTTGCATGGTCTAGCGATGCGTCCATAAACCACAAGGCAGAGTCGGACATCGACACACGAAAGCATAAATTAACGAATGAAACTGGATGGCCTGATGAACTACCTATCATCTTATTTGATCACAACTACTATTTTCTTATTCTTGTTACTTATTTGCTATTTTACTTGTTACTTAGTTTACAAACCAACAAATTACAATTCTCAACATATCCATAATCTACTAGAACGTAATTAAAGTGATATTTAACCGTCCCATGGATTCGATATTTAACTTGGTCACCTTCGAAACTACAATTGATATCCTTCATACTTGGGGATTAAAGTTGTGTGTTAAGAAAACAACCATCAAGCTTCATTGCCTCTATTTCCTGTTGTGTCTTTGGACACATTTCCTTAGATAGAGGTATTCCATATCTGAAAGGTAGAAAACCTTTCTTGGAATCTTGTATGCTAAAACGAGCTAAAATTGTATCAATGTATGAAGCTTGGGATAAGCACAACATTCTTTTCTTGCGATCTCTTATTAATTTGATCCCAAGAATGTGTCCGACCTCTCCTAAGTCCTTCATTTAAAACTGCTTGGACAGCCATACCCTCACGCCTGACAATACCTTCACATTGTTTCTAATGATCATAATATCATCCACGTAGAGTACAAGAAATACCACTATATTTCCGTCAGACTTCTTGTACACACATGATTCATCCGGACATTGAATAAATCTATACGACTGGATTACTTCATCAAAACGGATGTTCCATGATCTTGAAGCTTGTTCAATCCATAAATGGACCTTTTAAGCTTACACACAAGATGCTCTTCGCCCTTTGCAATGAATCCCTCTGGTTGCTTCATATAGATGTTTTCCTCAAGACTTCCATTCAGGAAAGCTGTCTTGACATCCTTTTGCCATACCTCATAATCCATATGAGCAGCAATAGATAAAAAAATTCAGAATTACTTAAGCATGGCCACTGGCGAGAAGGTTTTCTCATAATCGATTCCTTCTTTCTGAGTATATCCTTTAGCCACAAGCCTTGCTTTAAAGGTTTCCACCTTACCGTCAGATCCTCTTTTTTTTATAGATCCACTTGCAACCAATAGCTTTTACACCATCGGTGGTTCTACAAGCTCTCAGACTTGATTAGAATACATGGATTCTATTTCAGATTTCATTGCGTTTTGCCATAATTGAGCGTCTTTATCTTGCAGTGCCTCATTGTAAATTTAATGTTCACCAGGGACCAAGTCAGAAGACTCTCCCAATCCCATGAATCTATCCGGTTGTCTCACAACCCTCCCACTACGACGAGGCTCCGTAGGCAATTGTGTATCAAGTGTGACACGTGGTGTAGTGTCCTGTGGTATATCCTATTGTACAGTTGGTATTATGTTTGGTGTTTCCTCTATTACTTTATCTAGAACAATTTTACTCATGGATTTGTGATTCATTACATAATCCTCTTCCAAAAATCTGGTGTTCGTACTAACGATCACTTTTTGGTCCTTAGAACTATAAAATATACCACCCTTCGTTCCTCTAGGATACCCTATAAACAGACAAACATCAGTACGCAATTATAACTTATTGGCATCTGCCTTCAACACATGTGCCGGAGCACCCCAAATCCGAACATGTTTCAAACTAGGCTTTTGCCCCATCCATAGTTCTGTGGGTGTGGAGGCTACCGATTTAGAAGGTACTTAGTTCAAAATGTAAGTTGTTGTTTATAAAGCATGTCCCCAGAACAAATTTGGTAATTCCGAATAACTCATCATTGATCTTACCATTTCCATAAGAGTCATATTCCTTCTTTCTGCTACACCATTCTGCTAGGGTGTGCCCAGTGCAGACAATTAGGATTCAATCCCTTGCTCCAATAAATAATTCCTAAACTCTCCAAAGAGGTATTCACCACCACGATCAGATCGTAGTGTCTTGATATATTTTCCGAGTTGCTTTTTCACATCAGCCTTGTACTCTTTGAATTTATCAAAGCACTCAGACTGCGGGCCATCAAATAAATATATTCGTATCTAGAATAATCATCAATGAAAGTGACGAAATATTCATAATCCCCTCTTGCCTGGACAGACATAGGACCACATAAATCAGAATGGACCAATTCCAACAGATCCTTGGCTCTATATCCCTTTGCCTTAAAAGGCCTTTTTGTCATTTTTCTTTCCAAGCAAGATTCGCAAGTTGGATAATTTTCCACTACTAATGAACTCAGAGGTCCATCAGCTATCAACCTTTGAATCCTACTCAAGTTAATGTGACCAAGTCTTAGATGCCAAAGATATGTTTGGTTCATTTTCGAAGGTTCTTTTCTCTTATTAGTAGATGTATCATTCGTTTCAATTTGTTGCACCGTGGGAGAAATTGGATTAAGAGTATACAAATTATCTATCAATGCACCATCACAGATAATAATTCTATCTTTTCTTATAACAACCTTGTCATTAAAAGAAACAGAATATACATCCATAAAAAATTTAGAAACCGAAATTAAATTCTTTATAAAATGAGGTACATAAATACAATTTCTCAAAACAAGAGTTTTATTCTTATTGAAAAATAAATAAACATCTCCCACTGCGACAGTTGCTACTCTTATAGCATTCTCCATGAGTATGGTAATCTCGCCATCACTAAACTATCGGGTTTGATGGAACCCCTGCAAAGAATTGCAGACATGGTCAGTGGCTCCCATATCTACACACCAAGTGTCAGTAGATACAGCCGCTAAACATGATTCAACAACTAGTATAAAAGACTTACCATTCCTGTTCCCCTTCAGAAAAGGGCAGTCAGCCATGTAGTGTCTCAGCTGCTTGCATTTGAAGCACTTGCCTTTAGGCTTCTTGACCGCACCAGTCTTTGCTTTCACTTGGTTCACCAGTGCTGAATTTCCTTGCTTCTTCTTATTCCTACCACCTTTCGGCCTAGGATGAGCAGCATTTTCTGCAATATGAACTTGAGGAGCTCTATGAAACAGTTCTTCTACCACCACAAGTTCTGTCAGAAGTTCTGCCAACGTGTACAAATGTTTGTTCATACCATAGTTCAGGCGAAACTGCTCAAAACTCCTAGGCAAGCTTTGGAGTATAATATCAACTTGGGTTTCCCCATCGATTTCAGCTCCAAGAACTTCCAACTCATTGAGTTGGCCCATCATCCTAAGGACATGCTCCCTTACGAAAGTGCCCTCAGCCATTTTGGTATTCATTAGTACAGACATGCCCTTTGACCTAGCAGGAAGACTCTGATGCCCGAAGAGTTCTCTAAGATTATGCATCATATCATAGGTGGTGGTCATAGCTTGATGTTGAGTCTGAAGCACATTTGACATAGAAGCCAAAATGTAGCACTTAGCCATCCTATCAGTTTTGACCCACCTATTATAAGCAACTCTTTACTCTTCGGTAAAGTTATCAGTAGGTGTCGGGGACATTCCTCAGTGAGAACAAAGATATAATCTTCAGCAGTTAAAACAATGTCCATGTTTCGTTTCCAGTTAACATAATTAGTGCTAGTAAGTTAGTGCTCTTTAAGTATAACAGATAGTGAGTTGAGTGTCATTTGAAAATCCTGAGAATCATAAATAAATAAACAGATCAAACACTTCGAATTTATCAATTTATATTGAATCCCTCAAAACAATATAAAATAAAATTCACCAACATCTCAAGCATCGTGAGTCTGCATGCCACGATAGTGTGGATGTATACAAATCCGTACATTTACTAGAGAAGCTTTTACCCAATAATTTCATTTGTCAACCTAACTTTATGATAAAATAATTAATAGTCGGTTTCTCTTTAGCCATGCAAATAACAGCAGTGACTCTGATATGGAGGATACTTATTATTTGCATCTAAGTGTACACCATTATTTGACCCCAAGTCCATTGTGCAAGCTTATGTGCCTTACAAAGAGAGAAGTACACACGCGCTCGGATAACTTCCTACAGTCATCTTAAAGAAATTTGTACCAGTGATCCGTGAATAAACTCATCCGATAGGGAGGAAGGTCTATTGTCAATGCGCAAGTTTACTCACATCACTTACAAACCAATAATGGAGGCCGCGGGAATTAATTATCAATCCCCTCTCCCACTTAGTTATTTAAACACCGAGGGTTTTTAACATGAATATAATATTTAGAAATAAAATATACATTTTAGCATGCTTCTATTTCAAGTAATTAAAAAAAATAAATTACATAGAACATGCCACATATATAATAATTAATTGTCAAGTAAAAATAATTAAATTAATTATATATTATGAATTAATTGCATAAATAGTTGGATCAAATAAATAGGCCCAGCTGACCCAAGCATCGATAGCATAAAATGAGCAGCCCATTAATAAATTAATCAAGCCCATTAACCCTGCCCTTTACTTGCATGAAATATTCAGCCCATTAGACAGAAACTGTGTTTAATCCAACCCTGCCCTTATATTCATCAGCCGCACGCTATGTGCAATGATGCCATGCTGCTGTCGCTCGCTGGCCGGAGTACTCTGGTGCCATCAAGTCTCGATAGCCCCGCCGCGCACACACCATGACTGGTCCGCCATGGATTCGCCCGGAAGGTTCAGTCTGCAGCGACAACCAACATGTGAACTCCGTCGCCGTCCAGATGCCCAACTGTAGATCTCCGGCATCATCTACCAACTGGAACATCATGCTGCCAACTACAGCCAGCGCCTTTTGATAGAAGCTGTAGACTCGACCAGGACCTGGAACAGACCCGATCGAACAGAGGACAGACCCACCCCGGAAGCATCAGCTGACTCGCTATGAACCCATCGCTGACTCGACGGAACCCGTCTCTGACTCGACTGGAACTATTGTTGTACATCCACGAATTTGCCCTACCGCCGTCTGCCATGCCAAATTACACCAAAAGTCACATGTTGTCGTCTCATCCTTGCAGTCACACGTTGACCAGACGCGTCTTCATCATGCCATCAACATCAGTCGCTACCATCATCTATGTCGACCACGCGAGACACTGTTTAGCCATCAGACAATTCTCCAGCCATGAGCCACGTTGTCAACAGCCTCGTGTCGATTGCATGCCATCAGCCACCCATAATCGCCGCTAAGAGCGGCACCATGTGCCGCCATCGTTCACTGCATGCGATTGCTGGGCAGTGGTGCCATCACGCGTCTATATCAGACGCCGCCTGTAGTCCGTCCATTCACCGATCATATTTCCTGCCCATTATCCCATCGCTTTCATAGTGCAGCCGTGTGTGTGTTCATCGTTGTCATCCAGTGACACACTCGCAACCTTTACGGCGTCAAGCCCATAGTCGTGTGTGTGTATTGTGCAGTCAAGTGTGATAGAAATAACATATCTAGCAAATAATACAAATAAGGTTTCATGGATAATTCAAAATTATACAAACCCTAATATCAAGCTTTCTATCATGCGATTATTTCCAGATTAAATCATATAATCACAAAAACCCTATCATATATGCTTGCAATTCGACAATAAACACACATATGGCTCAAACCCTACCTAATGACGAGTGTGTAAATTCACAAGTTTGGCGCTATGTTTTGTGCTAGTTTTGGAGAGTTTTGATGTGGAAATAGGTGGAAAACCTATATATATTGTGAAATAGCATGAATCAGGTGTTAGTGGAGCTATTTGAGTGTTTTCTTAGCAAAAACGGAGTGAAAGAGCCAAGAATCGAAGAGACGGAGTCGAAGCCACGCGAATCGCCCAAGAAGTAGGTGGGTTCGACCTGGCTGGAGGAGGGTTCGACCTCTCCAGCAGGTCGAACCAACGTTGCTGGACATACAGAGATGGGTTCGACCAAGACTCGGTTGGTTCGACCTGGCCATCAGGTCGAACCATGGTCGAACCTGTTTGCAATAAGGAGGATTCGACCACGACGTTGGGGTTCGACTTACCAGTTGGTCGAATCGGGAGCAAGAGTTGTCCAGTGCTGAGGTTCGACCTGGGGTTCGACCAAGGCCTAAGTGGTTCGACCTAAAAAAAAGGTCGAACCTGTGCAGAATTCTTCCAGTAGTGGGGTTCGACCTGTGGCTCGGGGTTTGACCTGCGTGACGTGGTCGAACCTGTGTGCGAGAACTTACCTTATCCGGATTTTCGAGGCCGAAACGCGTGAGATCACTTAGAAAGCCCATTCCAAGCCCTAGAGACGTGATTACAAGTACAAAATGAGGCTCATACAGAGAATAGAAAAGCTTTTGATCGTCAATCATAGGAGAGACAAGAGTAGAGGTGGTGATCCATTCGGAGGGCTGTGACAGAGGTTCGCTGAAGGTTCAAGTAAGAATGATTAATCTAACCATGATTGTTCTTAGATCAATCATGGGCTAGAACCACCTTGGTAGTTCTAGGGTTATGAAAGTTTCATGATGTAATTCGTGTTTTGTGTGTAAAACTCCGTACAACACTACCTGTGGTTTGTTTTATATAAGATTGCATATTTAATCCATACTCATAGTCGTTTTGTGAATCAATGATCGTTGTGTAGAGTCTGAATACATAACATGGTTATTGATTGAGTGCGTTCACTACTGAGCAGGGTTTATTGTTATAATTCTAAGTGAAGGGATTCCGAAGTATTATTAGAACTATCTTATATGAATATTCATGAATTTAATTGAATTCGGGTTGATGAATAGGATGAAGAGTATAACTTTATAGTACCTAAAGAGGAAGATCAAATCGGGTTAGATTCTAGACGTAGAAGATAATTGATTATGATAGTACCTAGAAAGGGGGGTGAAGCATATCTCTTGCTCCGATGTTATTCACACGTGTCAAGCGCATATTTACTTGTGTCTATAGAGTAAACTTGCATGGTCTAGTGATGCGTCCACAAACCACAGGGCAGAGTCGGACACCATCACATGAAAATACGAATTGCTAGTGAAACTGGATGTCCCGACGAACTACCTATCATTCTTATTGATCACAACTCACTTTTCTCTACTTTTGCTATTTCTTTTGTTAATTCGATTAGAAGTTACTATTCAGTAAACCTTTACAATTACCAACATAGTCTAAAATATACTAGAAGATCACAAAATTGATATTTATATGTCCCGTGGGTTCGATATTGTAACTTGGTCACCTTCGCGACTACAATTGATATCCTTATACTTGAGGATTAATTTGTGTGTTGAGAAAACCCCTATCAAGTTCTTGGCGCCGTTGCCGGGGACGGCGTAAACTATCTTTTTTGTATTATTTCTAGTTTATTAGGACTATTTACCTTGTTTTGTTGTTTTCTTTCTTATTCGTTTTAGGTGTATGCTCACAAGATCAAAGAAAGGTAATCTTGAACCGTATAATCCTGAGATTGGAGCATCATCAAGAAAGAAGAAGAAGAAGAAGAGCAAGGCAAAGGCAATTGACTCAACTGAAGCTCTGAATTTTAGAGTTGAGGTTGACGAGCAGATTTCGCAAGCGATTGAGGCTACAACTGAAGTTAATTTGGAAGTAGTAACAGTCAACATGGCAGCGAATCCGGATAATCTAGCCATCCGTGAGGTTTTCAGAAATAATGGGGCTGGAAATTATGAGCTTTTAGGAGCAAGGGGAACAAACACCGCGTTCGATCTTCATCCCGCTCTTATTAGCATGATAGAGAGGAACTCCTTTTCAGGAGGGTCTTTCGAGGATCCGCAGCAGCATCTGAACAAGTTCTTGGGCTATGCAAGTACTCAAAAAGACGTAGGAGAACATGAAGATGCTAGGAAGATCATTTTGTTCAAATTCTCGCTTACTGAAAAGGCGAGGGATTGGTACGATACTATTAATGCAGCTGAGTGCACCACGTGTGAGCAATTGAAGTTAAGATTCTTGGAGAGGTATATGCCACCTTCGAAGGTGTTTAAGATGAAGCAAGATATTAACCAATTTGCTATCAGTGGAGGTGAGAAATTTCATGAAGCGTGGGATAGATTCAAGGACATGCTCAGGAAGTGTCCTCAACATGGGTTATCTAAAGCCCAATATATCAGTATATTTTATAACGGATTGGACTGTGAATCAAGAGTGCTACTTGATGCTTCTTCTAATGGAGCATTGCTTACAAAGTCATCCGTTGAGGCCGAGAGATTGTTTGAAGACATATCAATGAATTCGAGGGATTGGCCCACTGATAGAGTTAGAGGTACGTATGTTCTTGGAAATGTAGCTCAGGTTGAACAAGCAATGGTGAAGACTAAGAGAGAGGATGAGATCGTTTCGAGCTTGTCCAATATCAACAAGCTACTTGAGTCTCAACAGAAGCAGATCAGCGAGATATCCCAACGAGTGCCAATCATGCAGCAAGAGATGATGAATAATGGAACCATCCAAGACGAATTGGAGGAAGCAAATTATGCCATGGGTCAAAGTATCCAAGGAACGAGGTACCCAAATCAAGGAAACCGGAACTACCAATGGAACTATCGAGGGAACTTTAATAATCGTGGTCCATCTGGTAGTTATCAACAGCAACCAAGGAGGCCTGAATTTTCATGGAGCAATACGAACAATGCAGTGCAACTTCCGATGGGTGTTGATCCGGGAGAAAAGGTGGAAGAAGGAAAGCCTGGGTTCGAGGATACTGTGAACCGGTACATGGTAAAGAATGATGAAAAAGTGAATCGCCTTGAGGCAAAGCTTGAGAAAAAGATTGATGATCACCACAGAGATTTGTCCACTCAGGTGAAAGATCTCACTTTTTTGATGGGTACAATTGCAGAGAATGTGAACACATTGACTCAAACTGTAAGAAAAGGTAAGTTTCCGTCTCAGAGTATAGAGAATCCGAAGTCGTGTAATGCCATCACACTGAGGTCAGGAACGCAGTACGAGGGACCGATGAGGCCGGAATCGAAGTTGGAATTTTCTAAGCCTCGGTTCGACCAACACGCGGAGGGTTCGACCAACTTCTCAGGTCGAACCCAGGTCGAACCTCATCGGCCAGAGCACTCTGTTTTGACGCAGGAGCGGTTCGACCAACACGCAGAGGGTTCGACCATCTTTTCTGGTCGAACCCAGATCGAACCTCATCGGCCAGAGCACTCTGTTTTGACGCAGGAACGGTTCGACCACGATCATGAAGGTTCAACCAACTTTTCAGGTCAAACCCAGGTCGAACCGAAGGATGGAGATTATACAGTGAAGCGGTTCGACCAAAGGGGCAGTGGTTCGACCTCCAATGTTGGTCGAACCCAAGTCGAACCTCCGGAGCAGAATGAGATCAGTCTTCCAGTGAAGAGGTTCGACCAATACAGTCCTGGTTTGACCTTTCAGCCTGGTCGAACCCCAGTCGAACCTCGCCGAGATGTTTTGTTTGATGCACCTGTTGTTCCTTTTGATGTTGATGCAACTCCAGTGGTACGGAATGAGCAAAGTACAGACATAATAGCTGAGAAAAAATGGGAAAGAGCTAAGCGATTAAGAGCCGAAAAGGAGAAAGCAGAAAAGGTTGATCGTGATGAATGGGGGATTCCTAAAACAAAGATACCTCCACCGTTTCCCTACAAGCTAGTGAAGAAGGGGTTGGAAGAGAAGTTCAAGAAGTTTTCAGAGATAATGAACAAGATAAGCTTGAACATCCCTTTTTCAGAGGCAATCATGGAGATGCCTTATTATGCTCGGTTCCTTAAAGACATATTGATGAAGAAGCGAAGCTTAACCGGAGTTAAAACGGTAAACTTATCGGAGAATTGTAGCTCAATTATTCAAAAGAAGTTGCCACCAAAGATGAAAGATCCGGGGAGCTTTACTATTCTTTGTGAGATCGAGAAGGGGCCAGCACGGCGAGCTTTATGCGATCTTGGGGCAAGCATCAATTTGATGTCGTTGTCCATCTTTCAGAAGCTTGGTTTAGGGGAGATGACCCCGACAACTATTGCTCTCCAATTGGCAGATAGGTCAATGACGTTTCCGAAAGGAATAGTTGAAGATGTTCTAGTAAAGGTGGAGAAGCTAGTTTTTCCTGTGGATTTCCTTGTATTAGAAATGGATGATGACAAGGATAATGTTCCTTTAATCTTGGGGAGGCCATTCCTTGCTACAACTGGAGCTATGATAGATGTTCGGAAAGGAGAACTGAAGTTGAGAATGGATAAAGAAGAAGTACTTTTCAACTTGGACAAAGCAATGAAAATGCCAATGGAGTCCCAGTGTTATAGTATTGACGTGGTGGAGGAGATTGTGAATGAGGATATGTCTTTGATCTTGTCAAAGGATCCTCTTGAGACATGTTTGATGGAATCTCTTACTTATCCCACTACGGAGCTTGACGGACTTTCTAACGAGGTATGTATTGAATTTCTTGAAAACTTACTTGCTTTGGGTGATGATAGGTTTGCATTGGAGAGAAATAAAGTGGAAGAAGTCAAATGGACCAGGAAGTACTTGCCTTTGGATAATGAAAACACTCCAGTGGAGAAAAGAAAAGAGGAGTTGAAACCATTGCCGGATCACTTGAAGTATGCTTTTCTTGGTGATGATGCACAATATCCGGTAATTATATCTTCTTCCCTTAATGATGATCAACTTGAGGAGTTATTAGGTGGTTGGATGTTGGAATTATATATCCTATTAGTGATAGTCCCCATGTGAGTCCATTGCATGTAGTTGCTAAGAAGGGGGGTATGACTGTAGTGAAAGCTGAGGATGGAGAAGCGATAGCCACGAGAATTCCTACGGGATGGCGTACATGTGTGGATTACAGGAAATTGAATGAGAACACGTGTAAGGACCATTTCCCTCTTCCATTTATGGATCAAATGTTGGATCGTCTTGCAGGGTATGAGTTTTATTGTTTCTTGGATGGATACTCGGGGTATAATCAAATCATGATTGCTCTCGAGGATCAAGAAAAGACCACTTTTACTTACCCCTACGGGACCTTTGCTTTTAGGAAAATGCCGTTTTGATTGTGTAATGCGCCTGCTACTTTTCAGAGATGCATGATGGCGATTTTTGATGGTTTGATAGAGAAGATCATGGAAGTATTCATGGACGATTTTTCAGTCTTTGGTTCTTCTTTTGATATGTGTTTGTCTAACCTTGCTGTTGTTTTGAAAAGGTGTCAAGAAACTAATCTTGTCTTGAATTGGGAGAAGTGTCATTTCATGGTGAAAGATGGGATTGTTCTTGGGCATCATGTTTCCGCCAAGGGATTACAGGTAGACCGTGCTAAAGTGGTGGCAATTGAGAAGCTTCCACCACCGACCAATGAAAGAGGAGTGCGATCCTTCCTTGGACACGCCGGTTTTTACAGAAGATTCATTAAGGACTTCTCAAAATACTCTAAGCCCTTATCTCATTTACTTGAAAAGGATATTCCTTTTGTGTTTAATGATGAGTGTTTAACAGCTTTTCAAGTTTTGAAGGAGGCGCTTATTACTGCCCCTATCTTGATCACACCGGACTGGACGCAACCGTTTGTACTTATGTGTGATGCAAGTGATGTAGCATTGGGTGTGGTGCTTGGGCAGCTAAGGGAGAAGAAGTTCTGCGCCATTTACTACGCGAGTAAGACTTTCGATGCGGCACAGAAGAATTACACGGTGACTGAAAAGGAGTTTTTAGCTGTTGTGTATGCATTCGATAAGTTTCGTCAGTATTTGGTTGGCATGAAGACGATTGTGTATACGGATCACTCAGCGATTCGTTATTTGATGGAGAAGAAGGAGACGAAGCCTAGGATCATAAGATGGATTCTACTACTGCAGGAGTTTGACTTGGAGATTCGGAATAAGAAAGGAACAGAAAATGTGTTGGCCGATCACTTGTCAAGGTTGGAGACTAGGGAGAATTGTGATAATTCTTTCGAGTATATTGAAGAGATGTTCCCTGATGAGAAGATCATGGCTGTGGCTGTTGAAGGTGCCGAGCGAGAATGCGTGGTTGCAGCGCAAGGTATGGATCCATGGTACGCGGATTATGTTAATTACATTGTCATTGGTGAAATTCCAAGGGATCTCAACCGATATCAACTTGTGAAATTTCGTAGGGATGTTGAGACATTTATATGGTATGATCCGTTTGTTTATAAGATTTGTACAGATTCTATTGTCCGAAGATGTGTACCCAAGATGGAAATGGAAAGTGTGTTGGAGTTCTGCCATGCACAACCGAATGGTGGGCATTTCGGAGCGCAAAAGACTACAGCTAAGGTACTTCAATCCGCTCTTTATTGGCCTACTTTGTTTAAAGATAGTGAGAGCTATGTGGCGTCTTGCGATAGATGCCAGCGCATGGGTAATATAGGTAGGAGAGATGAGATGCCATTGCAGCCTAGCATAGTCGTGGAGATATTTGATGTATGGGGGATCGATTTTATGGGGCCTTTTCCCCCGTCGAATGGGTTTCTCTACATTCTTCTTGCGGTGGATTATGTTTTGAAGTGGGTGGAAGCAATTCCTACTCGTGTTAATAATTCGAAAGTTGTTTTATCTTTCCTAAAGAAATATATTTTTGCCCGTTATGGAGTTCCGAGAGCATTAGTTAGTGATGGAGGTTCCCACTTCGTCAATAAATTTCTGGAGAAGGTGCTTAAGGATTATGGTGTTAGGCATAGGGTTACTACACCCTATCATCCGCAAGCAAATGGGCAGGCGGAGGTCTCCAATCGTCAAGTAAAGCAGATTCTGGAGAAAGTGGTAGGAACTAATAGAAAAGATTGGGCTATGAAGCTTGATGATGTGTTATGGGGGTTCCGGACCGCTTACAAGACGGTATTAGATATGTCACCGTATCAAATTGTCTATGGGAAGCCGTGCCACTTACCCGTAGAAATCCAACACAAAGTGTTTTGGGCTTTGCGTCGCTTGAACATGACTCTTAGGGATGTAAAGGAGTTGAGGCTAACTCACATGAATCAATTGGATGAGTTTAGGAGTCGTGCTTTCAAGAATTCAGAGATTTATAAGGAAAGAATGAAGAGGTGGCATGATTCTAAAATTTTGTACAAGGAGTTCAAGCAAGGAGATGAGGTACTACTTTTTAACTCTCGTTTGAAGCTTTTTGCAGGCAAGTTGAAGTCTAAGTGGACGGGACCGTTCATGATTCATCGAGCCTTAGGAGGGGGGAGTTATGAGCTTATTGACAAAGATGGTGATGTTATCATGGCGAATGGGCATCGATTGAAGCATTATAGGTCGCCGGATGATGCGTGTGTCATTTTTGATGATACCTTGTTCTGATTTGGTACCGTCGTGACTCTACGACGTTAAACATGAGCGCTTGTTGAGAGCTTACTCTTCCGTTTTATTGCTTTATTTCTTTTGTGTGAGTAAGAAATTTTTATATTTAAGATGCTTACTAATCGGCAATTACATCTCTTTTCAAACTTAGTTTCGACTTACGTTTTTACTGAGTTTGGGGGTGTGATGTTATTACCTCATTGAAGCATTAAGAGTATAATCTTTTCTTTGTATTGTTTGTTAGGGGAATTGGTTTTTGCGGCTATGTTGAAATTTTAATCGATTTTGATGTGACGATTTTTTACAATTTGCCTAATGTTCAATGGTTTTTGGTTGTGTTTTCTTATACGGAGATACTCATGAATGATATTATGTGGAACAATTTTTGAAGTTGTGCTCTAGATTGTACTAAATGAGGTTGTGTTGAAGCTTGAAGTATGTAGTGAATGAAGAACACTCAGTTTTGGAAATCAGGAGGTAGGTTCGACCAAGTCTAGGAGTGGTTCGACCAGAGCCGGAGGTCGAACAAAGGCAGAGGAAGTTGAACCGACGTTGAAAGTTGTCCAGAGAGGAGGTTCGACCAAAGCCATAGTGGTTCGACCTGATCATGAGGTCGAACTTATGGTCGAACCTGTCAATCGGAAGCACTCTGTTTTCCAGAAGAGGGGTTCGACCAATTCAAGGAAGGTTCGACCTGTTTAGCAAGTCGAACCCCTGGTCGAACCAAGAAGATCGTTCGTCCAGAAGAGAGGTTCGACCTCGACATCCATGGTTCGACCAGTCCAGGTGGTCGAACCCGAGGTCGAACCAAGCCAGGTACGCGATTTAAGTTTGAATTTTCAGGGGGGTTCGATCACTTTTTCGAAACATCAAACCTCGAACCCTCTTCGAACCTCTACACCCTTGCACAAATTCTTCAATTACACTTGATTTCACACCGATTACACAACATTACACCTTGAATTATCGATTTGGTCACGGATTTGGGCGGATTTCGTCGCGAGTTAGGGCTGAAATCGCGTTTTTGGGTGTTTTGTGTTTTCGATCGGTTTTTCGCCATGGGCAAGTCACAAGGTACGTTTCTTCCAACTCAATTACTCTAGGATTGAAGGTTTAGGTAAGCAATTTGATGTGAAATAGAGAATTGATGTTGAATATGGTTGAATTTCATGGTGAATGTTGATATTTTGATTGGTTTCATATGAATTCTTGTTTCTTGGATTGTGGTTGATTGATTATTGATAGAACTTGGATTTTTGTGTGGATTAATCAAGGATATAGAATATACCATAGAATGAGCATGTTGACTTGGTTTGAAATTGATGAAATTGAAGTAGTTCATGGAGGAAAGCATGTTGAATTTTTGATTGAATTGCTTGAATTGCTTAATGCATACTTGTTGGTTATGTTTTGATGATTAAAGAAGGTATAATTGAAGATGTTTTGAAAATGCTGAATAAGCAAGTGGTGTTGAGATGATAGTTTGTATGAATATGCATTGATGCTTGAAGTCTTGAGTAGAGTATGTGATGTGCTAGTACAATACTTGTTTTCTTGTCTTGTTGGTTGGATTGAAGCATTTGTTCACAAGGAAAGGGACAAGTATCAAGTAAAGGAAAAGGAAAAGCAGAGGAGGAGAGATCAAAGAAGAGGCATGACAGGCCTTCAAACTTGGACAAAGTGACAAGAAAACTGAGGTTACAAGACCGTTTACCTGATAACTTCAAGATTAGGATGCAAGATTGGGATGAGATTAAAGAGAAGTGGGAAGAAGTTTTAGACAAGATAGCTCACACTCGATACCAAGATGATGAAGCGATGAGGATAATGAGAATAGGGGACGATATATTTTGGATGTTTGATCAAGTAGGGATCCGAAGATTCATGGAGTTGAAGAGGCCGACGTACTTCCACGTTACAGCGGAAGTGGTTTGTTCGTTTGAAATGGAGAAGGACCCACTTGGATACCCCTATCAGTGTACGTTTCAGCTTGGTGGAGTGAGTAGGAGATGGACGTCTGAGGATTTCAACGAGCTGTTTGAGACACCTTTGGAGATCCCTCTTTTAGAAAGTGCTGCATTCAGTGTAAAGCGATTTTGGAGGGAGATCACGGGGGAGATTCGTGATTACAAGACTAGACAGGCTCGTGCTTCCGCAATAAAGAACCCTGTCCTGAGGTACATGGACCGCATCCTGAGCAACACGTTGTTCGCCCGCTCGGAGGGCAGTGTTGTGTCTAGAGGAGAGTTATATGCCTTGTGGTGTATGTTGCATGGAGTGAAGTTCAACGTTAGAGCTTATTTTATTGCGCAGCTGAATCGATTCAAGACCATTGGTTTTCAAAAGGTGAATATTGGAGGGTTATTGACGATTTTGGCTGAGCATTACAACTTGGACCTCACCGGCATTACACCAGTAGAAGGAGAACCCGATTTGATTATGAGCACGTGCGCGAAGGGAGGGTTTGCCCATTTTAGAAATGGAGATTGGTTTTTCACGAGAGGTGTCAAGCCTTTTGAATTTATGTTCCCCTTCGACGTGAGCAACTTGACAACTATTCGGGAAGCAAGAAATAGGCTAATGAATTCTCTAAGACACACCGCTTTATCCGTGGCAGCGAAGTCGGGTGGTGATTGGAGAGCGGTAGCACAGATGTGTGCTGAGGGAAGGATGGCTGAGTTACAGCAGATTGTTGATCGAGGAGAGTTCCGTCCACCTCAGCCACAGCAGTCTGAAGAGGAGGATCAGGTAGAGGAGCAGCCGGAGATGGAGATTCCGGAAGGAGAGCAGCATGATGCGCCTCAGCATGCTCCAGGACCGCAGCAGCGGCGAGCAGTTCCAGGTACTCGGGAGCAGCTTCGCTTGATTCATGAGCAGCTGATCGCGGTGGTAGCTGCGCAGCAAGAGACGAACAGGCAACTCGCGCTCGCTAACGCCAACTACGCCATGCTGAACGAAAGGTGCTCTGCCTTGGATGAGCGTGTTGGTAGAGTGAGTAGTCGAGTGGATATGATGGACAAACACATTACCAGTCTGTGCCGAGCTGTGGAAAATAGAATGGATGAGGATGACGATGATGATGAGGATGATGATGCTCCTAGGGAGTAGTTTCAAGTTTTCTTTTGGCTTCTCCGATTCATCTTATCTCCCATTTTTCTTTTTATTTTTACAGATTGGGGTGTGATTCATGTGTGAGTGGCATGTACTTGATATAGTTGACCTTGTATCGTTACTCTGTATATGGGGTGTTGATTATGTGCATTCATATGTTTACGTGTTTATTTTCATTTGGAAAGAGCATGAATAATTTGTTAAGTATATGGAATTCATGAGGAATTGATTTTGATTATGTGCTATGAGGAGTATTAGGAATTGATTACCTATGTGAGGATTTGAGCCTTTATCATGATTAATCATGATAGTTTATTCTTGAGAGAATCATTCGTATGAACGTATTCTAGAACTTGGCTTGGAGTCTTGTGTGAAACTTACAATTGATGAAATATTAGGATATGATCTTAGACCATTTTTGATTAATTGAGTCACTTAGCCAAATTTCACCTTTCCTAATGATCTTATAAATCTTTGGTAGCCCTGTTTGAGCCTTTTAAAAGTTTTTTCTTTGGCAAGCCAATTATGAGAGCTTTAATTACCTTATTTGAGCTTTGAAAATACCCTATCCATTGGTAGAGAGAATAGGGTGAATAAGTGTGGAAGAAACAAAGGGAGGATGGAAGGAAGTTCAGTAAAAAGTACATGGTTAAATCTTGTTAGGGATAGTGCCTGAAAATGGTACCCCGAATTGCTTATACATGGGGCTTGAAGTTTCTAAGAAACAGCCGAACGATGTTCGAGAAGGGTAGTGCCTATAACTGGTACCCGAGCAATTTAAAGAAGAATGATGTTGATGCAAAAAAGAGAAGGAAAATTGATAATTGCAAGTGCAAGAGAAGAATTTGAGGAGAATATGAAGGCGAAAGAGAATCAGGAACCTCCGAGGGAACTCTGTACTAGTGTATTAAGTTACTATGACCAAATTTTCCTACCCTTTCCAAAGAGCCAACATTACAACCTAGAAACAAGTCCTTTGTGATCCTAGTGTTAATCTAATGTAAGTTGATTTCTGAGACCTTTGCCAAGCTTATGGTTACGCGTGAATACGAATTGATATGAGTGGTTATACTAGCCTATAGTGCCTCACGCACGAGTGAATGAGAGTAAAGACTTATCTTGACAGTAAGATTACTTAGTGCTCCGAATGGTGTGTGATTGGATTGATTTTACATGAGTGACATATTTGATGCAAGTAATTCTTGTTTGATTCAATGAAGTGGCATGAGTAATATGTGTTGTACTTGATCTTGTTGAATTATACACGACTCCTGTGGTTTAAATTGGTTGCCTCGGGACGAGCAACATGTAAGTTTGGGGGTTTGATGAGTGTGTAAATTCACAAGTTTGGCGCTATGTTTTGTGCTAGTTTTGGAGAGTTTTGATGTGGAAATAGGTGGAAAACCTATATATATTGTGAAATATCATAAATCAGGTGTTAGTGGAGCTATTTGAGTGTTTTCTTAGCAAGTGAAAGAACCAAGAATCGAAGAGACGGAGTCGAAGCCACGCGAATCGCCCAAGAAGTAGGTGGGTTCGACCTGGCTGGAGGAGGGTTCGACCTCTCCAGTAGGTCGAACCAAAGTTGCTGGACATACAGAGATGGGTTCGACCAAGACTCGGTTGGTTCGACCTGGCCATCAGGTCGAACCATGGTCGAACCTATTTGCAAGAAGGAGGATTCGACCACGACGTTGGGGTTCGACTTGCCAGTTGGTCGAATCGGGAGCAAGAGTTGTCCAGTGCTGAGGTTTGACCTGGGGTTCGACCAAGGCCTAAGTGGTTCGACCTGAAAAGAAGGTTGAACCTGTGCAGAATTCTTCCAGTAGCGGGGTTCGACCTGGGGTTCGACCTGTGGCTCGGGGTTCGACCTGCGTGACGTGGTCGAACCTGTGTGCGAGAACTTACCTTATCCGGATTTTCGAGGCCGAAACACGTGAGATCACTTAGAAAGCCCATTCCAAGCCCTAGAGACGTGATTACAAGTATAAAAGAAGGCTCATAAAGAGAATAGAAAAGCTTTTGATCGTCAATCATAGGAGAGACAAGAGTAGAGGTGGTGATCCATTCGGAGGGCTGTGACAGAGGTTCGCTGAAGGTTCAAGTAAGAATGATTAATCTAACCATGATTGTTCCTAGATCAATCATGGGCTAGAACCACCTTGGTAGTTCTAGGGTTATGAAAGTTTCATGATGTAATTCGTGTTTTGTGTGTAAAACTCCGTACAACACCACCTGTGGTTTGTTTTATATAAGATTGCATATTTAATCCATACTCATAGTCATTTTGTGCATCAATGATCGTTGTGTAGAGTCTGAATACATAACATGGTTATTGATTGAGTGCGTTCACTACTGAGCAGGGTTTATTGTTATAATTCTAAGTGAAGGGATTCCGAAGTATTATTAGAACTATCTTATATGAATATTCATGAATTTAATTGAATTCGGGTTGATGAATAGGATGAAGAGTATAACTTTATAGTACCTAAAGAGGAAGATCAAATCGGGTTAGATTCTAGACGTAGAAGATAATTGATTATGATAGTACCTAGAAAGGGGGGTGAAGCATATCTCTTGCTCCGATGTTATTCACACGTGTCAAGCGCATATTTACTTGTGTCTATAGAGTAAACTTGCATGGTCTAGTGATGCGTCCACAAACCACAGGGCAGAGTCGGACACCATCACATGAAAATACGAATTGCTAGTGAAACTGGATGACCCGACGAACTACCTATTATTCTTATTGATCACAACACACTTTTCTCTACTTTTGCTATTTCTTTTGTTAATTCGATTAGAAGTTACTATCCAGTAAACCTTTACAATTACCAACATAGTCTAAAATATACTAGAAGATCACAAAATTGATATTTATCCGTCCCGTGGGTTCGATATTGTAACTTGGTCACCTTCGCGACTACAATTGATATCCTTATACTTGAGGATTAATTTGTGTGTTGAGAAAACCCCTATCACCTAACGTCTTACGTTTCACCACGAAACCAACGCTCTGATACCAATTGTTGGCTTTTGGATCGTTTGGTTCAGCATGATTCGTTAGGAATTCAAGTAAACAATAACAGCGGAAGCAATAATCAAAGTTTACCTTTCTTCAGGGTTGATGTAAAGAATGAATCATTGCAGAGAACTACGTCTTGATCTTCTGATCCCAAGTCCAATCCTGATGTTGTATGGGCAACAATCTACAGGATTTCTTAATCTGCTTTCTCACCCTCTCTTTTCACGTCAAAAGTGGCGTACACTTAGGGTTGCAGGAAGCTGAGAAGACTTATATATTGGGCTACAGCAGGGACCAGAAGGAGAAATTGGGTTGGGCCTCCATTGGGCTTAAGTATCCAAGCTTAGCCCAAAGCTTATACTTAAATCCAATAATAATAATATGTTCCACTAAAATATTATTACTGCACTGCCTTTCCAATCCCATAATTACGTTATAGGCTCCTTCTTATTATGAGCCCGAAAATCTCCCCATGTTTAAGATATACAATGCCCATTAATTAATTAAGTTACTGACAACTCAAATTAATTAATATCTATTCCGAGAGTAGTACCACTCAACCTTATTATCATGCCAGAATTAATCCACTTGCAAGATTTACATGATAAACCTTATGAGCTCCACAAGGGAACATCATCAACCTATGTCGGATATGGATTCCTTCTACAATAAACAGCACACTATAGAGACAGCACTACTTCCCAACTCACTGAGTTTGTTGATTTAATATATGTAAATCTCACCCATTGATGAATAAAAGAAATATATACTGCCTTACCTGTCGAGGTTATTGTATAGGGATTAAGAGCACGAACATCCATAATAACTGAGATCAAGTTCTCCTATATAGACAGTACAAGTCGAATGATCTCAAGCGGTCCTGCCCAATACACACAAGGCACACTAATGTGATTCTATAGTCCAGACAAACTAACACCAAATCACACTTCAACCATACAGATAGATAGTTCCCGTCTATCTCGGTTGTGAACATCTGTTTATACTTTATAAGGAAATCGATAATATGATCTTTCGCGTGTTGTCGCATAATATATTATCTACAGTATAAAGTAAATGGACTTTTGTACAAACATATAAATAAATAGTTTATAATATACAAAAACGTTTGATCAAATGATTCTCATTTCAAATAAAATTGTTAAAACATTGTTCAATGCAAAAGCTAGGCTTATAGTATACAATCTAACAATCTCCCACTTATACTAAAAGACTACGCTGCCATATCTACTGACACGCATCTAATCCTCATTCCTTCTACATGCCCATCGAACACTTTCACTGAAAGACTCTTAGTAAAATGATCCGCCAAGTTATCCTCCGATGCAATCTTATCAACAACGACCTCCCCTCTTTTAACGATGTCTTGTATCAGTTGGTACTTGCACTCAATGTATTTACTCGTCTTATGGGCTCGTGGTTCCTTCGAGTTTGCTACTGCATCACAATTAACACAATAAATTGTGATCGCTTTGGGCAAACTAGGAATCACATCCAAGTCCATTAAGAAGTTCCTAAGCCATACTGTTTCTTTAGCTGCCTCAGAGGCTGCTACATATTTAGCTTTCATGGTGGAGTCAACAATGCATTTCTGCTTTACACTCCTCCATATTATGGCTCCTCCTCTAAGAGTATGCAAATAACCCGAGGTGGATTTACTAGCATCCCTATCTGACTGGATTTCCGAATCAGTATAACCCAAAGGTAATAAAGTATCTGCCCAGTAAACCAGTACATAATCCCTAGTCCTTCGCAGGTACTTCAAAATATACTTTGCCGCAGTCCAATGCCCTTGTCCTGGATTACTTTGATACCTACTGACCATGCCAACGGCATAACAGATATCCGATCTCATACATAGCATAGCATACATGAGGCTTCCTACTGCCGAAGCATAAGGGACCAGCTTCATTGCCTCTATTTCATGTTGTGCCTTTGGACACATTTCCTTAGATAGAGGTATTCCATGTCTGAAAGGTAGAAAACCTTTCTTGGAATCTTGCATGCTAAAACGAGCTAAAATTGTATCAATGTATGAAGCTTGGGATAAGCACAACATTCTTTTCTTGTGATCCCTTATTAATTTAATCCCAAGAATGTGTCCGGCCTCTCCTAAGTCCTTCATTTCAAACTGCTTGGATAGCCATACCCTCACACCTGACAATACCTTTATATTGTTTTCCAATGAGCAGAATATCATCCACGTAGAGTACAAGAAATACCACTACATTTCCGTTACACTTCTTGTACACACATGATTCATCTGGACATTAAATAAATCTATATGACTGGATTACTTCATCAAAATGGATGTTCCATGATCTTGAAGCTTGTTTCAATCCATAAATGGACCTTTTAAGCTTACACACAAGATGCTCTTCGCCCTTTGCAATGAATCCCTCTGGTTGCTTCATATAGATGTTTTCCTCAAGACTTCCATTCAGGAAAGTTGTCTTGACATCCTTTTGCCATAACTCATAATCCATATGAGCAGCAATAGATAAAAGAATCTAAATTGACCTAAGCATGGCCACAGGCGAGAAGGCTTCCTCATAATTGATTCCTTCTTTCTGAGTATATCCTTTAGCCACAAGCCTTGCTTTAAAGGTTTCCACCTTACCGTCAGATCCTCTTTTTCTTTTATAGATCCACTTGCAACCAATAGCTTTTACACCATCGGGTGATTCTACAAGCTCTCACACTTGATTAGAATACATGGATTCTATTTCAGATTTCATTGCGTTTTGCTATAATTGAGCATCTTTATCTTGCAGTGCCTTGTTTTAATTCCATGGGTCAATTTCATGTTCACCAGGGACCAAGTCAGAAGACTCTCCCATTCCCATGAATCTATCCAGTTGTCTCACAACCCTCCCACTACGACGAGGCTCCGCAGGCAATTGTGTATCAGGTGTGACACGTGGTGCAGTGTCCTATGGTATATCCTCTTATATAGTTGGTATTATGTTTGGTGTTTCCTCTCTTACTTTATCTAGAACAATTTTACTCATGGATTTGTGATTCATTACATAATCCTCTTCCAAAAATCTGGCGTTTGTGCTAACGATAACCTTTTGGTCCTTAGGACTATAAAATAAACCACCCTTCATTCCTCTAGGATACCCTACAAATAGACAAACATCAGTACGCGATTCTAACTTATTGGCATCTGCCTTTAATACATGTGCCGGAGCACCCCAAATCCGAACATGTTTAAGACTAGGCTTTTGCCCTGTCCATAGTTCTGTGGGTGTGGAGGCTACCGATTTAGAAGGTACTTAGTTCAAAATGTAAGTTGTTGTTTCTAAAGAATGTCCCCAGAACAAATTTGGTAATTCAGAATAACTCATCATTTATCTTACTATTTCTATAAGAGTCATATTCCTTCTTTCCGCTACACCATTTTCCTAGGGTGTGCCCGATGCAGACAATTGAGATTCAATCCCTTACTCCAATAAATAATTCCTAAACTCTCCCAAGAGGTATTCGCCACCATGATCAGATCGTAGTATCTTGATATATTTTCTAAATTGCTTTTCCATATCAGCCTTGTACTCTTTGAATTTATCAAAGCACTCAGACATGCGGCGCATCAAATAAATATATCTGTATCTAGAATAATCATCAATGAAAGTGATAAAATATTCATATCCCACTCTTGCATGGACAGATATAGGACCACATAAATCAGAACGAACCAATTCCAACAGATCCATGGCTCTATACCCCATTGCCTTAAAAGGCATTTTTGTCATTTTTTCTTCCAAGCAAGATTCGCAAGTTGGTTAATTTTCCACTACTAATGAACTCAGAGGTCCATCAGCTATCAACCTTTGAATCCTACTCAAGTTAATATGACCAAGTCTTAGATGCCAAAGATATGTTTGGTTCATTTTCGAAGGTTCTTTTCTCTTATTAGTAGATGTATCATTCGTTTTAATTTGTTGCACCATGGGAGAAATTTGATTTAGAGTATACAAATTATCTATCAATGCACCATCACAGATAATAATTCTATCTTTCCTAATAACAACCTTGTCATTAAAAGAAACAGAATATACATCCATAAAAAAATTAGAAACCGAAATTAAATTCTTTCTAAAATGAGGTACATAAAGACAATTCCTCAAAACAAGAGTTTTATTCTTATTGAAAAATAAATAAACATCTCCCACTACAACAGCTGCTACTCTTATAGCATTCCCCATGAGTATGGTAATCTCCCCATCACTAAGCTATCGGGTTTGATGGAACCCCTGCAAAGAATTATAGACATGGTCAGTGGCTCCCGTATCTACACACCAAGTGTCAACAGATACAGCCGCTAAACACGATTCAACAACTAGTATAAAAGACTTACCATTCCTGTTCCCCTTCAGAAGAGGGCAGTCAGTCTTGTAGTGTCCCGGCTGCTTGCATTTGAAGCACTTACCTTTAGGCTTCTTGACCGCACCAGTCATTGCTTTCACTTGGTTCACCAGTGCTGAATTTCCTTGCTTCTTCTTATTCCTACCCCTTTCGGCCTAGGATGAGTAGCATTTTCAGCAACATGAACCTGAGGAGCTCTACGAAACAGTTCTTCCGCCGCCACAAGTTCTATCAGAAGTTCCTCCAACTTGTACAAATGTTTGTTCATACCATAGTTTAGGCGAAACTGCTCAAAATTCCTAGGCAAGCTTTGGAGTATGATATCACCTGGGTTTCCTTATCGATTTCAGCTCCAAGAACTTCCAACTCATTGAGTTAGCCCATCATCCTAAGGACATGCTCCCTTACGAAAGTGCCCTTAGCCATTTTGGTATTCATTAGAACAGACATGCCCTTCAACCTAGCAAGACGACTCTGATGCCTGATGAGAGTGAAAATAAGCGTGTTTTACTATCCAATTTAACACCTTCTTGATCGGAATTGTTGTCATATATTAGAATAAATATCTTATATTCATTATTTATGAGAATAAGGTGCACTTGAGGTGTTTTATTGTGTTTTAGGTGGAAAAATGACCAAAAAGTGCAAGGTTGGAGAAAAGGTGCAATTTGTGCAAGGATGATGAAAAACACACGTCCAACTTTCATAATTTTTATGTGTTGTTGTGGAGATCCAAACTGTTGGTGTAATACATGGTTGGAACGCCACTGAATAGAGGGTAGTTTTGGCATAAAGAACATACCAATCGAGTTCCAAACGAGGAAGTTATGAGCAAAATGGTGACGTCGCGCGAACTATGCCGAACAGAATTGCTGTTCTACATTCCGTGGCTTGTTGCACATTCAAATCTTGGAGTTTTTCGGATTTCTTTATATGGATAGAAATCCAAGGAAGAGAGAATCGCGTGAGCACAAGAATTATTAAATTCGGAGCTAGGATGTGGAAGTTATATGCGAAACGGTGAGACTGTGCAAATCAATTCGACCTGAATTCGACCTTGGGGTTCAATTCGACCTAATGTACAATCTACGTGAAAAACATGAGCACATGAGCACATGGGGGAGTAAAACACCATCCACATGGAGCACATGAAGCACAAAACACACCAACAAATGGCAAAGGTATAGAGGACAAAGATAGACAACACAAATGGATGTCAAAAGCAAAGAAGACAAAGAACGAAGGAAGAAGTGAGCTGCAAGGACAGCACCAAAAGAAGAGGAGCACATGGACAACAAAGAACAAAGAGAAATGGATGCATGTGGAGCAACATGGGAAGCAAATAAAGAGTAAAGGGTACATGTGAAGTTGCATCTTGCCACAACTATAAATAGGGGCTGCAATTTATCTCCAAGGTATCCTACAATTGAATTCCACACACAACACACCACCAACACACCACAAGGGGCTGCAAGTGCAGCAAGCTTGCTGCCCTTTGCAAGGGTAGCAAGCTTGCAATGTGAGGAGCTGCTGTAAAGGCAGAAAGCAAGCTGCAAAATGCCAAGGAGAGGAGGAGAATTCAAGTGCGATTAAGAGAGCAATCCAACGGGAGATAAGGAGAAGAACTCAAGCCACGTGACACTAGGGTTTCGTATTCTTTTCTTTCATCTTTTCTTGTTGATTTTTGTTATGAATTGCTTAGCCATGAGTGTTGTGTTCATGAGCTAAATACTTTTATGGTTCTAAGGTTTGAAGGTTAATGTAATTAATTTGGAAACCTAGATTAATATTTGAATTCATGCTATTGATATTCTTGTTTATTTGATTATATAAGACCTTGTTAATATGTGTGTAACGTCTTCATAATATGCTATTGACATTGCCCGTGATGCTTGGTATATTGTGTTAGCTTGAGTGCATGCATTATTAATATTGTCTATTTGCTAAGGATTATAGTAGTTTGCCTGTGAATACGATAATCCTAAGGGCCGGTAAACAAGATGCTTGATTATCCTAGTGGAATAATGCAATTAGGAAATCAAGTAGGAAGTGAATAAGTTTGAATATTAATTTCAGAGAATATATGTTAGTCGAGTTGGCCATTCAGAGGTTTGTTAAATTCGCCTTATTAGTATCTAGAAAGGAGGTTCAAAACTATTCACGCGTCATCTTGTTATGTATTTCCATAAAATAGCATGAATGAACAATAGGACATCTAGGAGACCAAATCAATTGCACTACACCTGATACCTTAGAACTATTATCTCTCTCTTGATTAAATCTCAAATACTTCCTCCATGCTATCATTTATTTGATTATTGGTTATTTAAATTTTTTTAGTTATTAATCATTTAAAACTTGGAAAATTGGTTACAACAATTCTAGTTGAATAGTAATTTAAAGTAAAATAGATAATTGACCGTCCCGTGGATTCGATATTTTAACTTGGGTACTTGCCACTACAATTGACATCCCTATACTTGGGGATTTTAATTAGGGTGCGCAGAAAACGCCTATCAAGTTTATGTCGCTGTTGCCGGGGACGGCTTAATTATTTATTTTTCTTTTATTGCTAATTTAAATAGAATATTTTTAAACATATTCTGACTATCTTTGAGGTACTTGAGATGGACAAAATATTGAAACGCTATGAAAATCAGAATGCTATGGTTTCTTCTCCATATTATATGGAAGAAAGGAGTTATGGTTATGATTCTCTAGTGAATCAAAGTCCTTTTCATTACTACAATCAAGTCAGATATGAAGATGAATGGTCGTGTGCTTACAATGAAAATTTATATCAACCTTATCAAGAGAACACTTATTCTGGATCTACCGGAGTTTCCCAAGAATTACAGGACGCGTTTGATACTTCCATCAAGATGCATGAAGAAAACATGGGAAGGTTGGAAGCTCTAGAAAGAAAGATGAAAGTTGCATCGCAGGATAGGGAAGTTTCATCGCAGGGGTTTTATGAAAGAATAAGAGAGATAAATACTCTTCTTACGAACATCTCTTCAATTTTAAATGCTCAACTTCAACGAGAGGAAAGAATGGATGAAGAAGAGTTGGAGGAAGATATTGTTGTTCCATTTTACCCCGAAATGCAGTTTGAAGGTCATATGCTGTTATTTAAGGATGTTAAAGAAGAAAAGAAAGAAGATAAGCAAAGTGAAGAAACAACCGAAGAGGACTTAAAGAATGAAATGAGCATTTCTAAACCTTTAAACTCTTTAAGTTGCATTGACATTAATGATATTATTTCTGTTAATTTTGTTTCACCTTATGATTCCTCACATATTCTTAGGTATAGAAAGGAGTTAGAAGAGAAGTTGAGAATTTTCGTCGGAAGAAGGAATAAGTGGTGGAGTAGAATGAAGAGGTTGATAAAATTTTATCTTAACATGGTTGGAAAGGTCAAGATAAATTTTAAGAATGCAAATGAGGCCATCCCTTGCCATAAGTATTGGATTGATGAAGAAGCACAACGATTAGAATACGATGGCAAGGATGAAAGATATCCATGGCCATTCCGATGAGCTTGAGGTATTCCGTCGTGACTCTTCGACGTTAAACATGAGCGTCTGTTGGGGGCCAACCCTCCCATTTTAATTGCTTTATTGAGTCTATGTCAATGTTGAAATTTTATTAGGTGTTGCTTGACTATGGTATACACTTCTTTACAAACTTATGCTCTCACTTCGTTTGATCTAAGTTTGGGGGGGATACGTGTATACCTGCGTCTTGCTACACCAAAGTAAAGTTGATTCATTGTGTTGTGTATTTGGATGATTAAATTTTTTTTGAGATTTTCGATATTTTTGATTCATTTGATTATATTGAGAGGTCGATTTTTTTGTGATTGTCCAAGTGTGTGTCGTTTATTTATTTTTGTTGTGTGTTTTTCCTAGTTTAGTGTGGTTATTTTTAGGTTCTTGAGTATGATTATTGGATCTTTCTAAAGCACTTGATTGAATTTAAATGATAAAGTGATGGATTGTGTCTATGGTTGTGATCCATGTGAGCTTATATTGTTTAAATTGTCTTTGAAATTCATATGCTCTTGAAATTAATGAAGGAAATGTACTTAAGTTATATTGTGATATGAAGTTCTATGTACTTGTGGGATATTGCTTACCATGGAAAGTGCTCTGTTACGTGTTGAAAAC
The DNA here is from genome assembly GCA_023678885.1 of Pogostemon cablin. Taxonomy (NCBI): domain Eukaryota; kingdom Viridiplantae; phylum Streptophyta; class Magnoliopsida; order Lamiales; family Lamiaceae; genus Pogostemon; species Pogostemon cablin. The sequence goes on from CM042963.1 coordinate 17,229,635, forward strand.
GCATGTGAGATTTTGAGCCTTATTCATGTTATATAAACACATGATATTTCTTTCTGGTGAGTATTATTCTTGTGTGTGTATTCCAGAACTTGCTTCTTGTCTTACTTGAAACTACATGTTGTGATAGATAATGGGAGATGATTTTAGGCCATCCTTGAATTATGAGTTACTTAGCCAAATAATTCCCTACCATATGATTGTTCATCCGTAGTTAGCCCTATTGAGCTTAAAAATCTCATTCTTTGGCAGCCTACGAGAAATAAACACTTTGAGCTTCTGAATTTTTTTTTTGAGCCTTGGTTGTCCTTCTAGAAGAGAATTAATGGCTTTTCAAAGTGTGTTAATGGAGTTTGATAACAGATTCGGAAGGAATGAATTTGTGTTTACATAGTGATTTAGCTTGAAAATGCATATAAGGAAAATCATGGAGTAGTGCTTAAATCTAGTACTTCATGGAATCAAACACCCTAGGGTAGTGCTTAAATCTAGTACCCTATGGAGGATACACGAGGTAGTGCCCAAAATTGGTACCTCGAAAGAAGAAAGAAAAATAGTTGTGCTTGAAGGTGGAGAAGGAATGAAAATCGTCTGCATTGAAAAGAAAAAGAGGATGAAAGTTGAAGTGATCAATCAGCCTTAGTTCTCCCCTATTTGAGTCACATTGTCCATATATTTCCTTCCTTAACCAAAGAGCCAACATTACATCCAAAAGAAAAGTCCTTTTTGATCCCATTATCGAACCATACTTTTATTGGTAAAAAGTTTGAGACTTTTGGCAAGCTTATGGTTACGCATGCACTTGAATTGAAACTGAGCATAAACACCTAACCCATAAGTGTACATCTTTTACACTTGAGTACGAGTGATATATACTTCCACTGAGAACATGTTAATAGAGCATTTGAATTGGTGGTGATTGTCTTAACTTATATGCTATGAATTGATTATTGCATGTAATGAGAGTTACATATCCTAAGTTGAGGACAATTGTATTTTGAATGAATATTGGTCATAATCCTTGTTTACACGCTAATTTTCTTACTCTCTCGCTCTTTATTTTTATTTTGTTGACTCGGGACGAGCAACAGATAAGTTTGGGGGATTGATGAGAGTGAAAATAAGCGTGTTTTACTATCCAATTTAACACCTTCTTGATCGGAATTGTTGTCATATATTAGCATAAATATCTTATATTCATTATTTATGAGAATAAGGTACACTTGAGGTGTTTTATTGTGTTTTAGATGGAAAGAGGACCAAAAAGTGCAAGGTTGGAGAAAAGGTACAACTTGTGCAAGGATGATAAAAAACACACGTCCAACTTTCATAATTTTTCTATGTTGTTTTGGAGATCCAAACTGTTGGTGTAATACATGGTTGGAACTCCACTGAATAGAGGGTCGTTTTGGCGTAAAGAACATACCAATCGAGTTCCAAACGAGGAAGTTATAAGCAAAATGGTGACGTCGCGCGAACTATGCCGAACAGAATTGCTGTTCTACATTCCGTGGCTTGTTGCACATTCAAATCTTGGATTTTTTCGGAGTTCTTTATATGGATAGAAAGCCAAGGAAGAGAGAATCGCGTGAGCACAAGAATTATTAAATTCGAAGCTAGGATGTGGAAGTTATATGCAAAACGGTGAGACTGTGCAAATCAATTCGACCTGAATTCGACCTTGGGGTTCAATTCGACCTAATGTACAATCTACGTGAAAAACATGAGCACATGAGCACATGGGGGAGTAAAGCACCATCCACATGGAGCACATGAAGCACAAAACACACCAACAAATGGCAAAGGTATAGAGGACAAAGATAGACAACACAAATGGATGCCAAAAGCAAAGAAGACAAAGAACGAAGGAAGAAGTGAGCTGCAAGGACAGCACCAAAAGAAGAGGAGCACATGGACAACAAAGAACAAAGAGAAATGGATGCATGTGGAGCAACATGGGCAGCAAATAAAGAGTAAAGGGTACATGTGAAGTTGCATCTTGCCACAACTATAAATAGGGGCTGCAATTTATCTCCAAGGTATCATACAATTGAATTCCACACACAACACACCACCAACACACCACAAGGGGCTGCAAGTGCAGCAAGCTTGCTGCCCTTTGCAAGGGTAGCAAGCTTGCAACGTGAGGAGCTGCTGTAAAGGCAGCAAGCAAGCTGCAAAACGCCAAGGAGAGGAGGAGAATTCAAGTGCGATTAAGAGAGCAATCCAATGGGAGATAAGGAGAAGAACGCAAGCCACGTGACACTAGGGTTTCGTATTCTTTTCTTTCATCTTTTCTTGTTAATTTTTGTTATGAATTGCTTAGCCATGAGTGTTGTGTTCATGAGCTAAATACTTTTATGGTTCTAAGGTTTGAAGGTTAATGTAGTTAATTTGGAAACCTAGATTAATATTTGAATTCATGCTATTGATATTCTTGTTTATTTGATTATATAAGACCTTGTTAATATGTGTAACGTCTTCATAATATGCTATTGACATTGCCCGTGATGCTTGGTATATTGTGTTAGCTTGAGTGCATGCATTATTAATATTGTCTATTTGCTAAGGATTATAGTAGTTTGCCCGTGAACACGATAATCCTAAGGGCCGATAAACAAGATGCTTGATTATCCTAGTGGAACAATGCAATTAGGAAATCAAGTAGGAAGTGAATAAGTTTGAATATTAATTTCACAGAATATATGTTAGTCGAGTTGTCCATTCAGAGGTTTGTTAAATTCGCCTTATTAGTATCTAGAAAGGAGGTTCAAAACTATTCACGCGTCATCTTGTGATGTATTTCCATAAAATAGCATGAATGAACAATAGGACGTCTAGGAGACCAAATCAATTGCACTACACCTGATACCTTAGAACTGTTATCTCTCTCTTGATTAAATCTCGAATACTTCCTCCATGCTATCATTTATTTGATTATTTGTTATTTAAATTTTTTTAGTTATTAATCATTTAAAACTTGGAAAATTGGTTACAACAATTCTAGTTGAATAGTAATTTAAAGTAAAATAGATAATTGACCGTCCCGTGGGTTCAATATTTTAACTTGGGTACTTGCCACTACAATTGACATCCCTATACTTGGGGATTTTAATTAGGGTGCGCAGAAAACTCCTATCAATGCCCGAAGAGTTCCCTATGATTATGCATCATATCATAGGTGGTGGTCATAGCTTGATGTTGAGTCTGAAGCACATTTGACATAGAAGCCAAAATGTAGCACTTAGCCATCCTATGAGCTTTGACCCACCTATTATAAGCAATTCTTTGCTCTTCGGTAGAGTAATCAGTAGGTGCCGGGGGACATTCCTCAGTGAGAACAAAGATATAATCTTCAACAGTTAAAACAATGTTCATGTTTCGTTTCCAGTCAATATAATTAGTGCCAGTAAGTTTGTGCTCTTTAAGTATAACAGAAAGTGAGTTGAGTGTCATTTGAAAATCCTGAGAATCATAAATAAATAAACAGATCAAACACTTCGAATTTATCAATTTATATTGAATCCCTCAAAACAATATAAAATAAAATTCACCAACATCTCAAGCAACGTGAGTCTGCATGCCACGATAGTATGGACGTATATAAATCAGTACATTTACAAGAGAAGGTTTTACCCGATAATTTTATTTGTTAACCTAACTTTATGACAAAATAATTAATAGTCGGTTTCTCTTTAGTCATGCAAATAACAGCAGTGACTCCGATGTGGAGGATACTTATTATTTGCATCTAAGTGTACACCATTATTTGACCCCAAGTCCATTGCGCAAGCTTATATGCCTTACATATAGAGAAGTACACACGCACTCGGATAACTTCCTATAGTCATCTTAAAGAAGTTTGTATTAGTGATCCGTGAATAAACTCATCCAATGGGGAGGAAGGTCTATTGCCAACGCGCAAGTTTACTCACATCACTTACAAACCAATAATGGAGGCCGCGGGATTTAATTACCAATCCCCTCTCTCACTTAGTTATTTAAACACCGAGGGTTTTTAACATACATATAATATTTAGAAATAAAATATACATTTTAGCACACTTCTATTTCAAGTAATTAAAAAAATAAATCATATAGAACATGCCACATATATAATAATTAATTGTCAAGTAAAAACAATTAAATCAATTATATATTATGAATTAATTGCATAAATAGTTAGATCAAATAAATAGGCCCAGCTGAACCAAGCATCAATAGCATAAAATGAGCAGCCCATTAATAAATTAATCAAGCCCATTAACCCTGCCCTTTACTTGCATGAAATATTCAGCCCATTAGATAGAAACTGTGTTCAATCCAACCCTGCCCTTATATTCATCAGCAGCATGCTACGTGCAATGATGCCACGCTGCTGTCGCTCGCTGGCCGGAGAACTCTGGCGCCATCAAGTCTCGATAGCCCCACCGCGCACACACCATGACTGGTCTGTCATGGATTCGCCCGGAAAGTTCAGTCTGCAGCGACAACCAACGTGTGAACTCCATCGCTGTCCAGATGCCCAACTGCAGATCTCCGGCATCGTCTGCCAACTGGAACATCACGCTGCCAACTGCAGCCAGCGCCTTTTGACAGAAGCTGTAGACTCAACCAGGACCTGGAACAGACCCGATCGAATAGAGGACAGACCTGCCCCGGAAGCATCAGCTGACTCGCTCTGAACCCACTGCTGACTCGCCGAAACCCGCCTCTGACTCGACTAGAACTATTGTTGTACATCCGTGAATTTGCCCTGCCACCGTTTGCCATGCCAAATCGCACCAAATCGCCTATTGTCGCCTCATCCTTGCAGTCACACATTGACCAGATGCGTCTTCATCATGCCATCAACATCAGTCGCTGCCATCATTTATGTCGACCACGTGAGACACCGTGTAGCCATCAGACAATTCTCCAGCCATGAGCCGCATCGTCAACAGCCTCGTGTTGATTGTATGCCATCGGCCACCCACAATCGCCACTAATTGCGGCACCATGTGCCGCCATCATTCACTGCATGCGATCGTCATGCAGTGGTGCCATCACACATCTATATCAGACACTGTCTATTGTCCGTCCAGCCACCGAACATATTTGCTGCCCATCATTCCATCGCTTTCATGGTACAGCCGTGTGTGTGTTCATCGTTGTCATCCAGCGACACACTTGCAACCCTTACGACGTCAAGCCTATAGCTGTGTGTGTGTATTGTGCAGTCAAGTGTGATAGAAATAACATATCCAACAAATAATACAAATAAAGTTTCATGGATAATTTGAAATTATACATACCCTAATATCAAGCTTTCTATCATGCGATTATTTCCAGATTAAATCATATAATCACAAAAACCCTATCATACATGCTTGCAATTCGACAATAAACACACATATGGCTCAAACCTTACCTAACGTCTTATATTTCACCACGAAACCAACGCTCTGATACCAATTGTTGGCTTTTAGATCGTTTGGTTCAGCGTGATCTATTACGAATTCAAGTAAACAATAATAGCGGAAGCAATAATTAAAGTTTACCTTTCTTCAGGGTTGATGTAAAGGATGAATCATTGCAGAGAACTACCTCTTGATCTTCTGATGTATGACCAAAGTCCAATCCTGATGTTGTGTGGGCAACAATCTACAGGATTTCTTAATCTTCTTTCTCACCCTCTCTTTCACGTCAAAAGTGGCGTTCACTTAGGGTTGCAGGAAGCTGAGAAGATTATATATTGGGCTACAGCAGGGACCAGGAGGAGAAATTGGGTTGGGCCTCCATTGGGCTTAAGTATCTAAGCTTAGCCCAAAGCTTATACTTAAGTCCAATAATAATAATATGGTCCACTAAAATATTATTACTGCACTGCCTTTCCAATCCCATAACTACGTTATGGGCTCCTTATTATTATGAGCCCGAAAATCTCCCCATGTTTAAGATATACAATGCCCATTAATTAATTAAGTTACTGACAACTCAAATTAATTAATATATATTCCGAGAGTAGTACCACTCAACTTTATTATCATCCCGGAATTAATCCACTTGCAAGATTATGGGGACATCATCAACCTATGTCGGACATGGATTCCTTCTACAATCAACAGCACACCATAGAGACAGCACTACTTCTCAACTCACCGAGTTTGTTGATGTAAATCTCACCCATTGATGAATCAAAGAAATATAGAATGCCTTACGTGTCGAGGTTATTGTATAGGGATTAAGAGCACGAACATCCATAATAACTGAGATCAAGTTCTCCTATATAGACAATCAAGTCAAACGATCTCAAGTGGTCCTGCCCAATAAACATAAGGTGCACTAATGTGATTCTATAGTCAAGACAAACTAACACCAAAACACACTACAACCATACCGATAGATAGTACCCGTCTATCTCGGTTGTGAGCATCTGTTTATACTTTATAAGGAAACCAATAATATGATCTTCCGCGTATTGTCGCACAACATATTATCTACAGTATAAAGTAAATGGACTTTTGCACAAACATATAAATAAATAATTTATAATGAAAAAACGTTTGATCAAATGATTCTCATTTCAAATAAAATTGTTAAAACATTATTCAATACAAAAGCTAGGCTTATAGTATACAATCTAACAGGTCTCATGATTGAATGTGTTAAACATATATTTGTCATGATTATTAGATGAACACTTGAAATTTGAGAATTAAGTTATGATTATAGCAGATGAGTTTAAAGTCTTGAGTAGAATTTATGCTTTGGTTAGTCTTAAGATTGGTGAACTTGCTTTATCTCTTTTGTGGTTTATTGAAATATAGCTTTTATAGGCAAAGTGATTGCTTCATCTTCAAAGAGGAAGGAGACTAAGTCTCTTAGGAAAGGTGATGGTGCCAAGAAGCTAAAACTTGATAAGAAGAGACCTTCCGATTATGGCATTAAGATCACTGCTTGGGAGGAGAAAAAAGAATTGTGGGCAGCCTTTGCGAGCAAGATACCGAGGACTCGTTATCAAGATGATCAAGCGATGATGGAGATAAACATTATCAACGATATTCGTTGGATGTTCAATCGAGTAGGAATCACTAGATTTGTGGAAATGAAGAGGGAGACGTATTTCCACATCACAGCTGAGGTGTTGTGCACTGTGAATGTTGATTGTGGAGATCATTATTTGCCTTATAGTTTATGGATGCAGATTGGTGGACAGTTTCAGCATATGTACACGAATGAGTTCAATGAGATGATTGGTTGCGAGGAGGTGTTTGATGTGGAGCATGCTGATTTCCATCCTGATGAGTTTTGGAGGTCTATCTCGGGGAGGCGAGGTCGTTATAATTCGAACACCGCGAAGGTAGCTTTTATCCGCAATCCTGTGATAGCATATATGGACCGAATCTTAAGCAATACTTTATTTGCTCGATCCGAAGGAAGTTGCATGCTGAGAGCAGAACTGTACGTGCTATGGTGCATGATGAATAGAGTTCATTTCAACATTGGTGGACTGATTACTCTATTAGTGGAGTACTATCGAGTTGATTGGAGCAGGCATAGGCCGATCCGAGGGGATCCTGATTTGATTCTATCATCCTATGTGAGGATGGGGTTGATTCAGATGATGGATGATGCTTGGATGTTCATCCATGGTAAGAATCCTCTTTCTTTTGATTTCCATTGTCAATTGTTGATCTGACGACTGTTCAGAATAACACCAACCTGTTGATGGATATCTCGGAGCATAGGGCAATTTCTAATACTTGCTTGGAATAAGGGAATTGGAGACTTCTGGCTGAGATGCACTTGCAGGGAATCCTCATTGATGAAGATATGATTTTGGTTGGTGATCCAGCTGATTTCATTGATGAGGATCAATCACAGTAGCCAGCTTTTGTGTATCCGGAGATGGATTTGCCTTCGATACCGCCACCACAGCAGCTGCAGCCACAGCATGAGTATTTTGAGCCACCACCACAGCAGCAGCAGGATTTCTGGCAGGCCCAGGATCACTTCTATCAAGAGCAGTTCAGATTGATGAACGAGCATTTCGCCACCCTGAATGAGAACCAGCAGGAAACTAATCGACAACTGGCATTGGCGAATTCAAATTATGCTGCGCTCAACCTTCGTTATGATGGTATGGATAGGAGATTAGGAGAGGTGGATCGGAAACTATATAATCTTCATAGGGACTTTGATTATTGGCGTATGGAGATAAGTGATGATGATGATGATGTTCTGGAGGAGTAGAGTGCGCCAGGTTTTTTTCCTTTGTCTAATTCTTCTCATCTCCCTTCTCTTTTTCACTTTACAGGTTGGGTTTGAGTGAGTGGGTATTGGTGTTGATTGATATTCATGCGTGAGTGGTCTGTATTGATATTGATTGATGATGATGGATTCATATGGTTATGTTTGATTGGGATGTGATAGGATTGATTTGAAGAGTATGTTGTTACTTCTTGATTATGTATGGGCACTTGTTTTTTATGCATGCTGATTTTATTAGTGATGGCATGTACCACTATTGCTTATAGTTTATGTAAATATTGATGTTGATTGCATGCTTTGAAGAGTGCTTAGGATTCTATTTACCCATGTGAGAATTTGAGCCTATTAATCATGCTACAAGATTGCATGATAGTTTATTCTTGTGAGTATCATTCGTGTGTTCGTATTCTAGAACTTGGCTTGGAGTCTTGTTTGAAATTTATGATTGATAGAGACTAGGACATGATCTTAGGCCGTTATTGCTTAAATTGAGCCACTTAGCCAAATTTCCTACCTTATAATATTAATCATTGGAAGCCCCGTTGAGCCTTTAAAGCTTTTTCTTTGGCAAGCCTATGATAAATAGCCTTTATTTACTTATACTTGAGCTTTAAATACCTTATTTACTAGTAGAGAGTTGAAGTGAATAAATTGCTAGCTCGTATGTGAAGAAAAAGGAAGGGAAAGTTTGCATAGTGATGAAAATAAAATTATGGTTAAATCTTGTTGAGGGGTAGTGCCTGAAATCGGTACCCCAATTAATTAAGAGGGTAGTGCCAAAAATTGGTACTCTTGTTCAAATAAGAAGAAAGATGTTGATTCCAAGTGAAGCAGGAGAAAAAGTATTGAAAGATCGTGAGGATGATGAAGGAGGATAAGTATTAATGTTGTTTGATGAAAAGCAAATCTCCAAGGTAATTCTCTACTAGTGAAATTAGTCACTTTATCTATATTCTCCTACCTTTACCAAAGAGCCAACATTACAACCCAAAGAACAAGTCCTTTATGATCCTACTGTTGAAACAATTATAAATTGATTTTTGAGACCCTGGCCAAGCTTATGGTTACGCAAATATATGAATTGATTTTGAGCGTATATACTAACCCTTTGAAAGTGTACATCTTTTACACTTGAGCGTAAGAATAAACACTTACCTAATGAGCTAGATGATTTTGCACTCGTAGAAGTATTGTGGTTGATTGATATAGTTGCATGGATGAGAGGTATGATGGATGAATGCATGTTTTGAATTGATATTATCAAACTAAGCAATAATATTAAAAGGGTAAAAGAAAATAAGAAGGGGGACAAAGATAAGGGATAAGGGGAACAAATGAAAGATAGAAAGCCAAAACAAATAGCTTGCAAAAAGAGCCTAAACAAGTGGCTCTGAGAATTAAACGAGAATGAAAATATGATTAAATAGTACATCAAGGTAGCCAAAATTTGGCTTTTACAATGGAACTGACTATAATCATGAGTAGCCAAGAGCAATGGCATGAGGATCGACCATAACTAATAATGGGTTGTGGTAAGGAGCTAAAACAGCGGGGCTGATCACGGAATTTATGATCAGCAACGGGTTTAGTATGACGAAGAGGGATGCCACGCTAGAGTGAGTAGCCCTACTTTCCCTTTGTTAGCAATCTGCACTAACACCATATAAATCGTGGTCGACTCATAAATTGAAACCAACTCCATGGCTTTGAGTGAGCGGAAGAAGCTCTAAGACGAGAAAAAACCAAAAGTGGATTGCAATAAAAGATGGTTTGAGGTCGAAGGATAAGAGTCTATAATAGAATAGTAATTAGACCCAATGGTTAAGTCCATTACTATTATACCAATCAGACACAAGACTAATCTCAAACAAACCAAGACAAGGCCCCAGTTGGGAAAGTACCGAGGCGTCAACCCCATGGAAGGTTGACATGAAATCAATAGGGTTGGATTAAGAATATGGAGATGTATGGGTTTCGGATGGATCAAAGAGGCCCAAATGCATTCTAAAGAGATAATCAGCTCCCCTACAGATTAGATGGATGATGTGGGCATAAGGGAGCCAATAAAGATAATCGACTGCTAATAAAATAAGAACAAGTTTACGGTGCTTTTTTGAATTGATATTATTGCATGTGTTAGAATAAGTTGTGATTGTTATAAGGATTTTGTGATTACACTCTCTTGCCTAGTTTGATTGTCGTTGCCTCGGGATGAGCAACATGTAAGTTTGGAGGTTTGATGAGAGTGATAATTCACGTATTTTGAGCACCGATTTATATGAAAATTGAGTATGATTTGGTTTACTATTAAGACTAATCGGGATGTTTATGGAAAATCCACGAGTCAGATGCTACTGAGGCTATTTGAGTGTATTTGTACAGGAAAACAAATCTTAAGTGTTTAGAATTGGAAAACACAATTTTCGAGGCGATTTATGAGGCTTGCTCAACCTAAAAAGGCTGTTCGACAGGTTCAGACTAGTCGAACCAAGGAGATAAGTCGAACGGAGGAGCTTTCAGCGTATAGAGTGGTCGTTCGACCAAGACATTCCATTCGACCAAGCGAAGTCAAGTCGAACAATAGAGGCCAAGTCGAACGGTAAGCGTGAAAATGGGTTTCAGCTTACAGTCGCGCTATTTGACCAGCATTTGACCAAGAGGTCCCGTTCGACCATCCATTCTAGTCGAACGATGACATATCAGTTCCGAAAAGTCAAGATTTCACCTCCAAGTGCGTGCATGTGTATGTTTTTGACGAAAAGCCCAATTAAAGGTCTATGAGGAGAAGTAACAATTATAAAAAGGGGTGCCAATCACACCAAAAAGTGAGTTAGATACCACATCCATCCTACACCACATCCGAACCCTAACTCCATCTGCAGGAGCGTTAGAGAGAGATTCGGGCTGCGAATCAAGTGAGAATCAAGTGAAGATTCAAGATGGAGCGAGAAGCGACGGTGCCCACGTCTAGGGTTTACTTCACAACTTAATCTATCTTGTAATTTTCAAGACTATGGGTAAGATCAATCCAATCACCATGAACGTTCTTCAAAGCATTATGGGCTAGAACCACCTTGGTAGTTCTAGGGTTATGAAGGTTTTTTATCTAGTTAATTGAACTTCCATGTGTATACTCCGTACAACACTGCTTGTGGTTTATTTTATATAATATTATGCTTTATTAATTCATACTCAGAATCGTTTTATGCATCATTAACTATTATGTAGACTCTGAATACATCTCTTGGTTATTGATTGAGTGCGTTCACTGCTGAGCAGGATTACACTATGCGAAAACTGTGAAAAGACAACGAGAAATCCCCATTGTCGTAGCCCCTCCATCTCCGTTGTTAACCCGGCAGTTGTTTTTTGTCTAGACTTTTAACAACGGTATAAAACCCGTTGTCGTAGATTAGTTTTAACAACGGTGTATCCCCGTTGTTGTAGCTATAAATATCCATTGTTAAATCCTGTGTTGGAAACAAAAATATGTTTTAACAATGGGGAATCCCCATTGTTGTAGCTCAAAATCTCCGTTGTTAATCCGGAAGTTGTTGAAGGTACCAACCTTTAACAACGGCTTTTGACCCATTGTCCTAAATATGCTTTTCCAACGGGCTATCCCCGTTGTTGTTTTGGACATCCTCGTTGTTGTAGCTACTTAAGACAATGGGTAATCCCCATTGTCATAGCTCCAAATCTCCATTGTTAATTCGGGAGTTGTTAAAGCCAATCCTTTAACAATGGTTTTTGACCCATTGTTGTAAATACGCTTTTACAACGGGGTATTCCCGTTGTTGTTATGGACATTCCCGTTGTTGTAGCTACTTAAGACAATGGGTAATCCCCGTTGTCGTAGCTTAAAATCTTTGTTGTTAATCTGGGAGTTGTTAAAGGTTTCTTACCTTTAACAACAGAATTTTACACGTTGTCGTATATTCTTTATAACAACGATTTTTCACCGTTGTTGTTAGTTAGATCTCCATTGTCATATCTATATTTGACAACAGTTTGTGCCCGTTGTCATAGACTATATCCCCGTTGTAAAACACAAAATTTTAACCTGTTTAAATTTAATATGAAAATAATAAAATAGCCATAATCCTTGATGTTCAATACAACACAACTAATTTTTACATCCATTCAATCAAATTTAATTGAACTCCAAATACAAAAACCAACACCAATACGTTCGAATATAATATCCCAACATATCTCACATCAATACAATTCACCAACAATAATTAAAATACATCATAATGTATCCATGATCAACAATATTGTCTTCCCATAAACATAAACAACAAACCGTTCATCTTGTTCCCCATTCCCTCTGACACACTTTAGCCTTTTAGTAAGGCTGATAAAGAAGACATAAGCTAAGGTCAGCACAATCGTATACGTTGTTCTCATTACAAGATATATTACAAAATTACCTCTTCCTACACAAGTCTTTGTCATGTTCTGTTGGATGCATGACGCCTACTTTTTCTAATTTTGAGTATGAAAACATTGACCCAGAAGTGTATTTCTCATAACACTTGGAGACAGTGTAACCCTCAAGCATAGTTTACAACCTGCGCAACAAAATTATAAGGCCATGTGAAAAACTCATCTGAATCATCACTAAAATGGTTCAGCACAATGCTCAGAGAGAAGGCAGTGATTAGGAAAAGAAAGGATAAAGTAAGACCTCTCCATCAGCCAGTGAAAAGGCAGAGAGAATCAAATAGAAACTTTGGGTAATCCATTAATAATGATTTCAGCTTATATCATCTGATTTTTCATATATTTATATATGGTACCTATTCTTGAAAATTGTTATGGTGTTCCAATCTTTGAATCTTGCTCTTGACTTTCTACTCATAATAAGAAGAAAATCTACTTGTGACTATTACACCAAATTCTAATGTTGCTTGAGGGGGCACCTAACAACGTGTGAAATGATTATTATGCGTAGATTTATCATTAACTAAAATGTTAAGCTTTCTAATTTTCACTTTTGTTCCTTAAGGTATCTTTTGCTCTATTAAACTCTTTTTTTTTAAGAAGAGATTATTTGATGACCTGAAATGTAATAAATGAAATATTATTATATAAGTAAATTCTCTTTTGGATATTATATTTTGGGTTAGTATAAACCACACGATGAGAAAAAATTATAAGAAAAAATATTACTACTATTTTTTCGTATATAAAAATATGTATGAGCATGGAAAGTTGTTAGAACCAAAAATTATGTTAGTCCAATTACCTGTAAGCACAAGGTAGATATTTCTAAATATGTAATCACAAGTGAAGTAATTATAAACATACGGATACTGTTAATGCTTAGAGATGCACACCCAATTAATCATCACTGCCTTTAGGAAAGAAAAAAATTAATATTACTTATTTTATCCTTTTTTTTCCTAGTCACTTAAGGATCAGAGAGTTAATTAATTAATCCTTCTTTTAGACCAAGGACTTGGTTTCCCAATAAGGTTAGTTCCAAATGGCTCTTTAATCCTCAATATCAAAATCTTTAATCCAAACAAATGTATGGGGGTATACTATACTGATATCAGATTTGAAATGTACAGTGGTAGTGCTCTTGTTGGGACTAATTCAACCCTAACTTTTTATCAAGGGCACAAGAACATCACTCTGTTCCAGATACTAACCCTCATCCAAAAAAAAATATTATCTGTTGAGATAAGGTACCTATATTTAGCAGTTATTTGCTAACAGAAGGGGAAGAGAGAGAGAGAGAAGTTAAGTGAAAGGAGTGAGACTTACTGGGTGTACATCTCCATGGAGTGTAACAATTAGATCACTCCTATCCTTGGGATCTTTGCCACAAGCAATGAACATTTAGGATTAACAAAAAGGTCCTGCAACAATTAGTTTCATTTCAATATCAAAGTTTTGCATGGTTAGTGTTTGCACTGAAATAGTTGAATGTTGGAATATACTGCATTATTCATAAATGAAATGAATCGAGTAATTGTGTGGCACCAAACTTTGTATGAGGTGCTACTTTACTAACAGCTATTATTGGAGAACAATAAGCATCACAATTAGCAAAGTCAACCATGGATCCTGATGGATATCCTTGGTGCTCCTAAAAGGTGAAGGAACAATAGGTGCATATTAATGTAAATGATAGCATCGGATATACGGAATGCTAACATTTTCAAGCAAATAATTATATAATGAAGAAGCAATCAAACTTCCATTAACCAATCACTATGCCCTTGATAAATGCTGCAAATATGAGCCCCTCGAAAGCAAAAGGTAGTAGATATTGAAAATAGAGGTGTACCATGGATAGGAATCCCCGTAGGTTGAAGTCTGGCCGCCTTTGCCTGAGAAACGACTAATCACCATACAATACATACAAATAAACAGCAACATCCAAAGGCCTTCTTATTTCTATGGATGAGGTTGCACCAGAATCCAGACCACACTTGCAAAAATAAAAAACCAAAACTATCATTTAAAATCAGATAACCATATTATAATAAGAAAACTAACAGCAAAGTAAATAAACATATCATAACTTCACTCTACACACAAAACTAACTACTCACCCAAACTAAAATTCTCTAAAGTCACCTAAAAAGAAGAAATGCAATATATGAGCTGGAATATATCTCAATATCCCAAAGAATGTAAGGTCAAATACATTCTTTCTTTTGCATGATTAAGAGAACACATGAGAGCAAAAACTACTCTCAACCAAAACGTCTTATCTAGCAAGGCACTCAAAATAATGTAATCACATGCGGAAAATAGAGCATTATGGTAATACAAAATAAAACTAAATTTTGATCGAGGGCTAATATGGTAAGCATCTCACATGCATCAATTAGAGATGAATCACCGTAGAAACAGCAATGGGAAGGCTGTTTGATGCAAATCGCCCACTAGCAGCCTGTTGCATCCCGGTTGATGCAATGCGGATTTCGAAATTGTTCTTCCGAGATGCTGCCCATAGAAGTCAAACCTATATAAATACAACACATTTTTCAGTTATTAAACTCTTAAAAAAGAAATAGAAGAACAAGGTTGTGTAAAAATATCAACTAAATTCTTTATTTTATTAGGCTTTGGTCTTAACAAAATTTGGATTAGAATGGCACTACAATAGATAGCTTCAATTATTTTCATTATACCTTGACTTGCAGTTATATGGTGCTATATAAGCTCAAAGTAGGATTCTGTTCCCTGATTAGTAATGGCTAGGTGAGGAGAAGAGTGTCATAGTTAAATGAAATTTGAAGTGGGAGTAGATATTTCAGTTATAAAAATTCAAGAAATACTACATAAACTTCATATTTCAACAGAATGAGAGCATACTTGAGGTACTCGAGGTGAACTGTTGTAAATATTCCAAATTTCATCTGTTTTTATCTCACCCTAAGGCAAAGATGCAGCACATGCAAAGATTACAGAAAGCAAGAGAATACTAAACGAAAAGGACTTCTATGGTTCTATTGAGTAAATGGTCACAAAATAAATATACAGGGTGGGTAATGACCAATGGAAGTAACTAATACCCAACCATGTGACAGACAAACCCCCCATTCTAATTCATGCCAAAAATCTGATAACACAAACATTTGCCACACAAACAAATAATCCACTAGAAATATATTTCACTAAAAAAAAAGAAAATGAAAGAATATACAAAAGCAATGAAACAGCAAGCAGAAAATGATCCAAAAAACAGGAAAAGAAACAATATTAATAAATAAAAAAGCACAAACAACAGATCACTAGTGTCAGATAGATATGAAACTAAACAAGTTGAGGGTTCATCAAAATATTTCTAAGTGTTGGATCATCAAAATCATTTTTTACATCTAAAATATGTCAGCGATCTATTCCAGATTCACTTTCAACATCATGCGATGAATTTTCATAATTGATCCTCATATCATGCTTACTAACATAAGAGAATAATGTATACAAGATAGCAAGCGTTTAGCTATACTCTCCTCAATATTAGCTCTCTCGATTGAGCTATCCTTAGAAAAGGAAACGCTCACTGATTAGTTCACTGAGAAACAAGAAAAGGAAGATACTTTCTATCTATTAGCAAACATTTCGTTTAATGTTGTCAAAAGCCATGTTGCACTCCTTCAAGGAATGCTTCAATTTTCCACTCTAATACTCTCAAATGTGAGGCACAGATCAGTGAGCAGCTGATAATAATTACAAAATTAATATTAAGAATTTACAAAAACCAAATCATAAAATTGAGAATAAAATTTAATACACATCACAGTAAGGGCACGACACTGCACAACTCTAGCAGTGGAAGTTAATTCAATACTGGTTGGTTTATTAATTGTAGCAGATTGGAATATGAAGGAGGTGAGCATGAACAGTGGACGTTGAACTAGGTTGTTATAAACTTAATTAGTCGTAAAATAATTGGATTAGTATTAATCCCAATAAGTTATACAAGGGGCATGTGCTTTAGAAGAAGCCTCCTAATAAAGTTGATGCCCTTTCCAATCAGTTATAACTCCACTTGCACCTTGAATCACATGTATCAGGGATATATAGGAAATCATATGGCTGGAGAAAAGTTTAGAGATAAAAAGAGCATTAATTATGAATTGCCTTATGAGTCACAAGATCACATCCCTCAGGCTTATTTGATTTAGACATACAACATAGAAAATGATGCACACAAAAGCACGACATGGATAAATTAAAGTGAGAGCTTCCAAATACAAGATGGCACGTTTGATTAATGAATTATTTCTATAGTAAAAATTTTAAAATGATCTCCACAATTAAAGATTGTGGTGCATCCACTCAAAGTGTGATTGGGCACAGCACAAAATAAATAATTAAACTTGAGGCCTGACTCAAGAAGAAGAAGAAGAAGAAGAAGAAGAAGAAGAAGAAGAAGAAGAAGAAGAAGAAGAAAGAGGAGTAAATTGAACTTAATAATGCTGTCGCATTTCACCTTATTGGTTCTATTTTCAGCAAACTTCAACTCCAGAGCAGACTTGAGAATCGTTGCAGCTTTGGGTTCCAAAGAAGGAATGGGTTCCCATCAAAATGATTCTTGTTTTGGCGAGACAAGTAAAAAATTAAAATATTAAAATTCCACTGATGATCCCAGCGTTGTACATATGCTAAAATTCTCTACAAATTCAAAGACAATTGACGAACAATCAAGAAAACCCAAACAATTTTCGATATTAATAACACGAAAAAGCTCCAACATTATGTTCTGAAACTCATAATTCATACACACAATAGAAGTAGTGTTGGAAAATCGAAGAGAGAGAAAGGGGATCTAGTTAGATAATTCATACCCGCAAAGGGAATGGCCAGTCCAAGAATATGCTAATTGCTGGACGAGATTTCCGCTGGCGGCGCCTTTTGAAACGACGTTGGACAGTAGTGCTCGACTCTACCTCGTCGAAGCTTTTTCGGTGCCTCTCGAAATGACGTCGGCCACATCTCTTATGGCCTTCTTCCTGTCGGATATGGAGGTGGTGTTGAAGGTTCGCCGGCTGGTCGATTGAGAACAAGGCAGTGTCGGAGATTTGTCGGCTGGTCGATTGAGAACGTAGGGTAAAGAGTCGAAATTTTCTAAAGGTTCAATTTATACCCCATAATTTTTCATAATTTAAAATAATTAAAAAATAAAAATAAAATTAATAAGTTGGATTGACAACGGATTTATAACAACGGAACTTAATTCCCCATTGTCAATGAGCGCACTCTTCCAGCAACAACAACGGGGGTTCATTTTATGCCTTATTTTGACCTTATAACAACGGATTTTTAAGTTTTTGTTTTTATTCCACAGTTTTGGCATAGTGACATGTTATGATTCTAAGTGAGGGAACTCTGAAGTCTCATTAGAACTATCTTATATAAATATTTATTAATTAAATTGAATTCGGGTTTGTAAGTAGGATAAAGAGAATAATTATATAGTACCTATAAAGGGAGATCATATCAGATTAGAGTACAAAGTAAACGGGAAATAATTGATACTGATAGTACCTAGAAAGGGGGTGTAATTATATCTCTTGCTCCAAAGTAATTCACACGTGTCACACGCTTGTCTTAGAAAAGAATCTTGGTTTTGAATTTTACTGCTTAAGAAAATACATGTGTGTTCTCACAATGGACGTCTCATGATGCCTATTAAAGTCTCTAGTGAAGAGATGAGAGGTTCATAGAAATATGATGGTCTCATGTAACTCTTCGGATACTTGAGTAAGTTAAAAGGCAGAAGATCATGATTTAATTTGATGAATGAATTGGGAAAGCATGGAGTATAAATTGAAGGGAAACCTAGATCAATTTAATTCTTTGTGAATTGCCTAGATGTTTTTGAGTAAGTTCCACCTGAATTACAATAGGATGTATATGGTGGAAAACTTCTGGCAAAACATGTGGCAAAGGAAAGCCATTTTCATCATAATGTGAACAAGTTTTATATCTTATTCACTAGTTGTTTAAAACATGATTAGTGATGGCATTTACTGACACGAAGTGTGTAGATACTGGAATCACTAAATGTTTATTACTAAGTGAGGATAAGATTGTTATGACATGGGTAAAACTACAAGAGTAGTGGCTATTGCAGTGGGAGTTGTCTATTTATTAAATGATATGAGTAGACGTTTGATTTTATGAAATTGTCTTTACGTACATTTTCATAGAAAGAATTTGATTTCGGTTTCTATGCATTAATAGATGGATACTCCATTTCATTTAAATGATATGGTCATTATAATGAATGATAGAGTTGTAATCTGTTATGGTACGTTGGTGAACAATTTGTACACTCTTAAATCATGTTTATCCCCTGGATGCGACAAATAGTAATTAATAATGAGTCTTTTAATCTAGTAAGAGAAAGGTACCTTCGAAAATGAATTTCCCACCTTAATGGTGTGACGAATAGAAGGAATAGCACTCTTATGGTAGTGATTAGATAGATGATGAATTATTTGGAATTACTAAATTCATTTTATGGATATGCCCTAGGAACAGTAATTCGTAAGAATGTTTTTCTATTTGTGGGATATCCTAGAAAAATGAAGGATGATTTATATAGTCCACAAGATCGAAGAGTGATTGTTAACATAAACACTAGATTTTTGGAAAAAGGACTATGTAATAAATCAAATACCCATGTATAAGTTGTTCTAAAGGAAGTGAGAGGAAAACACAAAGTATAAGTACCAAGTGTACAAGAGGATATACCACAAGGTAAACTGCAACGCGTGTCACGTCTGATATACAATTGCATGTAGTGCCTTGTCGTAGTGGGAGGGTTCTTCGACAACTTGTAAGATACATGTTTTGGGAAAGTCGTGAGACTTGGTCCCTCGCAAACATGAAATGGACCCACGGATACAACGAAGCACTACAAGTTAGAAATGCCTAATCCTAGCAAAGTGCAATGAATATTAAAATAGAACGATTTTAAATTAGGTCTGGATGCTTGTTGAACCGCTAAATGGCGTAAAAGCCATTGGAAGCGGGCATGCAAGAATAAAAGAGGATCATAGAATAAGGTGAAAACCTTGGAAGCAAGCTTGTTGCGAAAATGTATACTCAGAAAGAAAGGGTTCGATTATGAGAAAACCTGTTCGCCGGTAGCTATGCCTAAGTTGATCCAAACTCTTTTATTTGTTGCTACTCATATGAAATATGAGGGATAGCAAATAGATGTCGAGACAGCTTTCCTGATTGGAAGTCTTAAGGGAAACATCTATGTGAAGCAACCAGAATGATTCATTGCAAAGAGCTAAGAACATTGTGATAGTGAGCTTAAAAGTGTCCATTAATGGACTAAAACAAGCTTCAAGATCATGAAACATCCGTTTTGATGAGGTAATCCAGTGACATGGATCTAATCAATGATCGGATGGGTCTTGTGTATTGAAAAGAGTGATGGAAACGTGGTGGTATTTCTTGTACTATACGTAGATGATATATTGCTCATTGGAGACAATGAAAGAGTATTGTCGGGCGTATGTGTATGGATAATAAAGCGGTATGAAATGAAGGACTTAAGAAGAGCAAAAATATCCTTTTGATCACGGTAATACGGATCATAAGAAAGGATATTATGCTTGTCTCAAGCTTCATGAATTGATACGATCCTTACTTGTTTTAGCAAGTGACTTTATCTAAGAAAATATGTCTTGAGACACAAAAGGAAGATAAAGGTGATGAAAGCGGTTCCTTATGCTTCGGCGAATAAGGAAGCTTAATCTTAGGAATACTATGCGCGAGAATGGATATCTATTTTGCTGAACGCATGAACAGTGGGTATCAACGTAACCCGGAACAAGAATGATGAACTGTGGTAAGACATATATGAAGTGCCTGAGAAGGACTGGAAATTATATGTAAGCTTACTGGGCAAATTCACTGCTTCTTGTGGATTACGTAGATTCGGATTTTTTAGTCAGATTGGATGGCAGTAAATCCACCTCAAGGTTATGTGTTTAATTTTAGGAAGTTGAGTCATAATGTGGAGGAGTGTTATATAGAAATATATTTCAGACTCCGGACTCCATCATGGAAAGATGATAAATTGGAGCCTATGAGGCAGCCAAAGTATCTGTATGACTCTAGAAACTTCAAGATGGACTTCGAAGTGTTTCTAAGTTTGCCCAAGGATATCACAATTTATATTGATGATATTGGTGCAGTTGCAAACTTGAAGGAATCACGAGCCCATAAGGCAATTAAACACATGGAGTGCAAGTACCACCTGTTACGAGAAATCGTATGATGAGGGGAAGGTTGTTGTTGCCTAGATTGCATCGGATGATGACCTAGTAAATCCATTTACAAGGATATTAAGGCGAGAGCTTTTAATGGTCGTGTAGTGGGAGTGGGAATCAGATGTATGGCGGAAGACATGACAGCATAGTCTTTTAGTATAAGTGGGAGATTGTTGGATTGTATACTAAAAGTCTAGCTTTTTGTATGAACAATGTTATAACAATTAATTTGAAATGAGAATCATATGATCAAATGATTGCATCTTATAATTTATTTATATGTTCGATGCAATAGTCCACTTACTTTATACTGTAGATAATATGTTGTGCGACAACACGCGGAAGATCATATTATCGGTTTCCTTATAAAGTATAAACAGATGCTCACAATTGAGATAGACGGGGACTCTCTATCGGGATGGTTGTAGTGTGGTTTGGTATTAGCTTGTCTTGGCTATAGAATCACATTAGTGCATTTGTGTGTATTGAGCAGGACCGCTTGAGATCGTTCGATTTATACTGACTTATAGGAGAACTTGATCTCAGTTATTATGGATGTTCGTGCTCTTAATCCCTATACAATAACCTCGACACATAGGGCAGTATGTATTTCTTTGATTCATCAATGGGTGAGATTTACATGTAATTAAATCAATAAACTCGGTGAGTTGGGAAGTAGTGCTGTCTCTATGGTGTGCTGTTGATTGTAGAAGGAATCCGTGTCCGTCATAGGTTGATGATGTCCCCTTGAGGAGCTCATAAGGATTATCATGTAAACCCTGCAGGTGGAATTTATTCCGGCATGATAATGAGGTTGAGTGGTACTACTCTTGGATGAGATATTAATTAATTGAGTTGTCAGTAACTTAAATTAATTAATGGACATTGTATATCTTAAACATGGGGAGACTAACGGGCTCATAATAAGAAGGAGCCCAAAACGTAATTTTGGGATTGGTACGGTAGTGCAATAATAATATTTTAGTGGAATATATTATTATTATTGGACTTAAGTATAAGCTTTGGGCTAAGCTTGGATACTTAAGCCCAATGGAGGCCCAACCCAATTTCTCCTCCTGGTCCCTGCTGTAGCCCATGTATATAAGTCACATCAGCTTATCTGGAACCCTAATCTAATCTAATTCATTATTCACGTGTGATGAGGGTTGAGAGCAGATTGAGTAGGTCTCGTAGATCGTCGCCCACACGACGTCGAGATCGGACTTGGGACATACAGCAGAAGACCGGAAGGTCATTTGCTGCTGCAGTTCGTCATGTTCCAAAACTCATATAAAATCGTACAGTTCTTCGATTTTGATGTATTATACACTGATGGAAATCCGTCGAAGAGAGGATCGTCTGAGCACAAAGATTACTCAATTCCGACATCAGAAGAGGAACTTATGGCTATTCTCGTGGGACTGCGCAGACTGCCAGCGAGAATTCAACCTCTACATCAACCCTTGGTGAAAGGTAATGCGTTTCATGTTTACTTGCTTCCGCTGCTTATTAGAAATACATGGAACCCTAACGGGTCACGTTAACCAAACGATCAAATGCCAACAATCTCCTCCACCACGTCAATACTATAACATTGGGACTCCATTGGCATTTTCATTGCTTTGTCCAAGTTGAAAAGTACTTCTTCTTTGTCCATTCTCAACTTCAGTTCTCCTTTCCGAACATCTATCATAGCTCCAGCTGTAGCAAGGAATGGCCTCCCCAAGATTAAAGGAACATTATCCTTGTCATCATCCATTTCTAAGACAAGGAAATCCACAGGAAAAACTAGCTTCTCCACCTTTACTAGAACATCTTCAACTATTCCTTTCGGAAACGTCATTGATCTATCTGCCAATTGGAGAGCAACAGTTGTCGGGGTCATCTCCCCCAAACCAAGCTTCTGAAAGATGGACAACGGCATCAAATTGATGCTTGCCCCAAGATCGCATAAAGCTCGCCGTGCTGGCCCCTTTCCGATCTCACAAAGAATAGTAAAGCTCCCCGGATCTTTCATCTTTGGTGGCAACTTCTTTTGAATAATTGAGCTACAATTCTCAGATAAGTTTACCGTTTCAACTCCGGTTAAGCTTCGCTTCTTTATCAATATGTCTTTAAGGAACCGAGCATAATATGGCATCTCCATGATTGCCTCTGAAAAAGGGATGTTCAAGCTTATCTTGTTCATTATCTTGAAAACTTCTTGAACTTCTCTTCCAACCCCTTCTTCACTAGCTTGTAAGGAAACGGTGGAGGTATCTTTGTTTTGGGAATCCCTCATTCATCACGATCAACCTTTTCCGCTTTCTCCTTTTCGGCTCTTAAATGCTTAGCTCTTTCCCATTTTTTCTCAGCTATTATGTCTGTACTTTGCTCATTCCGTACCACTGGAGTCGCATCAACATCAAAAGGAACAACAGGTGCATCAAACAAAACATCTCGGCGAGGTTCAACTGGGGTTCGACCAGGCTGAAAGGTCGAACCAGGACTGTATTGGTCGAACCTCTCTCCTGGAAGACTGTTCTCATTCTGCTCCAGAGGTTCGACTTGGGTTCGACCAACATTGGAGGTCGAACCACTGCCCCTTTGGTCGAACCGCTTCACTGTATAATTTCCATCCTTCGGTTCGACCTGGGTTCGACCTGAAGAGTTGGTCGAACCTTCGTGATCGTGGTCGAACCGTTCCTGCGTCGAAACAGAGTGCTCTGGCCGATAAGGTTCGACCTGGGTTCGACCTGTAAAGTTGGTCGAACCCTCCGCGTGTTGGTCGAACCGTTCCTGCGTCAAAACACAGTGCTCTGGCCGATGAGGTTCGACCTGGGTTCGACCTGAAGAGTTGGTCGAACCCTCTGCGTGTTGGTCGAACTGCGGTTTAGAAAATTCCAACTTCGATTCCGGCCTCATCGGTCCCTCGTACTGCGTTCCTGACCTCAGTGTGATGGCATTACACGACTTTGGATTCTCTATACTCTGAGACGGAAACTTACCTTTTCCTACAGTTTGAGTTAATGTGTTCACATTCTCTGCAATTGAACCCATCAACAATGTGAGATCTTTCACTTGAGTGGACAAATCTCTGTGGTGATCATCAATCTTTTTCTCAAGCTTTGCCTCAAGGCGATTCACTCTTTCATCATTCTTTACCATGTACCGGTTCACAGTATCCTCGAACCCAGGCTTTCCTTCTTCCACCTTTTCTCCCGGATCAACACCCATCGGAAGTTGCACTGCATTGTTCGTATTGCTCCATGAAAATTCAGGCCTCCTTGGTTGCTGTTGATAACTACCAGATGGACCACGATTATTAAAGTTCCCTCGATAGTTCCCTTGGTAGTTCCGATTTCCTTGATTTGGGTACCTCGTTCCTTGGATACTTTGACCCATGGCATAATTTGCTTCCTCCAATTCGTCTTGGATGGTTCCATTATTCATCATCTCTTGCTGCAAGATTGGCACTCGTTGGGATATCTCGCTGATCTGCTTCTGTTGAGACTCAAGTAGCTTGTTGATATTGGACAAGCTCGAAACGATCTCATCCTCTCTCTTAGTCTTCACCATTGCTTGTTCAACCTGAGCTACCTTTCTAAGAACATACGTACCTCTAACTCTATCAGTGGGCCAATCCCTCGAATTCATTGATATGTCTTCAAACAATCTCTCGGCCTCAACGGATGACTTTGTAAGCAATGCTCCATTAGAAGAAGCATCAAGTAGCACTCTTGATTCACAGTCCAATCCGTTATAAAATATACTGATATATTGGGCTTTAGATAACCCATGTTGAGGACACTTCCTGAGCATGTCCTTGAATCTATCCCACGCTTCATGAAATTTCTCACCTCCACTGATAGCAAATTGGTTAATATCTTGCTTCATCTTAAACACCTTCGAAGGTGGCATATACCTCTCCAAGAATCTTAACTTCAATTGCTCCCACGTGGTGCACTCAGCTGCATTAATAGTATCGTACCAATCCATCGCCTTTTCAGTAAGCGAGAATTTGAACAAAAGGATCTTCCTAGCATCTTCATGTTCTCCTACGTCTTTTTGAGTACTTGCATAGCCCAAGAACTTGTTCAGATGCTGCTGCGGATCCTCGAAAGACCCTCCTGAAAAGGAGTTCCTTTCTATCATGCTAATAAGAGCGGGATGAAGATCAAACGTTGTGTTAGTTCCCCTTGCTCCTAAAAGCTCATAATTTCCAGCCCCATTATTTCTGAAAACCTCACGGATGGCTAGATTATCCGGATTCGCTGCCATGTTGACTGTTACTACTTCCAAATTAACTTCAGTTGTAGCCTCAATCGCTTGCGAAATCTGCTCGTCAACCTCAACTCCAAAATTCAGAGCTTCAGTTGAGTCTATTGCCTTTGCTTTGCTCTTCTTCTTCTTCTTCTTTCTTGATGATGCTCCAATCTCAGGATTATACGGTTCAAGATTACCTTTCTTTGATCTTGTGAGCATACACCTAAAACGAATAAGAAAGAAAACAACAAAACAAGGTAAATAGTCCTAATAAACTAGAAATAATACAAAAAAGATAGTTTACGCCGTCCCCGGCAACAGCGCCAAGAACTTGATAGGGGTTTTCTCAACACATAAATTAATCCTCAAGTATAAGGATATCAATTGTAGTCGCGAAGATGACCAAGTTACAATATCGAACCCACGGGACGGATAAATATCAATTTTGTGATCTTCTAGTATATTTTAGACTATGTTGGTAATTGTAAAGGTTTAATGGATAGTAACTTCTAATCGAATTAACAAAAGAAATAGCAAAAGTAGAGAGAAGTGAGTTGTGATCAATAAGAATGATAGGTAGTTCATTGGGTCATCCAGTTTCACTAGCAATTCGTATTTTCGTATGATGGTGTCCGACTCTGCCCTGTGGTTTGTGGACGCATCACTAGACCATGCAAGTTTACTCTATAGACACAAGTAAATATGCGCTTGACACGTGTGAATAACATCGGAGCAAGAGATATGCTTCACCCCCCTTTCTAGGTACTATCATAATCAATTATCTTCTACGTCTAGAATCTAACCCGATTTGATCTCCCTTTTTAGGTACTATAAAGTTATACTCTTCATCCTATTCATCAACCCGAATTCAATTCAATTCATGAATATTCATATAAGACAGTTCTAATAATACTTCGGAATCCCTTCACTTAGAATTATAGCGATAAACCCTGCTCAGTAGTGAACGCACTCAATCAATAACCATGTCATGTATTCAGACTCTACACAATGATCATTGATGCACAAAACGACTATGAGTATGGATTAAATATGCAATCTTATATAAAACAAACCACAGGTAGTGTTGTACGGAGTTTTACACACGAAACACGAATTTCATCATGAAACTTTCATAACCCTAGAACTACCAAGGTGGTTCTAGCCCATGATTGATCTAGGAACAATCATGGTTAGATGAATCATTCTTACTTGAACCTTCAACGAACCTCTGTCACAGCTCTCCGAATGGATCACCACCTCTACTCTTGTCTCTCCTACGATTGACGATCAAAAGCTCTTTTATTCTCTGTATGAGCCTCCTTTTATACTTGTAATCACGTCTCTAGGGCTTGGAATGCGCTTTCTAAGTGATCTCACGCGTTTCGGCCTCGAAAATCCGGATAAGGTAAGTTCTCGCACACAGGTTCGACCACGTCAAGCAGGTCGAACCCCAGGTCACAGGTCGAACCCCAGGTCGAACCCCGCTACTGGAAGAATTCTGCACAGGTTCGACCTTCTGGACAGGTCGAACCACTTAGGTCTTGGTCGAACCCCAGGTCGAACCTCAGCACTGGACAACTCTTGCTCCCGATTCGACCACTTAGGTCTTGGTCGAATCCTCCTTCTTGCAAACTGGTTCGACCATGGTTCGACCTGATGGCCAGGTCGAACCAACTGAGTCGTGGTCGAACCCATCTCTGTATTGTCCAGCAACGTTGGTTCGACCTGCTGGAGAGGTCGAACCCTCCTCCAGCCAGGTCGAACCCACCTACTTCTTGGGCGGTTCGCGTGGCTTCGACTCCGTCTCTTCGATTCTTGGCTCTTTCACTCCGTTTTTGCTAAGAAAACACTCAAATAGCTCCACTAACACCTGATTCATGCTATTTCACAATATATATAAGTTTTCTACCTATTTCCACATCAAAACTCTCCAAAACTAGCACAAAACATAGCGCCAAACTTGTGAATTTACACACTCATCACAAACCTTGAGGAGAGCAAGAAAAGAGATCAAGCTAGTCTTGAGGAGAGAAAGAAAAGAGATGAAGCTAGTTTTGAGGAGAGTAAGAAAAGAGATGAAGAGAGGTTTGAAGCCTTAGAGCATCAAGTGAGCCAAATCATAAATGCTTTGACCAATTTTCAACAAGTTGAAGACCTTGAAGGAGAAAGTAAGGTTGAAGAAGAGATAGAGGAAGAAAAGAATTTGGGAGATGTAGAATCAAAAGAGGTATTCGAAGAGCCTGTTGAATCACATGATGTTGAAGAGAAGGAACAAAGTCAAGAAGCAAATGATGATGACTTGAAGAGTGAAATGAGCATTTCTAAACCTTTAAACTCTTTAAGTTGCTTTGAATTTGATAATATTGTTTACATTGACTTTGTCTTACCCATTGATTTTTCTCATATCCTTATAAACAAAAGAGAACTCAAAGAGATGTTGGGGGTCTATTTGGTAAGGAGGAATAAGTGGTTTTCAAGAATGGAGAGGGCAATGGAGTGTAAGCTCAAGAGAGTTGAATTTTTGAAGCCATGCTCAAAGGATGCAACTGAGGTCGTCACTTGCCACAAATGCCTAATAGAGGAAGAAGCACAACGGTTAAAATTCAATGGCAAGGATGAAAGATATCCGTGGCCATTCCGATGAGTTCTCCATATCCCGTCCGGCTTGAAGACGTTAAACTTAGCGCTAGATGGGAGGCAACCCATCATTACCTTTTATTGCTTTATTTAATGCTTTCAATAAGGTTGATGGATTTGTTTGTTTGCATTTTTGGCATGTAGATTGATTGTGTTCATGAGGAGAATGTGTATTGGAGAAACGATAAGTGCTTGATTTGAAGTGTGAAAATAAGTCACACCACTTTTTGCAAACTTATCTTGAAACTCTTGTTTCAATTTAAGTTTGGGGGGATATGGCGTGGTGTGGCATACTTTGTTTTGAAGGCATATACTTTTCATATTTTTGGGCTAATTTTAAAATTTTTCTCATGAGTATTGTTTTGATTTTGGTATGATTGGTTGTGTTGAAGTGCATGTGAATCCATATTTTTAATGAAATTTTTAAACTAATGGTGTTGTATGAGTTTTGAGTATGAATGAAGGGTATTGGAAGCACAAATGGAGCTTGAAGTTAACGCTTTCCTTACCAAATGACTATTGAGGGAGTACTCTACACCTTATCACTTCTAGTTGCTTGACATATTTTGATGTGGATTGATGTGATTAGCATGCTACTTCATTTGTTATGTTTGGGAGGTTTCCTTTTCAATCAAGGTTGGGATGAATGTGAGCTTAAATGTTATGGATGATATAGAATGTGTGCTTTATTGTTTAATGATGGTGATTTTTATTTTTGCATGTTATGTGTTTTTGTTTTGTTTCTTGTTTGTTGAGTCTTTATTTTATGTTTTGTGTGTTTTCTTATTTTTGTCTTGGTATGTGATAGGGGTTTTCTCAACACACAAATTAATCCTCAAGTATAAGGATATCAATTGTAGTTGCGAAGATGACCAAGTTACAATATCGAACCCACGGGACGGTTAAATATCAATTTCGTTATATTCTAGTATACTTTAGACTATGTTTGGTAATTGTATAGGTTTAAGAAATAATAACTTCTAATCGAAATAGCAAAAAGAAATAGTAAGAGTAGAGAAAAGTGAGTTGTGATCAATAAGAATAGTAGGTAGTTCGTCGCGTCATCCAGTTTCACTAGTAATTCATATTTTCATGTGATGGTGTCCGACTCTGCCCTGTGATTTGTGGACGCATCACTAGACCATGCAAGTTTACTCTATAGACACAAGTAAATATGCGCTTGACACGTGTGAATAACCTCGGAGCAAGAGATATACTTCACCCCCCTTTCTAGGTACTATCATAATCAATTATCTTCTACGTCTAGAATCTAACCCGATTTGATCTCCCTTTTTAGGTACTATAAAGTTATACTCTTCATCCTATTCATCAACCCGAATTTAATTCAATTCATGAATATTCATATAAGACGGTTCTAATAAGACTTCGGAATCCCTTCACTTAGAATTATAACAATAAACCCTGCTCAGTAGTGAACGCACTCACCAATAACCATGTTATGTATTCAGACTCTACACAACGATCATTGATGCACAAAACGACTATGAGTATGGATTAAATATGCAATCTTATATAAAACAAACCACAGATAGTGTTGTACGGAGTTTTACACACGAAATATGAATTACATCATGAAACTTTCATAACCCTAGAACTACCAAGGCGGTTCTAGCCCATGATTGTTCTAGGAACAATCATGGTTAGATTGATCATTCTTACTTGAACCTTCAGCGAACTTCTGTCACAGCCCTCCGGATGGATCACCACCTCTACTCTTGTCTCTCTTATGATTGATGATCAAAAGCTCTCTTCATTCTCTGTATGAGCCTCCTTTTATACTTGTAATCACGTCTCTAGGGCTTGGAATGGGCTTTCTAAGTGATCTCACGCGTTTCGGCCTCGAAAATCCAGATAAGGTAAGTTCTCGCACGCAGGTTCGATCTCGTCAAACAGGTCGAACAAACGGCCACAGGTCGAACAATAGGTCGAACCCCGCTACTGGAAGAATTCTGTACTGGTTCGACCTCTTGAACAGGTCGAACAACTTAGGCCTTGGTCGAACCCCAGGTCGAACCTCATCACTGGACAACTCCCGCTCCCGATTCGACCAACTGGCAAGTCGAACTCAAACGTCGTGGTCGAATCCTCTTTTCCGCGAACTGGTTCGACCATGGTTCGACCTGATGGACAGGTCGAACCACTTGAGTCGTGGTCGAATCCTCTTCTGTCAGCTCGGCAATGCTGGTTCGACCTGCTGGAGAGGTCAAACCCTCCTCCAACCAGGTCGAACCCCCTATTTCTTGGGCGGTTTGCATGACTTCGACTCCGTCTCTTCGATTCTTGGCACTTTCACTCCGTTTTTGCTAAGAAAACACTCAAATAGCTCCACTAACACCTGATTCATGCTAATTCACAATATATATAGGTTTTCCACCTATTTCCACATCAAAACTCTCCAAAACCAGCACAAAATATAGTGCCAAACTTGTGAATTTACACACTCATCAAACCCCCAAACTTGCATGTTGCTCGTCCCGAGGCAACCAATTTAAACAACAGGAGTCGTGTATAATTCAACAAGATCAAGTACAACACATATTACACATGCCACTTCATTGAATCAAACAAGAATTACTTGCATCATATATTTCACTCATGTAAAATCAATCCAATCACACACCATTCGGAGTACTAAGTAATCTCGCTGACAAGATAAATCTTTACTCTCTTTCGCTCACGTGCGTGAGGCACTATAGGCTAGTATAAACACTCATATCAATTCATATTCACGCGTAACCATAAGCTTGGCAAAGGTCTCAAAAATCAACTCACATCAAATTAGTACTAGGATCACAAAGGACTTGTTTCTAGGTTGTAATGTTGGCTCTTTGGAAAGGGTAGGAAAATTTGGACATAGTGACTTAAGACACTAGTAGAGAGTTACCTTGGAGGTTCTTGATTTCTCATTCGGCTTCATATTCTCCTCCAATTCTTCTCTTGCACTTGCAAATTTAGATTTTCCTTCTCTTCCTTGCATCAACATCATTCTTCTTTTGATTGCTCGGGTACCAGTTGTAGGCACTACCCTCTCGAACATCATTCGGCTGCTTCTTAAAATTTCAAGCCCCATGTATAAGTAATTCGGGGTACCAGTTTCAGGCACTACCCATAACAAGATTTAACCATGTACTTTCCTTACTAAACCTCATTCCATCTTCCTTTTCTTCTCGCACACTTATTCACCTTACTCTCTCTACCAATGAATAGGGTATTTTCAAAGCTCAAATAAGGTAATTAAGGCTCTTTTATTTG
Organism: Pogostemon cablin; assembly: GCA_023678885.1. NCBI lineage: Eukaryota > Viridiplantae > Streptophyta > Magnoliopsida > Lamiales > Lamiaceae > Pogostemon > Pogostemon cablin. The sequence continues at coordinate 17,260,807 of CM042963.1, forward strand.
TCTTGCCAAAGAAAAAGCTTTTAAAAGGCTCAAACAGGCTACCAAAGGTTTATAAAATCATTAGGAAAGATAAAATTTGGCCAAGTGACTCAATTAATCAAAAATGGCCTAAGATCATATCCTAATATTTCATCAATTGTAAGTTTCACACAAGACTCCAAGCCAAGTTCTAGAGTACGTTCATACGAATGATTCTCTCAAAAATAAACTATCATGATCAATCATGATAAAGGCTCAAATCCTCACATAGGTAATCAATTCCTAATACTCCTCATAGCACATAATCAAGATCAATTTCTCATGAATTCCATATACTTAACAAATTATACATGCTCTTCCCAATGAAAATAAACATGTAAACACATGAATGCACAGAATCAACAACCCATATACAAATCAATGATACAAGATCAACTATATCAAGTACATGCCACTCACACATGAATCACACCCCAATCTGTAGGAATAAAAAGAAGAATGGGAGATAAGATGAATCGGAGAAGCCAAAAGAAAACCTGAATCTACTCCCTAGGAGCATCATCATCCTCATCATCATCTTTGTCATCCTCATCCACCCTATTCTCCACAGCTCGGCACAGACTGGTAATGTGTCTATCCATCATATCCACTCGACTACTCACTCTACCAACACGCTCATCCAAGGCAGAGTACCTCTCATTCAGTGTGGCGTAGTTGGCGTAAGCGAGCGCGAGCTGCTTGTTCGTCTCCTGCTGTGCAGCTACTACCGCGACCAGCTGCTCATGAATCAAGCGAAGCTGCTCCCGGGTACCTGGAACTGCTCGCCGCTGCTGCGGTACCGGAGCATGCTGAGGCGCATCATGCTGATCTTCTTCCGGAATCTCCATCTCCGGCTGCTCATCTACCTGATCCTCCTCTTCAGGCTGCTGTGGCTGAGGTGGACGGAACTTTCCTTGATCAATGATCTGCTGTAACTCAGCCATCCTCCCCTCAGCACACATCTGCGCTACCGCTCTCCAATCACCACCCGACTTCACTGCAACAGATAAGGCGGTATGTCCTAGAGAATTCATCAACTTATTCCTTGCTTCCCGAATAGTTGTCAAGTTGCTCACGTCGAAGGGGAACATAAATTCGAAAGGCTTGAGACCCCTCGTGAAAAACCAATCTCCATCTCTAAAATATGCAAATCCTCCCTTCATGCACGTGCTCATCATCAAATCGGGTTCTCCTTCTACTGGTGTAAAGCCGGTGAGATCCAAGTTGTAATGCTCAGCCACGATCGTCAATAACCCTCCAATATTCACCTTTTGAAATCCAATGGTCTTGAATCGATGCAGCTGCGCAATGAAATAAGCTCCAACATTGAACTTCACCCCGTTCAGCATACACCAAAGGGCGTAAAGCTTCCTCTAGGTACAACACTCCCCTCCGAGCGGGCGAATAACGTGTTGCTTAGGGCGCGGTCCATGTACCTCAAGACTGGGTTCTTTATTGCGGAAGCACGAGCCTGTCTGAATTTATAATCTCGAATCTCCCCGGTGATCTCCCTCCAAAACCGATTTGCACCGAATGCAGTATTTTCTAATCGAGGGATCTCCAAAGGCGTCTCAAACAACTCATTGAAATCCTCAGACGTCCATTTCCTACTCACTCCACCAAGCTGAAACGTACACTGATATGGGTACCCAAGCGGGTCCTTCTCCATCTCAAACGAGCAAACTACTTCCGCTGTAACATGGAAGTACGTCGGCCTCTTCAACTCCATGAATCTTCGGATCCCTACTTGATCGAACATCCAAAATTTATCATCCCCTATTCTCATGATCCTCATCGCTTCATCATCTTGGTATCGAGTGTGAGCTATCTTGTCTGAAACTTCTTCCCACTTCTCTTTAATCTCATTCCAATCTTGTATATGAATCTTGAAATTTTCGGGTAAACGATCTTGCAGCCTCAGTTTCCTTGTCACTTTGTCCAAATTCGAAGGCCTGTCATGCTTTTCTTCGATCTTTCCTCCTCTGCCTTTCCCTTACCTTTACTTGATCCTTGTCCCTTTCCTGAAAACAAATACTTCAATCCAACCAACAAGACAAGAAAGCAAGTATTTGACTAGCACATCACATACTCTACTCAAGACTTCAAGCATCAATGCATAATCACTCCAACTATCGTCTCAACACCACTTGCTTATTCAACATGCTCAAAACATTTTCAATCACACTTCTTTAAATAACCAACAAGCATGCATCAACAATTCAAGCAATTCAATCAAAAATTTAACATGTTTCCCTTAATGAACTACTTCAATTTCATCAATTTCAAACCAAATCAACATGCTCATTCTAATAGATGTTCTATATCCTTGATCAATCCTCATAAAAATTCAAGTTCTATCAATAATCAAACAACCTAAACCAAGAAACAAGAATTAATATGAAACAAGTCACAATATCAACATTCACCATGAAATTCAACCATACTTAACATCAATCCTCTTATTCAAATCGAATTTCATACCTAAACCTTCAATCCTAGAGTAATTGAGTTGGAACAACATACCTTTTGACTTACCCATGGTGAATAATCAATCAACAATACACAACAACCTAAAATCGCGATTTCAACCCTAATTTGCGACGAAACACGCCCAAATCCGTGACTAACTCGTAAATTCAAGGTGTAATGTTGTGTAATCGGTGTGAAATCAAGTGTAATCGAAGAATTTGTGTAATGGTGTAGAGGTTCGAAGAGGGTTCGAGGTTTGGTGTTTCGAAAAAGTGATCGAACCCTCCGAAAAATCGAACTTAAATTGCGTACCTGGCTTGGTTCGACCTCAGGTTCGACCTCCTGAACAGGTCGAACCTACCTTCTAGATAAACGCTCTTCTCGGTTCGACCTGGGGTTCGACTTGCTGATCAGGTCGAACAATCCTTGAATTGGTTGAACCTATTTTCTGGAAAACAGAGTGCTTTGAACTGACTGGTTCGACCTCAGGTTCGACCTCCTGAACAGGTCGAACAATTATGGCTTAGGTCGAACCACTTCTTTGGACAACTTTTGACTCTGGTTCGACTTCCTCTGCTTTTGTTCGACCTCCGGCACTGGTCGAACCACTCCTGGTGTTGGTCGAACTATCCTTCTGACCTTCAAAACTGAGTGTTCTTCATTCACTACACACTTCAAGCTTCAACACAACTCATTAGGTACAATCTAGAGCATAACTTCAGAAATTATTCCACAAAACATCATTCATGAGTAACTCCGTAAAAGAAAACACAACCAAAAACCACTGAACATTAGGCAAGTTGTAAAAAAATCGTCACATCAAAATCGATTAAAAATTCAATATGGCCGCAAAAACCAACTCCCCTAACAAAAAATACAAAGAAAAGATTATACTCTTGGTGCTTCAATGAGGTAATAACATCACACCCCCCCCAAACTTAGGAAAAACATAAGTCGAAACTAAGTTTGAAAAGAGATATAATTGCCGATTAGTAAGCACCTTAAATATAAAAATTTCTTACTCACACAAAAGAAATAAAGCAATAAAATGGAAGAGTAAGCTCTCAACAAGCGCTCATATTTAACGTCGGAGAGTCACGACGGTACCAAATCAGATCAAGGTATCATCAAAAATGACACACGCATCATCCGGCGACTTATAATGCTTCAACCGATGCCCGTTCGCCGCGATAATGTCTCCATCTTTGTCAATAAGCTCAAAACTCCCCCCTCCTAAGGCTCGATGAATCATGAACGGTCCCGTCCACTTAGACTTCAACTTGCCTGCAAAAAGCTTCAATCGAGAGTTAAAAAGTAGTACCTCATCTCCTTGCTTGAACTCCTTGTATGAGATCTTAGAATCATGCCACCTCTTCATTCTTTCCTTATAAATCTCTGAATTCTTGTAAGCACGACTCCTAAATTCATCCAATTGATTCATGTGAGTTATCCTCAACTCCTTCACATCCTTGAGGGTCAAGTTCAAGCGTCGCAAAGCCCAAAACGCTTTGTGTTGAATCTCTACAGGTAAGTGGCACGGCTTCCCATAGACAATTTGATACGGTGACATATCTAACACCATCTTGTAAGCGGTTCAGAACCCCCATAACACATCATCGAGCTTCATAGCCCAATCCTTTCTATTAGTTCCTACCACTTTCTCCAGAATTTGTTTGACTTGACGGTTGGAGACCTCTGCTTGCCCATTCGCTTGCGGATGATAGGGTGTAGTAACCCTATGCTTAACACCATAATCCTTAAGCACCTTCTCAAGAAATTTATTGACGATGTGGGAACCTCCATCACTAACTAGTGCTCTAGGAACTCCATAACGGGCAAAAATATGCTTCTTCAAGAAAGATAGAACAATTTTTTAGTCATTTACACGAGTAGGAATTGCTTCCACCCACTTTGAAACATAATCCATAGCAAGAAGAATGTAGAGAAACCCATTCGACGGGGAAAAAGGCTCCATAAAATCGATCCCCCATACATCAAATATCTCCACAACTATGCTAGGCTGCAGTGGCATCTCATCTCTCCTACCTATATTTCCCATGCGCTGACATCTATCGCAAGACGCCACATAGCTCTCACAATCTCTAAACAATGCAGGCCAATAAAGAGCGGATTGAAGTACCTTAGTTGCAGTCTTTTGCGCTCCGAAATGCCCCCCATTTGGTTGTGCATGGCAGAGCTCAAGCACACTCTCCATTTCCATCTCGGGTACACATCTTCGGACAATAGAATCTGTACATATCTTGTAAACAAATGGATCATACCATATAAATGTCTCAACTTCCCTCCTAAATTTCGCGAGTTGATATCGGTTGAGATCCCTTGGAATTTCTCCAATGTCAATGTAATTAATATAATCCGCGTACCATGGATCCATACCTTGCGCTGCGACCACACATGCTCGCTCAGTCCCTTCAACAGCCACAGCCATGATCTTCTCATAAGGGAACATCTCTTCAATATACTCAAAAGAATTATCATAATGCTCCCTAGTCTCCAACCTTGACAATTGATCTGCCAACACATTTTCTGTTCCTTTCTTATCCCGAATCTCCATGTCAAACTCCTGAAGTAGTAGAATCCACCTTATAATTCTAGGCTTCGTCTCCTTCTTCTCCATCAAATATCGAATCGCTGAATGATCCGTATACACAATCGTCTTCATGCCAACCAAGTACTGACGAAACTTATCGAATGCATACACAACAGCCAAAAACTCCTTTTCAGTCACCGTGTAATTCTTCTGTGCCGCATCGAAAGTCTTACTCGCGTAGTAAATGGCGCAGAACTTCTTCTCCCTTAGCTGCCCGAGCACCACACCCAGTGCTACATCACTTGCATCACACATAAGTACAAACGGTTGAGTCCAGTCCGGTGTGATCAAGATGGGGGCAGAAATTAGCGCCTCCTTCAAAACTTGAAAAGTTGTTAGACACTCATCATTAAACACAAAAAGAATATCCTTTTCAAGTAAATGAGATAAGGGCTTAGAGTATTTTGAGAAGTCTTTTATGAATCTCCTGTAAAAACCGGCGTGTCCAAGGAAGGACCGCACTCCTCTTTCATTGGTCGGTGGTGGAAGCTTCTCAATTGCCACCACTTTAGCACGATCTACTTGCAATCCCTTGGCGGAAACATGATGCCCAAGAACAATCCCATCCTTCACCATGAAGTGGCACTTCTCCCAATTCAAGACAAGATTAGTTTCTTGACACCTCTTCAAAACAATAGCAAGGTTAGACAAACAAATATCAAAAGAAGATCCAAAAACTGAAAAATCATCCATGAATACTTCCATGATCTTTTCTATCAAACCATCAAAAATTGCCATCATGCATCTCTGAAAAGTAGCAAGCGCATTACACAATCCAAACGGCATCTTCCTAAAAGCAAAGGTCCCGTAGGGGCAAGTAAAAGTGGTCTTTTCTTGATCCTCGGGAGCAATCATGATTTGGTTGTACCCCGAGTATCCATCCAAGAAACAATAAAACTCATACCCTGCAAGACGATCTAACATTTGATCCATAAAAGGAAGAGGAAAATGGTCCTTACACGTGTTCTCATTTAATTTCCTGTAATCCACACATGTACGCCATCCCGTAGGAATCCTCGTGGCTATAGCTTTTCCATCCTCAGCTTTCACTACAGTCATGCCCCCCTTTTTAGCAACTACATGCAATGGACTCACATGGGGACTATCACTAATAGGATATATAATTCCAGCATCCAACCACGTAAGGATTTGCTTTCTTATCACCTCCTGAATTGCGGGATTCACCCTACGCTGATTTTGAACACTCGCCTTGGCTTCATCCAACAACCTAATCCGATGCATACAATACGAAGGACTAATACCTTTCAAATCATCAAGTGACCACCCTATTGCAGACTTGTACTTCCTTAAGACATCTAATAACTCCTCAAGTTGATCATCATTAAGGGAAGAAGATACAATTACCGGATATTTTTCATTATCACCAAGAAAAGCATACTTCAAGTGTTCCGGCAATAGTTTCAACTCCTCTTTCCTTTCTTCCACTGGAGCGCTTTCGTTATCCAAAGGCAAGTACCTCCTGGTCCATTTGACTTCTTCCACCTTAGTTCTTTCCAATTCAAACCTGTCATCACCCAAAGCAAGTAAGTTTTCAAGAAATTCAATACATACCTCGTTAGAAAGTCCGTCAAGCTCCGTAGTGGGATAAGTAAGAGACTCCATCAAACATGTCTCAAGAGGATCCTTCCACAAGATCAGAGACATATCCTCCTTCACAATCTCCTCCACCACGTCAATACTATAACACTGGGACTCCATTGGCATCTTCATTGCTTTGTCCAAGTTGAAAAGTACTTCTTCTTTGTCCATTCGCAGCTTAAGTTCTCCCTTTCGAACATCTATCATAGCTCCAGCCGTAGCAAGGAATGGCCTCCCCAAGATTAAAGGAACATTATCCTTGTCATCATCCATTTCTAGTACAAGGAAATCCACAGGAAAGACTAGCTTCTCTACCTTCACAAGAACATCTTCAACAATACCTCTCGGAAACGTCATTGATCTATCTGCCAATTGGAGAGCCACAGTCGTCAGGGTCAACTCCCCAAACCAAGCTTCTAAAAAATGGACAATGGCATCAAATTGATGCTTGCCCCTAGATCGCACAAAGCTCGCCGTGCTAACCCTTTTCCGATCTCACATAGAATCATAAAGCTCCCCGGATCTTTCATCTTTGGTGGCAACTTCTTTTGAATAATTGAGCTACAATTCTCAGATAAGTTTACCATTTCAACTCCGGTTAGGCTTCGCTTCTTCATCAATATGTCTTTAAGGAATCGAGAATAATATGGCATCTTCATGATTGCCTCTGAAAAAGGGATGTTCAAGCTTATTTTGTTCATTATCTCTGAAAACTTCTTGAACTTCTCTTCCAATTCCTTCTTCACTAGCTTGTAGGGAAACGGTGGAGGTATCTTTGTTTTGGGAATCCCCCATTCATCACGATCAACCTTCTCCGCTTTCTCCTTTTCGGCTCTTAATCGCTTAGCTCTTTCCCATTTTTTCTCAGCTATTATATCTGTATTTTGCTCATTCCGTACCACTGGAGTTGCATCGACATCAAAAGGAACTTCAGGTGCATCAATAAAAACGTCTTGGTGAGGTTCGACCATGGTTCGACCAGTTTGTGAGGTCGAACAAGGGTTGAATTGGTCGAACCTCTTTCCTGGAAGACTGATCTCATTCTGCTCTTGAGGTTCGACTTGGGTTCGACCAACATTGGAGGTCGAACAATTGCCCCCGAGGTCGAACCGCTTCACTGTATAATTTCTGTCCTCCGGTTCGACCTGGGTTTGACCTGATGGGTTGGTCGAACAATTACGATCGTGGTCGAACCGTTCCTGCGACAAAACAGAGTGCTCTTGCTGATGAGGTTCGACCATGGTTCGACCTGTTGGGTTGGTCGAACAATTACGATCGTGGTCGAACCGTTCCATTATATAGTTTCTATCCTTCGGTTCAACCTGGGTTCGACCTGATAGGTTGGTCGAACAATTACGATCGTGGTTGAACCGTTCCTGCGATAAAACAGAGTGCTCTTGCTGATGAGGTTCGACCATGGTTCGACCTGTATGCCAGGTTGAACCCTCTGAGTGTTGGTCGAACCGAGGCTTAGATGATTCCGCCTTTGATTCTGGCCTCATTGGTCCATCGTACTGCGTTCCCGACCTCAGTGTGATGGCGTTACACGACTTCGGATTCTCTATACTCTGAGATGGGTAGAGATTAGTGCACATAAGTTACTATAGGTAAATATTATTTAATCTAATCTAAACTGGTAAAATTGGTTTTGGGGGAAAATATTTTATCTTACACCCATGGTAAAATAGGTGCTATTTTATATGAGTGAGTCTCTTGTGCGCCCGGGTACACAGATTTAGATCCGTGTCCCTTTACAATTTCCGTGCCCCTTTACAATTTAAACTCCCTAGCAATACATAGGTTTAAATAGAATAGGGAGGGGAAGAGTTGTGTTCACATGGGCACACGGACCGTGTCCCCGGAGGTGCAGGAGCTTTTGCCTTTATATATATAAAGATGTTAGATGCTTGTTGGAAAAAACTCGCGGGTCATATAAATGGGTCTAAAAGTTCGTTTTATAAGGTCATCTCCAATGGTGGCACCTTTTACCCAAATTTTTGGGTAAAAGGTGCCACATTCCTCCAATGGTTAACCCTTTTACCCAAAAAATTTGGGTAAAAGGGGAACGTGACCCAAATTTGGGTAATTTTAGGTTTTACCCAATTTTTTTCTTTTACAATTATTTTTAATGTTCAATTTAAAAATAATTATTTATATATATATTTTTAACCACTCTTGATAATTATTTTTAATTGTTAAATATATATTTATGTTTTTTATATTTTATATAATTAATATATAATAAATTATGTGTCATTAAAATAATTTAAAAATTACTTCTTGCACAATTAAAATTACATATTACATTAAAAAAATTACATTGAACATTAAAAAGATAGACATACAAATACATTAGACACTAGACATATAAATAAATATCCTAAAACTTAAACACTATTATGATAAATAAAAATACAAATGCAAACACAAACACAAATACTTAAAAAATATTATAATTAAAGATGAACGTGATCTTGATGTACCTATTATTGACCACGTAGAATCATCGACTATAAATATTGAAATGGGGGATGATGACGATTCACAATTCCAGGAATTCCTGGCTCGATTTAGAAAAATAAAAAATCGAGATGCTCACTATGAACTTCGAGATGTATTAATTGATCATATTTGGGAACTGTATTCATCTGAGGATTAAAATTTAAAAGTTTATTCCTTTTATTTGTATGTGTTGTATTATGCAATTATCAATAAAATATGTGTTGTTTACATATTTCTTTAATTTCATGTTGATATTTATTTTGATGTAATTTGTAAAATTTATATAATATCAAAATTTAGAAATTAAATTTTAAATTTAAATATAAATTAATTAATACAAAATAAAAATATATTATTTTATTAATAATTTAAAATTAAAAGTATAAATAATCCATCTAGACTATTATAATTATTTAAATTTAATAAAATAATATTTTTAATAAGATTATTTAGAATATTCTCTTTTTACCCAATTTTGGGTCACCAAAAATTTGGTGATTTGGGTAACCACTCGGGTTGCCCTAATAATTACTCTATCCTTTTCCTAATTTGTCTCTTTTCCAATCGGCAGAAAATGAGGGCACCAGAATCCAAATCCTCCGTCGAATCGGCGGAAGACCTCAAACGCCCAAAAGAATTCAGCGACTCCAACTTATCGCGCAGCAAGAAGTTGAAAACAGAAGATGAATTGGAAACTCCGAGTGCCAAAACCGAAGCGTCGAGTTCGGGCGGCAAGGGTTTTTTCACGATAGAAGCTGATGCTGCTGAAGATAAAGGATCGAGGCACGCTATGGAAGATGCTTGGGTGGTTCTTCCCGATGCTATGTTGGAGTTCCCTGGAAGTTTGAGGTTCCCTTTAATCATTTACTAATGGGATTTTACTTTTCTTTTTCTTGAATGCCCCGAGTATAAAGCCTAAGTTTCAGTTCTTGTTTGTTCTTTCTTCTTCCACATTTTCTTGCCATCGTCCTTTCAGTCCCCATTTTGTTTTGATCTCCTATGGTTTATAGATGTGCACACTTTGCAATCTATGATGGACATGGAGGCCGGTTAGCTGCGGAGTATGCTCTGAAGCATTTGCACAAGAATGTGCTTACAGCAGGCTTACCACGTGAGTTGGTCTGTTTGCCTATGCAGTTAGTGTGTTCATGTGTGTGCGTTTATTTCTTGACACAGAATTTTATGTTTAAATTTTTAGACACTAATCTTTATTTTCTTATGAAACTTCAGTTGGATGTGAAGTTAGCAAAGAAGGCTATACTTAATGGTAGGCTCGTTTTTTCTTTCTTTTACCTAAGGAACTTATCAACAGCTTAATTGCTTTTATGATGGTTTGTGATATATCTATCTCTTTTTTATAGGATTCCGGAAAACAGATGAGGATCTTCTTCAGGAAAGTGCTGCAGGTTCTGAAACAGTTCCCACATAAATTATAGGAAATACCCCAAAAAAAAAAAAAAAAAAGGACTGACTTTTAGCTTAAATTCGAAGTAACTATTATCTTTCTGAATTCCATATCTGATATGCCAAATGTTGTAAATGTTTTGGGGCCCAGGTCTAATTTCCTCTCTTCTGTGACAATCTGATACTCTTTTCTGATGTGAGTTGGAACTTTTATGTAGCAAAATACTTCTTCTTGAACCTTGCACACATGCAAGTCATTTTGGGTATTTTGATGGAGCACATATCTATTTCGACCAACTTGTTGATATTCGATGTCAACACAGTTAATTTCATTCATCTCTTGAAACATGTTGCTGCCTTTTTAATGCTCTTAAGCTTATGCATTTTTTGTAATATGATATTCCCCTATTATTGAACTTATTTTGTGCTTTCCGAATCTTTTGGATCTTTTTGTTGTACTTTCTTTTGCATCCAAATGTCAAAAAACATTTGATGGTCTATACTTGTCAATCATCTAAAAATGATTTCTCCCTTCTCTGTTACCCTGTAGATGCTCACAACTTGATGTAATCCACTTTGTTTTGGTTATTTAAATGCCTCTGTTTCTTATAGGGGGCTGGCAAGATGGTGCTACAGCTGTATGCGTTTGGGTACTGGATCAAACAGTAAGTTATCTATCATTACTTTTTGGTGTTCGTTCTTATGCTTCATCAATTATTTTGGCTAATAGAATGGGATGTAGCTCCTGAGCATGATGTATGTGGCCTTGATAGCATTACATAAAGCAATAACAAGCTGCTTAATTATTTGTGTGATAGATAAATAAAGAAGGAAAGCTGGAAATCCATGGTATACAGAAAACTTGAAGAAACTTGTTCTTTTGAATGATAGCAAGTCATGCAATAGGCTTTGTGGATATTTTTTACTAAGAATCCATTTTTTTCAATTATACTCTTGGTGTCCTATACAAATAACTATTAGAAGCACATTTCCTACCAAGGCCAAGCAATGGGGATCTCTTGATTAATTACAGTTTCTCTGAGAACATATTACCAGAAATAATTTTAAACACATTGCCAAATAACAATTACTTGATGTTGTAAGATCCACACAATTATAAATATCTATTTCTAGACTGTTGCATTATAATTAGCTTAATCAGGGTTCTCTGGTTTCAATGATTTAATGGCTGCAAAAGGGAGTATTACTAGAAATTGATGATTAAGCAGGGTATTCCTCATGTAACTGACTGTCTTGACACGTGGTATATTCGTATGCGTGGTCATGGTGCTGTTGACTCAGCCATGTAAATAATTTGAATCTTTATTCATAAGTGACAGTCATTGATAATTATTAGAATAAATCTACGGTTGATTGTGTAGGGACTTATTGAGTCATTTACTGTAAATGCATACATAGAGATAATTAGTTTATTTTATAGTAAGGGGGTTTGATTGGATAATTAGATTTAAGCATTCGGATTTTCGTAACCACAATTTTTGGAGACTTGGGGTATATTGAAGAATTTTATTCTTTCTCATGATTTATTTGTATGCTCCATTAGGTTTTTGTTGCTAATATCGGAGATGCAAAGGCTGTGGTAGCAAGATCATCTGCAGCAGTTAGCTCACAGTATGGTTCGGACACGTCAAATCCTTTAAAGGCCATTGTTTTGACCAGAGAACACAAAGCAATATATCCACAAGAACGAGCACGCATTCAGAAGGTCTGTTTAAATATTGGTTGCTGCTCAAGTATTTTTAGGGTCATGGTTGTATTACTTTGCATTTCTTTTGGTGAGACTGGTTCTTTATGGTTATGATTTGAGGCCTCTGGTATTAAGAATAATTGGTACTGGTATGTTGTTAGATGGTTAATTCAAACAGAAGCTGGTATATCTCCCAGGCATCTTAGTAGTTCTATTTTTTCTATCTGGAGGTGACATAAACTCAAGGTGGATAAACATTAATCTTTTCTAAATATGTGAAGTTTTTCTTCATTGGGATTTTCTATGTAATAGAGGGTAATAAAGCTACATTGTAGTAATTACCAAAATGGATAGTCTGTCTGTAACCAAAGCCAATAAGTTGAGCAGTAGTTCTGTTTTCCTCTTCCTTTTCTTTTTCTTTTTCTTTTTCTTTTTCTTTTCCTTTTTTTTTTGTCAACAGGTTTTTAGTGGTACACATGATTGTTAACTATGTGGAAAAAATAAAAATAATTAAAAAAATAAAGAAAATGATATACGCAGCATAACCTTTCATTCTTTTGTAATAAATTGGTTAAAGTGCCTTCCAGTGAATAAGGGTTTTAAAATTAGAGGTTTACCGTAATGCTCGATCATTTCATGTAATTGCTACTTGCTAGCATCTTTTTTACCCCCTTCATTAAAAAAAAAGGAGTATCTGAGAGATTCTTTGAGAATGGGTGACTTTAGCTTGGGAGTTAGTCAGTTTGTCATAAAAGGGAGCAGAATCTTACAGTTTTCAACTTTTGTCATTTCGGTGGGGTTGGCTGTGCTCTTGTCAAGGTGTTCTTCACTGGTTGTGGCTTATTTGTCTTATTAACCCATTAATTAATTGGACAAGCAAAAGTGAATCCCATTGCTTAAGCAATAACATTTCACCTTTAAAGGATTAATCTTTTTTTTTATTAAATTTAATTTATACATATTGTATTTGAATGTTAAATATTCATATAAGTGTATTTAGACTCTTGTGGATCTGACACATCTGTTGAAAAGAAAATTTCCATTCTTTTTTGCCTAGTCTTGTTTCGCTGGTTTCCTTAAATCAAACTATTTGTTTGTATTTGGATATATAATTTTTTCTGCACCTACATTAAATAAATCCATAGGCTGGTGGATCTGTTGGTTCCAATGGGCGGTTGCAAGGGCGACTTGAAGTTTCTAGAGCCTTTGGAGATAGGCAATTCAAGAAGGTTCTACTTTTGGCCCTCCTCCTTTGTAACAACCATTAATTCCAGATTCTCATATAACGTATATATACATGCCTTCACTATGTTTTTCATTTTAATCTTTATTATTACACAATGGGGTGAAGGATTGGAGTTTCTTGTGACACTCAACTCTTGACTCTCATAGTGATGCTGGGAGCTCATATAAAACTTAAATTTTGCTCCAAAGCTGTGAACTCTGAATCAGGCCTATTTAGATATTTTAACATAATTAGACATGAACTTTAATTATTATTATTATTGTTATTACTACTACTACTACTTATTATAATAATACTAATAATATATTATTATTGTTGTTGTTATTGTAATTGTTATTATTATTCATATTATTCTTCTACTAATTTGTGATAGGGGTAGGGGTTCGGTGTGTTAGTAGGATTAAAACATTGCTAGTCCTTCTGGGAATTATTAATTATAATAATTATTATTAATACTAGTTTGTGTTAGGGTAGGGGTGGGGTGTTTACCAGGATTAGAACATTACTAATCCTTCTGGGTTCCTCAACAAGCTTGAGAACAGTTGATATCTTTTGACATTTTTGATCATACAATCTAAAAGAAGAAACTGATTTTCAGGTGGGAGTTATTGCAGTACCGGATGTTCATTCATTTGACATTACTGAGAGAGACCACTTTATAATTCTTGGCTGTGATGGCTTATGGGGGGTATAATATCCATATTTGACAACAGTCTCACAAATTTTTATATTTCAGGAGGATCTGTATTCCATTTACATGTTGTTTTACTAAAGATTGACGAATATGATTGAATTTCCAACTTTCAGGTGTTTGGACCAAGTGATGCTGTTGACTTTGTTCAGAAGCTGTTGAAGGTCTGACATTTACACTTGTACACTCTATTCTTATTTTTTCGTTAGTTTTATATATTTGAGGCATCTTCTTTCATGAGACTTTAGAACTTCGAATACAACATGAATTATGAGGTGTGGTTCCCAAGCATTCATCAAATTTCACAATTTATCATCTACCTTTGCTGCATTTTGTAATAAATGTACAGTACTTTTTAATTTTAACTTGTTATATACCATATAGTATAAATCAATGGTTGCATTTTGTAACAAATTAGCAAATTTCATGTGACAATTTTTTTTACAAAAATATTAAGGATACAAAAAAGCGAAGGTTGTGGCAAACTAAGACGATAAAAGATCAAAACCTGCCAATTTTACAAAATAAAATTATAATATCTATGTTACAATTCCAATTTGTTATGGATTACCCCAGGTTAACTAAGCAAACTGCCAAAATTTATTTTTATTTGTTACTCTGGTTGTGTTCCATGCCTTCCACTTTCAGTTTGATTTATTTTGGAAAAGGGAGTGGGTGGTGGAGTCCAAAATTATGCCAGTTTGTAAGAATTTGTTGGTTGCTTAATATAGCTCTGTATTGTTGACATGCATGACAGGAGGGCTTGTCAGTTAAAGCAGTGAGTCGTCGCCTGGTGCGCGAAGCTGTCCGTGAAAGATTGTGCAAAGATAACTGTACTGCAATTGTTGTTGTTTTCAAGTAGCTGTAACAAGGTATTCTAGTTTTGTGCTTGATGTATTTTGGTGTCTCATCATGCGACTTTTTTCGTTATTAAAATACGAAAGTGCACTACCCGTTTAATTTCTGGAGTTTTACATTCTTGAAGTAGGGACTTTGATGTTCTAAAGATGCTGTTTTGTGATAACTACATGTTTTAAGGTTTCTCGCGTCTTTTCCATTTCAAGGAATGTTTTCATGCTCACCCCTTTATTGACACGGATTATGAAGACATTTATTTTCATTGAAATTGTAATATTTTCTATTTTTTTAAAAAAAAATTAATCATTTCATTTCGTTAAAAATTGGAAATCTTAAATATGCTTAGGGGGTGTTTGGTTTGGATATTGGGTGGAATTAATGGGAATGTAGGTGTATTTATTCTCATTATTGATGCTTGCTTGATCAAATGGGAATCAAAATTCCTTAATCACTCCCATTGATTCAATAATTACTCCTGACCCTTCAATCACTTTTTATTTCAGCTCTTCAATGATACTCATTATTATTCCAATTGAAGAATTTGAATCTAGCTGTCTGTTTAGGTGATTCATATTTGATTAATGATTTAAATATGGAAACATGCTTAAATCATTGAGGGACGAAAAAGAAAAGCGTGACTTTTAAATAGAATGAAATGACATGCGAGTATAGAAGTCCAACGTTTTGATTGGCAGAATCACTGTAAAATACTCGTATTAAAATTTGGGTATCGCATAGACGGATTATCTATTTATCCAAATATATATTACCTATGTCCCATAAATTAATTCATACTTACTAATTCATACTTGCTATTTTAGTTCGTCTCATAAATAATTTCACACCCCAAATAAGGAAATACACAAATCAATAATTTCACACCACACTTTAATTTTAAAATTGTTATATTTTTACAATTCACATAATTTATTTTATAATTTATTTATTATCTAAAAATATTAAACTAACTTTAAAAGTATAGCAAAATGCAACTTTTTCTTAAACTCTATTTCTACAGTAATTGTGAATTTTTTTATGAGACGGATGGAGTATATTTTGATTTCCCTGTTTGATTTACACTGAATTTCTTTATGAGACAGAGGGAGTATATTTTATATTAAATTCAAAAGGTATTAAATAAAAGTAAGGCCTTATTTGTCTAACTAATTAATATTTTTCCAGATTTCCCTATTTGATTCACAATTAGAAATCGGCGACTGTCTCCAAATTCCAGGCGGATAGACTTTTAAAAATTAGTTTAAATTAATTTTTTTCGCAATTAATAAAAATATTATTATTATTATTAATTATTCATTAAATAATTCAACAGTCTTATTATCACTTTATTATAATCAAGTATATTAAAAAATTATAACTTTTTATTCATTTTGTGAATTGTTCAAAAATAATTAAATTAAATGATTATCATTTATTCTTTATTATGTTTAATTTTTTATTAAAAATGTTATCACTTTTTATTCAAATGAATTCGTGAAATAATTTAATTAGATTGATATCACTTTTCTTTAATTAAAAATATTTTTTTATTAAAAATGTTATCACTTTTTATTATTACAGAAAATTGTTCATGAAATTATTTTTTTAAGGGTTGGAACTATATACACACCCCTTTCTATTTAATGCACACCCTCATTATTATATATTTAAATTTTATATTTTAAAAAGTTTAAATTACCTATATTTTATTTAATGCACATTGCACACCCTAATCTTATAAATGTGGATCATACATCATCATATCTCAAAACACGACGGGGCAGTCGGAGTACAAGCGCCGCGCTAGGTGTAAACGTCGATCTCTCCGTCTTCAACCGCTGCAACGTGCTCGCCTATCAAAATAACCTCTACACTCTCTCCGCCAATTCTACACTTGTTGCCTGATCTCGGCATCGTTGGACTTCATCATCACTTGCTACTTTTTCCAGTAATCGGTGTTTGAGGAACATAGTGGCAGTGAATTTAGGATTGTAGTTTGTTATCTAGATTACTTTGGAGAAGAGATTATATAGCTTGAATATTAGTTCTCCAGTAATTGATCTTAGAATTGTCTATGGTTATTGTCGTCAAATTTTTTTAATGTACCTTGCTTTTTGTTTGGTTCAATGATGGAATTACATTAATTTTTCTTTCCCTATTTGCACCGCTAAACTTTAACCACAAATTGAAGTCAATTCTGTTCAATTCTGGAGTTTGCACAACCTGGTTATTAAGTACTCAGCATTTACACTAACTGCTTGTAAGGTAAATGGAATATTGAGATGTATGTGGCTACAACTTAAGGAAAACATAGGCCAGCAATCTAGAACAGCGTAAACAGAACTAGATCGGATTCATGAATAATCTATGAAGGTCAGTAGAAAATGAGATAGACTCATGTGGAATGACCGTATGAGATCAATTAAATAATCTGCAGGAAACCTATTATTTGCTTCATATACTTTATGATAATCCAGTAACCAAAACAAGAATTCGGTGCTCAAGTACATACGTGGTCGTGAAAATTTTGGAGTAACATAGACGAGAGCTAGAGTTTGGGAGAGGAAGAAAATGAAACATGAAAAGGAAATTAAAGAAGAAGAGGGAGCAGTAGGCGGTTATTTTAGAGGATATAGAATTTACATGGTGTGTATGGAATAAAATTTAAACGGTAATTTTGGAGTTTTAATGGGTTTGAATTTAACAAAATTTAAAAAAAATTAAGAAGTATGTATTTAATAAAGGGTGTGTATTTATTAAAATGGGGTGTATTTAACAATTCTCTTTTTTAATTAGTTATCACTTTTTTACTAAAGTTGTTATCATTTTTTATTTATATTATAAATTGTTCATTAAATATAATTCACAACAAAGTTATCACTTTTCATTAATTGAGTATCACTTGTATAAATTTATAGTTTTAAATTAAAAATAAATTAAATGAATAATAAATTTTAATTTAATAAAGTTTTCTAATTAATTTAGTTTCATAATTAATTTTTCAATTTTCTAATTTTATTATAATTAAACAGGGCCCTAACATTTTTGTGAGACAGATTCTCTTATGTGAGACGGATCAATTATGTGAAACTTTATCACATAATGAGCTAATAAATGATCCGACTCATATAAGAGGATCCCTAAGACAGTCTCATCAAATTTTTGCCTTAAAATTTACAGAATTAAGTAAAAAACAAAAAAAAAAATTGTATTTTTCATAATAGAGATTTTGGTTATTAGAATGTGGATCATTATCTCCACATTATTATCTTCATTAATATTACTGATTTTAAAACATTAAGATTCTCAAATCATAAGATGCACATGCTATGTTGTTTCCCTCAATCCGAGTAACGTAGCAATTATAAGATTATTAAATTTCGTGTAGTTAACCAGCAATAATTGATTTTTAATTAAAGAAAGGGAGATGCTAAATGGATATAATCTATTAAGATAGAAAGTGATTTTTTTTGTAATTTAAGAGATAAATTAGAGTAAGGTATTTAACATATTACCAAATTACCCTTTCTTTCCTTTCAAATATGATTACAATTTTCAAGACATCATCATTATAATGCTACTTTTTAATGTGTAATTAATCATACGTATTAATGATTTCATTATTCCAAAACTATATTTTTATAATTAATTATTGAGAGATATTCATTCATTTATTCTATGATTATTTCATGTAATATTTTATTCAATTATATTTAAATTAATTTTCTTTTGGGATTATATTTTTATTAATTTGGTTGTGATATTTAATATTAAAAATATTATTTTTTTACTTTTTTATTCTTATACTACATTTTTTTCCGGTAAATGTATTAAGCTATTTTAATCTATTTCTTAAACTATAACTAAAATTATATCAAACTAATTTAATTTTCTCAATAAAAATATTATACTCAACTTATTAAAATTTCACTTAACTCAATTATTTTAATATAAAATAATATTCTCGAATAGTAAATTTAATGTAACTTTAATTAAAATGATATTGTTTTTATTAAAAGTATAACGTTTCGTAAATTAACGTAAAAATAATGGATTTAAGTTTAATGGTTATTCCAAATAAAAATTTTACACCCAACTTTGACATTTAATTTAAACTAATTTTAATTATACAAGTCAATTTATTTAGGAATAAAAAGCTTTTATTTAATGTCAAAGATTTGGGTGAGACCGTCTCACGAATACACTTATTTGAGAAGTAACATTTATTAGTCTAATAAGTATATTTTAGATGGCCTATTAGATTGTAACTAAAATAGAAAATTGAGAAATTAATTATGGAATTAAATTAATTAGGTATTTTTATATATTTATATATTACATTTTTTCTTTTAATTTATATTTTTTATTATTTAAAATTTATTATTCATTTAATTTATTTTTGATTTAAAATTATAAATTTATATAATGTGATACTCAAATGATGAAAAGTGATAAGTTTGTTGTAAACTATATTTCACGAACAATTTATAATATAAATGAAAAGTGATACTAACATTTTAAAAGAAAAATAATAACATCTTTTATTTAAAAAAAAATTGATAACTAATTAGAAAATTATATTTCATGAACAATTTACTTGAATAATAAGAAGTGATAATATATTTAATAAAAAATTATTCTTCATCAAAGAAAAGTGATATTCATTTAATTAAATTATTTCACAAACAATTCATTTGAATAAAAAGTGCTAACATGCTTAATAAAAGTTATGCATAATAAAGAAAAAGTGATAATCATTTAATTTAATTATTTTATAAAACAATTAATATGATGAATAAAAAGTGATAATATTTTTAATATAAAATAATACCTAGTTATAATAAAGTGATAATGAGACTGTTGATCAATTTAATAATAATAATAATCTATATCTATATATATATAACAACACCTAAAGTCAATATATTTTTTCCCGCTCAAAATTTAGTCAAAATATCTTTAATTTCTCACTTCTTCTCAATTTCTCACCACTCATTTTATTCTTATTTCATTAAATAAATAAATTAATTGTTTTACTATCATTTTAATCCTAATAATTTTATGTCCAACAAAATAATTAAAATTAAAAACAATACTTTTGTATGATATTTTTTTCAATTAATATGTTGAAATTTATTTCAATTTGAGTAAATTATTGAAAAATTTGGGTTGTATTTGAAGATAGAGTTAAGTAATTAAGACATTATTTGAAATTGTTATAACATATGTTTACGTAATGAAATATAAATATAAATAGAAATTTTAAAATTATTGGTTTTTTATATTTACATTAATTTACTATACATGAAAAAATAATAAGGATGCGTATAATGTCGATTCAACTAAAAATTATTTAATTCATTACACATAAAAAACCTAAACTAAATATACATACCATCACAATATAAAACCTCATACATATGTATTCCATTCGTCTCATTCTAATAGTAATATTTATTTTTTGCACAGGTTGCTTTTTGTACGGGGATTAAGAGATTTAGTATTTTAATGTATATTGAGGTGAGATAAATAATATTTTAATGTATGGTGGATGGTTGTATTAATGTGGCTGAGGCGTCCCATTAAAATATTTTAATTACTTAATTGTTTGGGTCTCATACAAAAAAAAGTAGTAACTGTTAATATGAAACACTCAATTTAAAAATATATTACGATGGGTACGTAATTATATGTGTTTATATGTCCACAATAAATAAATAAAAATATATATATATATATATATATATATTTATTATTACAAAAAATCTATACATATATATATCTATATCTATATCTATATATATATATATATATATATATATATATATATATATATATATATATATATATATATATATATATATATATATATATATATATATATATATATATATATATATATATATATATAACAACACCTAAAGTCAACTATTTTTTCCCGCTCAAAATTTGGTAAAAATATCTTTAAGTTCTCACTTCTTCTCAATTTCTCTTCAATTTCTTACCACTCATTTTATTCTTATTTCCTTAAATAAATAAATTTAATTGTTTTACTATCATTTTAATCCTAATAATTTTATGTCCGAAAAAATAATTAAAATTAAAAACAATACTTTTGTATGCATATTTTTTTTCAATTAATATGTTGAAATTTATTTCAATTTGAGTTAATTATTGAAAAATTTGGGTTGTATTTGAAGATAGAGTTAAGTAATTAAGACATTATTTGAAATTGTTATAACATATGTTTACGTAATGAAATATAAATATAAATAAAATTTTAAAATTGTTGGTTTTTTATATTTACATTAATTTACTATACATGAAAAAAGAATAAGGATGCGTATAATGTCGATTCAACTAAAAACTATTTAATTCATTAAACATAAAAAAACCTAAACTAAATATACATACCATCACAATATAAAATCTCATACATATGTATTCCATTCGTCTCATTCTAATAGTAATATTTATTTTTTGCACGGTTTGCTTTTTGTACAGGGATTAAGAGATTTAGTATTTTAATGTATATTGAGGTGAGATAAATAATATTTTAATGTATAGTGGATGATTGTATTAATGTGGCTGAGGCGTCCCATTAAAATATTTTAATTACTTAATTTTTTGGGTCTCATAAAAAAAAGTAGTAACTGTTAATATGAAACACCCAATTTAAAAATATATTACGATGGGTATGTAATTATATGTGTTTATATGTCCACAATAAATATATATATATATATATATATATATATATATATATATATATATATATATATATATATATATATATATATATATATATATATATATATAAAAGCACATGTGTTCAACCTCTTTTTCCCGCTCAAACATTTTAGTCAAAATCTCTTCTCAATTTTTCATCTTTCTCAATTTTTCTTTAATTTCTCGCATTAACGTTAGATATTGAGTTTTTCTATTTTATATGATATTAAGTTTTCCTATTTTATATGTATGTCATATACAGTAGTATTTCTTAATAGAGATTTTAGACATATATGGTAGTTTTCTTATGCACTTCCTCTAAAGTAATATATGCATAATTTTACGTAAATTATTCTCTTATTATTTATAGTATAATAATTATTAATAACTAATGATATTAATAACCTATATCAATTATGTCAATTGGTAATTTAAGATAATTGTGGTTATTGATTCAGTTGTTTTTAATATTTTAATTTTTAGAGTATTTCTTACTGTTATTATTTATAAATTAATCTCATTTTTTTCTTTTATCAATTTATGCCATACATATTATAATAATAACAAGTATTTTATTTATTTTTTAAATTATAAAATAATGTCATTTTTTTTAAATCAATTTATTCCATACATGTGGGGTATATTTTATGGAGTATATCTATGTGTTTAATGTGTAGTGGGTTAAAAAGTATAATATTTTAGGGTATGTCTTGAATTAGACCTTCTCACATATGCCCTTACGTGAGATGGATAAAAAATTAAAAAATTATTATTACTTTCTCAATAAAATATTATCACTTTCGCTATAAAATGTTATCACTTTTTATTTATATTATAAATTGTTACTTTTCGTTAGTGATGTTGTCACTTTTTATCCGTCTCACGTATAGGCTTACGTGAGACAGTCTCACACAAATCTTTGCAAAAATTAATAGTGGGTACTTATTAGTATTATGTGGGGGTCCCATGAAGATATATTAATTATTTCGGTATGGGTCTCATTTATCAAAAATATAAAAGTAACAATATTTGTGGGACGCATTATATTTAGTAAAATGTGACAACACTTATGGAACGAAGGAAATATATTTTTTTAATACAAATTGGGTAGGATAAAGGGAATATATTTGTTTAATTATTAAATTATAATTAATGTTATTTTTAATAGATAATTATAAATTAATTTTTGTCTTTTATCAATTTATGCCATGCATATTATTATTATTATTAACAAGTGTTTTGTTTAATTTTTAAATTATAAATTAATGTCATATTTTTTATTTATCAATCTAGGTCATACATAATAAATATGGGGTATATGTATAATTTTTGTCAAATATAACAATATTTGCGGGATGGGGGAAGTATATATTTTTTGTGAACTTTATATACTATAGAAAACGTATTTTCAGATACATTTTATATATCTATGTGTTTAATGTGTAGTGGACTGAAAAATATAGATAATATTTTAATGTATAATATAGTGGGTAATTGTATCAGTGTTGTGCGTTGTTCCATGAATGTATATTAATTATTTTGTCTGGGTATTATTTATCAAAAGAAAAATATAACAATATTTTTAGGATGCATTATTTAATAAAATGTGACAACACTCATGGGACGAAGAGAATATATTTTTTAATATAAATTGGGTGGTACGAAGGGAATATATTATCCAATGAGTGTTGTTACATTTTACTAAATAAGACGTCTCGCAAATATTGTTACATTTTTTATTTTTGATAAATGAGGCATACACTAAACAATCAATATATCTCCATGGAGCCACACACAACACAGTAAATGTAACAACATTCGTAGGAAGAATAAAGTACTCCAATCACCATATCACAACTTATAAGTTTGAGATATTAAAAATTCCAAATATAATAACGTAGAATTTAAATAATATAAAAAAATTAATAGTTACATACACATAATATATTTCAATTCAAATAGAATTTTAATTATTAAATAAAATTTAATAACATTGTGATAACTTATTCCCGTGCAACGCACGGGTCAAATGCTAGTAATAATAATATATAATGTTTTTTTATTAAAAGTCAAAATTTTCAATTTAATACAGCGTTAATGCTTGGCATGGAGATTCCCGAAATTTTAATAACTAAAAGGATATTTCATCCATCCGAATTATTATGTTTATTTTTTATGAGGATTAAGAAATATAATAATGGCAAAAACTTTTGTGCTTTAAGGGGCATTGGGGCACATGCGGTACCTAGTATTAAATTGTATACAATTTAATATAAAGATGTGTATTTTTTATTTTATGAAAAAAATTAAAAAAATATTAATGAAAATGTATACTCTTTATAACAAAATGGTATACACGTATTAATTAAAGTGTATACCATTTAGACCAAAATAATGTACCCTTACCCATAATATTTAATTCTAAAGGCGCACCGCGCACGATGTGCCACGTTGCATGCAAGACCAACTCTATAATATTTTAATATATGTAGTATGGTGAGATAAATAATATTTTATTGTAAAATAGGTAGTTGTATTAGTGTTGTATAATATTTTAATATGTAGTGTAGTGAGAGAAATAATATTTTAATATAAAATAGGTAGTTGTATTAGTGTTGTACGTGTATGAGTCCCATAAAGATATATTAATTGATTTGTGTTGGTCTCATTTAGGTCTGTAAAATGTGCCATACCCGAGCTCGGCTCGATTTGATAACAAGCTTACGAGAGAACTCGAGCTCCACTTGAAAATTATTCAACCGAGCTCGAGCTTGAACTCAACTTGACTTATTTAGCAAAAAGAGTTGAGCTTTTGAGACTAATCGATTTTAATTAATATATTTAATATTATATTTAATAATTATTATACTAATATATATAATTATCATTATATAATATTTATTATTAATATTATTACTATTATCGAATTTTATCACTTTGAGCCAAGCTTGACTCGATAACGTAATGAGTATTTAGACAATCTCGAACTCGAGATGGAGTAATTACAAATCGAGTCGAGCTCGAGTCTTATCGAATTGAGCTATCGAACGACTCGTTTATTTTAATAGCTTTAGTTTTATTTACCAAAAAGGAAAACATACCTATTAAAGTGGGATGTTCAAAATAAAAATGCGTAACTATTATTGTGGAATGGAATGAGTATTTGTAATTGTCCGCACAAATACAAATATTAATTATAATCGTATATTAATTTTTTTTAACGTTATCAAATATATCTAAAATATAAAATTAAGATAACCAATAAATAATATAACATTAATATTTCACCAAATACTATGGAAATAGGGATCCCATTATCATTTCATCTAGATTATTATTATTATTATTTAAAAAAAAATTCACTAGCAAATACTTCTATAAATTAATATCCTGTGCATTTGAATGCACAAATATATTTTTTCTCTCTTTTTTTTAATTATTTTTCACTGAAAATATTTTTCTAATGTATCTTAATTAATGATATATATATATATATATACATATATATTAAAATTTAAAAAATAAAAAACATACATAAATATAATTTATTAAAAAATTAGTTTAATATTTGGATACAACTTTTGAAAAACATAAAATTTGGGGAATGCAAGTTTTAGTCATGTAATAATCATTTGATCAGTTAAATTTATGAATTTAATATTTATCTACAAATTTTAGGGTGATTCACTGATACACCCAAATATTTATAGGTTTAAAATGAGTTAGTGATTATTTTTTAATTAATTATATTATTTAATAATAGAAATTAAATTAAAAATTATTTAATAATTAAGATAGTATAGATGCATTCACAGTTAAACTCAAAATTTTACCATTAACATTGATGAATATGCTTATTTTTACCGTTATATATTCTTTAAATCATTAGATTAATTAGTTTGAGATTTCGTGTAAATTCTACTCCTTCCGTCCCATAGAAGTTGACACACTTTCCTTTTTGGTTTGTCCCATTAAAGTTGACACATTTCTTTTTTAATAAATGAGACCCATACAAAAACAGTTAATCTATTCTCATGGCCCCACATATCACCTCTAATACAACTACCCACTACACATTAAACATTATTTCTCTCACCTCACTTTACATTAAATTATTATACTCCCTAATCTCCGTGCCCACAAAAATATACCAACTTCTCCGGGACGGAGGGAGTATTAAAATATAATGTAGTACAACATTTATTAGAAATTAAATTAAAATTTGTTGGGTTTTAAGTTGATATAATTTAAATATTAAAATTTAATTAACAATTTTTTTTTTCAAGAAGCTATGAAGTTAATTATATGTCCTTAATTTTTTTTCTTCTTATTTTATAATAAATCATTAAATAAAATAGATTCGTTATTATTCATTATTATAATTATATAATAAAATGTACATTATCGAAAATTCAAATTTATTAGAGATACATATCATGTGTTTATAATGTATTTATTATTTATAAATTTTATTTTTGGAACAAATACAGAGTACTTAGTATAAGGTATTAAAATGAATAAAGTGTAATTAATGCAAGAGATAATAATAAAAGAAAAATCTATTTCACATTTATTTAAGTAACAATAATTCAAAGGTTAAATTAGTAATTGTAGATTATTCTATATGGATAGATTCTATTCGAGTGAGGCTCCTGTGCACCCGGGCGCACGGAGCATATTCTGTGCGCCTTTACAATTTTCATGCCCCTTTACAATTTAAACCCCTAGCAATACATAGGTTTAAATAGGATTGGAGGGGAGGGTTGTGTTCACATGAGGACACGGAGCATCTTTCCGTGTCACCGGGCGCACGGGAGCTTTTGCCTTCTATTCAACCATCATTACCGTTAAAGAATACTGTTCATTTCGGGGTTTCTTAATGCATTTATTTACAAATATTGAATTCCAGACAAAAGCTTGCGCAAAACCATCCCACTCTTAAACATAATAATGTACTTCACGAGATTTCTTAAGGCTTTTTTTTACTGTTCTAATAATTATCATATGAATTGCAGGACGCTTGTGTAAAATCATCTTACTTTTAAATATAATGTACTTCATGTTGAAGTTTTATAATGCATTTATTTACTATTCTAATTATTATCATATGAATTTGTGGGAAAGACTTGTATAAAAACATTTCAAGAAATAAATTTAGTTAAAGAAGATCAATTCATGAGCAACTCATACTAGTAAAAATTAAAAACATTTTTAATTAAAAAATAATAACTGACAAGTAAATCAATCTCTATCTCACATGCTACTTCAACCACATATGTACTCTGAAGTCTGAACTGTATACTTCGATTAGGAGTCAAATCAATATAATTCATAGGTATGTTTTTCTATATAAATTCCACATTATCTATACTTTGAAAATTGGATTACATTGAATGAGAAAGTAAGGAGGAAACTCAAAATATTCTTTCAAGTGATAATTAATGACTTACGGACCAAATTAGTGAAGACTTGTATTACTTACTTCCTCCGTCCCGTTTTAATGTTTACGTTTTTATTTTGCGCGTCTTATTTAAATGTTTATGTTTTTCTTTTTGGAATATGGGACCCAACTAAAACAATTAATATATCATCCAACACTAATACACCTACCCATTTTGCATTAAATATTATATTTTTCCACACACTATCTAATAAAATATTATACTCCTTAATCAACGTGCAAAAAACAAACGTAAATATTAAAATGGAACGGAGGGAGTATTCTTTACTAATTAGACATTCATCTATGGAGTAAGACTTTTTTTCTTTTCTTCTTATTATTTGAATGTATGTAAATATATTCAAATCGAAAGGCAAAATACAACCTCTAACTCCAAAGAAAAAGAACAAGAAAATATCTATCTAGCTAGCAAGTAATTAAACCTAGCTATATGCATAATAATAGTATTTACAATCGAAAAAATAGTGGGTCGAATACCCTCCTTAATAGCGTTGTTCCGTAAATCGAATACTGAGAATATATTAGTACTTAGTGTCAGATACACAAAAGTTGAACACTCACTCAAATTGAAAGTTATATACTCCATATTTAGTGAACAAATTAATGAATGACTCTGCCCTTAAGACATAGCTTGATGTGTAAAAATCTTTCAATTAATTTTCTCTAATGATATATGCAAAAAAATATTAAAAAAATAAGACCCATTGCCATGGAGTCAACTAAAGGATGTTGGTGTCAATAATGAATAACTCTTGGCAAAGGTAATGATAGAATAAATATGGATGAATAAGTTTTAATAAAACATACTCCCCTCGTCCCACACTTATATTCACACTTTTTATTTTCGTCGTCCCAAACTTATGTTCACCACCCAAAAAAGGAAACTCCACATCAACCAACAACCTCAAAAGTTATCTTAATTTCAAAAATATCACTCTCACCTAACACACATAACATATTTTATAATTTATTTATTACCTAAAATTACTGCAATACCCCTAAAAAGTCAATAAAGTTGGTCAAAAAGCAACTTTTCTTAAACTCCGTATCTACAATAACGATGAACATAAGTCCGAGACGGAGGTAGTATAACCAAACATATGTGTGTCATGATCTCACATTAAATCGTAAAAACATTTCTTAAATAATTATCATAATTTGTTTATGGGTAGGTCTTGTACGACATCGTCCCTCAGATTTTATTTCGTAAGACGTGAGACGGATTATTCACTTAGACAAAGACCGCGTGAATATCCTTTCGTTAATAAAACCCGCGTGAATATACACACTTTTTAAAAGATGAGGAATATTGCTGCCGCAACCTGTTGCGAATTGCGATGCATGTGATTATTTTTTTTTCTTTTCTTTTTCTTAATAAAATTTAAATTGGTTATTTCATTAATTATTAAAAAATATTGTATATTTTTTTTTCTTATAAAAGTATTATTATTTTTTATAATTAGGTATATATAATTTTTTATTATAATAGATGTCATCGTTTTTTATTTATTTTGAGTTATTCACAAAATAATTTATTTGAATGTTTGTCATTTTTAATTGTCAGATATCATTTTTATTAAAAATTTTATTACTATTTAACGGATTTGTTCATAATATGATTCAATTGAATAATTATCACTTTTCATTAATTAGATATCATTTTTTATTAAAAATATTATCACTTTTTATCAATCTTATTAACTATTCATGAAATAATTTAATTGATCTGTTATCATTTTTTTATTGATTAGTTATCGCTTTTTATTGAAAATGTTATTACTTTTTATATATTCTGTTAATTACTTCTAATGAAATGGTTTAAATAAATTGTTGTTATCTTTTTCATTGATCAATTATCATTTTTATTAAAGATTTTATCTTTTTTTATTAATCAAGTACCATTTTTTATTAGAAATGTTATTACTTTTTTATTTTTCTCATTAGTTCATATAGTAGCTCAATGGAACGATTATTACTTTTAATTTAATAGGCATCACTTTTTATTGAAAATGTTATCACTTTTATTCGCCAAATAAATAATTCAAGAAATAATTTAGATGAACACATATTACGTTTCTTTGATTATTTATCACTTTTTTTTTAAAATGTTATCACATTTGACTTTTTACATAAATTATTCAGGAAATAATTAATTTGGATTGATATTAATTTTCAATGTTCATGTTAATTTTTTTATTAAAAATATTTTCACTTTATATTTATTCTACAAATTTTTTATTAAATAATTATTGGGACAGTTATCACTTTTTTTAATTAAATATAATTATTTTTTAAAAATATTATCACTTTTTATAAAGAATACTAAAATTAAAAAATTAAATTAAATAAATAACAAATTTTTATCATCACATTTTTCAGAAATTAAATTTTAAAAAAAATCTAGCTACCGCGCATTGTAAAATTCAATCATCACATTTTGAAATAATAAATAAGTAAATGAATTGATTAACGAAACAAAATACATGCATGTGTTGCCAGTGCTTACTGCCTAAATAATTTTCCGCATCTGCTTAATTAATTTTTCGTGTGTAGTATCACGCGCGGCTAAGCGGATATATTTGGGATCCGTCTCATAAAGTAAGATCCATGAAACGGTCTCACCTAAATCTTTGTCTTTATTTATATTACAAATTGTTAATAAAATAATTTACTGTATCTCCATCACTTTTTATTAATTTGAATATGATCTTTTATTAAAATATTATTATCATTTCTTATTATTCTCACAAAAAACGATTTCTTATCTTAAAACGATTTCACACAAATCATTGTCAAAAACAAATTGTTATCCTAATGCGAAAACTAACCTCCCCCTCAATTAAAGAAGTCGGGGTGTACAATTTTCTTGAAAAACACTTGTGTGAAACTGTTTCATGAAGAGACTTTCATGAGATAGATTAAAATTGATAATATTTTAATAAAAAGTGATACTCGAATTAATGAAAAGTGATTTAGTGTAATGAATTATTTTATGAACAATACTTTTAATAAAATGTGATAACTATTTATAAAAATATAAAAATAGTTTCATGTGAAACAGTTTTGAAATTGTTGCCTCTAATGATGTGGCAATAATTCTAAGTTAAAAGTACATACCCTCTCCGTCCTACTACAAGAGTTATATTTTATTAATTAAGACATCCCATCAAATGAATTACATTCTCTCCGTCCCGCTACGAGAGTTACATTTTATATTAATTAAGGCATCCCATCAAATGAATTACATTCTTTTTTTTTTTTTAGATGAGACTAACACAAAACAATTAATATATCTCTATAAGTCCCACACATAACACTAAAACTCCTACCCACTATACATTACAATATTAGAGATTAAAACCAAATCCGTCTCATAATATTATATCTCTCAACCCACCATACATTACTCCCTCAGTCCATTCTTAATCTATCTATTTTACTATTTTAGGCTGTCCACCCTTAATCTATCCTTTTCCCTTTTTAGTCATATGCGACCAACATCCTCTACTAATACAAATAAAATATGGGACGCACACCCTCCATTAATACAACTACATACTACACATAAAATTATACTCCTTAACCACATGCAAAAAGCAAATGGATTCATTAATGTTGGACAGAGGGAGTACAATATTATATTTCTCAACCCACCACATATTAATTCTTAATTTTCGGGTAAACAGTAAATTTAAATCTTTTAAAGGGACAGAGAGATTTAGGCAAAGACTTGTATGAGATTGTTTATGATCCTAATTCGTGAGACACATTATTCATTAACCCAATAAAATTTTCTAAGAGTCCTGTTTGATTATTATCAAGTTAGAAAATTGAAATTAATTGTGGAAGGAAATTCATTAGGTCATGTATATTTACGTTTTTTATTGTTTAAAAATGTAATTATTAATTTTTTTATTCATTTAATTTATTTTTAATTTAAATATTATAAATTTATAAAATGTGATGATATGTAATAACCTTTATAATGAAACGTGCCCAATTGATGAAAAATGATAATGTGAATATTTCCTGAACAAATTACATAGTATAAATGAATTGTTATAATATTTTAAAAGAAGTGTGATAACATCTTTAATAAAAAGTGATAACTAATTACGAAAGTGTATTTCACAAATATTTTATAAAATAAATAAAACGTGATACTATTTTTAATAAAAAGGGATTTTAAATATAAGAAAATAATATGTCTAATTGAATTATTCCACGAATGATGAGAGTAAAAATAAGCATGCTTGAGTGTCCAATTTAACACATTTTTTATGAGAATTATTATTACATATTAGCACAAGTATCTTATATTTGATATATGTGAGAAAAAGGTGCGTTTAAGGTATTTTTATTGTGTTTTAGGTGGAAAAAGAATCAAAAGTACAAAGTTAGAGGAATGCTGAAAAATACAGGTCTAACTGTGTAATTTTTTCTATTTATGTGGAGTTTAAAACTAGAAGTTTAATATATCGTTGGAAAGCCACTGAAGAGAGGATCCTTTTGGCGTAAGAAATACTTCAATTGGAGTCCAAACGAGAAAGTTATGATTAAAATTGTGACATCGCGCAAGTTGTTCCTACTCAGCACGATTGTACCACTTTTCATGACTTGTTACACCTTCAAATGTTGGACTTTTTATGAGTTCTTTATATGAATAGAAAGCCAAGGAAGAGTGGATTGCGTGAGCATAAGAATCACTCAAATTGGAGTTCGGATGTGAAAGTTATGTGCGAAACGGTGAGACTGCAGAATGTAGCTGGACCAAGAGCAATTTGGTCAAGCTACAGCAAGCAAGTAGAGCTAGGCGTGAAGACAAAGTTTTAGTTTATAGACACGCAGCTTGAACACAGCTCGACCAACACCATTCTGGTCGAGCTAGGACACATACGTCCAGATTTGGCGATTTTACATCTCCAATGCGTGTTTCTGCGTATTTTCACGTAAAAAGACCATCCAAGGTCCATTAGATGAGTTTACAAGTATAAAAGGGATGCAGTTTACATCTGAAAAGAGACTGCAATACAGCTACCACCCCACAAGGAGGATTACCCCCCACACTATCATCCACATCCATCCCTTCATCCATCCATCATTGTAAAGATTCGTTTGTGGAATCAAGAAGGAGAACCAAGAGGATTTGAAGAGACGGAAGAGAGAAGGAAGGAGACTTCTACACCAAGGGTTTTTCTAATTTTTTTTTCTATTTTTTAATTTTCCAAACTATGGGTAAGATCTATCCAACCCCATGTCTGTTTCCTACAACGCCATGGGCTAGAGCCTTTTTGGTATATCTAGGATTTTGAAGGTTTTTATGCATTAATTGAACTTTTGTATGTATATTCCGTACAACACTACTTGTGAAATTATTTTATATATGATTATACATTTTTAATCCATATTCAGAGTCATTTTGTGCATCTTCAGCTGTTATATAGAGTCTGAATATATATATTGATTGTTGATTGAGCGCGTTCACTACTGATCATATATGAATACTTGTTAATTGAATCTAATTTGGGTTAATAAGTAGGATAAAGAGAATAATTTCATAGTACCTATAAAGGGAGATCATATCGGGTTAGAGTACCAATTGGACAGAAAAATAATTGATATTGATAGTACCTAGAAAGGCGGGTGAATTATATCTCTTTCTCCAAGGTTATTCACACGTGTTACACGCTTATTTACTTGTGTCAGTAGAGTAGATTTATATAGTTTAGTGATGCATCCATATTCCACAAGGCAGAGTCGGACATTTATACACGAAAGAGAGATTAATAAGTGAAATTGGACTATCCTAGAACTACCTATTCTCCATTCTTGAGCCACTTTCGAATTCTTCTAAGTGCTTTTATTTTAATTGTTATTTAATTAATTTGTTAGTAGATTAATAATTAAATTATCAAACTTTATTGCTTTCATCTTAATTAATTTAGTTAATAATTAAATTGATAATATGCCATCCTTTGGGTACAATATTTAACTTGGTCGCTTGCCTAAGCTGCAATTGATATCCTTAATATTTGGGGATTAATTTTGCATGCAAAGAAAACGCTCATCAACGAAAAATTCACTAGAATAATAAAAAGTGATAACAATTCTAATAGTAAAAAGTAACATGATATGTTTAATTAGATTATTTTATAAACAAATCGTAAATTCAATAAAAGTTATAACATTTATCTAATAAAAGATCAATAAATACTAAGTACAAAATGTAAATAAGAATTACTAAGCAATATATTCGCTTTAGGAAATTACTGGTAACCAAAAAATTATACTCCCTCCATTCGCTTCTAAAGTATCCATTTTACTATTTTTGGCATCCGCTTCAAAGGTATCAATTTCCCCTATTTTGTAAAAAAGTACACAATATGGCCCACCACTTCCCTCTAATACAACTACCCACTTTACATATAATAATAATACTCCTTAATCCACGTGCAAAAAGCAAATGAATACCTTAGAACCGGACGGAGGGAGTATTTTGTTTAATCGGTAATACCCATCTGCACATTAGTGTGCATTATTAAAAGAGAAATCAAAATACGCGATTAAATATCCATATTAATGTACATTAGTGTGCATTGTTAAGAACATGATTTTTTTACAAAATATGTGATTAAATATTCATATTAATATACATTAGTGTGCATTGTTCAGAGACAATAAAAAATACATGATTTTTTTTAAATGATTAATATTCATATTAATATGCATTAGTGTATTCATATTAATGTACATTAGTGTGCATTGTTAAGAGATAATAAAATATACGTGATTAATATTCATATTAATATATACTATTGTATTCATATTTATGTACATTAGTGTGCATTGTTAAGAAAGAAATAAAAATACGCAATTAAATAAAAAAAAGTAAAGAAATCACTAGAGGTTTAAATAGAGAGGCAGTGGTTGTTGTAGTTAGAGAAATAAGCGTATCGTTGTGAATAAGGGTAAAACATGAAAAACTAAAACACACTATATATTCATCAGTAATTATATTATATCAATGTATGTATTAATAATTAGGCTATACATACGTGTACCTATTACTATTAATCCCTATAATAAAATAGTTGAACTATCTAATAAATAAATAAATGAATAATAACAACAATAATAATAAGTGATAATATATTAAAAATTATTAATACTGTTAATTTACAAGTTCTTGTCAGAAATAAAATTTTAAAATTGTGTAGGTCCTCCTTAAAAAAATTATATGTGGCGTTGTCATGTTTGTTTTTTAAAAAAAATGTATATTGATGGGCTCAACACACAATTAATCTCCAAGTATCAAGAATGTGATTGTAGCTTAAGCAAGCGACCAAATTATATTTATCAAACTCAAAGGACAATTGGTTATTAATCTATTAGTATCTAAATTAACTAAAACTATAGTTTGACAATTTAGTTGGAGAATATTATTAAACTATTAAATAAATAATTGGATAACAAATAAAATAAAGACAGTAGAGAATAACGAGAGTTAATTAAGTGAGAAAATAGGTAGCTCTTCGGGCCATCCAGTTTCACTAATTAATCTCCCTTCCGTATATCAAGTCCGACTCTACCTTGTGGAATATGGACGCATCACAAAGCCATGCAAATATACTCTATAGGCACAAGTAGATAAGTGTATAACACATGTGAATTTCCTCGAAGCAAGAACACAATTACACCCCCCTTTCTAGGTACTATCAGTATCAATTATTTCCCGTACACTAAGTACTCTAACCCGATATGATCTCCCTTTATATGTAGTATGTAATTATCCCCCTTATTCTACTTACTAACCCGAATTCAATTCAATTAATAAGTATTTATATAAGATAGTTCTTATGAAGCTTCGAAGTCCCCTCACTAAGAATCATAACATGAAATCCTGCTCAGCAGTGAACGCACTCAATCAATAACTAAGATATATATTCAGACTTTATATAACAGTTAATGATGCACAAAATAACTCTGAGTATGAATTAAAAACACATTTTCTTATATAAAATAAACCACAAGTAATGTGGTACAGAGTATACACACAGAAGTTCAATTAACTCGTAAAACCTTCATAAACTTTAGAACTACCAATCTAGCTCATGACGCTTTGAAGAACGTTCATGGTGTTTGGATAGATCTTACCCATAGTCTTAAAAATAACAAGAAAGATTAAGTTGTGAAGTAAACCCTAGATGTGGGAGCAGTCGCTTCTCGCTCCATCTTGAATATTCACTTGGTTCTCACTTGATTCGCTGCACGAATCTCTCTCTATAGCTTCGTAGGATGGAGTTAGGGTTTGGATGTAGTGTAGGATGGATGTGGAATTTAACTCTCTTCTTAATATGATCTGTATCCCTTTTTATACTTATAAACTATCCTTATGGACCTTTACTGGGCTTTTTCGTGGAAAATACACACAAACACGCACTAGAGGTTTGGAATTACTAAAAATAAACTCGCGTGTCCTCGCTTGACAAAGATGGTTCAGGTCAAGCGGCCTCCCTATTCGCTACAATGCTCCGCTCGACCATCTCTGCTGTCGCTCGACCAAACAGTGTTGGTTGAGTGGCCCCTTCTCTAGTCGAGTGATGTCTCAGAATTCATGTTTTTCGATTCTGAGCACTTCTGATCTGTTTTCCTGTATAAATATACTCAAATAGCCTCAGTAACATCTGATTCGTGGATTTTTCGTATACATTCCGCTTTATCATGATAATAGACCGAATCATGCTCAATTTTCATACAAATAAGAGCTCAAAATACGTGAATTATCAATCTCATCATATATGTTGCGCTTTCACATTAATCTTGCAATTAATGTTTTATTTTAAGTAATTTAATATTTTATTTAATCTCTCCTATTGATAATCTTAATATACAATTAATATTTTCTTTTAAAAAATTTAATATTTAAAGGAATTAATATTTATAATCTTGCAATTAAAATAAAGAAATTTTCACGAAGATTTAATATATTTTATGTATTTTTATGAAAATTTATTATTTTAATTTTAATAAAAATATTTTTATATATTTAAAATATGTTCAAATTTTTTTAATTGTTATGTGGCATCATCACATTCGTTTTTGAAATATTTTATATATTTAGTGTCACCTATTATTCATAATCTTAATCTTTAAATTAATATTTTATAAAATAATAATAATAATTTTTGTAGGTAACGTCACCACGTTCCTTCTTGAAAAATTTTATGTATGTGGTGTCACCATGTTCATTCATGAAAAATTTTATATACACGGCGCTCTTATTTACCATTAATATTTCAATTAATTAATAATAATATTGAGTTTTAAAATAATTTTACATTTAAATATTTTGGTTGGATTATTCAATTAAAAGTAAACATAATTAAATTAATTTATAAAAATAAAAGATAAAAAAAAGGTAAAATAAATTAGAGTGATGCTCGATTTCTGATTAATTTTCTACTTATCATAAGTTTCGTACTATATTTTCTACTTATAATAAGTTTCATATAATTATTGTGTTATAATTGAGATAGAAAAAATATTCCTATTATGGTACGTCCCTTCCTTTATTATAATTTAATATATTTCAATTACTTAATTAATGAAAGAGTAATTCATGCTCCTAGTTGATAGTTTACATATTTTTTAGATATTGGATTGAAAATATTCCTATCATGGTGCATCGCTTCATTTTATATTAAGCTATTATAATTAACTGATAATCAGATAGAGTTCTTCTTTTCTTTCTAATTATTTTTTAACTTTAATTTAAAATGTATTTAATTGGGCCAATGCATAATCTCACCCGATCACCCCATTTATTTAGCTTTTAGTTAAGGTCGCGGTTATTCACACCCACTATTTTATTACATTACATACACTCATTTATATTTACATACACTAAAATTATATATACATATATACTCCCTCCGTCCCGTCCTAATGATTACGCTTCCTTTGTAATTTACAAAGGAATCGTAATCATAAGAGCGGGACGGAGGGAGTATGTAAAAGATTAAGTTACCCTTAATTTAATACACCCACCCACATATCCATTCCATCTCCTCAAAATTAAGTGAGGAAATTGAAGGAAGAAGAGAGGAATTACTCAAGTTCAAATTTTTTTATTTATAAATTGATCAAGTCTCCCTAGCTATAGATTCTATTTACTTTATTTTGTATCAATCATGATTGTAAAGAAATTAGATTTTAAGATTTATATATAATTTAAAATAATTTCATAAATAAATTAATGAAATTTCAATGTATATAAATTAAATCATATGTTGGAACCTTGATTATTAAAATAGCGCATGAGTATAAAAAAAATGTGGATTGAAAAATTCAATCGATCTAGACGTTTTACGTTGTTCAATCTTAGTTTCTAAAAAATAATTACTCTATTCTGCCGGTACTAGTCGACAATTAATATTATGTTCGACCGACACTGGTCGGGATTCTGTTGTTGTGTTTGACCGACGCCGGCTGAGATTTATTTGTGGTGTTTGACCAGTGTCGACCAAATTATTTTTTATATTTTTCATTGTGTTCGACCAATATCGACTCAAAATCTTAGATTGTTCAACCAATAATGGTCGAACATAAGTCATTTTTTTGCTCTTAGTTGGCCGAATGCTCATGAACTCAAACGAAATTTAAGAACGTAAAAGCCACGTTATCGACAAAATGCTTAAAATTTAGTATTTTTTAAACTTTCGAATATTTTTTTCTCCGACATCATACTTAAGTCTTAGGTTAATGAATTGTGTGGTTTAAAAATTTTACTCTCATATAAAAGTATAAATGATTGATAATGTTTGATGAAGATGATAATGGATTTAAAGTTTTCATGTTAGGTTTAAGGGTATATTTATCAAAGTTTTTTTTTTAAAAAAAATTTATTTTAAGGATTGTTCTTTAATTAATATTAAAGGGTATTAAAGTTTTTTAATATTTTAATATTCCTTTAAATATATAAAAGTGTGTATTTAATAAAAAGATGGGTGTGAAATGTGGTAGCGCCCGCCTTAGTTAATGTGAAAACCTATGTATATCCAGCCGCTTTTTGTTATAAGTATTAAAGCAGCTTCTATTTTATTTTTGGGCTTTATTGCCTTTTCATTCAAATCGAAATGGTCGAACCAACTGTATGAATTTAAAATCTAGATGTAACTGCAAATTTTGTACTCCCCCCTCTCTAATTATACAATTACTATAGTAAAAGAGCTTAAGAAAAAGTGACTTTTTACTGGGATAGTTGATGAGCATATTTACACACTTCAATTTAAATCCTCAAGTATAAAGGATGTCAATTGTAGCGGCAAGTAACCAAGTTAAATTATATATCCCAAAAGGATAATCAATTATTTATTTACTCTAAATTACTAACTAATCAGAATTAAGTAACCAAATTCCGGGGGTTGTGAATTAATTATCTAAGAAACTAAAATAATAAAATAACTTACTAAAAAGTAAAGAAGAAGGATTTGAGAATAAATCAAGAGATAAACGACAGTTCTAAGGCATCAGGTACAAATTAATTAACTTCGATTCCTAGACCTCCAATTGA
Organism: Pogostemon cablin; assembly: GCA_023678885.1. Taxonomy (NCBI): domain Eukaryota; kingdom Viridiplantae; phylum Streptophyta; class Magnoliopsida; order Lamiales; family Lamiaceae; genus Pogostemon; species Pogostemon cablin. The sequence goes on from CM042963.1 coordinate 17,299,672, forward strand.
TCATTCATGCAGACAATCAATTATTTATTTACTCTAAATTACTAACTAATCAGAATTATGTAACCAAATTCCGGGGTTGTGAATTAGTTATCTAAGAAACTAAAATAATAAAATAACTTACTAAAAAGTAAAGAAGAAGGATTTGAGACTAAATCAAGAGATAAACGACAGTTCTAAGGCATCAGGTACAGATTAATTAACTACAATTGATCATTCATGCAGTTACTATGAAAATACACCACATAACCCTGTTAATCCATCAGATATGACCCGATTTTAAGCTAACAATATATTATGATTTATTTTCTAAGGTGCGTGAATATTACCAAGCCGCCTTCCTAGATACTAATCAACGCAAACAACAATACCTCTGGATGGCAAGTTTGACTAACAAGATATTTTCTGAAAGTACTACAAGGCTCAATTCACTTCCTACTTGAATGTCTAATTGTTCCACTAAAAAATTCAAGTATTTAATTTACTAGTTTTGGAATTAAAGTGTTTATAGGCAGACTACTCTAATTCCTAACAGATAGACAATACCAATCATAAACTCACACAAGCTAACATATTAAACCAAGCATCACGGGCAATGACATGAATTTAGTATGCAGACGTTACGAAGCAGAAAAGTAAAATTTGAATAAACTAAGTAAAATCAAAATATTAACTGCATAAAATCACAAAAGTTGGTATAGGTCTCCAAATAAATTGAATCTATCCTTCAAACCCTAGAATTGTAATGAGAATTAGCCCATGAGATTACAATCATGGCAATAAAATTCATAACAATAATCAAGACAAAGGAAGAAGAAAGATAAGAAACACGAAACTCTAGCGTAGGCTTAGTTCTGCGTTCCTTCTCCCTCTCTCCGATTGTCTGATCTCTCTCAACTTGCACTTGAATCTCCTTCAGATTGGATGAAAGATGGGATGGATGGATGGAGATCTGATGTGTGTGGATGGATGGAGCGTGGAGTTGTGATGAATGATCGATCTCCCATTTTCTTGTGTGCTTGGGTCCCCTTTTATACTTTTTCTTCGAATCTGACTCAACTGGGCCGTTTTTAGACGTTTTCATGCACTGAAAGGTGTAAAACCCAATTTCTGGCCCAAAAATATGCAACACGAGTTGATCATATACAACACGAGTTGTCAACACAACCAGTATTGCATGTTGTGTAACTCGTGTAAGGCTTACACGACTCGAGTTGATACGTTGTGTTGCTGCCTGTTTAGTCAAGTTGTGATGCTCTGAAACTGGATTGCTTCCGGACCACAACATTGATCGTGTTGGGTCCTACAACTCGTGTTAGGCTCTTTTGGGCTCATTTTCAATCCATTTTCGATTCTACTCTATTTTTCCCTGTTTTAGGCTTCAAAACTCACAAAAACACCTTAATAGCTTCAAAATCGAGTAAATATTCAAACGTACATAATTTCATGCAAAAATAATGACTTTCCTAAGCAAAATGGTGTAATGTGCACATATAAAATGCGTGAAATTCCACGCTCAAAAATAATTTGATATTTTTATATAATATATAAAATATAAAGTAAATTATGTGAGTATAAAAGTGGTGACAATTTTGAAATTAAAATGTGATATGTGGTTATTAATTTGTGTGTATTTTCCTTATTTGGGTGTGAACTTATTTTTGGGATGGACAAAAATAGTAAGTGTGAATTTATTTATGGGAGGAGTACTTATTAAGTGAATAGACATACTTCCTCCGTCCCTCTGATAAGTATTCATTTGCTTTTTGGACATAGATTAAGGAGTATAATATTTTAAAGTGTAATAAGGTGAGAGAAATAATATTTTAATGTGTAGTGAGTAGTTGTATTAGTGAGTGTAGGCCCCATGTGTAGTGGGTTGAGTATAATAATATTATTACTCCATCCGTCCCACCCAAAGAGTTTTTTTACACGTAAATTAAGGAGTATTATTATTTAATGTGTAGTGGGTAGTTGTATTAGTTGGAGTGTGGACCCATATTTTAATTGTATTAGAGGGGTCCCATGTGTGCAAAAATGAAAGGGGACACTTTGGGTGAGATGCTTAAAATATAAAAAAGACCCTCTTTGAATGAGATGGAGGGAGTATGTGTGATACCCGAGCTTCTCACTACTCATGTGCCAATATAATTTAATTTGTGTTATGTATATTTTATAATTATGCGATAATTATGTGGCAATTATGTAGCAATTATGTGATAATAATGTGACAATTATGTGACAATTATTTCTCTATTTTATTTATCTTTACATTTTATTTGAGACATCCATGATAAAAATGGTGACAATATGTGAACAAATGTGTGCATAAATATTTACGTGCATTAATTTAAATATATAATTAAATTGTTTTATTTATATAAATATATTATTTCTTAATTATTAAGTATTGCACTTATATTTATAATGGATAATAATAATAATATAATAAATGAAATCTCCGTAATTAAGTATTAGTAGGCTACGTGAATAAATTAGTTGTTCCTAGTACTAATAACCTTGTGGTGTAAGCCATATCTACCTGGCTCTTTATACTGTAAGAACGTGTATGCATGTAAAAAAAATTAATTGGGTGAGTTGGGCGGTGATTAACCCTCAACCTTCAGTATAAATAGGTTAATACCCTTTAGTTGAGGAACAGCAAGAGTTCGCAATTAAGGAAAAAAAATAATAGAAAAAAAGGAGAGAGAGGGGGAGAAAGAGAGAGAAGGAGAGAAAGAGAATAAAGAAAGGAACGTGCCGGAACGGGAAGGAAGAGATTAATTACAGTTCTTCATGAGATATTTAGTTTTATCACTATTTGGAGTCCAGGTAACTAGAATTCCAACTACAATGCATAAACATGTTATGTTTGAATTATTTGTGATTAATATTTGATAATTATGTTATGAATTATTTCTGACTAGTTTAGTTACGTTATGAATTATTTGTGATTAATTTGTGAAACAAGCTGTGGATTTATATTATTTGAGGTAAGTAGGTATTCATATGTTACTAAATATTATTTTGTAAATTATTTGTGAAAACTTGTGATACAAGTTGCGGATCTATGTGATTTGAAATAATATCATTGTCCTTTATGGATCTGAGTGATCAGAAACTATGGAATATAGATCTGTGTGATATGAGAAGATATCGTTTGTAAGGATTTGTGTGATCCAAGGTGAAGTTGTTGTTCCAGAAGGGGATCTATATGATTTGAATTTCATTTGCTATTTTATTTTGACTAAATGTTGATATTGGTATCGTAAAAGATTGTGATGCATATTTAATTGCTCTTGTTGCATAGCATGCATAATCATGAAAAGTGTTTTCTCAAAAATCAATAAGATACTAATGATGTGTGCGGCCACTATGTATGCACTCTTTCAGGGACCGCCAAAAATCGATCCGAGTCATATGTTGACTCACCCTATTCAGGGATCGTGGGGCGATCCGAGTCATGTGTTGACTCAACGAGTCGCTTGTCGGTTCACTTTTATTTAGGGATCATGGGGTGATTCGAGTCATGTATTGACTCAATGAGTCATTTATCGGCTTATCTTTATTCAGGCATCGGAAAAATCTATCTGAAACTGTGTGTATCACTTTATTCAAGAATTAGAAAAAAAATCAATCCAACACTTTGTGTGTCTATTTAGCTCATTTGGGGTGCATATCATAAGTGTGTCGTGGGGATCCCACAACGTGAACAATTTTCAAAATAAAAGAGACCAACTAGAAAGTTTAAGAAATAGACGATAGAAAACTAAATGCATTTTCTTGCATTGGCATGCATGATTTCTACTTACTGAGATTTTTCTCACTAGTTTATGCATTGTAGGTGAGCCTGCTGATGATTGAATTATGTGGTGTTTTATGCAAGTTGTGGAGCTCCTTCATTGTTTTGAGCGGATGTACATAGATGACGACCTATTGGGCTAGGCCGTGGGTTATTTTGTTTTCGCTGATATTTTGGTTATGTAATATAATAAGTATTGTCACAAGTTTGGGTGGTTTAAAGTGTTGTCAGAAACCAGTTACCTATGTTGAACGATATGATGGTTTTGGTTATAAATATATTATGTGAAAAAAAAATATTCAGGTTTTTATAATGATGATATTTATGTTAATTAGTATTTGAATTATAAGTTCTGTAAAGTGGGTCGTGTCAGAGTGGTATCAGAGCACAGTTAGGGTCCTGCAGACTGTCTATGTACATAAGCTCATTCCTTGGGAGCGCAGCTTTGCATGTAAGTGTAAATTTCATTTTGTGTTGTTATATGTTTTATAAATTATATTTGCCATGCGGTGCAGGACTCGTAGTTAGTAGACAAAATGGTAAGGGCTACAGGTGAATGTTCTGAAGGGGATAGCACTGCTGAGCAAGCTGCACCTATTGAAGGAAACAATCGTAATGCAATGATTACTCGACTGATGGAACTGGTTGAGCGCCAGTCCCAACACATACAACAACTTATTCAGCAGAGAGATATGGGTGGACAGCCAGATGTTAATGCTAATCAAGATCGACGTCAGGCGGAATGTGTGGAAATGGTTTATGAGAGGTTTCGAAAGGTGAGCCCTCCAATATTTGTGGATGCAGTACATCCCACAGATGCAAAGGATTTATTACGTATGGTGGAAAACATATTTCAATATAGTAGAATTCCAGATGTGGACAGAGTGTTGTGTGCTTCTTTCATATTACGGGAGAGTGCTGGCCACTGGTGGGATACAATTAAAAGTATCGAGGATGTCACGACTATGACATGGGAAAGGTTTAAGGATTTATTTAGGAACAAGTACTTTACGACACCAGTGAGAGCAATAAAGATGAATGAGTTCATACAATTGAAGCAGGGAGGTATGTCCGTTACAGACTACCTTCGTAAGTTTGAGCAGTTGTCGAGGTTTGATGAACACATGGTGAGTATGGAGGCACTGAAGGTGGAGAGGTTTGTGGAAGGCTTAAGGCCTGAACTTTTTAGAGATGTGAGTATGGCGAGTTTTCAGGGAGTGACATACTTACAAGTTGTAGAAAGGGCCCAGATTGCTGAACAAGCGGAGATGAGAATCAGACAAGCGCAGGCTGTCAGACGCCAGTTTTAGCAAAAACTAGTGCAGCAATTTGGGAGAGATAATAAGAGGCCGATGCTATTTCAGAGGCCAAAACTTAATGTTCCAGGGAATCACGAACAGGGACAGAGAGTACCAAACAAGCATCCCAAGTTCGATCAGGATAAGGCGCCACCACCGTTACCACCAATATATCCTAATTGTGCTAATCCACATAATGGGGAGTGTTGCATTGCTCTTAGGACTTGTTACACATTTTGAGAGAAAGAGCATGTGACCACTACATGTCCTAAGTAAGGGAAGCAAGGACAGCAGGAAAGAGCTCCGGCAAGGGTGTACATATTGACGTGAGAGGAAGCAAATGCAAATCCCTCAGTTATCACGGGCAAGTTTTCTATTTTTGGTACTTCTACATATGTGCTATTTGATTCCAGAGCAACACATTCATTTGTATCCACTGAGTATGTGAGGAATCTGGGTGGAACACTCGACTTGGTAGAAGCTAGTTATGAGGTGATGATAACTTCTGGTGAGTCAAAGCAAACCAATCAACTTCTTCGAGGTTGTGTTATTCATATTGAAGGAAGACAACTCCTTGCTGATTTGATTGTGTTAAGTATGAATAATTATGATATCATATTGGGAATGGATTGGCTGTCAAAGTACGATGCTACAATAGATTGTCAGAAGACGAGTATCACTTTTTAGCCATTGGGAGGAGAACCGTTCACCTTTGTTGGGAATAAGAAGAACTTCTAATTTCATGTGATATCAATAGCAAAAGCACAGCGGTTGTTGAAAAGTGGTTGTGAGGGGTATCTAGTAAGTGTGATGAATGTTGAGAGACAACAGTGTCCAGTTCTTGGTGATTTACCAGTAGTTCAGGAATACCCGAAGGTGTTTCCAGATGATCTTAAAGGTTTGCCACTAGACCAAGAAATAGAGTTTGTTATTGGGCTGCAACCAGGAACTGCTCCTATATCTAAAGCGCCATACATAATGGCACCAGTTGAACTGAAGGAATTGAAGATACAGTTGCAAGAGTTGCTAGATAAAGGATTCATCCAACCTAGTTTCTCAACTTGGGGAGCACCAGTTCTTTTTGTTCGTAAGAAAGATGGCACATTGAGGATGTGCATCGATTAACGGGAGCTCAACAAAGTTGTAATCAAGAATAAGTATCCATTGCCTCGCATTGATGATCTATTTGATCAACTACAGGGTGCAGCTATCTTTTCGAAGATTGATTTGCGATCGGGGTGTCATCAGTTGAAGATTAAGAAGGAAGATATCCCGAAAACTACATTCAGCACAAGGTACGAGCACTATGAGTTTTTGGTGATGCCATTCGGTTTGATGAATGCTCCGGAAGCATTTATGGATTTGATGAATAGAGTATTTCAAGAATTCCTCGATAAGTTTGTGATTATGTTTATTGATGATATTCTGATTTACTCTAAAAACAAGGAGGATCATGCTCTGTACTTGAGAAAGGTGTTGGAGATTCTGAAAGAAAAGCAGTTCTATGTGAAGTTTAAGAAGTGTGAATTTTAGTTGGACCTAGTTATTTTCTTGGGACACGTGGTATCAGGAGAAGGTATTTCGGTAGATCCAAGCAAAGTTAAAGCAATCCATGATTGGCCACAACCCTCAAATCCCATTGAGGTTTGTAGCTTTCTTGGATTGGCGGGATATTATCAAAGGTTTGTTGAAGGATTCTCCAAGATTGCTTCACCATGAACGCAGTTGACAAGGAAGAATGTGAGGTTCACATGGACGGAGGCATATGAATAGAGTTTTCAGGAATTGAAGAGATGGTTGACATCAGCACCTATCTTAACTATTTCTATGGAGACAAGAAACTTCAAGGTTTATAGTAATGCTTCAAAGAATGATCTTGGATGTGTACTGATGCAAAATGGGAAAGTGATAGCATATGCATCCAGACTGTTAAGGGAGTACGATAAGAACTACCCAACTCATGATTTGGAGTTAGCTGCGGTGGTGTTTGCACTAAAAATTTGGAGGCACTATCTCTATGGGGAACGTTGTGAGATCTATACTGATCATAAGAGTATAAAGTATTTCTTCACTCAGAAAGAGTTGAATATGAAGCAGAGAAGATGATTGGAACTGGTGAAGGACTACGACTGTGTTATCAATTATCATCTGGGTTAAGCCAATGTGGTTGCTGATGTATTGAGCCGAAAGGTAATACAGAGAGTAGCTGCTATGACCCTAAATCAGAAATCGGTGTTGCTTGAGTTGTAAAGGATGTGTGTGGAGATCATTCAGGAAGAATCGTTGGAAGCAAAGATGGCAGCTCTGACACTTCGACCAACTTTGATGGATAAGATTCGACAGGGATAAGAGGTGGATAAATTATTTGACAAGATAAAGAATGATATCAGCTCTGGAAAATCTTCTGACTTCCAATTAAGAGATGATGACATGATTCGTTATAGAGGTCGATTATGTCTACCTAAAGTGGACGACATTCGGAAGAAAGTGATGATAGAAGCGCATTCAACACCGTACACTGTACATCTAGGAGCAACTAAGATGTATAGAGATTTGAAATCACATTATTGGTGGCCAGAGATGAAGAGAGATGTCACTCAATATGTGGAGCAATGTTTGACTTGTTAGCAAGTTAAAGCCGAGCATTAGAGACCAGCAGGAACTTTACAGCCTTTATTTATTCCAAAGTGGAAGTGGGAGAATATCACTATGGATTTCGTTATCGAGCTACCAAAGATAGTAAAAGGTCACAATGCCATTTGGGTTATTGTGGATCATTTGACTAAATTCATTTTCTTCCTATTTGTTCTATGTATTCTATGGATCGTTATGCACAACTGTATATTCAAGAGATTGTCAGACTCTATGGTGTACCACTTACCATTGTGTCAGATAGAGATACAAGATTTTTGTCTACTTTCTGGAAGAGTTTACATAAGGCGTTGGGACACAGTTATCTTTCAGCACAACATTCCATCCATAGACTGATAGTCAATCGTAGCGTACGATATAAATTTTGAAGGATATGCTCAGAGCATGTGTGTTGGATTTTCTAGGTCAGTGGAGTAAATTTTTGCCTCTGATAGAGTTCTCGTACAACAACAGTTATCAGTCCACTATCGGGATGGCACCATATGAAACACTATATGAGAGGAAGTGTAGATCTCCTGGGGATGAAATTAAAGAGAGGAAACTTTTGGGTCCTGACTTGATTCGTGAAATGTCAGAAGCTGTAACCCGTATTCGAGAGAAGATGAAAGTTGCTCAGGATCGGTAAAAGAGTTATGCAGACAAACAGAGAAGAGAGTTGGAATTTGAAGTGGGTGATCAGGTATTCTTGAAAGTATCTCCAATGAAGGGAATAATGCGGTTTAGAAAGAAAGGAAAACACAGTCCAAGATGTGTTGGTCCATTCACAATTATTAAAAGAGTTGGAAAAGTTGCATATAAGTTGGATTTACCAGTATCGATGTCTAGAGTACATGACGTGTTTCATGTGTCTGTGTTATGGAAGTATGTTCCAAATCCATATCATGTTCTCAGGCAGAAACTAGTTGAGTTGAAAGAAGATTTGAGTAATGAAGAGATACCAGTTGAGATTTTACGGCGAGAAGTGAAGAAGCTCAGAAATAAAGAGATATCATTAGTGAAGTGTTAGATTGTGTACTAAAAGTCTAGCTTTTGTATGAATAATATTTTAACAATTTATTTGAAAATAAGAATCATATGATCAAATGTTTTGCATATTATAATTTATTTATATGTTTGTGCAAAAGTCCACTTACTTTATACTATAGATAATATGTTGTACGACAACTCACGAAAGATCATATTATCGGTTATCTTATAAATTATAAATAGATGCTCACAACCGAGATAGACAGGGATAATCTATCGGGATGGTTGTAATGTGATTTGGTATTAGTTTGTCTTGATTATAGAATCACATTAGTATACTTTGTGTGCATTGAGCAGGAACGCTTGAGGTCGTTCGACTTATACTGACTTATAGAAAAACTTGATCTCTGTTATTATGGATGTTCATGCTCTTAATCCCTATACAATAACTTCGACACGTAAGACAGTATGTATTTCTTTGATTCATCAATGGGTGAGATTTACATGTAATTAAATCAATAAACTCGGTGAGTTGGGAAGTAGTGTTGTCTCTATGATGCGCTGTTGATTGTAGAAGGAATCCGTGTTCGACAGAGGTTGATGATATCCCCTTGAGGAGCTCATAAGGATTATTATATAAATCTTGCAAGTGGATTAATTCCGGCATGATAATGAGATTGAGTGGTACTACTCTCGGATGAGATATTAATTAAATTGAGTTGTCAGTAACTTAATTAATTAATGTACATTGTATATCTTAAACATGGGGAGACTAACGGGCTCATAATAAGAAGGAGCTCATAACGTAATTATGGAATTATGGCGGTAATGCAGTAATAATATTTTAGTGGTATATATTATTATTATTGGACTTAATTATAAGTTTTGGGCTAAACTTGGATACTTAAGCCCAATGGAGGCCCAACTCTAATTTCTCCTCCTGGTCCCTGCTGTAGCCTATAAATAAGTCATCTCAGATGTCCAGTAACCCTAATAATCATGCCTAACACTATGAGGAGGGAAAGAGAATAGCAGATTGAGAAGATCTTGAAGATTGTCGCCCATACGACATCAAGATTGAACTTGGGAATATAGCAGAAGATCAAGAGGTTGTTTTTTGCAGCTGTTCTTCAACAATATACCCTGGTGAAAGGTAATGCGAACTTTGATTACTTGCTTCTGCTGATTTAGTTTTCTTGGAACCCTAACGGTTCACGTTAAGAAAACGATCAAACGGGAATAATTGGTATCAGAGCTTTAGTTTTAAGGAAGACGTTACACGTTAGCCTAGGGTTTATGTCAAAATGTGATAGGGTTTAAGTATTCATGCTAGTATACCTTATTTGGATACCACATACATGAATAAAATGTGGATTAGGATATAGAAATCATGTTTCTTTTTGAATACTCTATAGGTTTGACTGCGGTGGAACACGGCTGAACGCGAAAGACGGTGTTGGATTGAATACTAAAAATCTAGCTTTTTGTATGAACAATGTTATAACATTTTATTTGAAATGAAAATCATATGATCAAATGATTGCATCTTATAATTTATTTATATGTTTGATGTAATAGTCCACTTACTTTATACTGTAGATAATATATTGTGCGACAATACACGGAAGATCATATTATCAGTTTTCTTATAAAGTATAAACAGATGCTCACAACTGAGATAGATGGGGACTCTCTATCAGGATGGTTGTAGTGTGATTTGGTATTAGTTTGTCTTGACTATAGAATCACATTAGTGCACTTTGTGTGTATTGAGTAGGACCGCTTGAGATTGTTCGACTTATACTGACTATATAGGAGAACTTGATCTCTGTTATTATGGATGTTCGTACTCTTAATCCCTATACAATAACCTCGACACGTAACTGTATTTCTTTGATTCATCAATGAGTGAGATTTACATATAATTAAATCAACAAACTCGGTGAGTTGGAAAATAGTACTGTCTCTATAGTGTGCTGTTGATTGTAGAAGGAATCCATGTCCGATATAGGTTGATGATGTCCCCTTGAGGAGCTCAAAAGGATTATCATGTAAACCCTGCAGGTGAATTTATTCTGGCATGATGATGAGGTTGAGTGATACTACTCTCGGATGAGATGTTAATTAATGGAGTTGTCAGTAATTTAATTAATTAATGGGCATTGTATATCATAAACATGGGGAGACTAACGTTCTCCTAATAAGAAGGAGCCCATAACGTAATTATGGAATTAGAACGGTAGTGCAGTAATAATATTTTAGTGGTATATATTATTATTATTGGACTTAAGTATAAGCTTTGGGCTAAGCTTTGATACTTAAGACTAATGGAGGCCCAACTCTAATTTCTCCTCCTGGTCCCTGCTATAGCCCATATATAAGTCATCTCAGCTATTCGGAAACCCTAACTGAATAAGCCTAACACTGTGAGGAGGGTGGGGAACAACAGATTGAGAAGATCTTGAAGATCGTCGCCCACACGACGTCGAGATTGGACTTGGGAATACAGTAGAAGATCGAAAGGTTGTTTGCTGCTGCTATTTGTCAATTTCCATGATTTTTCTAAAATCATGTGGAACTTCAAACTGGACGTGTGATACACCGTTGGAAAGTTACTGAAGAAGGGATCATTCTGGCACATAGATCACTCAAATCGGAGATTAGATGAGAGAGTTATGCCCAAAACGGTGAGGCTGCACAGGCTGCCAGCGAGAATCTTTCTTCTTCAACATACCCTGGTGAAAGGTAATACATTTTTATATTTTCTTGCTTCTGCTAAATATAGAATTGTATGAAACCCTAACGGTTCACGTAAACTAAATGATCGAATACCAACAATTGATATCAGAGCTTCGGTTTCGTGGTGAAGCATGACACGTTAGGCTATGGTTTATGTGTCATATGTGATTAGGGTTTAGAATTAAGTTTCTTGTTGAATACTCTAATTGGACACGGGCACACGATCACCGGTTGATGTCTCAATGGTGGCGTTGAGCGATGGTGACATGGTGGCGAGCGCCGAATAGAAGCACGATGACTGCTTTCGATATTGCACGTCGTGCATGTTGCTGGCCGATGGAAAGCTGTAGTCAGGCGTGTGTTCTGGACTTCGCGTGTGGCATGCGGTAGTCGCACGGTGGACTTCATGGTGGCTAGCACGGATAAATGAGTGATGGTTGGTGCTGAGCATGGTGGACACGGCTGATGGCATGGAGTGGAGTAGCACGTCAGGGGATGAACCGTGCATACTGCCAGTGCTGGACACACGATGCCTGCCGTGTGGGTACGGGCTGGTGCATGGATGACTACACGATGGTGTGCAGTGTGCGCGATTCACACATAAAGAAGCATGCACGGAGGCTCGCACGGGAATGTACAGATGGCAGGGCTACGTGTGATGCAAGGCATGCGTGGCAAGGCTGGCGCATTGATGGCTAGAGGCGTAAGGCGGCAGGCATATTCACGGTAGTTCCAGCGGACTATCGGCGAATTCCATTGTGGTCCGAGCGAATCCCTTTTGGCATGCTGGGCAAACATGGTCCCTCCGGTGCTGCCACGGACGCGAGTGAACAGGTGGATGATAGCGTGCTTCCGGCGAGAGAGAGACAAGTTTTTCGAGCAAGCCTTGGAGAATTTCGGGCAGGTGCACAGTAGCGACGTGGATCGCGGCTCTGTCCGGTGTGGCTGAGCACTGGTGGTGCAGGGTGGCCATGGGCTGACAGATGCGGCAGAGCGCGGGTGCATTCCGAGCTAGTTAGCCAACACTTCCGGCGAGTCCAAGGTGGATTTTAATCGGGTCTTCACCATTTAGGGTGGATCTGGTGTGTTTCTGGGCGGGTCTCCTTACTGGCCGGTCGACACAGATGGCACGACCTGCACGAGTCACCGGCACGATCTGCAAATGTGGCTAGCATGGGCAGTTGGCATTGCCGGGATGATCGAGTTGCTTGGTCGGCACGACCAGCAGGCGGCTGGCATGGTTGGCTGGTGTCTGCGGCACTTCTGGAATGGAGATTTGCGGCGGGGCAGACGTTGATGGGAAGCGGCACAACTGTTGCTGTCAGCCAGCACGATATGTGTGAGTGGCTGGCACGAGTTGTGCGGACAGATTTCCTGTGACGTCATGGCGTGCGGCTGTAAGACTTGGCACGACCCGTGCAGCTGAACGGCACGAGTCCTACAGGCAATTTTTGCGGTTGGTGGGCACATTGTCGAAGCACTACATGGGTGCTTGCCGAGCGTGACGTGCATGAAAGAGAACAGGTGGATGGACAACTTTAATTGTGGATGTCGAGCAGGGTGCCGGAGTGGTGGAGCAGGTTGGCAGACAAGGAATTAGAGGAATGATCTACGTAAGATCCTTTCGGAATTTCGTTTAGGTTCAGTACAAAAAATAGGCCGACAGTGACGGACTTTGTGATGGATTGACGGACTTTGTGACGAAAAAGTATCCGTCACTCGAACATGCATCACAAAGTATTTGTGACGGTCCCGTCACAATTAGTGACGGATTTTGTGACGGAAAATATTAGTGATGGTTTCTTTTAACCAATATTTGTGACAAATTTTTGTGATGGATTTCATATGTGAGGACTTTGTGATGGAAAATTCCGTCACAAACTTAAATTCTAAAAAAATTGATTAGACAAGAATCGAACCTTGTTGCTCATGTGAGTACTTGATGGCTCAAGCCGGATCGGCTACCGCTAACCCATTTATATTTTATTATAATTCTACCCCTTATATATTTTTTAGAATTTAATTATGTAGATTGGCCCCCAACTGGGTTTGAACCTGGGTGGGCTCTAGGCAATAGTGCTTATGCGCAAGTGTTGAGCCAAGCTACATGTGTTTTGTGTTAGTGTTTAATAAATATTGTATATATTCAAATAATTTGTATTAAAATAACATCAACCAACTTTCAAAATAAATATGATGTAATATTGATTAATGTAATATATATTAATATGACAAATAATTATTAAAATATTAATTAATATATTTTATTATTTATTTAAGATAAATATTAAAATTTTCATAATTAAATTAAAAAATTCTTATAAATTTTAAATTCTCAATCTATAAATAATATCTAAATATATTATTTATTTATATATAAAAAATATGTTAATTTGCATTAAAATAAATAATATTATCCTAATTTCTCAATTTAATTCTCGAGTTGATCTACCGTACCATACTGGCACACTAAACACATGCCCATATTTAGAAATGGGTCAAGTATAAAATCCTAAAAAATCCAATTGGGTCATTTGCAATCAATCTCACACAACTATCAGATCTGTTTTTCTCCCGCACAGATTCGTTCTTCTATGCTTTTCTCCCAGTAGCCGCCCTCTCCCCCCATCCGCAACCGCTCCACCTCTGTCCTCTTCCATCTCCATCCTCCTCCCCTCAGCCGCTCTGCTCCATCTTGACACTCACAGTGCTCCGCCTCCTCTCCTCCGTCCGCCATCTCCTCCCTCACTCTGCTTTAAATCTACACTGCCGCACCTCCGCCCTGATATTACTCCGTCGATATACTTCCACCCTCACGCATGACTTACCCGCCACTTTACCTTCGTCTGCGTTCCACTACTCCACTTTTGTCTCAAAATTTTTTTCTTCTCTTATTTTACTCATTTTTTCTTTAGGTATTTACTCTTTATTTAATTCTTCTAATCTAATTACAACCTTTAATGGCAGTAGAAGTTGAATTGCGCAAAATTGGAGATGAAATTAAAAGTTACAGGTTGAGAGGAAAAAAGTGGAGTTGAATTGGGTGAAATTAGAGAGAGAATTAGAGGTTACAAATTGGGAGAAAGATTAGAGGTTACAATAGAGGTTTTTCACTATGTAGAGGACTTGTGTAAAAAAAACAGGATCATATGTAATGTAATTGAATGATGTAACTAGTTGAAAGATTAGAGGTACTAATTATAATTTATTTGATTGATATATGAGTGAAAGGGGATTCTGATTTTGAGCTAGTTGGGAATGTATCAATGAATGAAGTAATTTTCATTAGAAAATGGCAGATTTAGGAGAAATAAAGTTTATATATGAATTATATACTTATTAACAAAACGAAATACACTTAATAACAAAACTATATATACTTCCTCAATAAATGTATACACTTCATTTTAAAAAAGGATCATACATAAAACTTGTACACAAAGTTTTTAAAAAATATACATTTATTAATAAAAACTTATACACCTAGTATTAAAAGTGTATACAATTAATCAATGAATCTGAAACTCTTCAAAATAATAATACAATTGTGAATAAAAAGTATTATATTTATTTAATATAACATATACACTAATAAATTAAAATAATACAGTCATTATAAATTTAACACTATAATTTACCTATAATCCACTTCAATTTTAAGAGATATAACTTATACACTTAATAATAAAAAAGTATAACAATTATTCATATATAAAAAAATATACATTTATCAATAATTACTTATACACTAAGTAACAATAATGTATACACTATCATTTTAAAAGATATACATTTATCAATAAAAAATAATAATTACTTATACACTAAATAACAACAATGTATACACTATCATTTTAGAAGATATACATTTATCAATAAAAAAAGTATACACTGAATAATAAAAAGTATAATAATTATCAATAATATACATTTATTAATAATTACTCATACACTAATTAACAACAATGTATACTATATACATCAATAGCACATGCCTCGCCTCTGTATTTCTAATACAATGGTCAATTAGCAATATCTTCACACAATACTAACATCAACATTTAAGAACAAACTCTAAAAATTTAATAAAGGATTAATCCATTTAAGATTATATATTCAATACAATAATAATCAATTAATAATCTTTTTACACAATACTAACATCAATAATTAAGAACAAACTTTGAAAATTTGACAAGAGGGATAAAAGTTTGGGATAAAATCTAGAATCACATCCAGAAATTCGAAAAAAGAATTCGGTGAGCTTATGAATCAAATTTAAGAATACAGACTGAATCTAAAATCAAACTCTAAAATATCTAAAATCATTCATCCTTAATGAGCGGTATCGCCGTGTCGTCACTGTAGTTTCGTAGATCGCCGAAAAAATAAATAAAATACAAAAACACGTAAGAGAGAGGCGTCACCATCACCATTCATTCTCTGTTGCCGCCTCAAGGTCCTGCTGCCGCCTTCTTCTTACTAACGACGAAGGTTCTCTAAATCGCCAAATAGAATATCTGGACAAGATGAAACCAGCATCGTTCCTTCCGATGCGTACAGTCGCTAAATTCAGAGAAAAAATGGAAATTGAGAAACTAATTGAGAGAGAGAAAAAGGGGAAAAAGTTGAGAGAGAAAGGGAGAAACGTAAAAATAGAAATAAGGGTTGAGCGCGTTAATGATCCAAATAAAAATTTTAGGATCCGATTGCTTTTATACGGTGGGTCAAACTAGTTTGGTGTACGTTAATAATTAGTTTACAATAGTAATTACCTTAATTCTCTTGTTAGAAAATACATAATCTTTATATTTTTCTTAATTCAATCACAAACTTTATTTTTATCCATTAAATACACGATTTTTTTTTTAATTTAATCATCAACTTTCCTTTTTATATATATCTTATATATACTAATTACGAATACACTGCTATAAATAACTTTTTAAAAGTATGAGGTGTCGCAACGTGGTTAAATTTCGTATATTTTTTATTTTAATATTACATATATAATCTTTCTACTTTTATTATTATTATTATTATTATTCATGTATATATCTTTAAATCATGTATATCTATAAATTAAAATCACCTTTAATCATATTTTTTTGATCGGTTAAGGAATAGATAATCAATCAAATATATCCAACTTATTAATATTATTATTCATGTACATCTTCAAATTAAATACTACCTTTAATCATATTTTTTTTATTAAAAATAGATAATTAAGTCAATCAATAAAAATATATTCAACTAATAATTTATTTTTTATTTTATTCTTTCTTGGTTACAAATAGAAAATTAAAGCAATCAATAAAAGCATATATATCTTAAAAAAAACTATATAAATAGAGAAAATATTAATTAATATACATAAATCACGCATACTAATTCTTTAGGACTATTCATGTTTATCTTCAAATTAAATACCACCTTTAATCATATTTTTTATTAGTTAGAATACTACTTTTATTTATTTATTTATTATTATTATTATTCATGTATATTTTTAAATTATGTATATCCATAAATTAAATACCAACTTTAATTATATTTTTTGATTGGTTATAATAATTCATCGGCGTATTACGCGGGAATCTATACTCGTATATATATAATCTTAAAAGTTTTATTATTTAATTACAAATTCATCTATTAAAAAATATATGACTATATTATTTAATAAAAATCAAGACACATAAATATTCAAATTATAATAATTCATACAACTCATTGCCGTTTAAAATTAAAGTAACTCTGTTCTCATAATTACTTTGATTTTAAAATTAACATTACTATACAACACAATATATTCAATTATTCAAGGTAAATAAATTCACAATAAATATTAAAAGAATAATAATTTCTTAAAAAAAAACCTCTGTTCTCATTATTATTTTAATTTTAAAATTAACATTACTATATACAACACAGTATATTCAATTATTTAAGTTTAAATAAATTCACAATATATATTAAAAAAATAATAATTTCTTAAAAAAAAATGTAAGTTTAACCTTTTTTTTTATATAATTAAATTAAATAGCATAATGTACATGTGCAAAGAGCAAATATAATTTTAATGATTTTTTTTTAAAATTGTAAATTGTGACGAATAAATTCCATCACAAAGTTTGTGACGGACAAAGTCCGTCACAAATGAGACCCTTTACATTGTGACCATATTTTTTCATCACTAATTAAAAAAATAAAAATAAAATATTTTGTGACGAACAATTTCCGTCACAAAGTTTTTGATGGACTTTGTGACGGACAAAGTCCATCACAAATGAGACCCTTTGCATTGTAACCACATTTTTCCTTCACTAAATAAAAAAATAAAAAAATATTTTTGTGACATAAAAAAGTCCGTCATAAATTTTTTCGTCACAAATATCGTCACAAATATCGAGAATGATGAAATTTTAAACGGTCAACTATTAGCTGTCACTATTTTCAAAATGCCGTCATAGTCGCAGTTGCCCACATTCGTGCTTGGTGGCGAACAAACGAATTAGCAGATATATAACTGTTTATAATTTGATTTAATTATCTGATTATTATTATATATGATATGTATGTTCTATGTGATTTAATGCTTTAAATTGATGAATATAGGAGCATGCTAGGTTTGCTGATGCATTTTTTCATAATTAAAATCATAGAAAAGTCAAGTAACAAAGAGAACTTACTCCCCCAAACTTAAATTAGGCAAAGTCGAATTTAAGTTGAGAAAATGTTCATTACCTCAATTTGTACCACTCCTTTGCTCTTCAAAGCCAATACCATGGCACCACGCTTTCGTCCCTACAAACACAACCATAAAAAAATCAAATAAAAAAATATCCCTATCCTAACACTCAACGAAACCCGAAATCACAAATTAAATTAAATTCCCCGACAATGGCGCCATTTGTTTAGTCGTAAATAGTCGGGACGACAATTGAAGAATTTATCGAACCACGGAGAATTTAGGATTCGTGGCCTTCAAGTTATAGTCTCGTATTAGTTAGGGACGACTGAGAAGGGATGATAATAGAAACAAGAAAAGAAACTAATTACAATATTTTGGAATTTTCAATGCAAAGGAAGTTTTCATGATGCACTTCAAGTGAATCAATCATGTAACACATCTAATTGCCTCCCAATTTAAGATATCATAGTATGAGCGATCACAAATTCCACCTAAACTCTCTCTCGAGATGAAGAGGATGTAGGCCCTTATAAAGACAAAAAAATAGCACATAGGATCGATACCATAGTGAACATCTCTCAATAGGTACTAATTACATGTACGAGTTCCCTAAAAGGTACTAAATCATAGGTAATATTCCCTTTCTAGGTACTATGAATTCACTAAGGTTGGGTTCCCCTCACTAGATTAATTGACCTCTCGATCTAACTTCTCTAGTGTCCGCTTTTGTAGTTCTAAACATGAGAGGTCATCTCCAACTCTTCCCACATTAATCCACATAACCCACATGATGAAATGATTCAATTAATTCCTAAGACACATAATTGAACTGTCGTTCTAACCACATGCACTAGATAATTAACCACACAAATCAAACATATAGATTAAGAAATTAAGCATCCATAAATGAAACTAATCAAAGCCGGGATCACAATTTAAATAATATCACAAATTAATCCATAATCTAAACATCACTTAAACATCCAAAACATAGAAAATAAAAGGATAATAAGTAGGATTAAATTTTATCGAATGAAGTTTTTACATCTACTAATCTCATCCTTTCCTTGGTGTCCCCACCTTCTTGAAAAGCATTAAACTCCTAATCTAGAAAAATATTTAAAACTACGGATCCCTCGCCCCGAAAGGGGGAGGGATCTCAACTATGGAGGTCTTACTTAAAAGCCCTCTCAACTATTGAATCTTGGAAATGATTCAATTAATGGAATTTAAAATGGGTAAAGAATTGATCAATGGTGGCTTTCTTCGAAGAGGGTATTTATAGTAGTAAGGATGAGAAAAATTTGAGTGAATTTCCAATGTGGGACAAGTGGGTTCATGTAGTGGTAGAGTGAGAGGAATTTGTGGTAAGTAATCAATGTGTGATAATTTAGCTCATGGGACCAAAAATGGGATTTATAACAAATTTTTCTTTGGCCCGTTCTTGCTCGTTTCAACTCCAAAACGAGTTCCGTTTTCTCCCACATCTTCCTCTTTTCTTGTAGAACCCATTTTTATCAAAATCACCTATTTTTCTACAAAAATAAACAAAAATACCTTTCTCTAAATAATCAAGCAATTAATATCATTTTTATTAAAATTATGCTTAATTATTGAATTAAAGTCACAAAAATCCACTTAAAATTTAGGAGAATTTCACACTAATCAAACCCCCAAACTTAAAGTGTTGCTCGTCCCCGAGCAATGAAAGAAAAGAAAGAACGAGGAGGGGAATTCACCTAGAATTGAATCAAGATATCAATGAGATTGAGTCATTTCAAAGCTATTTTAATTCAATCAAAATAAGCGACAAGACATCAATTTAACTGCATACAAGTTAAGCTTAGGAAATATGAAAGCAAGTGAGACTTCCACTACTCCTCTCTAGATTTCGCTTTTCACTCTCATACTCAAGGGGTGTATGGGAGAAGTGTGTACTCTCAAAAATCAATTCAAATTCATGTCATTACCATATGCTTGCCAAAGGTCTAAACTTTCTACCACTTGTATGTGTTAATCATTGAATCAAAAAGGTCTTTATATAGGGTTGTAATGTAGGCTCTTTGGTCTTGGGTAGGAAAATATTTAGGAAAAGTAAGCTCAAGATTAGTAGAGAATTTAAGTTGATTGATCACTTCAACTCTCATCCTCTCTTTTTCTCTTTTCACCTCAAGAAAAATGTAATCTTCCATCCGACACACTAACAAACCTTTTTTTCTTTTCTTCCACTTTTGAGTTTTTCTCGTTTTTCCAAGGGCTCGCTTTCTATTTTTCTAGTAGAGCTCCTTTATGCTTTTCTTATACAAGCTTTACTCATTTTTTTTCTTTTCACACAACCTCCATTTTTCTTTTTCATTTTTTCTCCCTCTTTTCTTGCACTTTCACCATTTCTCTCTTTCCAAATCTCTTGTAAGCTCTATTCAACCACTTCATCCCCAGTGGTCCTCTAATAATCGACAAAGGTGATTAGGATATAAAATATGGATAAAAATGGCTAAATTTGTAGGTTGCCAAAGAAATAAAGATAATAAGGCTCAAAGGGGAAAACTACGATATGATTTCATTTGGTAGAATCGATTTGGCTAAGGGACTTATCAAAACAAAGATGACCTTAAATCATTTCCAACAATCGTCACACACGTATAGTTTCAAGAAGACACAATGGCAAGTTCTAGAATGCACACAAAAGAATGATGCACTCAAGAAAGGAAAAACCATTTGATATTACGATTTAAAGGCTCAAAAGCTCACGGGCTTATAATAGTGAAAGAAATACAAAACAAGCACAAACCATAACTCAACAAGTACATAAGTAAAATTTTATCTCGTCACACGTTTCAACTAAATATCATAGTTTCAAAATTTCTCACAATGAAGTACGAGAGAGCCAAGAAAGATTTCTCCTTATTGAAAGCAAAAATAAAGAAAGGAGAAAAAGTGTGCCAAAGAAAAGAGTAAAGACTTAAATGTGTACCGGTACAATATGCTCAAGTAGGAGTTGATTGATGTATTTTTTTATAATTCAAATCGTAGAAAAGTCAAGTAACAAAGAGAACATACCCCCCAAACTTAAATTAGGCAAAGTCGAATTTAAGTTGAGAAAATATTCGTTACCTCAATTTGCACCACTCATTTGCTCTTCAAGGACAATACCATGGCACCACGCTTTTGTCCCTACAAACACAACCATAAAACAAAAAAATCAAATCAAATAAAAAATGTCCCTATCCTTACACTCAACGAAACCCGAAGTCACAAATTAAATTAAATTCCCGGGCAATAGTGCCATTTGATTGGTCGTAATAGTCGGGATGACTAATTAAAGAAATTATCGAACCACGGGGAATTTAGAATTCGTGGCCTTCAAGTTATAGTCTCGTATTAGTTAGGGACGAATGAGAAGGGAGAATAATATAAACAAGAAAAAGAAACTAATTACAATATTTTTGGAATTTTCAATGTAAAGGAAGTTTTCATGATGCACTTCAAATGAATCAATCATGTAACATATCTAATTGCCTCCCAATTTAAGATATCATAGTAAGAGCGATCACAAATTCCACCTAAACTCTCTCTCGAGATGAAGAGGATGTAGGCCCTTACAAAGACCAAAAAATAGCACATAGGATCGATACCATAGTAAACATCTCCCAATAGTTACTAATTACACGTACGAGTTCCCTAAAAGGTACTAAATCATAGGTAATATTCCCTTTCTAGGTACTATGAATTCACTAAGGTTGCGTTCCCCTCACTAGATTAATTGACCTCTCGATCTAACCTCTCTAGTGTCCACTTATGTAGTTCTAAACATGAGAGGTCATCTCCAACTCTTCCCATATTAATCCACATAACCCACATGATGAAATGATTCAATTAATTCCTAAGACACATAATTGAACTGTCGTTCTAACCACATGCACTAGATAATTAACCACACAAATCAAACATATAGATTAAGCAATTAAGCATCCATGAATGAAACTAATCAAAGTCGGGATCACAATTTAAATAATATCACAAATTAATTCATAATCTAAATATTACTTAAACATCCAAAACATTGGAAATAAAAGGATAATAAGTAGGATTAGATTTTACCGAATGAAGTTTTTACATCTACCAAGCTCATCCTTTCCTTAGTGTCCCCACCTTCTTGAAAAGCATTAAATTCTCAATCTAAAAAAATATTTAAAACTACGGATCCCTCACCCCGAAAGAGGGAGGGATCTCAACTATAGAGGTCTTACTTAAAAGCCGTCTCAACTATTGAATCTTGGAAATAATTCAATTAATGAAATTTAAAATGGGTAAAGAATTGTTCAATGGTGGCTTTCATGGAAGAGGGTATTTATAGCAGTAAGGATGAGAGAAATTTGAGTGAATTTTCAATGTGGGACAAGTGGGTTCATGTAGTGGTAGAGTGAGAGGAATTTGTGGTAAGTAATCAATGTGGGATAATTTAGCTCATGGGACAAAAAATGAGATTTATAACAAATTTTTCTTTGGCCCGTTCTTGCTCGTTTCAACTCCAAATTGAACTCCGTTTTCTCCCACATCTTCCTCTTCACTTGTAAAATCCATTTTTATCAAAATTACCCATTTTTCTGCAAAAATAAATAAAAATACATTTCTCCAAATAATCAAGCAATTAATATCATTTTCATTAAAATCATGTTTAATTATTGAATTAAAGTACAAAAATCCACTTAAAATCTAGGTGAATTTCACACCGATCAAAACCCCAAATTTAAAATGTTGCTCGTCCCCGAGCAACGAAAGAAAAGAAAGAACGAGGAGGGAAATTCACCTAGAATTGAATCAAGATATCAATGAGATTGAGTCATTTCAAAGCTATTTCAATTCAATCAAAACAAGCGACAAGACATCAATTTAACTGTATACAAGTTAAACTTAGGAAATATGGAAGCAAGTGAGACTTCTACTACTCTTCTCTAGATTTTGCTTTTCACTCTCACACTCAAGGGGTGTATGGGAGAAGTGTGTGCTCTCAAAAATCAATTCAAATGCATGTCATTATCATATGCTTGCCAAAGGTCTAAACTTTCTACCACTTGTATGTGTTAATCATTGAATCAAAAAGGTCTTTATATGGGGTTGTAATATAGGCTCTTTGGTCTTTGGTAGGAAAATATTTAGGAAAAGTAAGCTCAATATTAGTAGAGAATTTAAGTTGATTGATCACTTCAACTCTCATCCTCTCTTTTTCTCTTTTCACCTCAAGAAAAATGTAATCTTCCATCCGATATACAACAAACCCTTTTTTTTTCTTTTCTTCCACTTTTGAGTTTTTCTCTCTTTTTTCCAAGGGCTTTCTTTTCATTTTTCTAGTAGAGCTCCTTTATGCTTTTCTATACAAGCTGTACTCAATTTTTTTCTTTTCACACAACCTCCATTTTTCTTTTTCATCTTTTCTCCCTCTTTTCTTGCACTTTCACCATTTCTCTCTTTCCAAATCTCTTGTAAGCTCAATTCAACCACTTCATCCCCATTGGTTCTCTACTAATCGACAAAGGTGATTAGGATATAAAATATGGATAAAAATGGCTAAATTTATAGGTTGCCAAAGAAATAAAGATAATAAGGCTTAAAGGGGCTAACTACGATATGATTTCATTTGGTAGGATCGATTTGGCTAAGGGACTTATCAAAACAAAGATGGCCTTAAATCATTTCCAACAATCGTCACACACATATTGTTTCAAGAAGACACAATGACAAGTTCTAGAATACACACAAAAGAATGATGCATCTCAAGAAAGGAAAAACCATTTGATATTACGATTTAAAGGCTCAAAAGCTCACGAGCTTATAATAGTGAAAGAAATACAAATTAAGTACAAACCATAACTCAACAAGTACATAAGTAAAAATTCATCTCGTCACAAGTTTCAACTAAATATCATAGTTTTAAAATTTCTCACATTGAAGCACGAGAAAGCCAAGAAAGATTTCTCCTTATTGAAAGCAAAAATAAAGAAAGGAGAAAAATTGTGCCAAAGAAAAGAGTAAAGACTTAAACGTACGCCGGTACAATATGCTAAAGTAGGAGTTCATTGATGTATTTTTTTATAATTCAAACAGTAGAAAAGTCAAGTAACAAAGAGAACATACCCCCCAAACTTAAATTAGGCAAAGTCGAATTTAAGTTGAGAAAATGTTCGTTACCTTAATTTGCACTACTCCTTTGCTCTTCAAGGCCAATACATGGCACCACGCTTTCGTCCCTACAAACACAACCATAAAACAAAAAATAAAATTAAATAAAAAAAATGTCCCTATCCTAACACTCAACGAAATCCAAAGTCACAAATTAAACTAAATTCCCCGGTAACAGCGCCATTTGATTGGTCGTAAATAGTCGGGATGACCAATTAAAAAATTTATCAAACCACGAGGAATTTAGGATTCGTAGCCTTCAAGTTATAGTCTCGTATTAGTTAGGGACGACTGAGAAGGGAGGATAATAGAAACAAGAAAAGAAACTAATTACAATATTTTTGAAATTTTCAATGCAAAGGAAGTTTTCATGATGCACTTCAAATGAATCAATCATGTAACACATCGAATTGCCTCTCAATTTAAGATATCATAGTAAGAGCGATCACAAATTCCACCTAAACTCTCTCTCGAGACGAAGAGGATGTATGCCCTTACAAAGATAAAAAAAATAGCACATAGGATCGATACCATAGCGAAGATCTCCCAATGGGTACTAATAACACGTACGAGTTCCCTAAAAGGAACTAAATCATAGGTAATATTCCCTTTCTAGGTACTATGAATTCACTAAGATTGGGTTCCCCTCACTAGATTAATTGACCTCTCGATCTAACCTCTCTAGTGTCCACTTATGTAGTTCTAAATATGAGAGGTCTTCTCCAACTCTTTCCACATTAATCCACATAACCCACGTGATGAAATGATTCAATTAATTCCTAAGACACATAATTGAACTGTCATTCTAACCACATGCACTAGATAATTAACCACACAAATCAAACATATAGATTAATTAATTAAGCATCCGTAAATAAAACTAATCAAAGCCGGGATCACAATTTAAATAATATCACAAATTAATCCATAATCTAAACATCACTTAAACATCCAAAACATAGAAAATAAAAGGATAATAAGTAGGATTAGATTTCACCAATGAAGTTTTTACATCCACTAAGCTCATCCTTTCCCTGGTGTCCCCACCTTCTTAAAAAGCTTTAAATTCCTAATTTAGAAAAATATTTAAAACTACGGATACCTCGCCCCCGAAAGGGGGAGGGATCTCAACTATGAAGGTCTTACTTAAAAGCCCTCTCAACTATTGAATCTTGGAAATGATTCAATTAATGAAATTTAAAATGGGTAAAGAATTGTTCAATGGTGGCTTTCATGGAAGGGTATTTATAGTAGTAAGGATGAGAGAAATTTGAGTGAATTTCCAATGTAGGACAAGTGGGTTCATGTAGTGGTAGATTGAGAGGAATTTGTGGTATGTAATCAATGTGGGATAATTTTGCTCATGGGACCAAAAATGGGATTTATAACAAATTTTTCTTTGGCACGTTCTTGCTCGTTTTAACTCTAAATCGAGCTCCATTTTCTCCCATATCTTCCTCTTCACTTGTAAAACCCATTTTTATCAAAATCACCCATTTTCTGCAAAAATAAATAAAAATACCTTTCTCCAAATAATCAAGCAATTAATATCATTTTCATTAAAATCATGCTTAATTATTAAATTAAAGCCACAAAAATCCACTTAAAAGGTGAATTTCACATCGATCAGTTGCGTATTTTTATATTATTGAATATTATATGCATATAAAAACCCTCGGTGTTAAATAATTAAGTGGGAGAGAGGATTGGTAATTAATTCCTGCGGCCTCCATTATTGGTTTGTAAGTGATGTGAGTAAGCTTGCGCGTTGGCTATAGTGCCTTCCTCCCTAACGATGAGTTTATTCATGGATCACTGGTACAAACTTTTTTAAATAATTATTGTTTCTAATGTGATGCATATGAACTTGCGCGTTGGCTATAGTGCCTTCCTCCCTAACGGATGAGTTTATATGTGGTTCACTTGTACAAACTTATATCGATGATTGTAGGAAGTTATCTGAGCGCATATGTACTTCTCCTACAGTAAGACACATAACCTTGGACAATGGAATTGGGATCAAATAATGATGTACACTTAGGTGTAAATAATTAGTATCCTCCCCAACGGAGTCACTGCTATTATTTGCATGGCTAAAGAGGAACCGACTATTAATTATTTTGTTATGAAGTTAGGTTGACGAATGAAATTAAAGGGTAAAACCTTCTCTTGTAAATGTTCGGATTTGTATGCGTCCATACTAACGTGGCATGCAGACTCACGGTGCTTGAGATGTCGGTAAATTTTATTTTTATATTGTTTAGAGGGAATCAATATAAAAGAATAAATTCGAAGATTTGATCGGTGTATTTATTTATGATTCTCTGTAATTTCAAATGGTTTTATTTCACTTATTGTTGACTAAAAGAACTTATATTTACTGGTCCAAAATTAGATGAATAGAAAAGAATCTTGGTTTTAATTCTTAGTGCTTAGGAAAATACATGTGTGTTCTTACTAAGGATGTCCTCTAGTGCCTATTAAAGTCTCTAGTGAAGAGTTGAGAAGTTCATAGAAATATGATGGTCTCATGCGACTCTTTGGATACTTGAGAAATAAAGAAAGACAAGGGGTCGTGGTTAAACTTGATGAATGAATTAGAAACACTTGGAATAGAAATTGAAGGGAAAACCTAGGTCAATTTATTCTTCGTAATTTTTCTAGTTGTTTTGAGCAATTTCCAACTGAATTACAAGAGGTTGTATACGATGGGGAACTTCTGACAAAACGTTTGGCGAAGAAAAGTCATTTTCATCAAGGATAGTATCTCATTCACTAGTAGTTGAAGCATGAATAGTGATGACATCTACTGACACGTTGTGTGTAGATACCGGAATCATTAAATGTTTATAATTAAGTGATGATGAGATTACGATATACATGGGCTATGCTATAAGAGTAGTGGCTGTTGCAGTGGGAGTAGTTTATTTATCTTATGATTGAAATAAACGTTTGATTTTGAGAAATTATCTTTACATACGTTTTCATAGAAAGAATTTCTTTTCGTTTTCTATCCATTTATGGATGGATACTCCATTTCATTTAAATAACATGTTCATTATAATGAAGAATGGAGCTATAATCTATTGTTGTAGGTTTGGTGACAATTTGTACACTCTTAAATCATGTTTATCCTACGGATGCAACAATTAGTAATTAATAACGCGTCTTCTAATCCTAATAAGAGAAAGACTCTTATGGAAATGATTAGATAGATGATGAATTATTTGGAATTACTAAATTTATTTTATGGGTATGCCCTAGAAACAGCATGTCGTATAACGTTTGTCTGTTTGTGGGATACCCTAGAAAAATGAAGGATGATGATTTATTTAGTCTAAAAGATCAAAAGGTGATTGATAACACAAATGCTAGATTTTTGGAAAAAGACTATGTAATAAATCACACACCCATGTATAAGTTGTTCTAAAGGTAGTGAGAGGGAAAACACAAAGTATTAGTACTAATTGTACAAGAGGAGATACCACAAGTAAGATGCATCGCGTGTCACATCTGATACACAATTGCCTGTAGTGCCTTGTCGTAGTGGGAGGGTTGTTGTACAACTGGATACATTTATATTTTGGGAGAGTCATGAGACTTGGTCCCTAATAAACATGGAGTTGACCCAGGGATACGACGAAGCACTACAAGATAAAAATATGATATCTTAGCAAGTTGCAATGAATTTTGAAATAGAATCTATGGATTTTAAATTAAATTTGGGAGCTTGTAGGATCACTAAATGGTGTAAAATCCATTGGAAGTAGTCATACAAAATAAAAGAAGATCATACGGTAAGGTGAAAACCTTGGAAGCAAAGCTTGTTTCGAAAAGGTATATTCAGAAAGAAAGGATTCAATTATGAGGGAACCTATTCGCCGTTAGCTATGCCTAAGTCGATCCAGACTCTTTTATTTGTTGTTGTTCATATTGAATATGAGGTACAACAAATAGATGTCAAGACAGTTTTTCTAATCGGAAGTCTAGAAGAAAATATCTATGTGAAGCAACCAGAGTGATTCATTACAAAGGGCTAAGAGCATTTTGATTGTATGCTTAAAGGTGTCCATCGATGGACTAAAGCAAGCTTCAAGATCATGAAATATCAGTTTTGATGAGGAAATCTAGGCATATGGATTTATTCAATGCGCGGATGTGTCTTGTGTATTGAAAAAAGTGATGAAAATGTGGTGGTATTTCTTATACTGTACGTAAATGATATATTGCTCATTGGAGACAATGAAAGAGTATTATCGGACGTATGGGTATGGTTGATAAAGTAGTATGAAATGAAGGACTTAAGAGAAGCAAAATATATCCTTGCGATCATGGTGATCACAAGATAGGATGTTGTGCTTATCTCAAGTTTCATGAAATTATACAATCCTTACTCGCTTTAGCATGTGACTTTATCTAAGAAAATGTGTCTTGACACAAAAGAAGATAAAGGAGATAAAAGTAATTCCTTATACTTCGATAAATAAGGAAGCTTAATCTAAGGAATGCTATGCACGAGATCGGATATCTGTGAGTATCAAGGTAACCCAAAACATGAATGATGAACTATGGTAAGACATATACTTATGCACCTGAAAAGGACCAGAAATTACATGTGGACATACCGAACAGATTCACTACTTCTTATGGGTTATATAGATTCAAAATTTTCAAATCAGAGAGGGACGGCAGTAAATCTACCTCAAATGTTGTGTTTAATTTTAGGAAGTAGAGTCATAAGATGGAGGAGTGTTATATAGAAATATATTTCGGACTCTACCATGGAAAGATGATAAATTGGAGCCTCTGAGGCAGCCAAAGTATTTATATGACTCTAGAAACTTCATGATGGACTTCGAAGTGTTTTTAAGTTTGCCCAAGGTTATCACAATTTATTATGATAATAATGGTGCAGTTGCAAACTTAAGGGAATCACGAGCCCATAAGCAATTAAACACATGGAGCGTGAGTACCACCTATTACGAGAAATCCTATGATGAGGGGAAGATTGTTGTCACCTAGATTGCATCGAATGATGACCTAGTAAATCCTTTTACATGGACTTTAAAGCGAAAGCTTTTAATGGTCGTGTTGTGGGAGTGGGAATCAGATGAATGGCAGAAGACATGACAGCATAGTCTTTTAGTATAATTGGGAGATTATTGGATTGTATACTAAAAGTCTAGCTTTTTGTATGAACAATGTTATAACAATTTATTTGAAATAAAAATCATATGATCAAATGATTGCGTCTTATAATTTATTTATATGGTCTATGCAATAGTCCACTTACTTTATACTATAGATAATATATTGTGCGACAACACGCGAAAGATCATATTATCAGTTTTCTTATAAAGTATAAACAGATGCTCACAATCGAGATAGATGGGGACTCTCTATCGGGATGATTGTAGTGTGATTTGGTATTAGTTTGTCTTGACTATAGAATCACATTAGTGCACTTTGTGTGTATTGAGCAGGACCGCTTGAGATCGTTCGACTTATATTGACTAAATAGGAGAACTTGATCTCTGTTATTATGGATATTCGTACTCTTAATCCCTATACAATAACCTCGACACGTAAGTCAGTATGCATTTCTTTGATTCATCAATGGGTGAGATTTACATGTAATTAAATCAATAAACTCGGTGAGTTGGAAATAGTGTCGTCTCTATGGTGTGTTGTTGATTGTAGAAGGAATCCGTGTCCGATATAGGCTGATGATGTTCCCTTGAGGAGCTCAAAAGAATTATTATGTAAACCCTGCAGGTGGATTTATTCCGGCATGATAATGAGGTTGAGTGGTACTACTCTCGGATGAGATATTAATTATTGGAGTTGTCAGCAACTTAATTAATTAATGGGCATTGTATATCATAAACATGAGGAGACTAATGGCTCATAATAAGAAGGATCCCATAACGTAATTATGGGATTAGAATGGTAGTACAGTAATAATATTTTAGTGGTATATATTATTATTATTGGACTTAAGTATAAGCTTTGGGCTAAGCTTGGATACTTAAGCCCAATGGGGGCCCAACTCTAATTTCTCCTCTTGGTCCCTACTGTAGCCCATATATAAGTCATCTCAACTGTCCAGAAATGCTAACTGGACACGCCTAACACTATGAGGTAGGTGAGGGAACAGCAAATTGAGAAGATCTCGAAGATCGTCGCCCACACGACGTCGAGATTGGACTTGGAAATACAACAGAAGATCGAAAGGTTATTTGCTGCTGTTATTCGTCAATTTTCATGATTTTTCTAAAATCATTTGGAACTCCAAACTAGTTGTGTGATATACCTTTGGAAAGCCACTGAAGAGAGGATCATTTTGGCGCATAGATCACTCAAATCAAAGATTAGATGAGAGAGTTATACCCAAAATAGTGAGGATGCGCAGGTTGCCGACTAGAATCTTTCTTCTTCAACATACCCTGGTGAAAGTTAATACGTTTCTTTATTTTTTTGCTTCCATTATAGAATCGTATAGAATCCTAACGGTTCACGTTAATCAAATGATCAAACGCCAACAGATGAATGGCAGAGCTGTCGGATGTGGGACGCCGGATAGCCGCACGAGTCGTGCCACTGGATGGCACAAGTCGTGCCGGCGAAGGGTGATGATGACGGTAGACTACAGCTGGGCACAATTCAGCACACGGCAGGTCAAGTTGTGGCACACGGAAGCACAAGTCGTGCAGGTGAACTGCACGAATCGTGCCTGTTTGTAGGTGGCGGGTGTAGGCGAGTGACTTTTGTAGTGACACGAGTCGTGCCTAGGCTTGGCACAAGTCATGCCAGCATTGATGAGGCGCACGAGTGGTGGTTCTACTGACATTTACATGCAGCGGTGATGGAGCATTGTAATACACCTCGGCACATGGCACGAGCACCACTGGCAGGTGCGAGGGCCACCAGAGGCTCGCGCACGAGTGGCACCAGAGGACCACACAACTGTTGGAGATTGGCAAGACACACGTAGCGTGGCACGACTGGAGGGTGTATGCATGGGCATGATAGATGCTGATGAGCCTCATGAGTCGTGCCACCACTGGCACGACAGGAGTGATTTCCAGTATGCAGTGGTAGGCGGCACGAGTGGCGGGAAATGGCGGCACGAGTCATGCCGATTGGCGGCACGACTACCGGGAGTGATGGCATGCAGACATGAGGGAGGTAGCACGGGAGCGGCATGACTTGTGCAGGGGTACACACGAGTCATGCCGATGTGTTTAGTGTCCAATAGAGTCGGTTTTTCATTTCTGACATGTTTTTTGTGTGTTTTTCATCATGATATATAACTGACATAATTTAATTTAATTATCTGATTATTGTTATATATGATATGTATGTTTTATGTGATTTATTATTTTTAAATTGCTGAATATAGAAACATGCTAGGATGCGTATTTTATGATGGATATTATATGCATGGAAAATCCCTCGGTGTTAAATAACTAAGTGAGAGAGGGGATTGGTACTAAATTACCGCGGCCTCCATTATTAGTTTGTAAGTGATGTGAGTAAACTTGCTCGTTGGCAATAGGCCTTCCTCCATAACGGATGGATTTATTCATGGATCACTGGTACAAACTTCTTTATGATGAATGTAGAAAGTTATTCGAGCACTTGTGTACTTCTCCAACTGTAAGGCACATAAACTTACACAATGGACTTGGGATCAAATAATGGTGTACACTTAGATGTAAATAATAAGTATCCTCCATAACAGAGTCACTACTGTTATTTGCATGGCTAAAATGGAACCGACTATTAATTATTTTATCATGAAGTTAGGTTGACAAATGAAATTAATGGGTAAAACCTTCTCTTGTAAATGTTTGGGTTTATATACGTCCACACTAACGTGGCATGCAGACTCATGATACTTGAGATGTTGATGAATTTTATTTTATATTATTTTGAGGGAATCCATATAAATTGATAAATTCAAAGTGTTTGATCTGTTTATTTATTTATGATTCTCAGAATTTTCAAATGACACTCAAATCACTTTCTGTTATACTTAAAGAACACAAACTTACTGGCACAAATTATGTTGACTGGAAACAAAACATGGACATTATTTTAACTGCTGAAGATTATATCTTTATACTCACTGAGGAATGTCCTATGGCACCTACTGATGACTTTAGTGAAGAGGAAAGAGCTGCTTATAATAGGTGGGTTAAGGCTGATAGGATGGCTAAGTGCTATATTTTGGCTTCTATGTCAAATGTGCTTCAGCATCCGCATCAAACTATGAACACTGCCTATGATATGATGTAGAATCTTAGGGAACTCTTCGAACACCAGAGTCGTCCTGCTAGGTCGCAAGGCATGGTTGTTCTCATGAACACCAAAATGGCTGAGGGCACTCCCGTAAGGGAACATGTCCTTAGGATGATGGGCCAACTTAATGAGTTAGAGGTTCTTAGGGCTGAGATCGATAAGGAAACCCAAGTCGATATCATACTCCAAAGTTTGTGTAGGAGTTTTGAGCAGTTTTGTCTGAAATACAGTATGAATAAAATTTGTACACGTTGGCGGAACTTCTGACAGAACTTGTGGCAGCGAAAGAACTGTTTTGTAGAGCTCCTCAGGTTTATGTTGCTGAAAATACTGCTTATCCTAGGCCGAAAGGTGGAAAAAATAAGAAGAAGCAAGGGAATTCAGTACCGGTGAACCAAGTGAAGGCAAATGTTGGTGTGGTCAAGAAGCCTAGAGGCAAGTGCTTCAAATACAAGCAGTCGGGATACTACAAGGCAAACTGCCCTCTTCTGAAGGGGAACATGAATGGCAAGTCTTATTTACTAGTTGTTGAAATATGTTTAACAGCTGTATCTGCTGATACTTGGTGTGTAGATACGGGAGCCACTGACCATGTCTGCAATTCTTTGCAGGGGTTCCACCAAACCCGACATGGAAAATGCTACAAGAGTAGCGGTTGTTCAGTGGGAGACGTCTATTTATTTTTCAATAAGAATAAAACTCTTATTTTGAGGAATTATCTTTATATACCTCATTTTAGAAAAAATTTAATTTCGGTGTCTAAATTGTTTATGGATAGATATCCTATTTCTTTTAATGACAAGGTTATTATAAAGAAAAATAGAATTAGTATATGTAGTGGTACATTGATAGATAATTTGTATACTCTTAATCTAATTTCTCTCACAGGACAACAAATTGAATTGAATAATACATCTACCAATAAGACCCTTCGAAAATGAACCATACATATCTTTGGCATCTAAGACTAGGTCATATTAACTTGAGTAGGATTCAAAGGTTGATAGCTGATGGACCTCTGAGTTCATTAGTAGTGGAAAATTATCCAACTTGCGAATCCTGCTTGGAAGGAAAAATGACCAAAAGGTCTTTTAAGGCAAAGGGGTATAGAGCCAAGGATCTGTTGGAATTGGTTCATTCTGATTTATGTGGTCCTATGTCTGTCCAAGCAAGAGGTGGTTATGAATACTTCGTTACTTTCATTGACGATTATTCTAGATACGGATATATTTATTTGATGCACCGCAAGTCTAAGTGCTTTGATAAATTTAAAGAGTATAAGGTTGATGTGGAAAGCAACTTGGAAAATATATTAAGACACTACAATCTGATTGTGGTGGTAAATACCTCTTGGGAGATTTTAGAAATTAATTATCAGAAAAAGGAATTGAATCCCAATTGTCTGCACCGGGCACACCCCAGCAAAATGGTATAGCGGAAAGAAGGAATATGACTCTTATGGAAATGGTAAGATCAATGATGAGTTATTCAGAATTACCAAATTCATTTTGGGGATACGCCTTGGAAACAGTGGCCTACATCCTGAACTTTGTACCTTCTAAATCAGTAGCCTGCACTCCCATCGAATTGTGGACCGGGCGAAAGCTTATTCAGAAATACTTTTAGATTTGGGGTGCTCCAGCACATGTGTTGAAGATGGATGCTGATAAGTTAGAATCGCGTACGTATGTTTGTCTGTTTATAGGGTATCCTAAAGGAACGAAGGGTGGTTTGTTTTATAGTCCCAAGGACCAAAAGGTGATTATTAGCACGAACGCTAGATTTTTGGAAGAGGATTATGTAATGAGCGACAAACCTATGAGTAAAAGTGTTCTAGAAGAAGTAAGAGGGGAAACACCAAATATAATATCAACTATACAAGAGGATATACCACAAGACACTGCACCGCGTGTCACACCTGATACACAATTGCCTGTGGAGCCTTGTCGTAGTGGGAGGGTTGTGAGACAACTCGATAGATTCATGGGATTGGGACAATCATCTGACTTGGTCCCGAGTTAACATGAAATCGACCCATAGAATTACAATGAAGCTTTGCATGATAAAGATGCTTAATCATTGCAAAAGGCAATGAAATCTGAAATAGAATCCATGTATTCTAATCAAGTCTGGGAGCTTGTAAAACTATCCAATGGTGTAAAAGCTATTGGATGCAAGTGGGTCTACAAAAGGAAAAGAGGATCTGACGGTAAGGTGAAACCTTTAAAGCAAGGCTAGTTGCGAAGGAATATACTCAGAAAGAGGGAATCGATTATGAGGAAACTTTCTCGCCTATCGCCATACTTAAGTCAATCCAGATTCTTTTGTCTATTGCTACTCATATGGACTATGAGGTATGGCAAATGGATGTTAAGACAGCTTTCCTAAATGGAAGTCTTGAGAAAAACATATATATGAAGCAAAAGGGCCAAGAGCATCTTGTGTGTAAGCTTAATAGGTCCATTTTTGGATTGAAGCAAGCTTCTAGATCATGGAACATCCGTTTTGATGAAGTAATCCAATCATATGGATTTATTCAATGTCTGGATGAATCATTTATGTACAAGAAGTGACAGAAATGTAGTGGTATTTTTTAATAGAAATGTAGTGGTATTTTTTATACTTTACGTGGATGATATCCTGCTCATTGGAAACAATGTACAGGTATTGTCGGGTGTTAGGGTATGGCTATCCAAGCAGTATGAGATGAAGGAATTAGGAGAAGCCGACCATATTCTTGGGATCAAATTAATAAGGGATCACAAGAAAAGAATGTTGTTCTTATCCCAAGCTTCATACATTGATACAATCCTAGCTCGTTTTAGCATGCAAGATTCCCAAAAAGGTTTTCTTCCTTTCAGGCATGGAAATCCTCTGTCTAAGGAGATGTGTCCAAAGACACAATAGGAGATAGAGAAAATAAAGCGGGTTCCTTATGCTTCGGCAGTAGGAAGCCTCATGTATGCAATGCTATGCATGAAGCCAGATATCTATTATACCGTAAGCATGGTCAGTACGTATCAAAGTAACCCAGGTTAAGGGCATTGGACTGCGGTAAAGTATATTTTGAAGTACCTGCGAAGGACTAGGGATTATATGCTGGTTTACCGGGTAGATACTTTGTTATCTATGGGCTATACTAATTCGGATTTTCAGTCAGATAGGGATGCTAGTAAATCCATCTCGGGTTATGTATTTACTCTTGGAGGAGAAGCCATAATATGGAGGAGTGTAAAGTAGAAATGCGTTGCGGACCCTACCATGAAAGCTGAATATGTAGCAGCCTCTAAGGCATCTAAAGAAACAGTATAGCTTAGGAACTTCGTAATGGACTTGGATGTGATTCCTGGTTTGCCCAAAGCGGTCACGATTCATTATGATAACAGTGGTGTAATAGCAAACTCAAAGGTACCACATGCCCATAAGGCAAGTAAACACATTGAGTGCAAGTACCACCTGATACAAGACATTAAAAAAAGAGGGGAGGTCGTTGTCGCTAAGATTGCAACTGAGGATAACCTGGATGATCCTTTTACAAAGAGCCTTCCAGCGAAAGCATTCGATGGGCATGTAGAAGGAATGGAATTAGATGCGTGTCAGGAGATATGGCAGCGTAATCTTTTAGTATAAGTGGGATATTGTTAGATTGTATACTAAAAGTCTAGCTTTTGCATGAACAATATTTTAACAATTTATTTGAAAATGAGAATCATATGATCAAACATTTTGCATATTATAATTTATTTATATGTTTGTGCAAAAGTCCACTTACTTTATACTGTAGATAATATGTTGTGCGACAATACGCGGAAGATCATATTATCGGTAACCTTATAAAGTATAAACAGATGCTCACAATCAAGATAGACAGGGACAATCTATAGAGATGGTTGTAATGTGATTTGATATTAGTTTATCTTAACTATAGAATCACATAGTATGCTTTTGTGTGTATTGAGCATGACCGCTTGAGGTAGTTCGACTTATATTGATTTATAGAAGAACTTGATCTCTGTTATTATGGATGTTCGTGCTCTTAATCCCTATACAATAACTTTGACACGTAAGGCATTATGTATTTATTTGATTCATCAATGGGTGAGATTTATATGTAAATTAAATCAATAAACTAGGTGAGTTGGGAAGTAGTGTTGTCTCTATGGTGTGCTATTGATTGTAGAAGGAATCCGTATCCGACATAGGTTGATGTTATCCCCTTGAGGAGCTAATAAGGATTATCATGTAAATCTTGCAAGTGGATTAATTCTGGCATGATAATGAGGTTGAGTGGTACTACTCTCGGATGAGATATTAATTAAATTGAGTTGTCAGTAACTTAATTAATTAATGGGCATTGTATGTCTTAAACATGGGAAGACTAACGTGCTCATAATAAGAAGGAGCGTATAACATAATTATGGGATTAGAACGGTAGTGCAGTAATAATATTTTAGTGTTATATATTATTATTATTGGACTTAAGTATAAGTTTTGGGCTGAACTTGGATACTTAAGCCCAATGGAGGCCCAACTCTAATTTCTCCTTCTGGTCCCTGTTGTAGCCTATAAATAAGTCATCTCAACTGTCCAGTTACCCAATAATCATGCCTAACACTGTGAGGAGGGAAAGAGAACAGCAGATTGAGAAAATCTTGAAGATTGTCGCCTATACGACATCAAGATTGGACTTGGAAAAACAGCTGAAGATCAAGAGGTTGTTTTCTGCAGCTGTTCTTCATCAACATACCCTGGTGAAATGTAATGCGAACTTTGATTACTTGCTTCCGCAGATTTAATTTGCATGGAACCCTAATGATTCACGTTAACCAAATGATCGAACGCTAACAGTGAAGGTGTTATGGAGGAACCAATGAGTTGAGGAGGCTACTTGGGAAAGAGAGGATGAGATGATAGCATAGTATCCAGAATTCTTCAGGTAAGTAAATTTCGAGGACAAAATTTTATAAGGTGGGGAGGATGTGATACCCGAGCTTCTCACTACTCATGTGCTAATATAATTTAATTTGTGTTATGTGCATTTTATAATTATAAGATAATTATGTGTCAATTATGTGATAATAATGTGACAATTATGTGATAATTATTTCTACATTTTATTTATCTTTACATTTTATTTGAAACATCCGTGATAAAAATAATGACAATATGTGAATATATGTGTTTATAAATATTTACGTGTATTAATTTGAATATATAACTAAATTATTTTATTTGTATAAATATATTATTTCTTAATTATTAAGTATTATATTTATATTTATAATGGATAATAATAATAATATAATAATAGTAAATGAAATCTTCATAATTAAGTATTAGTAGATTACGTGAATAAATTAGTTATTCCTAGTACTAATAACCTTGTGGTGTAAGCCATATCTACGTGGCTCTTCATACTGTAAGAACGTGTATGTATGTAAAAAAAAAATTTTATTGGGTGAGTTAGGCAGTGATTAACCCTCAACCTTCAGTATAAATTGGGGAATACCCTTTAGTTGAGGAACAACAAGAGTTCGCAATTCAAGAAAAAAATAATAGAAAAAAGGAGAGAGAGGGGGAGAAAGAGAGAGAAGGAGAGAAAGGGAACGTGCTGGAACGGAAATGAAGAGATTAGTTACAGTTCTTCACGAGATCTATAGTTTTATCACTATTTGGAATACAGGTAAGTAGAAGTCCAACTACAATGCATAAATATGTTATATTTGAATTATTTATGATTAATATGTGATAATTATGTTATGAATTATTTGTGACTAATTTAGTTACGTTATGAATTATTTGTGATTAGTTTGAGATACAAGCAGTGGATTTATGTTATTTGAGGTAAGTAGATATTCATCTGTTACTAAATATTATTTTATAAATTATTTATGATAAACTTGTGATACAAGTAGCGGATCTATGTGATTTGAAATAATATCATTGTCCTTTATGGATTTGAGTGATCGAAAACTATGGAA
The DNA here is from genome assembly GCA_023678885.1 of Pogostemon cablin. Taxonomy (NCBI): domain Eukaryota; kingdom Viridiplantae; phylum Streptophyta; class Magnoliopsida; order Lamiales; family Lamiaceae; genus Pogostemon; species Pogostemon cablin. The sequence goes on from CM042963.1 coordinate 17,338,288, forward strand.
TATAGATCTATGTGATATGAGAAGATATCGTTTATAAGGATCTGTGTGATCCAAGGTGAAGTTATTGTTCCAAAAGGGGATCTATATGATTTGAATTTTATTTGTTATTTTATTTTGATTAAATGTTGATATTGGTATCGTAAATGGTTTGTGATGCATATTTAATTGCTCTTATTGCATACCATGCATAATCATGAAAATTATTTTCCCAAAAATCAATGAGATACTAATGGTGTGTGCGGCCACTATATATGCACTCTTTCAGGGACCGCCAAAAATCGATTCTAGTCATGTGTTGACTCACCCCATTCAGGGATCGCGGGGCGATCCGAGTCATGAGTTGACCCAACGAGTCGCTTGTCGGCTCACTTTTATTCAGGGATCGCTAGGGATCTGAGTCATGTGTTGACTAAACGAGTTGTTTATTGGCTCATCTTTATCAGGGATCAGAAAAATTGATCTGACACTGTGTGTGTCACTTTATTCAGGGATCGAAAAATATCGATCTGACACTTTGTGTGTCTATTGAGCTCATTTGAGGTGCATATCATAAGTGTGTCGTGGGATCCCACAACGTGAATAGTTTTCAAAATAAAAGAGACCAACTAGAATGATTAAGAAATAGCCGATAGAAAATTAAATGCATTTTCATGCACTGGCATCATGACGTGAGGTCTTTCATTTGTGTAGACAAATCCTTATGCTTATCATCAATCTTTTTCTCTAACTTGGCCTTAAGACGGTCTACTCTCGCATCATTCCTCACCATGTACCTGTTCACCATATCCTCAAAGCCAGGCTTTTCTTCTTCCAACTTTGCTCCTGGATCAACACCGATAAGAGGCAGCACCGCATTATTCGGATTGCTCCATGAAAACTCCGGCCTCCTTGGTTGTTGGTAATTACCCGAGGGACCATGATTGTTGTAATTCCCCTGATAATTCTAGTTTCCTTGATTCGGGTACCTAGTTCCTTGAATACTTTGACCCATGACGTAGTTTGCCTCCTCGATCTCCTCTTGGCTAGCTCCTTCATAGCCACCATACTGCTGCATCATTGGTACTCTCTAAGATAAAACAGTGATCTGCGTTTGCTGAGACTCTAGTAACTTACTAATGTTAGCCAAGCTAGAGACGAACTCATCATCTCTTCCTGACTTCACCATCGTATGCTCAACTTGTGCTACTTTACCAAAGACATAAGTGCATCTCACTCTATCAGTCGGTCAATCTCTTGAATTCTTCAAAATATCCTCGGAAAGCTTATCGGCCTCAACGGGTGACTTCGTAAGCAATGCTCCATTAGAAGAAGCATCAAGTAACGCTCGAGAATCGCTATCCAACGCATTGTAGAATATACTAATATATTGAGCCTTAGATAGTCCATGTTGTGGATGTTGGTATTTGATCATTTGGTTAACGTGAACCATTAGGGTTCCATACAATTCTAACAAGCAGCGAAAGCAAGTAAACAAGAAACGTATTATCTTTCACCAGGGTATGTTGAAGACGATGAATTCTCGCTACCAGAGTGCGCAGCCTCATCGTTTTGGGCATAATTCTCTCATCCAATGTTGGATTTGAGTGATCTACACTCCAAAACGATCCTCTCTTCTGAGGCTTTCCATAAGTATATCACACTTCCTGTTCTAAAATCTATATGATTTTATAAAAATCGTAGAAAGTAGCAGACAGCAGCAGCAAACAACCTTCTAGTCTTCTGCTATATTCTCAAGTCCAATCTCGACGTCGTGTGGGCGATGATCTTCGAGATCTTCTTATTCTACTGTTCCCTTACCCACCTCACAGTGTTAGGCATGATTAATCTCATAGTTTAGGGTTTTCGGACAGCTGAGATGACTTATATATGGGCTACATCAGGGACCAGGAGGAGAAATTAGAGTTGGGTCTCCATTGGGCTTAAGTATCCAAGCTTAGCCCAAAGCTTATACTTAAGTCCAATAATAATAATATATACTACTAAAATATTATTACTGCACTATCATTCTAATCCCATAATTAAGTTATGGGCTCCTTCTTATTATAAGCCTGACAGTCTCCCCATGTTTAAGATATACAATGTCACTAATTAATGAAGTTACTGACAACTTCTTTAATAAATATCTCATCCAAGAGTAGTACCACTCAACCTCATTATCATGCTGGAATAAATCCACCTGCAGGGTTTACATGATAATCCTTATGAGCTCCTCAAGGGGACATCATCAACCTATGACGGACACGGATTCCTTCTACAATCAACAACACACCATAGAGATAGTACTACTTCCCAACTTACCGAGTTTGTTGATTTAATACATGTAAATCTCACCGATTGATGAATTAAAGAAATACATACATAATAGCTGAGATCAAGTTCTTCTATATAGACAGTATAAGTCGAATGATCTCAAGCGGTCCTGCTCAATACACACAAAGTGCACTAATATGATTCTGTAGCCAAGACAAGCTAACACCAAACCACACTACAACCATCCCGATAGAGAGTCCCTGTCTATTTCTGTTGTGAGCATCTATTTATACTTTATAAGAAAACCGATAATATGATCTTCTGCGTGTTGTTGTACAACATATTATCTACAGTATAAAGTAAGTGGACTATTGCATCGTGCATATAAATAAATTATAAGACACAATCATATGATCATATATTCTCATTTCAAATTAATTGTTAACGTACTGTTCATACAAAAAATGGACTTTTAGTATACAATCCAACAGTGGACACTTACGAAGCATGTCCTTGAACCTGTCCCAAGCTTCATGAAATTTCTCATTACCATGGATAACAAATTAATTGATTTCTTGCTTCATCTTGAACACCTTTGAAGGTGGCATGTATCACTCCAAGAATTTCACTTTCAACTTCTCCCATGTATCACATTCAGCTGCATCAAGATTATCGTACCAATCTCTCGCTTTTTCATTCAGTGAGAACTTAAACAATATGATCTTCCTCGCATGCTCATGAGCTCTTGCATCTTTTTGTGTACTTGCATACCCTAGGAACTTATTTAGATGTTGCTAAGGATCTTCAAATGTTCCCCCAGAGAAAGGACTCCTTTCGATCATGTTTATAAGAGCAGGGTGTAAATTGAAATCGGCTCCGGTCCCTGTTGCTCCTAACAACCCAACATTGCCCCCTCCGTTGTTCTTAAAGACTTCACGGATGGCAAGTGTATTAGGATTCGCTGCCATGTTGACTGTCTCTACTTCCAAATTATCTTCGATTGCAGCTTTAATCCTTTGCGAATTCAGCACGTCATCTTCAACTCCTAAATCAAGAGCTTCAGTTGGGTCTACTTTCTTGTTCTTATTCTTCTTTTATTTCTTCCTCGACGATGCTCCGATCTCTTTTATTATAAGGTACTAATTCACCTGTCTTTGATCTAGTGAGCATACACTTAAGAAAAACATGAGTTAGAAATAGAAGACAAGAATAATATAATCTCAATTAAACTAGAAATAATCAAATAATAATTAATTCCATCCCCGGCAACGTCTCCAAGAACTTGATGGGCGTTTTCTCAACGCAAAAAATTAATCCTCAATTATAAGGATATCAATTGTAGTTTTGATAGGTGACGAAGTGATTATCGTACCCAAGAGATGGATTATTATCAATTCAATTATATTCTAATTAACTAAGACTATATTGGCAATTGGATTTGGTTTGGTTACGAAACTAAATAATATATAATTGAAATAGCAAAGTAAATAAGCAATCAATAGAGAAAATTTGGTTGTGATCAAGTAAGTAATAGAGTAGTTCTTCAGGTTATCCGATTTTACTTATTAATTTTCTTTCCATGTATTGATGTCTGACTCTGCCTTGTAGTTTATGGACGCTGACTTGTTCGTATGTTCCCAACACACAATTTATTCCCCAAGTGTGAAGGATATCAATTGTAGTTTCGAAGGTGACCAAGTTATTATCGTACTCAAGGGACGGATAAATATCAATTCAATTATACTCTAGTAAACTAAGACTATTTTGAAATATAATGATGTTGAAATTGAGTAGGAACTATTAATTGAAATAACAAAAGAAAAGATATAAGGTTGTGGTCAAGTAAGATGATAGGTAGTTCGTCAGGTCATCCGGTTTCATTCATTAATTCATACTTTTGTGTGTCGATGTCCGACTCTGCTTTGTGGTTTATGGGCGCATCGCTAGACCATGCAAATCTATTCTATAGACACAAATAGATAAGCTTTTGACACGTGTGAGTATCCTCAGAGCAAGACGCATACTTTACCTCCCTTTCTAGGTACTATCATAATCAATTATTTCCCGTGCACTTAGTACTCTAACCCGATTTGATCTCCCTTTGTAGGTACTATAAAGTTATACTCTTTATCCTACTTGTTAACCCGAATTCAATTCAATTAACAAATATTCATATAAGACGGTTCTAATAAGACTTTGGAATCCCTTCACTTAGAATTATAACAATGAACCCTGCTCATTAGTGAACGCACTCAACCGATAACCATGTTATGTATTCAGACTCTACACAACGATTATTGATGCACGAAACAACTATGAGTATGGATTAAAAACGTGCAATCTTATATAAACTAAACCACAAGTAGTGTTGTACGGAGTATACACACAAAATACAAATTTAACTCATGAAACCTTCATAACCCTAGAACTACCGAAGTGGCTCTAGCCCATAATTGATCTAGGAGCAATCATGGTTAGATAGACTGATCTTACTTGAATCTCCAGCCGAACCTCTGTCTCAGCCCTCCTACTTTTCTCTAACGATTCACGATCTTAAGCTCTTCGTACTTGGACGTGCTTGCTCCCTTTCTTGCCTGCATGAGCCTTCTTTTATACTTGTAATCACGTCTCTAGGGCTTGGAATGGGCTTTTTAAGTGATCCCACGCATTTTGGCCTCAAAAATCCGGATAAGGTAAGTTTCTGCACGTAAGTTCGACCTCGTCAAACAGGTCGAACTACTGGCCATAGGTCAAACCCCAAGTCAAACCCCACTACTGTAAGAACTCTGCACTGGTTCGACCTCTTGAACAGGTCGAACCTCTTAGGACTCGGTCGAACCCCAGGTCGAACCTCATCACTGGACAATTTCTGCTCTTGGTTCGGCCAACCGTCAGGTCGAACTCCCAACATCGTGGTCGAACCCAGCTTCTCACGAACTGGTTAGACCATGGTTCGACCTGATGAATAGGTCGAACCCCTCGAGTCGTGGTCGAACCTACTTCCTGCACTTCTCCAACACTGGTTCGACCTGCTGGAGAGGTCGAACCCTCCTCCAACAGGTCGAACCCACCTCTTTTATTGGCGGTTCGCATGGTCTCGACTTCATCTCTTCGATTCTTGGCGCTTCCACTCCGTTTTTGATATGAAAACCACTCAAATAGCTCTATTAACACCTGATTCATGCTAATTCACAATATATATAGGTTTTCCACCTATTTCCACATCAAAACTCTCCAAAACTAGCACAAAACATGGTGCCAAACTTGTGAATTTACACACTCATCAAACCCCCAAACTTACATGTTGCTCGTCCCGAGGCAACCAAATCAAACCACAGGAGTCGTGTATAATTCACCAAGATAAAGTACAACACATATCACACATGCAACTTCATTAACTCAAACAAGTATTAATTGCTTCATATATATCACTCATGCCAAACCAATCCAATCACACACCATTCGGAGTACTAAGTAATCTAGCTCACAAGATAAGTATTTATTCTCTTTCACTCAAGTGGTGAGGCACTATATAGGTTAATATAAACACTAATATCAATCCATATTCACGCGTAACCATAAGCTTGGCAAAAGTCTCAAAATTCAACTTATAATCAACTCTTCACTAGGATCACAAAGGACTTGTTTTTTGGTTATAATGTTGGCTCTTTGGAAAAAGGTAGGAAAATTTAGGTAAAGTGACTTAAGACACTAGTAGAGAGTTACCTTGGAGGTTCTTGATTTCTACTTCTTGCTGCAATATCTCCTCCAACTTCTCCTCTTCTTTTCATGGATTTTCCTTCTTTTTCGTGCATCAACATCATCTCTTTAGATAATTCGGGTACCAGTTTTAGGCACTACCCTTCTTCTCTTGTATAGGCCATCAGTTGCTAAGCTTCATGCACTAAGTATAAAATCTATCGGGGTACCAGTTTCAGACACTACCCCTAAACAAGATTTAACCATATTCTTTTCATCCAACCATATTCTATCTTCCTCTTTCTTCTTGCAACACTTACTCACCTCAACTCTCTCTACCAATGAATAGGTTAATCAAGCTTAAATAAAGGTTTATAAGGTTATTTACTTTGGCTACCAAAGAAAAAGCTTTTACGGCTCAACAAGGCATCCAAGGGTTAATAAGATCATTAGGAAGGATAAAATTTGGCTAAGTAGCTTAATCACAAAATAATGGCCTAAGATCATGTCCTAGCAATTTATCAATCATAAGTCTCACACAAGACTTCAAGCCAAGTTCTAGAATACGTTCATATGAATGATCCTCTCAAGAATAAAATAATCATGATCAAACACGATTAGAAAGCTCAAATCCTCACATAGGTAATCCTAGTACTCCTCATAGCACATAATTAAGACCAATTCCACACAAACTCAACATACTTATCAAATTATACATGCCTTTCATCAATAGAAATTAACACATGAACATATGAATGCACAAAATCAACAAGCTTATACCCAATCAATCATACAAGCATCTATCAATCGATATCACTTATACATTCCACTCAAGCATGAATCACACCCCAAAAGAAAAATAATGGAATCAAGATGAATCGGAGGAAACCAAAGAAAACCTGAACCAAACTACTCCTCCGGAGCATCATCATCCTCATCATCATCATCCTCATCATCAAGCCTCCGCTCCACAATCCGGTGTAGATCACCGATGTGTCTATCCAAGTAATCAACTCGATCACCCAACCTACCAACTTTTTCATTCAAAGCAGTATACCTCTCATTCAGCGTAGCATAGTTGGCGTTGGCGAGTGCGAGCTGTCGATTCGTCTCCTGCTGGCTAGCAATGATCGCGACCAGCTGCTCATTAATAAGGCGAAGCTGCTCCCATGTATCATTCGGGATAGCCCGCTGCTGACGCGGTGCTGGCTTATGCTGAGGTGCGTCGTGCTGCATTGTCATCTCTTCATCCTGCTGCTCCTCCTCGGGCTGCTCTTCCTCCTCGGGCTGCTGTGGTGGACGGAACTCCCCTCGATCAACAATCTCCTATAACTCCGCCATCCTACCATCCGCACACATCTGCGATACAGTCCTCCAATTACCACCCGACTTCACTGTCACGGATAAGGCGTTGTGTCCGAGAGAATCCATCAACTTGTTCCTCGCCACCCGGATAGTAGTCAAGTTACTCACATCGAAGGAAAACATAAAATCGAAAGGCTTGAGTCCCCTTGTGAAGAACCAATCTCCATCTTTGAAATGGGCAAATCCTCCCTTCATGCATGTAAACATCACCAAATCGGGCTCTCCCCTAACGGGTGTGATGCCAGTGAAATTCAAGTCATAATGCTCAGCCACAATCATCAGTAACCCTCCAATATTCACCTTTTGAAACCCAATGGTCCTGAATCGATGTAGCTGTGCAATGAAATACGCTCCAACATTGAACTGCACCCCATTTAGCATACACCACAAGGCGTAAAGCTCTCCTCTAGACACAACACTCCCCTCTGAGCGGGCGAACAACGTGTTGCTCAAAACACGATCCATGTACCTCAAAACTGGATTCTTTATCGAAGAAGCACGAGCCTGCCTAATCTTATAATCTCCAATCTCCCCTGTGATCTCTCTCCAAAACCTATTAGCGTTGAACGCACCATTCTCCAAACGAGAGATTCCCAAAGGCGTCTCAAACAGCTCATTAAAATCCTCAGACGTCCATCTCCTACTCACTCCACCAAGCTGAAACGTACACTGATACGGGTACCCAAGCGGGTCCTTCACAATCTCAAATGAACAAACTACTTCCACTGTAACATGGAAATACATTGGCTTCTTTAACTCCATAAATCTCCGGATACCCACTTGATCGAACATCCAGAAAATGTCATTCCCAATTCTCATTATCCTCATCGCCTCATCATCTTGGTATCGAGTACGAGCTATCTTATCTGAGACTTCTTCCCATTTTTCTTTAATCTCATCCCAGTTTTGCATTTGAATTTTAAAGTTCTCGGGTAAACGATCTTGTAGCCTCAGCTTCCTAGTCACTGTATCCACATTCGAAGGCCTGTCTTGCCTCTTCTTCGATCTTACTTCCTCTGCTCTACCTTTACCTTTACTTGATCCTTGTCCCTTTCCTGAAAACAACTATTTTAACACAACCAACAAGACAAGAACACAAGTATTTGACTAGCATAACCTATACTCTACTCAAAACTTCAAGCATCCATGCATAATCACTCAAACTAACATCTCAACACCACTTGCTTATTCAACATGCTCAAAACATCTTCAATCACACGTTCTTTAATCATCAAAACATAACCAACAAGCATGCATTAAGCAATTCAAGCAATTCCACAAAAAATTTCAACAATTGAACTTCATGAACCACTCCAACTATCATCAATTTGAACTAAACTAACATGCTTATCCTAATAGATGCACAAAATTGTTGATCAATTCACATAAACCATCAAGTTCAATCTATAATCAAACATTCTCCACCAACAAACATGAATTTATATGAATCAAATCAAATTATCAACATTTACCATGAAAACCAACCAAATTCAACCTCAATCCTCCTAACCTCAACGAATTGCATACCTAAACCTTCAATCCTAGAGTAATTGAGTTGGAAGAACGTACCTTTTGACTTGCCCATGGTAAACAAATGATCGAATCACACACACACTTAAGAATCGCGACTGGAGCCCTGATTTTGCGACGGAAATCGCCCAAATCCACGCCCAATTCGTAAATTCAAGGTGTAATGTTGTGTAATCGGTGTGCAATCAAGTGTAATTGAAGAATTTGTGCAAGAGTGTAGAGGTTCGAAGAGGGTTTGGGGTTTGGTGTTTTGAAAAAGTGATCGAACCCTTCTGAAAAATCGACTTAAAATGCGTACCTGGCTTGGTTCGACCTCAGGTTCGACCTTTTGAACAGGTCAAACCATGGATGATGAGGTTGAACCTACCTTCTGGACAAATGCTCTTCTTGGTTCGACCTGGGTTCGACTTGCTGGACAGGTCGAACCACCCTTGTGTTGGTCGAACCAATCTTCTGGAAAACAGAGTGCTCTGAACGAACTGGTTCGACCTCGGGTTCGACCTTCCAAGCAGATTGAACCATATCGACTCAGGTCGAACCACCCTACTGCATGATTTAAGACCTCGGGTTCGACCTTGGTTCGACCTATTAGACAGGTCGAACCTAGAGTGATCTGGTCGAACCACCTCACTGGATAATTTTCTGCGCCGGTTCGACTTCCTCTGCTCGGTTCGACCTCCAGGCTTTGGTCGAACCTACCCTAGCTTTGGTCGAACCACCCTTCTAAGCTTCCAAACTGAGTGTTCTTCAATCCCTACACACTTCAAACTTCAATACAAATCATTAGGTACTAACTAGAGCACAACCTCATCAAAAATTATTCCACAAAATATTATTCACGAGTAACTCCGCAATCACTCAAAATACGAAACAACAAAAACACCACGGGACATTAGGCAAGTTGTAAAAAATCGTCACATCAAAATCGATTAAAATTTTAAATATGGCGCAAAAACCAACTCCCCTAACAAACATCACGAAGAAAAAATTATACTATCGGTACTTATCAAGGTAAGTACATCACACCCCCCAAACTTAGTAGAAACTATAGTTGAAACTAAGTTTGAAAAGAGATGTAATTGCCGATAAGTAGGCACTTCAAATATAAAATTTCTTACTCACATAAAAGAAATAAAGCATTAAAACGGGAGGGAAAGCCCCCAACAGGCGCTCATGTTTAACGTCGGAGAGTCACGACGATACCAACTCAAATCAAGGTATCCACAAAGATGACACAAACATCATCCGGCGACCTATAATGCTTCAAGCGATGTCCATTCGCCGCAAAAATGTCTCCATCATTGTCAATGAGCTCAAAACTCCCCCCACCTAAGGCTCGATGAATCATGAACGGTCCCGTCCACTTTGACTTCAACTTTCCTGCAAAAAGCTTTAAACGAGAGATAAAGAGTAATACCTCGTCTCTTTGCTTGAACTCCTTATACGAGATCTTTGAATCATGCCACCTTTTAATCCTTTCCTTGTAAATCTCTGAATTCTTGTATGTACGACTCTGAAACTCATCCAAAAGATTGATGTGAGTAATCCTCAACTCCTTCACATCCTTGAGAGTCAAGTTCAAGCTTCGCAAAGCCCAAAATGCTTTGTGTTGAATCTCTACAGGTCCCATAGACAATCTGAAACGGTGACATATCTAACACCGTCTTGTACGCGGTCCGGAACCCCCACACGACATCATCGAGCTTCCAAGCCCAATCCTTTCTATTGATTCCGACCACTTTTTCCAGAATCTGTTTGACTTGACGGTTAGAGACCTCTGCTTGCCCATTCGCTTGAGGATGATAGGGTGTAGTAACCCTATGCTTAACACCATACCCTTTAAGCACATTCTTAAGAAATTTATTTACGAAGTGAGTACCTCCATCACTAACAAGTGCTCTAGGGACTCCAAAACGGGCAAAGATATGCTTCTTCAAGAAAGATATAACAGTTTTCGAATCATTCAAGCGAGTAGGAATCGCTTCCACCCACTTAGAAACATAATCCACCGCAAGTAGAATGTAGAGAAATCCATTAGATGGGGGAAAAGGCCCCATAAAATCGATCCCCCACACATCAAAAATCTCGACCACTATGCTCGGCTGAAGTGGCATCTCGTCTCTCCTACCGATGTTCCCCATGCGTTGACATCTATCGCAAGACGCCACATAGGTCTCACAATCCTTGAACAACGTAGGTCAATAAAGAGCGGACTGAAGTACCTTGGCTGCTGTCTTATAAGCGCCGAAGTGCCCCCCGTTAGGTTGTGCATGGCAAAACTCGAGAATATTCTCCATCTCGGGCACACACCTACGGATGATAGAATCAGTGCAAATCTTGTACACAAACGGATCATACCATATAAAAGTCTGAACATCTCTCTTGAATTTAGCAAGTTGATATCGGTTGAGATCCCTTGGAATTTCTCCCACAGCAATATAATTAACATAATCCGCATACCATGGATCAACTCCCTGCGCAGCCACCACACATGCTCGCTCAGCCCCTTCAACAAACACGACCATGATCTTTTCATCCGGGAACATTTTCTCAATATACTCGAAAGAATTATCACAATGTTCCCTAGTCTCCAACCTCGAAAGGTGATCCGCCAACACATTATCAGAACCTTTCTTATCCCGGATCTCCATGTCAAACTCTTGAAGTAGAAGAATTCACCTTATGATCCTAGGCTTCGTCTCCTTCTTTTCCATCAAGTACCGAATCGCAGAATGATCCGTGTACACTATAGTCTTCATACCAACCAAATACTGACGGAACTTATCGAATGCGTACACAACAGCCAAAAACTCTTTTTCAGTCATCGTGTAATTCTTTTGTGCCGCATCGAAAGTCTTACTCGCATAGTAAATGGCGCAGAACTTCTTCTCCTTCTGCTGCCCAAGCACCACTCCAAGTGCTACATCACTTGCATCACACATTAGTACAAAAGGTTGAGTCCAATCCGGTGTGATCAAGATAGGTGCAGTGATAAGCGCCTCCTTCAAAACTTGAAAAGCTGTTAAACATTCATCATCAAACACAAAAGGAACAACCTTTTCAAGTAAGTGAGATAAAGGCTTAGAGTATTTTGAGAAGTCTTTTATGAATCACCTGTAAAAACCGGCGTGTCCAAGGAAGGACCGCACTCCTCTTTCATTGGTCGGTGGTGGAAGTTTCTCAATTGCCACCACTTTAGCACGATCTACTTGCAATCCTTTGGCAGAAACATGATGCCCAAGAACAATCCCATCCTTCACCATGAAGTGACACTTCTCCCAATTCAAGACAAGATTAGTCACTTGCCATCTCTTCAAAACAATAGATAGGTTAGACAAACAAATATCAAAGGAGGAACCAAAAACAGAAAAATAATCCATGAACACCTTCATGATCTTCTCTATCAACCCATCGAATATCGCCATCATGCATCTCTGAAAAGTAGCAGGCGCATTACATAACCCAAATGGCATTTTCCGAAAAGCAAAGGTTCCGTAGGGGCAAGTAAAAGTGGTATTTTCTTGATCCTCGGGGGCAATCATTATTTTGTTGTACCCCGAGTATCCATCCAAGAAACAATAAAACTCATACCTTGCAAGACCATCTAACATTTGATCTATGAAAGGAAGAGGGAAATGATCCTTACACGTGTTCTCATTCAACTTCCTATAATCTACACATGTACGCCATCCCGTAGGGATCCTTGTGGCTATCGCTTCTCCATTCTCAGCTTTTACTACAGTCATACCCCCCTTTTTAGCAACTACATGCAATGGACTCACATGGGGACTATCACTAATAGGATATATGATTCCAGCATCCAACCACTTAAGGATTTGCTTCCTAGTCACCTCTTGAATCGCGGGATTAACCCTCTGCTGATTCTGAACACTTGCCTTCGCCTCGTCTAACAATCTTATCCTATGCATGCAATACGAAGGACTTATTCCTTTCAAATCCTCAAGAGATCAACCAATCGTAGATTTATACTTCCTAAAAACATTCAATAACTCCTCAAGTTGATCATCATTAAGAGAAGAAGATACAATTGCCGGGTATTTTTCGTTGTCGCCAAGGAAGGCATACTTCAAGTGTTTCGGTAAAGGTTTCAACTCCTCTTTCCTCACTTCCATCGGAGAGCTCCCGTTATCCAAAGGCAAGTACTTCCTAGTCCACTTAACTTCTTCCACCTTAGTTCTTTCCGATTCAAACCTGTCATCACCCAAAGCAAGTAAGTTTTCAAGAAAGTCAATACATACCTCGTTGAAAAATCCATCAAGCTCCGTAGTGGGATAAGTAAGAGACTCCATCAAACATGTCTCAAGAGGATCCTTTGACAGGATTAGAGACATATCCTCTTTCACAATCTCCTCCACTACGTCAATACTATAACACTGCGACTCCATGGGCATCTTCATCGCTTTGTCCAAGTTGAAAAGAACTTCTTCTTTGTCCATTCGAAGTCTAAGCCCTCCTTTCTGAACATCAATCATTGCTCCGGCAGTAGCAAGGAAAGGTCTCCCCAAGATTAAAGGGATATTATCCTTGTCATCATCCATCTCTAGCACAAGAAAATCCACAGGAAATACTAGTTTATCTACTTTGACGAGAACGTCTTCAATTATACCTTTTGGAAACGTCATCGACCTGTCCACCAATTGTAGAGCAACTGTTATAGGAGTTAACTCCCCCAAACCAAGCTTTTTAAAGATAGACAATGGCATCAAATTGATGCTTGTCCCAAGATCGCACAAAGCTCGTCGTGCCGGCCCTTTTCCAATATCACACAAGATAGTGAAGCTTCCCGGATCCTTCATCTTCTGTGGCAGCTTCCTTTGAATGATCGAGCTGCAATTCTCAGATAAATTCATCGTGTCAACTCCGTTCAATCTCCTCTTCTTCAACAATATGTCCTTAAGGAATCGGGCATAGTACGGCATCTCCATTATTGCTTCCGAGAAAGGAATGCTCAAGCTTATCTTGTTTATTATCTCTGAAAACTTCTTGAACTTCTCTTCCAATCCCTTCTTTACAAACTTGTAAGGAAACGGCGGAGGTATCTTTGTCTTGGGAATCCCCCATTCATCACGATCAACCTTCTCCGCTTTCTCCTTTTCGGCTCTCAATCGCTTGGCTCTCTCCTATTTTTTTCAGCTATGATCTCTGTACTTTGCTCATTTCGAACCACTGGAGTAGCATCAACATCATCGAGAGTGTTCGGAGTAGCAACAGGCGAATTCTGGCGGGGTTCGACCAGGGTTCGACCTGTGGAACAGGTCAAACCAGGTACGTACTGGTCGAACCTTGCTTTTAGATAACGGCTCTCTTTTTGAATTTGAGGTTCGACCTGGGTTCAACCTGTGGAATAGGTCTAACCACGGGCACCTAGGTCGAACCTACCTACTGTACTCCTTCTGCCATCCGGTTCGACCAGGGTTCGACCTGTTTGATAGGTCGAACCATGAACGTCGTGGTCGAACCATTATTGCGACAAAACAGAGTGCTCCTGGCTATGCGGTTCGACCTGGGTTCGACCTGTAGGATAGGTCGAACCATGATTGAGTTGGTCAAACCGGTGTTCTTGAAAAATAAAGTGCTCCGAGTTGTCGGGTTCGACCAAGGTTCCACCTGTATGCCAGGTCGAACCATCTGTAGTTTGGTCGAACCGATGCTGCAATCTCTCCTGATCGTGTCCAGTGTGTTGGTTCGACCTCCCCTGTATGGTTCGACCTTCAATGTTGGTCGAACCATGGTCAAACCTGGCCCTAGACATGTCCAAATTTGATTCCGGCCTCATGGGTCCCTCGTACTGCGTTCCCGACCTTAATGTGATGGCGTTGCAGGACTTTGGATTCTCAACACTTTGAGACGAGAACTTCCCCTTCTCAAGAGTTTGAGTAAGCTTGTTAACACTTCCTGCCATCTCCCCCATCAATAACGTAAGGTCCTTCACCTGCTTAGATATAACCTCATGGTTTGCATCGATTTTCTTCTCAAGTTTTGCCTCAAGGCGGTTAACTCTTTCATCATTCTTGGCAATATACTTGTTCACAGTATCCTCAAGACCCGGTTTCCCTTCTTCCACCTTAGCACCCGGATCAACACCCATCGGAGGTTGAATCGCATTATTTGAATTGCTCCATGAGAACTCCGGCCTCCTCGGCTGTTGATAACCACCCGGGGGACCACGATTAAAGTTTCCTCGATAGTTCCCTTGGTAGTTCCGATTACCTTGATCTTGATACCTAGCCCCTTGAATACTTTGACCCATGGCATAGTGTGCCTCTTCCAACTCCTCTTGGATTGGTCCCTCTTTCATTAGTTCCTGCTGCATGATTGGTACGCGCTGAGATAATTCGCTGATTTGCTTCTGTTGGGATTCAAGTAGCTTGTTGATATTGGACAAGCTAGAGACGATCTCATCCTCTCTATTTGCTTTCACCATTACTTGTTCAACCTGAGCTACCTTCCCAAGGACATACTTACCACTAACTCTATCAGTTGGCCAATCCCTCGAATTCATCGAAATATCTTCAAACAACTTCTCGGCCTCTACGGATGACTTTGTAAGCAATGCTCCATTAGAAGAAGCATCCAATAACACTCGTGAATCACAGTCCAATCCGTTATAGAATATACTGATATATTAAGCTTTAGATAGCCCATGTTGAGGACACTTCCTAAGCATGTCCTTGAATCTATCCCATGCTTCATGAAATTTTTCACCTCCACCGATAGCAAATTGGTTAATGTCTTGCTTCATCTTAAACACCTTTGAAGGTGGCATGTACCTCTCCAAGAACCTTAACTTCAGTTGCTGCCAAGTGGTGCACTCAGCAGCGTTGATAGTGTCGTACCAATCTCTCGCCTTTTCAGTAAGCGAGAATTTGAACAAGAGGATCTTCCTAGCATCTTCATGTTTTCCTGCATCTTTTTGAGTACTTGCATAGCCCAGGAACTTGTTCAGATGCTGCTGCGGACCTCGAAAGACCCTCCTGAAAAGGAGTTCCTTTCTATCATGCTAATAAGAGCGGGATGAAGATCGAAAGCTG
Source organism: Pogostemon cablin (assembly GCA_023678885.1). Taxonomy (NCBI): domain Eukaryota; kingdom Viridiplantae; phylum Streptophyta; class Magnoliopsida; order Lamiales; family Lamiaceae; genus Pogostemon; species Pogostemon cablin. Next base: position 17,354,184 of record CM042963.1, read on the forward strand.
CATTAGTTCCCCTCGCTCCTAGAAGCCCAAAATTTCCAGCCCCATTGTTTCTGAAAATCTCTCGGATGGCTAGATTATCCGGATTCACTGTCATGTTGACTGTCTCTACCCCCAAATTAACTTCAGTTGTAGCTTCAATCGTCTGCGAAATCTGCTCGTCAACTTCAACTCCAAAATTCAGAGCTTCAGCTGGATCAATAGTCTTTGCCTTGCTCTTCTTCTTTTTTTTCTTCCTTGACGATGCTCCGATCTCAGGATTATAGGGTTCAAGTTCACCTTTCTTTGATCTCGTGAGCATACAACTAAAAAGAACTAGAATTAAAACAGCAAGACAAGTTAAATATCCCTAACAAACTAGAAATAATCAAAAAGATATTCTAAGCCATCCCCGGCAACGGCGCCATTGACTTGTTTGTATGTTCTCAACACACAATTTATTCCCCAAGTGTGAAGGATATCAATTGTAGTTTCGAAGGTGACCAAGTTATTTCGTACCCAAGGGACGGATAAATATCAATTCAATTATACTCTAGTAAACTAAGACTATTTTGAAATATAATGATGTTGAAATTGAGTAGGAGCTATTAATTGAAATAACAAAAGAAAAGATATAAGGTTGTGGTCAAGTTAGATAATAGGTAGTTCGTCAGGTCATCCGGTTTCATTCATTAATTCATACTTTTGTGTGTCGATGTCCGACTCTGCCTTGTGGTTTATGGACGCATCGCTAGACCATGCAAATCTATTCTATAGACACAAATAGATAAGCTTTAGACACATGTGAGTATCCTCAGAGCAAGACGCATACTTTACCTCCCTTTCTAGGTACTATCATAATCAATTATTTCCCGTGCACTTAGTACTCTAACCCGATTTGATCTCCCTTTGTAGGTACTATAAAGTTATACTCTTTATCCTACTTGTTAACCCGAATTCAATTCAATTAACAAACATTCATATAAGATGGTTCTAATAAGACTTTGGAATCCCTTCACTTAGAATTATAACAATGAACACTGCTCATTAGTGAACGCACTCAACCGATAACCATGTTATGCATTCAGACTCTACACAACGATTATTGATGCACAAAACAACTATGAGTATGGATTAAAAACGTGCAATCTTATATAAACTAAACCACAAGTAGTGTTGTACGGAGTATACACACGAAATACAAATTTAACTCATGAAACCTTCATAACCCTAGAACTACCGAAGTGGCTCTAGCCCATAATTGATCTAGGAGCAATAATGGTTAGATAGACTGATCTTACTTGAATCTCCAGCCGAACCTCTGTCTCAGCCCTCCTACTTTCCTCTAACGATTCACGATCTTAAGCTCTTCGTACTTGGACGTGCTTGCTCCCTTTCTTGCATGCATGAGCCTTCTTTTATACTTGTAATCACATCTCCAGGGCTTGGAATGGGCTTTTTAAGTGATCCCACGCGTTTTGGCCTCGAAAATCCGGATAAGGTAAGTTTCCGCACGTAGGTTCGACCTCGTCAAACAGGTCGAACTACTGGCCACAGGTCGAACCCCAAGTCGAAGCCCGCTACTGGAAGAACTCTGCACTAGTTCGACCTCTTGAACAGGTCGAACCTCTCAGGACTTGGTCGAAACCCAGGTCGAACCTCATCACTGGATAATTTCTGCTCTTGGTTCGGCCAACCGTCAGGTCGAACTCCCAACGTCGTGGTCGAACCCAGTTTCTCACGAACTGGTTCGACCATGGTTCGACCTGATGAACAGGTCAAACCCCTCGAGTCGTGGTCGAACCTACTTCCTGTACTTCTCCAACACTGGTTCGACCTGCTGGAGAGGTCGAACACTCATCCAACAGGTCGAACCCACCTCTTTTCTTGGCGGTTCGCATGGTCTCGACTTAGTCTCTTCGATTCTTGGCGCTTCCACTCCGTTTTTGCTATGAAAACCACTCAAATAGCTCTACTAACACCTGATTCATGCTAATTCACAATATATATTGGTTTTCCACCTATTTCCACATCAAAACCCTCCAAAACTAGCACAAAACATGGTGCCAAACTTGTGAATTTACACACTCATCAGACACATCACTAAATCATGCAAGCATACTCTATAGACACAAGTAAGCAAGCGTATGACACGTGTGAATATCCTCTGAGCAATATGTATACTTTACCCCCTTTCTAGGTGCTATCATAATCAATTATTTCCTTTCCCGTGCATACTCTTTATCCTACTTGTTAACCCTAACACAATTCAATCAACAAGTATTTATATAAGATATTTCGAATAAGACTTCGGAATTTCTTCGCTTAAAATTATAACATGTAATCCTGCTCAGCGGTGAACGCACTCAATCAATAACCAAGAGATGTATTTAGAGTCTACATAAAAGTTACTGATGCACAAAACGACAGTGAGTATGAATTGAAAAAGTACAATCTTATATAAAATAAACCACAAGTAGTGTTGTACGGAGTTTACACATAAAAATTCAATTAACTTATAAAACTTTCATAATCCTAGAACTATCGGGGTGGTTCTAGCCCATGATTGATCTAGGAACAATCATGGCTAGTTGGTATGATCTTACTTGACTAGCCTGACGAACCTCTCCTCACGACTCCTTCGGATGATGGTAGGGTTTCGGTAGTAGATGGATGAATGATGTGTCGTCTCTTTCGTTCTCCTGTGAAAGCTCTTCTTTTATACTCATAGGACCTCCTTGTGGGCTTAGGATGGGCCTTTGCTTGAAGCACACGTCAAATTTGGTAAAAGACATCCAGAATTACCATAAATAGCAGCAGCAAAATTCCGTTCGACCAGGCATGAACTGGTCGAGCAAGGCCTCCAACTCGAGCAACTGGTCGAGCAAGCTCTCTGGACAATTTTGACATTCTGCTCGACTTAACCTCCTCTGCTTAACCAAATTGATGTTGGTTGAGCAACACCTTCAAGTCGAACAAACTCCCTGTAAGTTTTGTTCACTTTGTTCGACCTCTGCTCATCTGCTCGACCAAGCTGATGTTGGCCGAGTAATGCCTCCAAGTCGAGCTAACTCTCTGGACGGATCTGCATAATCTACTTGTCTTGGCCTTCTCTATTCGACCTAGGTGGTCTGGTCGAACAGGCTCTCTTGGTCGAATGGCACTCGATCCTTGCCTCTAAAATCGTGTCTTCTAATTTCGAGCCTTTTACACCGGTTTTCCTACGCAAATATGCTCAAACAACCCTTGTACCCTCTGATTCATGACTTTTCCATAAACATACTGATTCGTCTCAATAAAAGATTCAATCTTACTCCATTCCCACGCAAATCAGAGCCCAAAATACGTGAATTTACACTCTCATCAAACCCCAAACTTACATGTTGCTCATCCTGAGGCAACAAAAATGAAACAAATCCTGAGACTGTAATCACAAGATCAAGTACAACATATCCTAACATATACAATTATATCAACTCAAAACATGCAACCATCATACCTTTCATTCACATAAAAACATCAATTAATCACAATACTTCCACGAGTGCTAAGTCATCTAGCTCACGGGTAAGTATTTATTCTCTCTCTCAAATGTAAAAGATGTACACCTTATGGTTAGTATCGACATAAAATTTCAATTTATATACTCGCGTAACCATAAGCTTGACAAAGGTGTCAAAAATCCATCCATAAACAACTCAATACCAGGATCACAAAGGACTTGCTTAAAGGTTGTAATGTTGGCTCTTTGGTAAAGGTAGAAGAATATAGATAAGTGACTAACTTCACTAGTAAAGTATTATCTCGGTATATTTCTTTTCAGCAGCTCCCTTCTTAACTTCTTCGTCTTAACGATCACATTTATACGCCATTCCTCCATCTTTACTTGGATCAACCTCTTTTCCGCAGTAAAATACCACTTCCGGTGTTCTTCAAGTATAAGGGTATCAGTTTCAGGCACTACCCTCTCTAGTATTCGGGATACCGATTTCAGGCACTATCCCTCGCAAGATTTAACCCCTTGTCTCACGATTTTGATTTCACCAAATCTTTCCTTCTATTCCTCTTCAAAACTTCATAGAGCATTCATCTACCTCCACTCTTTACTATTAATAGATGTTCAAGGCTCAAAAGGTAGACGGCTCATTATCAAGGCTTGCCAAAGAAAAAGCTTAAAGGCTCAAAAGGGTTTCCAATGATAATTATATAATAGGGTAGGATAAATTTGGCTAAGTAACTCAATTAACAATAATGGTCTAAGATCATTTCCTAGCATCTATCAATTATAGATTTCATACAAGACTCCAAGTCAAGTTCTAGAATACGAGTATATAAACGACTCTCAGGAATAAACGATAATGCGTATAGCGCGATCAACAAGGCTCAAATCCTCACATGGTTAATAGAATCCTAAGCACTCTTCAAAGCATGCAATCAATATCAATTTTCTATGAACTACACGTACAAATAGAACATGCTCGTCATCAACAAATCAACATGTATCAAAATAAGAGCACCAACATATCATGAATCTTCATCACTAAACAATTCCAAGCAAACAACTTTCCACAATCAGACAATCATCATCACCATCAAATACATGCCACTCACACATGAATCACAGACTACACCCACAACACTCAAGCTTGCACCTGTGAAGTGTAAAAGAGAATGGGGATGAGAAGAATCAGAAAAGAATAAAAAAACTGACACTCTTTACTCCTCTGGAGCATCCCCATCATCCTCCCCATCATCATCATCACTCTTTTCTGCTCGCCACTGATCTATTGCTCTATGGAAATCACTGATATTCCAAGCCATCAAGCGCTCACGGTCTTGCAACTGTCTCAGCTGATCATCCATCATATCATAGCGTGCATTGAGTGCGGCGTAGTTAGTATTTGCAAGCACTAGCTGCCTGTTTGTTTCTAACTGGTTCACATTGAGTGTGGCAAAATGCTCGTGCATCAATCGGAATTGCTCTCTATAAAACTGATCCTGGGCCACCCAATAATCTTGCTGCGACTGTAGCTGTGGTGGTGGCTTGAAAAACTCTTGCTCAAGTGGCTGTTGAGGCTGCACCGGAGGCATATCCTCCTGACAATCAAAAGCAGGTGGTGGTTGTGGCTCCTCCTCTTTTTAAAACTGCTCCAGACCCCGTTCGATTGTAGTTCGACTTGTGAGGCATGGTTGAACAAGGTTCGTAAGTCGAATGACCCAGATCTGACCCTTAAAATTACCTAGCTCAACCTTCGTTCGATTTACAATTTGTGGTCGGACAGCATGTGTAAGTCGATCAACACGTGTAATCGAGTCTCTGTTTTGCCCTGACTTGCTCGACCTCTTCTCGACTTCCAAGTCTGGGTCGAGCAACCCATGTTTAGTCGAACAAAGTCTCTGTAAGTTTTGCTCACTTTGTTTGACCGTTGCTCAACTTAAACTCCTTCATCGAACAACATTGTCATTGCTCAACTTAAACTCATTTGTCGAACAACACAGTTGAAGTCGAACAACCTTTCTGGATATTTCATGCATTTTTCTCGACATCCATTCGACCTACAATAGTTGGTCGAACAGGTGTTGAATGTCGAGTAACCTGCCTCGTTGTGCCCCCTATTCTCTTTTGTCCTGCTCGACCATTGTTCGACTTCACACTCTTGGTCGGGCAACTACTACTTGGTCGAACAAAGTCTCTGTAAGTTTTGCTCACTTTGCTCAACCATTGCTCGACTACAATATCTTGGTCGAGCTGCAAGACTCAAGTTAAACAACCTCTATGGAAGAATTATGCATTTCATTCTACCATTGCTCGATCAAATAGCATTGGTCGAACAACTCTCCTGAAAGTCGAACAACCTCAAACTTTACTAAACTTCGTACCCTTCTCGTATCTCCCTGCAACATTCAACTCTAGGACAACATCAAGTATCAAGATATCCAAAAATTAAGCTAGATAAACTCTTTAAAACCATATAACATCTAGTGTAACTCCGCAATTACACTAGAAACACAACAAAATACCACTAAACACTAGGTAAATTACAAAAAAATTGATGCATCAAAACTGGTTAAAGTTTTAATATACCGTAAAAAATCAACTCCCCTAGCAAACGTTACAAAGAAAAGATCATATTCTCCATGCTATGATGAGGTAAGTACATCACATCCCCGCAAACTTATTAGAAACTATAGTCGAAACTAAGTTTGTGAAGAGATGTAATTTTCGAATGTTAAGCACGTCAAATATAAAAATTTCTTACACATCCAATGAAATTAAAGTAATAAAATGGGAGGAAAAGCCCCCAACAGGCGCTCATATTTAACATCGAAGAGTCACGACGGTACCAATCTAGTGCAAGGTATCTTCAAAGATGACACAAGCATTATCCGGCGACTTGTAATGCTTCAAACGATGTGAATTCGCCATTATGATGTCTCCATCTTTGTCCATAAGCTCTAAACTCCCCCCTCCGCAGGCTCTATGGATAATGAACGGCCCCGTCCACTTCGACTTCAATTTTCCTGAGAAGAGCTTCAAGCGAGAGTTAAAAAGTAATACCTCATCACCTTGCTTGAACTCTTTGTATGAGATCTTCGAGTCATGTCATTTCTTCATTCTCTCCTTGTAGATCTCCGAGTTCTTGTAAGCTTGATTTCGGAACTCATCCAATTAATTAATATGAGTTATTCTCAACTCCTTTAAGGACAAGTTCAAACTCCTCAATGCCCAAAAAGCTTTCTGCTGAATCTCTACGGGCAAGTGGCACGGCTTCCCATAGACAATTTAGTACGGCGACATATCCAACACCATCTTATAAGCAGTCTGGAACCCCCACAAAACATCATCGAGCTTCATAGTCCAATCCTTCCTATTGTTTCCGACTACCTTCTCCAATATTTGCTTCACTTGTCGGTTGAAAACTTCATCTTGCCCATTTGCTTGAGGGTGATAGGGTGTAGTAACCCTATGCTTGACTCCATAATCCATAAGCACCTTTTCAAGAAGTTTATTGACGAAGTGAGTACCTCCATCACTCACTAGTGCTCTAGGAACTCCATAACGGGCAAAGATATGTTTCTTCAAGAAAGATAGAATAGTCCTTGAATCATTCAGGCGAGTGGGAATGACTTCCACCAACTTAGAAACATAATCCACTGCTAAGAAGATGTAAAGAAATCAATTAGATGGAGGAAAATGCCCCATAAAATCGATCCCCCATACATCGAAGATCTCAACAACAATGCTTGGCTGAAGTGGCATCTCATCTCTTCGACTTATGTTCCCCATCTTCTGACATCTATCGCATGACGCCACATAGGTCTCACAATCTTTAAACAAGGTAGGCCAATAAAGAGCAGATTGAAGAACCTTCGCTGCCGTCTTTTAAGCTCTGAAATGTCCCCTGTTAGGTTGTGCATGGCAAAAATAAAGAACGCTCTCCATCTCCATGTTAGGCACACACCTACAGACTATGAAATCCGTACATATCTTGTAGACAAATGGATCATACCATATAAATATCTCAACATCTCGCTTGAATTTTGGAAGTTGATATCGGTTGAAATTTCTCGGGATTTCTCCTACGAAAATGTAATTTATATAATCCGCATACCATGGATCCATCCCTTGGGCAGCCACCATACATGCTTTTTCCGCTCCTTAAACAAACACTGCCATTATCTTCTCATCTGGGAACATCTCTTCTATGTACTCGAAAGAATCATCACAGTGCTCCCTTATCTCCAACCTCGATAGTTGATCTGCCAACACGTTCTCTGTTCCTTTCTTATATCGGATCTCTATATCGAACTCCTGCAGAAGAAGAAAAAATCTAATGATCCTTGGCTTAGTTTCCTTCTTCTCCATCAAGTACCGAATCGCAGAGTGATCCGTGTACATTATAGTCTTCATGCCAACCAAATACTGTCGAAACTTATTGAATGCGTACACCACAGCAAGGAACTCTTTTTTAGTCACCGTGTAGTTCTTTTTTGCCACATCAAAAGTCTTACTCGCATAGTAAATGGCGCAGAACTTCTTATCCTTCAACTGCCCAAGCATCACTCCAAGTGCTAAACCACTCGCATCACACATAATTACAAACGGCTGAGTCCAATCCGGTGTGATCAAGATTGGTGCAGTAATAAGAGCCTCTTTCAAAACCTGAAAAGTTGTTAGACACTCTTCATCAAAAACAAAAGGTACACCCTTTTCAAGTAAATGAGATAAGGGCTTGGAGTATTTCGAGAAGTCTTTTATGAATCTTCTATAAAAACTGGCGTGTCGAAGGAAAGACCGCACTCCCTTCTCATTCGTAGATGGAGGAAGCTTCTCAATTGCCACCATCTTTGCTCTATCCACCTACAATCCCCTGGCCGAAATATGATGGCCAAGAACAATCCTATCCCTTAGCATGAAATGACACTTCTCCCAATTCAAGACAAGATTAGTTTCTTGGCATCTCTTCAAAACAAAAGCAAGGTTAGATAAATAAACATCAAAAGGGGAACCAAATACAGTAAAATCATCCATAAACACCTCCATGATCTTTTCTATCAACCCATCAAATATGGTCATCATACAACGCTGAAATGTAGCAGGCGCATTACATAATCCAAAAGGCATCTTTCTAAAGGCAAAAGTTCCATATGGGCAAGTGAAAGTAGTATTTTCTTGATCCTCGGGTGCAATCATGATTTGATTATAGCCCGAGTACCCATCCAAGAAATAATAATACTCATACCCCACAAGACGATCAAGCATTTGATCCATGAAAGGAAGGGGAAAGTGGTCTTTGCATGTATTTTCATTCAGTTTCCTGTAATTCGTACACATACGCCATACCGTAGGAATCCTCGTGGTTAATGTCTCACCATCTTCGGCTTTCACCATAGTCATGCCCCCTTCTTAGCTACAACATGCAATGGACTCACATGGGGACTATCACTAATAGGATATATAATCCCAGCATCTAGCCATGTTAGGATTTGCTTCCTAATCACTTCTTGAATAGCGGGATTCACCCACCGCTGATTCTGAATGCTACTCTTGGCCTCATCTAACAATCTTATTCTATGCATGCAATATGAAGGACTAATACCTTTTAAATCATCTAGAGACCAATCGATCACAGACTTAACTTCCTAAGCACATCTAACAATTCCTCAAGTTGATCATCATCAAGAGAAGAAGATACAATTACCGGATATTTTTCATTGTCACCAAGATAAGCATACTTCAAGTGTTCTGGTAGCAGTTCCAACTCCTTTTTCTTCTCTTCTTGAGGTGCACTCTCTCTGTCCAAAGGTAAGTACTTCCTAGTCCACTTGACCTCTTCAACCTTTGTCTTTTGCGATTCATACCTGTCATCACCCAAAGCAAGTAAGTTTTCAAGAAATTCAATACATACCTCATTGGAGAGTTCATTTAGCTCCATAGTGGGAAATGTAAGAGACTTCATCAAACATGTCTCAAGAGGATCCTTAGAGAGAATTAGAGACATGTCTTCATTAGCGATCTCCTCCACCACATCAATACTGTGACACTGCATCTCCATTGGCATCTTCATTGCTTTGTCAAGGTTAAATAGGACATCTTCTTTATCCATCCTCAACCGTAGCTCACCCTTTTGCACATCTATCATAGCTTCAACAGTCGCAAGGAATGGTCTCCCTAAGATCTGGGGAACATTATCCTTGTCGTCTTCCATCTCAAGTACAAGAAAATCCACAGGAAAGACAAGCTTTTCTACTTTGACGAGAACGTCTTCAATCATACCTTTTGGAAAGGTCATAGACTTATTCGCTAGCTGCAGAGCCACCGATGTGGGAGTTAACTCCCCCAAACCAAGCCTTTTTAAAGTGGACAATGGCATCAAGTTGATGCTTGCCCCAAGATCACACAAAGCTCGACGTGCCGGCCCCTTTCTAATTTCACATAAAATTATGAAGCTTTCCGGATCCTTTAGCTTAGCTGGCAGCTTCCTTTGAATGATCAAGCTGTAGTTCTCAGACAAATTCACCATTTCAATTCCGTTCAAGCTTCTCTTCTTCAAAACAATATCCTTCAGAAAGCGGCTATAATACGACATCTCCATTATTGCTTCAGAGAAAGGAGTGTTAAAGCTTATTTTGTTTATGATCTCAGAAAACTTCTTGAACTTTTCCTCTAATCCCTTCTTAACTAGCTTGAGAAGAAATGGCGGAGGTATCTTTGTTTTGAGTATCCTCCATTCATCATGTTCAACCTTCTCCGCTTTATCCTTCTCATCTCTTAATCTCTTGGCTCTTTCCCACTTATTTTCTACTACTGTAAGCTCGGTATTCTACTCTAGAGATATAGCTGGAGTATTTCGATTAACAGGTGTCGCATTTTGTATCGAATCAGACTCTGAGCTGTGCTGCTCAATCTCCATTCGATCGAGATGGTTTGGTCGAACAGATAGGTTTTGGTCGAGCAACCTGTCTGATCGCATACTCTGTTCCTGAACATTTTGCTCGACCTCCATTCGACCAAGATGGTTTGGTCGAACAGATTAGTTTTGGTTGAATAGATTCCCTGATCGCGAACTCTCGTCACACTACTGTTGTTTGACCTCCGTTCGACCTGGGTGGTTTGGTTGAATGGTGTTGTGCTGGTTGAACGGATGATCAGAAAATAGAGTATCATAATTTTATTTCTTCGGAAGTTGTTCGACCTCTGCTTGACCAGATGGTTTGATTGAGCAACTCCGACCTATCTGGTCGAGCAACTGCTCTGTTCCCTTCGATTTCACTTGCCGACATCATCGAACCTTTATATTGCGTTCCTGACCTCAACGTGATGGCATGACAAGACTTTGGATTCTCAATACTTTGAGATGGAAGCATACCTTTCTCAATAGTTTGAGTCAATTTGTTTACATTCCCAGCCCTCTCCCCCATCAACAACGTTAGGTCTTTCACTTGTGTAGACAAATCCTTATGATTATCATCAATCTTTTTCTCTAACTTGGCCTCAAGACGGTCTACTCTAGCATTATTCCTCGCCATGTACCTGTTCACCGTATCCTCAAAGCCAGGCTTTCCTTCTTCCACCTTTCCTCCCAAATCAACATCGATAGGAGGTTGCATTGCATTATTCGGATTGCTCCATGAAAACTCCAGCCTCCTTGGTTGTTGGTAATTATCCGAGGGACCATGGTTGTTATAATTCCCCTAATAATTCCGATTTCCTTGATTCGGGAACCTAGTTCCTTGAATACTTTGACCCATGGCTTAGTTTGCCTCCTCGATCTCCTCTTGGCTAGCTCCTTCATAGCCACCATCCTGCTGCATCATTGGTACTCTCTGAGATAAATCAGTGATCTACTTTTGCTGAGGATCTAGTAACTTACTAATGTTAGCCAAGCTAGAGATGATCTCATCATCTCTTCCCGACTTTACCATCGTATGCTCAACTTGTGCTACTTTACCAAGGACATAAGTGCCTCTCACTCTATCAGTCGGCCAATCTCTTGAATTCATCGAAATATCCTCGAAAAGCTTCTCGGCCTCAATGGGTAACTTTGTAAGCAATCCTCTATTAGAAGAAGCATCAAGTAACACTCGAGAATCTCAATCCAACCCATTGTAAAATATTCTGGTATATTGAGCCTTAGATAGTCCATGTTGTGGATGTTGGCATTTGATCGTTAGGGTAACATGAACCGTTAGGGTTTCATATAATTCTAACAAGCAGCGAAAGCAAGTAAATAAGAAACATATTACCTTTCACCAGGGTATGTTGAAGACGATGAATTCTCGCCACCAGACTGTGCATCCTCACCGTTTTGGGCGTAACTCTCTCATCCGATGTTGGATTTGAGTAATCTATATGCCAAAACGATCCTCTCTTCCATGGATTTCTGTCAATATATCACACGTTCTATTCGGAAGTCTATACAATTTTATAGAAATCGTAGAAAGTAGTAGACAGCAACAGCAAACAATCTTCCAGTCTTCAGCTGTATTCCCATGTCCAATCTCGACGTTGTGTGGGCGACGATCTTCGAGATCTTCTCATTCTGCTATTCCCTCACCCACCTTATAGTGTTAGCCGTGATTAATCTCATAGATTAGAGTTTCTGGACAGTTGAGATGACTTATATATGAGCTACAGCAGGGACCAGGAGGAGAAATTAGAGTTGGGCCTCCATTGGGCTTAAGTATCCAAGCTTAGCCCAAAACTTATACTTAAGTCCAATTATAAAATATATACTACTAATATATTATTACTGCACTACCGTTCTAATCTCATAATTACGTTATGGGCTCCTTCTTATTATGAGCCCGACAGTCTCCCCATGTTTAAGATATACAATGCCCACTAATTAATTAAGTTACTGACAACTTCATTAATTAATATCTCATCCGAGAGTAGTACCACTCAACCTCATTATCGTATAGGAATAAATCCACCTGCAGGGTTTACATGATAATCCTTATGAACTCCTCTAGGGGACATCATCAACCTATGACGGACACGAATTCCTTCTACAATCAACATCACACCATAGAGAATGCACTACTTCCCAACTCACTGAGTTTGTTGATTTAATACATGTAAATCTCACCCATTGATGAATCAAAGAAATATATACTGCCCTACATGTCGAGATTATTGTATAGGGATTAAGAGCACGAACATCCATAAAAACTGAGATCAAGTTCTTCTATATAGACAGTACAAGTCGAACGATCTCAAGCGGTCCTGCTCAATACATACAAAGTGCACTAATGTGATTCTATAGCTAAGACAAGCTAATACCAAATCACACTACAACCAACCCGATAAAAAGTCCCTGTCTATCTCGGTTGTGAGCATCTGTTTATACTTTATAAGGAAATCGATAATATGATCTTCCACATGTTGTCGCACAATATATTATCTATAGTATAAAGTAAGTGGACTATTGCATCGTGCATATAAATAAATTATAAGACACAATCATATGATCATATGATTCTCATTTCAAATTAATTGTTAATGTATTGTTCATACAAAAACTGGACTTTTAGTATACAATCCAACAGTGGACACTTACGAAGCATGTCCTTGAACCTGTCCCAAGCTTCATGAAATTTCTCATTACCATAGATAGAAAATTGATTGATTTCTTGCTTCTTCTTGAACACCTTTGAAGGTGGCATGTATTGCTCTAAGAATTTCACTTTAAACTTCTCCCATGTATCACATTCAGCAGCATCAAGATTATCGTACCAATCTCTCGCTTTTTTATTCAGCGAGAACTTAAATAATATGATCTTCCTCGTATCCTCATGAGCTCCTGCATCTTTTTGTGTACTTGCATACCCTAGGAACTTATTTAGATGTTGCTGAGGATCTTCGAATGTTCCCCCAAAGAAGGGACTCCTTTCGATCATGATGATAAGAGCAGGGTGTAAATCAAAATTGGCTTCGGTCCCTCTTGCTCCTAACAACCTAGCATTGCCCCCTCCGTTGTTCTTAAAGACTTCACGGATGACAAGTGTATCAGGATTCGGTGCCATGTTGACTGTCTCTACTTCTAAATTATCTTCGGTTGCAGCTTCAATCATTTGCGAATTCAGTACGTCAACTTCAACTCCAAAATCAAGAGCTTCAGTTGGGTCTACTTTCTTGTTCTTATTCTTCTTCTTTTTCTTCCTCGACGATGCTCCGATCTCTGGATTATAAGGTACTAATTCACTTGTCTTTGATCTAGTGAGCGTACACCTAAGAAAAACAAGAGTTAGAAATAGAAGACAAGAATAATATAATCTCAATTAAACTAGAAATAATCAAATAATAATTAACTCCGTCCCCGTCAATGGCGCCAAGAACTTGATGGGCGTTTTCTCAACACACAAAATTAATACTCAAGTATAAGGATATCAATTGTAGTTTTGATAGGTGACCAAGTGATTATCGTGCCCAAGAGACGGATTATTATCAATTCAATTATAATCTAATTAACTAATACTATATTGGTAAATTGAATTTGGTTTGGATACGAAACTAAATAACATATAATTGAAATAGCAAAGTAAATAAGCAAGCAATAGAGAAAATACATTTGTGATCAAGTAAGTAATAGAGTAGTTCTTTAGGTCATCCGGTTTTACTTATTAATTTCCTTTCCATGTGTTGATGTCCGACTCTACCTTGTAGTTTATGGACGCATCACTAAACTATGCAAACATACTCTATAGACACAAGTAAGCAAGCGTATGACACATTTGAATATCCTCAAAGCAAGATGTATACTTCACCCCCTTTCTAGGTACTATCATAATCAATTATTTCCTTTCCCGTGCACTTAGTTCTCTAACCCGATTTGATCTCCCTTTATAGATACTACAAAGTTATACTCTTTATCCTACTTGTTAACCTGAACACAATTCAATCAACAAGTATTTATAAAAGATAGTTCGAATAAGACTTCGAAATTCCTTCACTTAGAATTATAACATGTAATCCTACTCAGCGGTAAACACACTCAATCAATAACCAAGAGATGTATTCAGACTCTACATAACAGTTAATGATGTACAAAACGACCATGAGTATGAATTGAAAAAGCATAATCTTATATAAAATAAACCACAAGTAGTGTTGTACGGAGTTTACACATGAAAATTCAATTAACTCATAAAATTTTCATAACCCTAGAACTACCGGGGGTGGTTCTAGCCCATGATTGATCTAGGAAAAATCATGGCTAGTTGGTATGATCTTACTTGACTCGCCAGACGAACCTCTCCTCACGACTCCTTCGGATGATGGTGGGATTTCGGTAGTAGATGAATGAATGATGTGTCGTCTCTTTTCTTCTCCTGCGAAAGCTCTTCTTTTATACTCATAGGACCTCCTTGTGGGCTTAGGATGAGCCTTTGCTTGAAGCACACGTCAAATTTGGTAAAAGACATCCGCAATTACCATAAATAGCAGCAGCGAATTTCCGTTCGACCAGGCATGGACTGGTCGAGCAAGGCATCCAACTCGAGCAACTGGTCGAGCAAGCTCTCTGGACAATTTTGACATTCTGCTCGACTTAACCTCATCTGCTCAACCAAATTAATGTTGGTCGAGCAACACCTTCAAGTCGAACAAACTCTCTGTAAGTTTTGTTCACTTTGTTCGACCTCTGCTCATCTGCTCGACCAAGCTGATGTTGGTCGAGCAACGCCTCCAAGTCGAGCTAACTCTCTGGACGAATCTGCACAATCTGCTTGACTTGGCCTCCTCTATTCGACCTGGGTGGTCTGGTCTAACAGGCTCTCTTGGTCGAACGACACTCGATCCTTGTCTCTAAAATTGTGTCTTCCAATTCCAAGCCTTTTACACATGTTTTCCTATGCAAATATGCTCAAACAACCCTTATACCCTCTGATTCGTGACTTTTCTATAAATGTACTGATTCGTCTCAATAAAAGACTCAATCATACTCCATTCCCACGCAAATCAGAGCCCAAAATACGTGAATTTACACTCTCATCACCTATTTGGTTAGATTAGCTAATTACAATTAACAATAAATTTATATAAGCATGAATGCAGCGCTCGCTATTTAGGTGTAAAACTGAAAATAATTTTTTTTCTTCTTATTCTGTTTAATTAATAAATTCATTAATTATTAATAATATATATTATTTTATTTTATTTTTAAAAAATTATAATCACGCATCACTTTCTATTATACTCCTTTCATCCCGTTTCAATGTTTACGTTTGCTTTTTGTACGTTAATTAAGAAGTATAATATTTTAATAGATAGTGAGTGGAAAGATATAATATTTAATTTAAAGTGGGTAGGTGTATTAGTGTTGGATGATATATTAATTGTTTTAGGTGGGTCCCATATTCCAAAAAGGAAAACATAAACATTAAAATAGGACACGCAAAATAGAAATGTAAATATTGAAACGGGACGGAGGGAGTATATATTATCACTTTTTATTCATATTACAAATTAATCATAAAATAATAGTTAAATGATTATCACTTTTTATAAATCAAATATCATTTTTATTAAAAATTTTATTATATTTTATTCATCTTAGGAATAATTTAAAAAATAATATAATTGGACGGTTATGTATCACTTTTCATTGATCAAATATAACTTTCTATTAAAAATATTATCACTTTTCATCCGTAATACTAATTATTTATGAAATAGTGTACCACTTTTATTAAAAACACTATCACGTTTTATCAATTCTATAAATTGTTCATGATATTCACTTTCGTAATTATTTATCACTTTTTATTACAGATGTAATCACCTTTGTTTTTAAATGTTGTCACTTTTAATTTATAATATAAATTGTTTAATAAATAGTATACATTATCATTATCACTTTTCATCAATTGAGTATCATTTTTCCTAATAAAAATTATTACTACTTCTTATCCTTCTCATAAATTAATAATTATATTAAACTTATTAAAAAAATAAATTTAAAATATAATACATTTAAAATACGTAAGTTAAAATTCTTTATAAAATAATATCATAATTAATACATTTAAGGTAAAAAAAATATAGGCGCAATACAAACATGCCAAACACGCCAGTGTATAGCCGTTAACTTAAATGTAATCATAGCGGTATTTATTAAATGGAAGGTCCATCTCACGGAATGAGATCCGTGAGACGATCACGCATAAATCTTTTCATATATATATATATATATATATATATATATATATATATATATATATATATATTTTTTTTTTTAAATTCTAAAGTCGGTTATTAATTTGAAGCTTGTACAAACCTTAAGTTAAGGTTTAATTTTTTACTTTTTTTTTTCTAAAGTCGGTTGTTTATTTGAAGCTTGTACAAACCTTAATTAGTTAAGGTTTTATAACGTTAGTTTTGAGGTATAGGGTTTTTAGTGAATTAAATTAAATGTTATTTAGAAGCTTTTCAATATGACAAAGTCTCTTGTGAGACGATACCTTCATGAGACGGTTTGTGAGACGTGTTAAAGTATGTCGATTATTTAAATAAAGTATGTTAAATGGTTGTTAATGTATGTTTTTTAAAGTATGTTGGATTATGTATTAAAGTATGATGTTAGTGTGTTATAATTTGATTTATTATCGACATACTTTAACCACAAATAAGCACACTTTAACCACAAATAAGCATACTTTAGTAATGGGTTGACCCGTCTCACATCCGTCTCACCAATAACCCGTCTCACAAGAGACCAACTCTTTCAATATATGAATAAAAAGAATAACATTAACTACGCAATAAAAACAATTAATCGAAGGGATTTAATACCTTAATTTCGGGAATAGGTCTTGCATGAGACCGTCTTACGTGAGACCATTTTTCACTTTTTAAAATAGTTATCACTTTTGCTATAAATCATTATCATTCTTGCTATAAAATGTTATCACTTTTTATTTATACTATAAATTGTTCATGAAAGAACATTATCACTTTTTATTAATTTATTATATTACTTTTCTTCATAAAAGTTATCACTTTCTGGTCGTCTCATTTAATGGCTTACATGAGACGATCTCAAGTCTTTGCCTAATTTCGGATCAATTGCAATCCTCGATCAATTCTCTTGAAGAATGAGTTTGAAATTATTTTGTCTTCATAGATAAGGATTTCTCTACACATGATAGAATGAATGATCTAACAGTCATATTTATATGTGGATAAATGAGATAATATTTCTTCTTTATTCTGCATTGACATCTGATTGGTTAATTTAAATTTTATTTTGATTCATTGCTAATTTGATTTGATCATGATGTAATTATTTGAACACTATTGTAAACTGGGTTTACATTGATATATAATTCTTGTGTTACTCTTTAGTACATAAAAAATTACTTTTAGACACATAAATTATTACTCTTTTAAATTTAAAAATTACTCTTCAAATTCTTGTAAACCCTAATTTATCGATTACCTTTTAATATATGAAAAAATACTTTTTAGAAACATGAATTATTACTCTTTTATATAAAAATTATTATTCTTAAAAAAATAATTTTTTATATATTAAAGAATATTTTTTAAAAATAAAGTTTATATACAAACCCAATTTACATGAAACTCATTGAATGTGTCATTACACGTTATATTTCTATATAATTATAGTCCATAACTTTCATTCGCCACACCATGTGGTGTCTTGGTGAACAAGAGTCTTACACTCTAATCATAAGTATTTCAATCCAAGGAATCACCTTGACTTTATTTATAAATGAGTTGGTACATTGGATGAAAAATATGAGTAAGTATAAAATATTTTATTTTAAAAAGTATTCATTTTAATTTATTAGAGTTTAATGAAAGAGTCCATTGAAATACGAATGATATTAATATTTGAGTTTTTTTTTTCCAAAAAATTAAGGACATGACATTTAATACTAAATGGTACTAATACCGTTGGATCTGGGCGCCTTGAGGACACGCAAGTTTTATCATTTAAAAATATACATGTAATGAAAAACAAGTAAAATTAAGCTAACGAGAAGTAAACCATCTGCACAAGTTGGATTTCTAAATCTGCACAAGTTAGTAAAAATAAATTGAATAATTACACAAATTCTTAATTTAAATTTCTTAAGTTACACTCCCTTGACTTAAATAAATATTTTCAAAATAATAATAGATAAATAATTTAAAGAGAAATGGAATAGAATATGCAGCAGTGACTGCCGTTGCTGGACAAAGGTTCTGACAAAGTTGAAATCTTTGCAAAATGATTGATCAAAACCTTATTTGTCATTAATAATATGTAGTAGACAAAAGTCTTAAATCAAATATATATATATACCAATTATTAGGATTTAGGAAATTATAAAGATTGGTCCATTAATTAACTACCTGCCCAACATGGATAATGGATGTTTTGTCTCCCTAACAAAGTTCAGTTTCTAAGTCAACAGATCAAATGAGATTTACTTTTAAGAACAAACTTATAATTCATCAATTAATACATTTCACTAATTAATAACATGCATTTCACATAATGCTGTGAATGATTGATCACACTGCAATTTGCATATGCTTAATGGAGGCAGCTAACCACCACCTTATTCATCAAATAATACAATAATTAAATTCTCTCTCTATCTCTCTATACATTCATACATACACACAGATATATGTATATATACCCTGGCCAAATGGGATTCTGAAAAAAGAAAGTAGAAAAAGAAAGAAATGGCAGAAGAAGTGATCTCAGAGAGAGTGAAGCTGCTGTTTTCATTGGTGATTCTGCAGTTGTGCTATTCAGGGTTTCACATAGTGTCTAGAGTTGCACTGGATATTGGTGTTAGCAAAGTTGTTTATCCAGTCTACAGAAATATCATTGCTTTGCTATTGTTAGGACCCTTTGCATATTTTGTGGAAAAGTGTGTTCTTGGCTCTCTATGAATTTACAATTATTCATGTGTGTGTATGTGAGAAAAAATTAATCTAACGTCGTTTTGTTTTGTCTTGTATTGTCTTGTTTTACAGGAAAGATAGACCACCTCTCACGTTCTCTTTGTTGTCCCAGTTCTTCCTTCTAGCACTAGTTGGGTGAGTTTGATTCTGTTATAATCTATAACATGTGTAATTGTGTTGTTTCTTTCTTGTATGTGAAACTGAAACTAGTGTGTGTTTGAACTTGGTAGAATCACAGCAAACCAGGGTTTCTACCTATTAGGTTTGTACTATGCATCACCAACCTTTGCCTCAGCAATGCAAAACTCTGTTCCTGCAATTACTTTCATCATGGCTTCTGTTCTAAGGTAATAATTGCCGAATCATCTTATCCATGCACAATCAATTATACATACTACTTCATAACACAAGAAAAATGATAACACTTACAAAGATAACTTCGAATTGACCATTTTCAGGGTGGAGCAAGTAGATATTAAGAGGATAGACGGGTTGGCGAAGATAGTAGGGACGTTAGCAAGTTTAGGAGGTGCAACGATAATCACATTGTATAAAGGGCCTCCGATTTTGCACGGAAGTAATTCATCGGGAGAGGGAGAGAGCATTGGTGTAGATGTGGGTGCAGGTGTGCAGAGCTGGACATGGGGATGCATCTTTCTTATCGCTCACTGCTTATCCTGGGCTGCTTGGATGGTCCTCCAGGTTATTTCCGATTCCCAAGTCCCAGCCCCTTTGATTTTAATTATGTTTGGAAATATTGTTTCTGAAATGAAATATACTACATTTTATTACTCGTAACTTTTTTTTGGAAAATAGTCCCCTAAACTTCCCAGTCAAAGGAAGTTTATGACTACTGTGCACATAGATCTGTTATATACTAATAAGTAAGACTGCAAAAAATATTTTAGTTGAAGCTAGATTAACATGCAACTAACCTCTATTAATTAATCCCTTACAATATTAACTGAGCTAATCAAATTTCTTTTCACTAGGTTTCAACTTTAATTGTACTTATCTCCTCTTTAATTTAATAACATGATTTCTTTCTCTAAACGTAAAATAAGTCGTGAAACACACGGGTAAAATAAGTCATGAACTACAAGGTTGTGAGCAATACATTATCTTTTAAATGTAAAAGTCATGAACTACAAGGTTGCGAGCAATACATTATAGGGTAAATATCAAAATTAGTCCTGTAAGTATGACATTTTCTAATTTTAGTCCTTTATCATTTGCAATTCTCAATTTTGGTCATTTTTTGTCCAGTTTTAGTCATTTTGGTTCAGTTTTGGTCATTTTTTAAAAATTTGATCATTTTTTGGTCCACTATTGGTCCTAAATGTATACACTTTCGGACTATTTTTGGACATTTTTTTAACATAAAGGACTACATTTGGACAAAAAGGACTAAATTTGGACAAAAAGGACTAAAAGTGAACAAAAAATGACCAAAATTGAGAATTGCAAATGATAAAGGATTAAAGTTGAAAAATGTCATACTTACAGGATCAATTTTGATATTTACCCATGTAAATATCTGATGCTAGTCTTTAGATCACGTGTACACCACCCAAGTTAATATTTAGGTTAATTAACTTGGAAGTGTATCCAAACGTTCATTAATCATCAATAAAACACATTTGGTAATTGAACAGGCTTAGAAGAAATAACAGTAATTTATTTAAAACAATTTGGACAAATCTCAAAATAATAACCTTTGAAGGTTATTATAACCTATTAAAAATCCTTGAATTAACATACTTGATAAAATAATGCTGATATTAAATAAGTGAATAGCATCTTGAGATGACCACATAGATAAAACAGCAAATAAAAACTGAAACAGAGAGCAACTGCAAAGACCAAAAACACACATTTGATTTTGAAGGATATCCTTAAACATGACTAACGAAATTATATTTGTTCATATGCAGGCACCGATATTGAAGAAGTACCCAGCAAAACTCTCACTCACATCGTTCACATTCTTCTTTGGATTAATTCAGTTTCTGTTTGTAGCTGCTTTCGTAGAAAAGGATCCTAAGCATTGGAAAATCCAATCGGGAGAAGAAATTTTCACAATCCTATACGCTGTAAGAATTTAGGCCAAATTCCTTACAGTCATTAAACTGATAGCCTCACATCACATGCAAAGAAAGATATAACTGAACTAACATATACTGGCAGGGAATAATATCTTCAGGTCTTGTAATATCGCTACAGACCTGGTGCATTCAAAAGGGAGGTCCAGTGTTCGTTGCAAGTTTCCAGCCCGTTCAAACAGTACTAGTAGCTGGAATGGCATCCATTACTCTTGGTGATCAATTATACTCAGGAGGGTATGTGGTCAATTTTGAACTTGAGAGAAAATAATTTAGATAATATACGAAAGGGTTAATTGCAAAAAAAACCACGAACTTTACATCTATTGCAAATTAATCCTCACTTTTAAGAAATTGCAAAAAAAAACCACCACCTTAAGTATTGTTGCAAAATAAACCCAATTTGTGACTAAATGTATGGGTGGTGGTTTTTTTTGCAATTTCTCAAAATTGAGGATTAATTTGCAACAGCAGTAAAGTTCATGGTTGTTATTGCAATTAATCCTATACAAAAACTCAACGAAGAAACTTAAAATAATTAATAATTAAAACTGAAACAATTGATATTTCCATTCTGATAAATATTCCCCAACTTGCAGAATAATCGGAGCTGTTCTCATTATGATTGGGCTCTACCTAGTTCTATGGGGTAAAACAGCAGAAACAAGGTGCCAGAGCCAAAACACCGACAAAACAAAACATCTACTAGAGGGTAACAACAATGATCAAGTGTGCCCTGAAGAGGCTGAAATTCCATAATGTCATTATTCCCTTTTTTTTTTTTGGTTAAAAGAAATTCAAAGTGTCCGCACGCAGAAAAACTCAAATAGCACTTACGTAAAGAAATTGTCTAAATGGCCACAAATAGGCCAAGTATTTAATTGTTAGCATGTAAATCTTCACTAGAATTATGTTATTTATATTTTCAGCATTCAACTTAAAAAATGAAGCTAAGCCATTGGGGGCCAGGACTGACAAGTCACTGAATCAGATTCAAATGAACAGCTTTCAAGAAACATAGCACATAACTGTGTAAAGATGCTTCGCAATATAAAATTTTGCAAGTTATCGTATTGGACATCTTGGTTAAATCAAGTAAAATCATCTTCAGCAACTAATAAATGAGTAATTTATTAGTTCATCCCACAATTCTAAACTGCATCACACCTTAATTTGGCACTTTACCCTGATTTAAAATAGGTACAGAAATAGCTCATAAGCCTTTAAAGTATGCATAGGCATACTTCATAGAATGTTTGTATCAAGTACATCATCCAAGCAAATATTGGTAAAAGATTTCACAACTGAAGAATATAGCCAGAGTAGTAAACAAGTCTGGAAATGTAAACAAATCTTAAACAAAAAAGGGTAAAAGCCATCAAATGCTTTAATGTTATCCAAGGCACAGCCTTAGCCAAGAAATATTGAAATTAAGTACATGGTAGATCAGGATAACCGTCATTGATTAACGAAAATAAACAAGCTAACTTCAAAATAGACCAAACGCAACTAAATTGAGTAAAGAGAGCACAAGAACTGCAAAAGACAATACGCAAACAATAACAGTGGTTTTGACAAAATCTACCTCACAGTAACTATGTCATCAATCTTCAAGATCATGCGAACACACTCAGTAGCCAAGCTTATTGCACTGGTGCTTACAAGCAGGGGCTGCACCACATTCTCCTCCAAGATGTTGGTAATCTGCCCCTTCCTCACATTGATCCCTGCATTGATCTCACCTTGTGCATGCCTATTCCTCAATTCAGTGACAATGGAAATTGGATTTAACCCTGCATTCTCAGCCAACGTGTAAGGAATCACCTCAAGAGCTTCAGCAAATGATTTCACACAGTATCCTTCCATCCCCTGCAGCACCTTTGCCCAAGCTCCCAACTGCCTTGAAAGCTCGATCTCAGGGGCCCCACCACCAGCAATCAGAAACTTCTTGTTAACTAAACACCTCACCACACACAGCGCATCATGCAAACTCCTCTCAGCTTCATCAATTACCAAATGGTTTGAACCTCGGACCAAGACACTGGTAGTCCTTCCCATGTCTTTAATCCCCGTGATTTTCACAATCTTCCCACCATCTCCCAACGGAACCTCCTCCACCACATCTGCATACCCTAACTTCTCCACACGAAAATGTTCAATGTTAGAGATAGGCAAGCAGTTCAAAGTCTTGGTGATGAACTCAATCTCATCCCTCTCAACGTCCTTAATCACTAAAATCTTAGCCTTAGCCAAATAATGCAACGACAAATCAGTGACTGCATCCCTTAAGATACTTTTCTGAATCAATAAAACATTGCATCCCATAGCTTTGATCTTTTTAATCATCCCTAATATATAATTTCTCTCCTCTTTTAGGATCCTATCCATCTGCGAATAGTCAGACACCACAATGCTCTGTTCTATATCAGTTTTAGGGGGCGATATCTGGAATTGTATCACACCTATCTTAGCATTTTCAACTCTAGTTGGGCCACCAGCAGCATGACTCACTTTCTTATCAAAAACCAGTCCTTTAACCAACTCAGTATCATCAACCGTACCTCCTAATTTCTTAACAATTTTAATATCTTTCAAATCCACCAAATCTGGTTTCTCAGGATCCACAACAGAAAGAACAGCATCAACAGCTAAAGGAGCCAAAAGAGTGGAGTATTGTGACACAACCTTGGAATTGAGAGATGTTGAAGCAGATTTCACGAGAGAGTCCCGGTCCGACAACTCCACAGGAACGGCCATCGCAGATAAAATCTCCACCGCTTTAATCGAAGCCTTGTGGAGGGAATCGGAGACCACAGTGGGGTGAATTCCGGCGGTCAAGAGATTGAGTGAGGCCTTGAGTAGAGCGCCGGCAATTACAACAACCGTCGTAGTACCGTCTCCAGCGACGACGTCCTGAGATTTAGAAAGCTCGACGAGGAACTTGGCAGCGGGTTGGAGGACATCCATCTTATTGAGAATGGTGGCACCATCATTGGTGATAATGACCTCTCCAGAGGCAGTAGAGATCATCTTGTCCATGCCCTTCGGCCCGAGGCTGGTTCGAACGGCGTCCGCTACCGACTGCGCCGCCGCTATATTTGCCATACGGATGTCGTCTTTCCTTTTGTTGTCGACGAAAGTCTCCGTTGGCTTCGATTTCGACACCGCCGCGCACGCCATTGATTGAAACTTTGAAGAAAAATACAGATTCAAAGATAAAACCCTAGAGAATAAGGGAAGAAGAGAGCAGGAGAAAGGTTTTTCGAGTGTCGCGAATTTATTAAGTGAAAACAAATTGTCAATTTTTAAAGTTAGTCCTCCCTTCCCTCCCCAAAAATCATACAAACATTCAGGTGATATTTGATTTGGGGTAACGTGAGGTTTGAAAATAATGAATATTGTGTTTTATGTTTGTTTTGAATTTTGAGTATGATATATTTTAACTTTATGCCAAATTAATATATTAATTTATTTAAAAAGTTAAATGAGAGATGAGAGATAAGGAGAGAAAGCGTATTAATTGATGAAAGAGAATGTAATAAGTGTCTAAGTGATTTTAAAAATTTGGATGTGGGTTTTGAAAACTAAAATCTGAGTTTGAAAACCGTAAATGAACATTACCTTAAAGGTTGAAACTCTATGTTCGGATTTGCAAATACCATTTAGTACTCCCTCGGTCTAATATTAATTTATCCATTTGCTTTTTGCACGTGAATTAAGGAGTATTATTATTTTATTGTAGTGGTAGTTGTATTAATGAAGGGTCAAGTGTGTGGGTACCATGTTTTATTTGTATTAGTGGAAGTGTGGTTCCATATGTCTAAAAAGAGAAATTGATATATTAAGGATGTACTGCCCAATATAATAAAATAGATATATTAAGGATGGATGGAGGGAGTATTAATTTATATACCCTTTAATATAACGACGTGTAGCCTTTATTTCCTGAAAAAAAATATATAATAAAAGTGTATATATCCTTTAGAACAAAATGTTGCACAATTATTAATAAAAGTGTATACCCTTTAGAACAAAATATTGTACCCTTACACACTTTGTGCACCTGGGGACACAAGAGTCCAACTCAACAATTAATTGAATCGAACACATATAGTTAAGTTACTGACATCATTTTACACTTTTTAAATTAGTTACTCCCTCGATCACGTAATTAAGTATACATTTTTCCATTTTGATCTGTCCCAAAACAAAGTATACATTTTCTTTTTTTGGTAGATGTGACTCATACAAAACAATTATTATATCCACATGGAACCCACACAATACACTAATACAAGTTACTCACTATACATTAAAATATTATTTATGTCACTTCACTACACATTAAACTATTATACTCCTTAATCTACGTGCAAAAAGTAAACGTATACCTTGTTCCAGGACGGATGGAGTATTACTTTTCACTTTCACTGTGAAATTTCACTTTCGCTATAAAATATTACTCCCTCCGTCCCATAATAAGTGTCACACTTTCCGTTTTCGTCCGTCCCACAATAACTGTCACCACCAAAAAAAAAAATTTCACATCAACCAACAACCTCAAAAGTTATCTTAATTTCAAAAATACCACTCCCATCTAACATACATAACATACTTTATAATTTATTTATTACTTAAAAATACCGCAATAACCTTAAAAAGTTAATAAAGTTGATAAAAAAGTAACTTTTCTTAAACTCCATATCTACAGTAACGGTGCCAACAATTATGAAACGAAGGGAGTATCACTTTTCATTTATACTATAAATTGTTAATGAAATATTATCACTTTTCATTAATTGAGTATGACTTTTTATTTTACAAGTTATCACTAATAAAAATTATCACTTTTTATCAATTTCACGTAAACCTTTACGTGAGAAAGTTAAAGATAATTTCACACAAGTCTTTACCTAGTTAATTATGTGAATTACTATTTGATACTCCTTTCGTCCCACATTTATCTTCACACTTTTTGTTTTCGTATGTCTCATTCTTATCTTTACCACTCAAAAGTAAATTTTTTCCTAAAATAACCCCTCAATACTCCTTATTTTCTAAAATATCAACACACCAAAATTACAAATTACAACTAAATTAATCTAATCTAACTAATTAAACTACTTATCTAACTAAATTAAATCCACTTAAAAAAACGAACAAGGATTAATTACGGGAAAAGTCCCGACCTTTACTTCGATAGTGAATTAGTCTAAATTTATGAAAATTTGTGAAAAAATACTCCACCTTAATCTCGTGTTGCAATTCAAACCACCGGGCAGTAGGAGGCTACCCAGTCGATGAGGTGTCATTTACTTTGCCAAATCACATGCCAACTATAAAAAGCAGCGTCGTTTAGAAATTGTTTGATTAAAACATAATTTAAAGCCAAAATACATCTCTAGCTATTGAAACACTCCAGATTCTAGTGGAAGGAGTAGTAGATTTTAACAAAATCCCATCATAAAAGAATAACTTGAACGAGTTGTTCAGAGTGATTGGTAAGAAAGAAAAGAGTAAAAAAAAATTAAAATTGACAAACTCAAATTTGTTCAGCATTCAACAATTAAATATATATACAACTTGTTGGTACTTAAATTTCACCTCCCCAAAAGTATATTAGTTTCTCTACAAGAAATATTTAGAATGAAGCACCAACTACTTCCTATTCTTAAGGAAGTGGGAAGTTGGAGACTTAATGGAGAGGAGTTATATACTTCATGTCTCACAACTATTGCAGGAATGAAGATGCATAATCTAAGTCTATAAAATATGTCCAAAATTATTCATTTCAAGTGCGCCTCGTACAGAAAATCTATATCAGAAACCCGTGCCATTTTGTGTGTTGCACGAAGTGTTGCTACACTTCGAGCAGTATCCAGTCTACTCTTTTTGGAGCGTTGGGGAGATGAGCGGTCTCTTTTTATATGCTAGAAGATTATAATTTTTGTTTTACAATTTTCGTCTTTAGAGTAGTTTTTAGATCTTATTGTAATAGGTCTACTTTACGGGGTTGAAAGGATAAATTTTAAAGATTTAATTTAATCCTTAAAAACTTTTGTATTCACTATATTTTCAAGTTTAGTGAAGTTTTAGTCATGACGCCGCCACAAACGTAAGTTTGTGGATGAGTTACGTTGATGTGTTCTTGAGTTTTCTAAGAAAATTTACTGCTGCTGCTACAAGTGTTGGTCCGAGTGTCGCAGCATCTCGACCAACACCTTGTTGGATTGTATACTAAAAGCCTATCTTTAGTATGAATAATGTTATAACAATTTATTTGAAATGAGAATCATTGATCAAATTATTGCGCCTTGTAATTTATTTATATGTCGATGCAATAGTCCACTTACTTTATACTGTAGAAAATATGTTGTGCAAAAATATGCGGAAGACCATATTATCGTTTTTCTTATAAAGTATAAATAGATGCTCACAACCGAGATAGACGGGGACTCTCTATCGGAATGGTTGTAGTGTGATTTGGTATTAGTTTGTCTTGACTATAGAATCACATTAATGCACTTTGTGTATATTGAGCAGGACCACTTGAGATCGTTCAACTTATACTGACTATATAAGAGAACTTGATCTCAGTTATTATGGATGTTCGTACTCTTAATCCCTATACAATAACCTCGACACGTAAGGCAATATGTATTTCTTTGATTCATCAATGGGTGAGATTTACATGTAATTAAATCATCAAACTCGGTGAGTTAGGAAATAGTGATGTCTCTATAGTGTGATGTTGATTGTAGAAGGAATCCGTGTCATATTAACTAGGTTGATGATATTCCCTTGAGGAGCTCATAAGGATTATCATGTAAATCCTGCAGGTGGATTTATTCTGGCATGATAATGTGGTTGAGTGGTACTACTCTCGGATGAGATATTAATTAATGGAGTTGTTAGTAACTTAATTAATGAATGGGCATGTATATCTTAAACGCGGGGAGACTAACGGGCATATAATAAGAAGGAGCCCATAACGTAATTATGGGATTAGAGCGGCAGTGCAGTAATAATATTTTAGTGGAATATATTATTATTATTGGACTTAAGTATAAATTTTGGGCTAAACTTGGATACTTAAGCCCAATGGAGGCCCGACTCTAATTTCTCCTCCTGGTCCCTGTTGTAGCCCATATATAAGTCATCTTAGTGATCCGAAAACCCTAATTCTTGCGCGTAACACACGTGAGTTTGAAGAAGGATTACATATTGAGAGGATTTTGAAGATCGTCGCCCACACAATGTCAAGATTGGACTTGGAAATACATTAGAAGATCAAGAGGTTGTTTTTCAGCAACCTTTTCGTGAACTTCCATATTTTTTTTTGTAATCGTGTGGAACTCAAAACGGGTTGTGTGATATACCGTTGAAAAGCCACGGAAGAGAGAATCGCTTTGGCACAAAAAATACTCAAATCGGAGATTGGATGAGGAAGTATGCCCAAAGTCGTAAGGTCACGCAAGCTGCCAGCGAGAATTTTTATCTTCTTCATCATACCCTGATGAAAGGAATATAATTTTATATTCTTACTTCCGTTGATATAGAATCATATGGAAGCCTAACTGTTCACGTTAACCAAACGATCGAATGCCAACAATTGGTATCAATGCTTTAGTTTTGTGGTGAAGCGTGACACATTAGGTTAGGGTTTATGTGTCAAACGTGGATTAGGGTTTAGAAATTATTATTTCTTATTGAATACTCTATCTGGATACGTTGGTATGATTGTCATCGATGAATGTTGACGGCATTACAACGTGGAGGATCACGACTGACGAACGATGGCACTGTCGAGCGAGCATCGACATGATAAGATATGATGCACGGTGGGAAATAATGGCACGAGTCGTGCCACAAGATGGGAAATAATGATAAACATTGCATCGTGAGAGAAACATGATTTAAGAGTGTATAAATTGTCATTAATGTACCACAACAGATTATAGCTCCATCCTTCATTATAATGATCACGTCATTTAAATATAATAGAGAATCCATCCGTAAATTCATAAAAATCGAAATGAAATTCTTTCTATGAAAACGTACATAAAGACAATTTCTCAAAATCAAACATTTATTTCTATCATGAGACAAATAAACAACTCCCACTACTTTCGTAACATTATCCATGTATACAATAATCTCATCATCACTTAGTTATAAACATTTAGTGATTCTGGTATCTACACACAATGAGTCAGTAAATGCCATCACTAATCATGCTTCAAAAACTAGTGAATAAGATATTAACTTTGTTCACATCTTGATGAAATTGGCTTTCCTTCACCATATGTTTTGTCAGAAGTTCCCTACCATATACAACCTTTTGTAATTTAGGTGAAACTTGCTCAAAACTACTAGGCAAATTATGGAGAATAAATTGACCTAGGTTTCCCTTTCAATTTCTACTCCATGGACATCCAATTCATTCATCAAGTTTGACTATGATCTTTCCTTTTTACCTTTCTCAAGTATCCGAAGAGTCGCATGAGATTGACCATCATATTTCGATGAACCTCTCACTTCTTCACTAGAGACTTAAATAGGCATCAGAGAACATCCCTAGTGAGAACACATTTTTATTTTCCTAAGCAGTAATAATTAAAACCAAGATTCTTATCAATCATCTAATTATGGTCCAGTAAATATATTTTCTTTTAGTTAACAATAAGTGGAATAAACCATTCAAAAATCCTGAGAATCAAGTAAATAAATACAACGATCAAACACTTCGAATTTAAATTTTATATTGATTTCTTCAAAAATAATATAAAATAAATTCATCGACATCTCAAGCACTGTGAATTTGCATGCCACGTTAGTGTGGACGTATACAAACTCTAACATTTAAAAGAGAAAGTTGTACCCATTAATTTCAAAAGTCAATTTTAATCTTATGACACCATAATTAATAGTCGGTTGTACTTAAGCCATGCAAAATAATAGCAGTGAATCCGTTGGGGAGGATACATATTAATTGCACCTAAGTGTATACAATTATTTGATACTAACTACGTTGCCCAAGCTTGTGTGCCTTACAGTTGGAGAAGTTCACATGCACTCAGATAAGTTCCTACAATCATCAATTATAAGTTTGTAACAGTGATCCGCAAATAAACTCATCTATTGGGGAGGAAGGCACTATAGCTGACACATAAATTTATGTGCATCATATTACAAATAATAATTATTTAAAGAAATTTGTTCCAGTGATCCATAAATAAAACTCATCCGTTGGGGAGGAAGACACTATAACCAACTCATCAGCTTACTTGCATCACATAACAAATCAATAATGGAGGCTACGGGATAATTAACCAATTAACAAAAGGGTTTTTACATGCATATAATATTCAAAATAAAATACGCAACTTAGCATGCTTCTATTTAAAGCAGTAAATAAAATAGAACATGTATCCAAATATATAACAATAACAGACAAATAAATCAATTATGGCAGTTATATATAAGGAAATAAATCGCCAAAAATAGGTTGACTTGATCAACACTCCAGCGATTGAACTGGACTGCTGAGATTGGCTATTTATAGGCTACAACAGAGACCAGGAGGAGAAATTAGGGTTGGGTCTTCCATTGGGCTTAAACATCCAAGTTTAGCCCGAAACTTATATTTAAGTCTAATAATAAAAAATCAGTCCACTAAGGAAATATTATTGCACTGCCACCCTAATCCCCGTGTTTAATATTCAATGTCCATTAATTAATTAAGTTACTGATAACTCCATTAAGTAATATAATTACCGAGAGTAGTACCACTCAACCTTATTATCATGCCGGAATAAATCCACCTACAAGGTTTACATGATAATTATTATAAGATCCTCAGGGGGACATCATCAACCAATTCCGTTAGGACACAGATTTCTTCTATAATCAATAGCACACCATATAGACAGTACCATCTCCCAACTCAACGAGCATATTGATTTAATAATTAAATCTCACTCATTGATGAATCAAAGAAACAAATAATTGCTTACATGTCGAGGTTATTGTATAAGGATTAAGAGTATGAGCATCCATAATAACAGAGATCAAGTTCTATGATATAGTCAGCATAAGCAGAACGATCTCAAGGCAGTCCTGCTCAATACACCCAAAGTGCACTAGTGCAATTTAATAGTTAAGACAGACTAACCCAAATCACACTGCAACCATACCGATAGATAGTCCCCGTCTATCTCGATTGTGAGTATCTATTTATACTTTATAAGAAGTTGATAATATGATCTTCCGTGTGACGCCGCACACCACATTATCTACTGTATAAAGTAAATGGACTTTTGTAATAATATAATTACAAATGTTTGATCACATGATTCTCATTTCAAATATTGTCAAAATATTGTTCATACAAAAAGCAAGACTTTTAGCATACAATCCAACATGCACAATATTGTGCATTTCATTAAACACACACTTATTCAAAAAGTTGTCATAAGAAATTTCAAACAATATTTAAGCCTTTGTAGCATATTCATTTGAGTAAGATCAAGCTTTATAACATTTGTGTGTGCCATCATTTAACTTGCTTAACCCATCTTCCAACTGTAGATTTGCAGACTTTTGCCTCAATCGCAAGTGCTCTTATTGTTGATCTGCTTTCAAAGGATATTTTCTTTATCAAATCTATATTAAATTTCAACTTTTTCTTGATTAGAACTTCCAACTTGTTGGACTGAATTTGAATAGGCTTTCATTCCTTTAGTAGCTTCTATGTATCAGCCAAAATATAGCAAACTATTGTTCTAGAAACCCAAAAAAGCTCAATTGCCTCCTTTGACTTTCCATAATTTATCTTGCCATCAATGCTACGTTGCATTTATATTGAGCAATTATTTTTTTTCTTTTTTTTTCTAATGACAATTTTGTGACTTTAGTTGTTGCAATTTAATTCTAGCAACTTAATGAAACCATGAACATTGGTCTTTGTATTTATGATGTTGAATTTGGGGAGAAAATGAAGCAATCGTTTCAAGTACTGGAGGGAAAACTCTTGAGAGGTAAATCCAGATTGTTCAATTTTTTAATCATGTGAAAATGCATTAGATTTGGAGGGATTTATATTGATTTGACAGGTTTTTAGGAGGGAAAAATGCTTAAGGTGTTTTGCAAGTTGGGGGAGTCTTCATTAGTCAAGGACATTGTACTTGTTTCACTTATTTTATGTAATGAAATCTATATTTTAAGTTTATAGCCTTGAATTATTTATTTGAGCCCATATTTAGATTTTTGGAGGTTGTATTTAATTTATGGTATTGTATTAATTTTAAGGGAGATGCTAATTGGCTAGAATCTAGCCGGATAGAACTTGGTATTTTTGTTATATTGATGAAGAATATGGGTAAGATATTATTAGTGTCACTAAAATACCACTTCTTCTATTTTAAGTTGATATTATGTTACCTAATCATTGATTATCATTATATATCTTTATACTTTTAATGATGTGCCAATAGGCAAATCTAGACAACTTCACAAATCAAATATCAATACCAACAATTCAAACACAATCTTTTTTTTAATCAAATTCTCCAAATAGGTCCATTATACCCCTCCCAATAAAATAAAATATTTCTAAGTACCCACCCACTCACCCCACTGCCGCTGGAAACAACCGCCGGCAGCCACCGGCCGCGTGGGTGACCCAAACTGTGACCTATATCGAAACCGATATCAGTGGATCAGTGTGGGTGACCTACACTGGGGATACATTGGGTATTGATTTTCAATACTAAGGGTAAAGAAGTCCTAAAAAGTACAATTAAAAAAGATAACAAACAAAATAAAGTGTTGGTAAAAATTTTGACACTATGAATTTTATGTATTAACTCAATTCTCCCTTTAATGAACATCTTTTACATACACAAAATTTCGTAAAGTGAATATGGATATTTTTATTGAAATTTTAATATAAAAAAGTTATCTTAATTTTTTTTCTATATAATCTTATCAAATTTATATTTTTTCTTATCTAAACACGTATATAAAAAATTCAATGTCATTTTCTTTAATTTATGATTTTTTAATTTTTTATAATGATTAAATCATTTTATAAAATAAAATAATTTAAAATTTTTTACTTTATTTGAATTTTTATATCAACTTTTTTTTGAAATATTAGTATTTATTTTAATTTTCAAAAATAATACTATCTACACTTAATTTATCAAATAGTCTATGCATATATTTTTTTAACAAGTCATGCTTTCAATAGAATTATACTAGATATATCTTTAATTTTAACATCTATTTATTTATTTATTTTATTGATTTTTTTTTATAAATATAAAATATATGAGACATCTTTAAATAAATGCTCAAGCAATTTGCATACCAACCTATTCTTGAATATTTGTACATAATTTTTTTATTGGCTTATTTTTTTAAATAACAGAAAAAATCGTAATATGTTTCTGAAAATATGAAAAATACTTCAAAAGATATTACAATATAATAATTAATTAAATATCAACAAGTTAATTTGCATGCTCAAACAAATATAAGATTTTTTGTTTTACTCTTAAAAATATTTCTTTATCAATTTCTCCAAGTTTATGTACCACTTGGTTCATCAAATATTTATATAATTTTCAATCCTGGTTTTTTTTTAATAGAAGAAAATAATAAAAAAATGAATATAATGTTTTATCCATTTGATTCCAACATTGCTCCACCCAATTTGTAAATTTGATTATTATTCTAAATATTATTTTAATTTCATATTTTTATAAAATTACTGTAAATATATTTTTTAAACTTTATTTATTACTTAACCTAATAATTATCAATAATTAATAATTTATTATTTCATATTTTAGTAAATTTAAATGATATTATAAATATTCATATTTATCACATATAATATATATTCTTTAATAACTATACATTATTTTTAAGATAATTTAAAAGAAATAGGAAATTACAAAACAATATAATAAGAGAAAAAAAGGATACAAAATGAAATTGAGTAACTAAAATTATAATTTAACATAAATCAGAAACTGCAAATACAAGAAAATGGTAATTTAAAGACACGTCGGAACACAAACTAGAAATAAAAATCAGAAACTAGAAAATTGAAGAAAAAAAAACACCACAACATCAATCTACCCATAACAAATTCACTGTCGTTCTGATGCATTCACTCCCATTGCAAACTTTAGTTCCGATGTTCTTCTGATGCTTTCGCTGAAACTTTAATTATGTACTTCACTAGCACTGCTGTCTGATATTACAACCACTGAAACAAGATTTTTAGGCGCCTCATCATTCTTGGATTGGATTTGAAGAAAGATGTCGTAAATTTTGAGCACTGGTTCTTCCTCTAAGATTATATCTCGCAGAACATTCTCATTGCAAGCCTTCATCAAGCGCTTGATGAATTCAACCATATCTGCCTTCAATACATCATTTTCTTTTCTGGTACTGATATACAAAACTTCCAAACTTTTTGGGAAAAGCTGAACACTCCACTATTTTTTAATTTTTTTGGTAGGTGTTGAAGCCATTTTTGTGAAAATTAAACTGATGGTAAAGACTACAAAGTGAGATGAAGATTTCTTCAATAAATCTCACTTTTATAATAAGCTTATTGGGTGTAGACTTTAATGGAGAGATTGGGTGAAAGTATCGATTAATTCTATATTCTCAACGTATGACACTACCGATGAGAAGTTTTTTAATTTTCTTAACTTCCCGAAGGTCACTTAACTTCTTGACGGAGAGCACGTGATAAAATTATCTTAATTCAAATTCAAATTTATTTATTTTTAACACGTCCAAGAAAACAGACTTCAATTTCTTAACTTTTCCCAAGAGATTTCTCGAGGGTGAGCCGCCGCCTTAATCATTCTTTATGTTCAAATTAATTGAGTTAATTCTATATTTTCAACATGTGACCACTCCTGATGAGAAGCTCCTTAATTTTCTTAACTTCCCGGGCCAGTTAACTTCTCGAGGGAGAGCACATGATATCATTATCTTAATTCAAATTCAAATTTATTTATTTTTAACACGTCCGAGAAAATTAGAGAGGAGCGACGGTTCTAAAAAATGGTGATGAGAAACGTGACGTTGAAATTTATTCACCTCTAATTCCCAATCAGAGGATTGATAGTAGCCTTAAATCGAATACAAGTCTCTTAATCCCAATTCTCAATTAGGGAAGTTATGAGAGAACAAGAAAGCCGCTCAAATTTATTCACTCTCTAATTATTGAGGACATCATGCGTCATAGTTGTCTTACCAAAGATATCTCGGCTCAAATTTATTTCATTCCCGAGAGGTATTTCTTTAAAAAAATTTCACTTACCAATTATAATGTGTGGTGTATTTAATTTACACTATCTGCATTCATTTTCTATATCTTATGCAATTATTCTCACCTACCTTCATGTATCGTAACCATTGATGAGCATTTTCTCAACACACAATATTAATCCCCAAGTGTGAAGGATGCTATTGTAGCTTTGATAAGTGACCAAGTGATTATCGAACCCAAAGGACATATTATTATCAATTTAATTATATTCTAACTTATTAAGACTACTATGGCAAAATAGTTTTGGTGATTAAGTAACTAATAACTAAATAATTAAAGAATAATTAAAATAAATAAACAGTAGAGATTGAACGAAAGTGAATAATTGAGAAGATAGGTAGTTCTTCGGGCATCCAGTTTCACTCATTAATTTTCCTTCCGTATATCAATGTCCGACTCTATCTTTTGGAATATGGACGCATCACTAAGTCATGCAAATATACTCCATAGATACAAGTAAATAAGCGTGTGACACGTGTGAATATCCTTGGAGCAAAAGATATAATTCACCTCCCTTTCTAAGTACTATCAGTATCAGCTATTTCCCGTGCACTAAGTACTCTAATCCGATATGATCTCCCTTTATAGGTACTATGCCGTTATACTCTTTGTCCTACTTATTAACCCGAATATCATTCAATTAACAAGTATTTATATAAGATAGTTCTAATGAGACTTCGGAGTCCCCTCACTTAGAATCATAACATGGAATCCTGTTCAACAGTGAATGAACTCAATCAATAACCAAGATATGTATTTAGACTTTACATAACAATTAATGATGCACAAAACAACTCTGAGTATGAATTAAAAAACATAGTCTTGTATAAAATAAACCACAAGTAGTGTTGTATGGAGTATACACACGGAAGTTCAATTAACTCATAAAACCTTAATAAATCCTAGAACTACTGAAGCGATTCTAGCCCATGATTGATCGAAGAACAATCATGGTGGTTGGATAGATCTTACCCAAAGTCTAGAAAATTACAAGATAAATTAAGATGCGAAGTAAACCCTAGATACAGATGCTGTTTTGTCTCTCTCCATCTTGAATCTTCACTTGGTTCTCACTTGATTCGATAGATAAATCTCTCTCCACAGCTCCGTGGATGGCGGTAGGATTTTGGATCTTATGTAGAGTGAAGGTGGTAGTGAACTCTCTTTTCCCTGGCGTAAGGTCTTCCTTTTATACTTGCGAGCTTTCCTTACAGACCTATGATGGGCTTTTTGAGCAAAAACATGCACTGAAGGTGTAAAAATACAGATCCAGACATGTCCAGCACATCGGTTCGACTAAGATCCCTTGTCGAATCGGTCGAGGCTGGTCGAATCTCAGGTCGAATCAACCTGTACTGCACTGACAGATAGCCAGTTTGACTCGAATAGAAGGTCGAACTAGAAGCTTCATGGTTGAACTATATCTGCAAAAACTTATGCTTCTGGTTCGACCATGGTTCGACCACTGTACTTGGTCGAACCACAGTGTCGTGGTCGAACCATTTTCCTGACGCCTTTCTTCACCTAGTTCGACCAGGGATGCTGGTCAAACCATGTTGTTGCTAGTCGAACCACGTTTCTGCTTGGGTGAACCGGGTGCCTTTAATACCCTTTCTCTGGTTCCGATCACTTCTATTCTGTTTTCCTTCAAATATCCACTCAAACGGACTTAAGCGCACTTGATCATGGCTTTCCACTATACAACTCGATTTATCTTGACTTAAGATCAAATCTTACATCATTATCACACGAATCAAAGTTCAAAACACGTGAATTTACACACTCATCAAACCCCCAAACTTACTTGTCTCTCGTCCCGAGGTAAAAAAATCAAAATATTAGAGTAAGTGTAAATTTCATAAGTCCATCTAGTCAAATACAAGTCATACCTACACATGCAATTCTATCAACTTAAGACAAGTATCACTCGCATTATATATTTTATTCACACAAAACATCACTCAGTTATAATACACTTTGGAGTACTAAGTCATCTAGCTCACAGGATAAATTTTTACTCTCGCACTCAAGTATAAAAAATGTACACTTTAATGGGTTAGTATATACGCTCAATTTTAATGCATACTTTCGTATAACATAAGCTTGACAAGTGTCTCAAAAATCAACTTATAATCACTTCATTACTAGGATCACAAAGGACTTGCTTTTGGGTTGTAATGTTGGCTCTTTGGTAAAGGTAAGAAATATAGATAAAGTGACTAATTCACTAGTAGAAAATTACCTTGGAATTTTACTTTTCATCAAACAGCTTCTTCTTTCCTTCTTATTCTCATGATCTTTGCGATTCAACTTTTTCTTCTTCACGTTGTCATCAACATCTTTATTTCTCCTTTCTTCATAGTACAAGGGTACCAATTTCGGGCACTACCCTTCTAAGCAGTCGGGGTACCGGTTTCAGGCACTATCCCAAATAAGATTTAACCATTCCTTTCTTTTCTTCAAGTTCATGCTACTCAACCAAATTTTCTTCCTTTCTTCTTCACATTCAAGCTAGCATTTATTTACCTCAATTCTACTAATGAATAAGGTATTCAACATGGCTTAAGTAAAGGTAAATAAAGGCTTTTTAATTAAGGCTTGCCAAAGAAAAAGCTTCTAAAGGCTCAAAAGGGCTTGCAATGATTTATACAGTACATGGGAAGGTAAAATTTTGCTAAGTGACTCAAATAAATAATAATGGCCTAAGATCATGTCCTAATAACTAATCAATTAAAAGTCTCACGCATGACTCCAAGCGAAGTTCTAGAATAAGATCATATGAACGATTCTCACTAGAATAAACTATCATGCATGGATGTAGCATGATTTCATAAAGCTCAAATTCTCACATGGGTAATAGATTCTTAAGCACTCCTCATAGCATATAATCAAGATCAATTCACAATGAACTCCATATATTTAACAAGTTATACATGCTTTTCATCAACAAAATCAACACATGCAAAATACAAATGCAATGGTGTTCCCATAACATACTTAGCAAAGAACCCACAATATCAATCCAAATCAAATATCTCCAACCAATCCATCCTCAAATATCAAGTATCATAACTCAATCTAATCACAATATACGTACATGCCACTCACACCACAAATACCCATCATGTGAAGAGAAAAAGAGAAGGGAGATGAGATGAAATAGATAAGATGAAAAACCTGGCGCCCTCTACTCCTCTGGAGCATCATCATCATCATCTTCATCCCTGTGCCAGTCATCGAAGTCTCTTTTTAGGGTATCCACCTTCCTATCCAGAGTTTCATAGTTATCATTCAAATCCCCTAATCTCTAATCCAACACCACGTAGTTAGCTTGCAGTACGTTGTATCTCATATCGAGTGTGGCATAACTAGTGGTAAGCAAGCCCAGCTGGTGGTTCGTCTCTTTCCGCTCGTTGTTCAGATTGGTAAGATGCTCATTCATTAACCTAAACTGCATCCTAAAGTACTCAACAAGAATGCCCTAATACTGCAGCTGTGGCACTGCTGGAATGGGTGGTGGTGGCATCTCGTCATGCTGCTGCGAGATATCCATCTCAGGATGGATCTGCTCTTCTCCATGCTCTCTAAAAATTATTCGCATTGAAACACCCATTCTCGTTCATGGAGATCCCCCTTGGAGTCTCAAACAACACGTTGAAATCTTCAGCTGTTCATTTTCTCATCTCGCCTCCCAGCTGAAATGAGCACTCATAAGGAAGAGGACTCGAGCCCTTCTTAATGGTGATCGAACACAAAACCTCCGCAGTCACATGAAAGTACGTCGGCCTCTTCAACTTCATGAAATGACGTATGCCTCCTTAATCAAACATCCACATAATATCCTCACGGACATGCATTGTTAACATAACCCCATCATCTTGGTACCTTGTTCGAGCGATCTTATCAGACATATCGCCCCATCGATCCTTTATTTCCTCCCAATTTTCCATTCAAATCTTAAAATCCTTAGGCAGCCTCTCCTTAAGCCTTAGCTTCTTGTAACCTTATCCTCTCGAGACGGCCTATCTTGTCTCTTCTTAGATTGAACTTCAGTCTCCTTTCCTTTTCTTATAAAATAATACTTCAATACCACACGGATACAAGAAAAGCAAACTAAATCCAATGCAACAACTAACTATACATGAAACTCTACTCAAGACTTCAAGGTTTCATGCATAATCAACTTCAAACGAGCATGCTTCTTCTTCATCATGAATTCAACAATCAAAACATTCACATGCTAATTCAATTCCACTTCAAATTCAACTTCTCAATAGGAACTATCAACAATATCATCAAACACATCAATTCCTTAAGCATGCCTCTATCAAATTCCATAATTCAACTCAAAATTCAACATGCTTCACTTCAGTTCTCAAATTACTCATCAATTTCATGTAAACATCAAGGTCTAGCAACAATTCTTCAATTAAAATTGGACCCATCACTTGTTCATAAGAAAATTCAAACAAAAATTCAATTTGCACCATGGATTCATATAAAAACAAGTTCAATCAACTTATCCACTTAAAAAAAGAAATAGAACTTCAATCCTAGGGTAATAGGATCAAGAGAACATACCTTTCGATCCGGCCTTGGCTTCGTATGAACAAGTATGAAAAATACCCAAATTTATCGAGAACCCCTAATTTTGTAACTAGAATGCTCCAAATTCGTGACAAATATAGTGTAGGAAGTGTGAAAAGTGGTTTAATCGGAGCAAAATCAAGTAAAATCGAAGTTTTGAAGAAAGGATTTTTGGTTCGGAGAGGATTCGAGTGAGGGTGGTGTGCAAAGTGTTCGAGGGCAAAAAAAGAGTTAAAAAGGCTACTTACCTGCGTGATTCGACCCGAAGCAGGTGGTCGAATCACCTTATCATGGTCGAATCGGGCTTCTAGAGAATTTTCCGCATTTGGTTAGTCTCGAACTGCTTGTCAAACCAAGGTATCATGGTCGAACCGACCTATTACAAACTTTTAGGTGGCTGGTTTGACCAGAACCCATGGTCGAATCCACATGATTGGTCGAACCGGCCTGTTCCAATTTCTCTTATTACTGATTCGACCTCCACCCTTGGTCGAACGCCTAGTCGAACCGTATTATGTTGATCGAATCGACCTGTAATGAATTCTCTGATCCATGGTTCGACCTGGACTGATTGGTTCGACCTATCTCGTTGGTCGAATCGAGCTCCTGTTCCTTCGAAATCCACTATTTTCCATTCCCTGCAAACTTCAAGCTCAAAAAATGCTTATTAGGTACCCAAAACAAAGCAAAACTAAACTAGAGAACCACCAATAAGATTCTAAAATCATGAGCATATACTCCACATACGACACAATCAATAAAACACCACTAAACATTAGGCAAATTACAAAAAAATTGACACGTCAAAATCGGTTAAAGTTTTAATATGCCGCAAAAAATCAACTCCCCTAACATACGTTATAAAGAAAATATTATACTCTTCGTGCTACGATGATGTAAGTACATTACATCCCCCAAATTTAGTAGAAACTATAGTCGAAACTAAGTTTGCTAGAAGATGTAATTTCTGATAAGTAATTGCATATAAAATATAAAAATTTCTTACTCATAGTAATGAAATAAAATAATAAAATAGGAGGGAAAGCCCCCAACAGGTACTCTTGTTTAACGTCGGAGAGTCACGACGGTACCATATCTATTCAAGGTATCCTCAAAGATGACGCAAGTATCATCCAGTGACTTATAATGCTTCAATCGATGCCCATTCGCCGCTATGATATCTCCGTCTTTGTCCATGACTTCAAAACTCCCCCCTCCGCAGGCTTTATGTATAATGAACGGTCCCGTCTACTTTAATTTCAATTTTCCTGCAAAGAGCTTCAAACGAGACTTAAAAAGTAATACCTCATCACCTTGCTTGAACTCCTTGTAAGTGATCTTCGAATCTTGCCATTTCTTCATCCTTTCCTTGTAGATCACCGAATTCTTGTAAGCTTGATTCCTAAACTCGTCTAGTTGATTGATATGAGTCATCCTCAACTCCTTTTGATCCTTAAGACACAAATTCAAGCTTCTCAATGCCCAAAAAGCTTTATGCTGAATCTCTACGGGTAAGTGGCACTACTTTTCATAGATAATTTGATACGGTGACATGTCAAACACCGTCTTGTAAGCAGTTTGGAACCCTCACAAAACATCATCGAGCTTCATAGCCCAATCCTTCGTATTAGTTCCGACTACTTTCTCTAAAATTTGCTTCACTTGCCGGTTAGAGACCTCGGCTTGCCCATTAGCTTGAGGATGATATAGTGTAGTAACCCTATGTTTCACACCGTAATCCTTGAGTACTCTCTCAAGAAGCTTATTGATGAAGTGAGAACTTTCATCACTTACAAGTGCTCTAGGGACTCCATATCAGGTAAATATATATTTCTTTAAGAAAGACAACACAGTCTTTGAATAATTCATGCGGGTAGGAATGGCCTCCACCCACTTAGAAATATAATCCACAGCTAGAAGGATGTAGAGAAATCCATTAGATGGGGAAAAATTCCCCATAAAATCGATTCCCCATAATCAAAGATCTCAACAACAATGCTCGGCTGAAGTGGCATCTCATCTCATCTATTTATGTTTCCCATCCGTTGACATCTATCGCATGTCGCTACATAGGATTCACAGTCTTTAAACAAAGTAGGCCAGTAAAAAGCAGATTGAAGTACCTTAGCTGCAGTCTTTTGGGCTCCAAAGTGCCCCCCTTTAGG
The DNA here is from genome assembly GCA_023678885.1 of Pogostemon cablin. Taxonomy (NCBI): domain Eukaryota; kingdom Viridiplantae; phylum Streptophyta; class Magnoliopsida; order Lamiales; family Lamiaceae; genus Pogostemon; species Pogostemon cablin. The sequence continues at coordinate 17,396,802 of CM042963.1, forward strand.
TTGTGCATGGCAAAAATCGAGGACACTCTCCATCTCTATGTCGGGCACACACCTACGGATGATAGAATCGGTACAGATCTTATAGACAAACGGATCATACCATATGAAAGTCTCAACATCCCTTTTGAACTTCGTAAGTTGATACCTGTTGAGATCTCTTGGAATTTCTCCTACGGCAATGTAATTGACATAATCCGCATACCATGGATCCACTCCTTGAGCAGTTACTACACAAGCTCTTTCTGCTCCTTCAGCAAACACCACCATAATCTTTTCATCAGGGAACATCTCTTTTATGTATTCGAATGAATCATCACAATACTCCCTTGTCTCCAACCTTGATAGGTGATACGCCAAAACATTCTCCGTACCTTTCTTATCCCGGATCTCCATATCAAATTCCTACAGAAGAAGGATTCATCTAATGATCCTTGGCTTAACTTCCTTCTTCTCCATCAAGTACCGGATCGCAGAATGATCCATGTACACAATGGTCTTCATGCCAACCAAATACTGTCGAAACTTATTGAATGCATACACCACATCTAGAAACTCCTACTCAGTGACAGTATAGTTCTTTTGTGCTACATCAAAAGTCTTACTCGCATAGTAGATGGCGCAGAACTTCTTCTCATTCATCTGCCCAAGCACCACTCCAAGTGCTTGTTCACTTGCATCACACATAAGTACAAACGGTTGAGTCCAATCCGGTGTGATCAAGATAGGCACAGTAATCAGTGCCTTCTTCAAAACCTGAAAAGCTGTTATACATTCATCATCAAACACAAAAGGAACATCCTTTTCAAGTAAGTGACTCAACGGTTTGGAGTATCTTGAGAAGTCTTTGATAAATCTCCTATAAAATCCTGTGTGTCCAAGAAAGGACCGCACTCTCTTTTCATTAGAAGGTGGTGGAAGCTTCTAAATCACTACCACCTTTGCTCTATCCACTTGCAATCCCTTAGCCGAAATATGGTGTCTAAGAACAATCCCATCTCTCACCATGAAGTGACACTTCTCCCAATTCAAGACAAGATTAGTTTCTTGACATATCTTCAAAACAGTAGATAGGTTAGATAAACAAATATCAAAGGAGGAACCTAAAATAGAAAAATCATCCATAAACACCTCCATGATCTTTTCTATCAACCCATCAAATATGGCCATCATGCAGCGCTGAAATGTAGCAGGTGTATTACACAATCCAAAAGACATCTTTCTAAAGGCAAAAGTTCCATAATGACAAGTAAAAGTAGTCTTTTCCTGGTCTTCGGGTGCAATCATGATTTGATTATACCCCGAGTACCCATCCAAGAAACAATAAACTCATACCCTGCAAGACGATCAATCATTTGATCAATGAAAGGAAGAAGGAAGTGGTCTTTGCATGTATTTTCATTCAATTTTCTATAGTCAGTACACACACCCCATCCCGTAGAAATCTTAGTAGCTTGAGTCTCTCCATCATCAGTTTTCACAATAGTCATGCCCCCCCTTTTTGGCTATAACATGCAATGGACTCACATGGGGATTATCACTAATTGGATAAATAATTCCTGCATCTAGCCATGTTAGGATTTGCTTCCTAATCACTTCTTGAATAGCTGGATTAACTCTCCCTGATTCTGATTGTTAATCTTAGCCTCATCTAACAATCTTATCCTATTCATGCAATATGATGGACTAATACCTTTCAAATCATCAAGAGACCAACCAATTGCAGACTTATACTTCCTAAGCACATCTAATAACTCATCAAGTTGATCATCAGTTAGAGAAGAAGATACAATTACCAGATATGTTTCATTGTCACTTAGATAGGCATACTTCAAGTTTTCTGGTAACGGTTTCAACTCCTCCTTCTTTTCTTCTTTTGCTATGCTCTTACGATCTAATGGCAAGTACTTCTTAGTCCACTTCACCTCTTCAATCTTGGTCCTTTTAGATCATACCTGTCATTACCCAAAGCAAGTAGGTTTTCAAGAAATTCAATACATACCTCATTAGAGAGCTAATCTAGCTCTGTGGTGGGATAAGTAAGAGACTCCATCAAGCATGTCTCCAAGGGATCCTTAGAAAGGATCAAGGACATATCTTCCTTCATGATCTCCTCCACTACATCGATGATGTGACATTACATCTCCATTGGCATCTTTATTGCTTTATCTAGGTTGAACATATGCACAACCTTAACTCACCCTTCTGAACATCAATCATTGCTCCAGTAGTAGCAAGTAATGGTCTCCCTAAGATAAGGGAAACATTATCCTTGTCATCCTCCATCTTGAGTACAAGAAAGTCCATAGGAAAGATGAGTTTCTCTACTTTCACTAGAACGTCTTCAATCATTCCCTTCGAAAAAGTCATAGATCTATCCGCCAATTGTAGAGCAACCATTGTGGGAGTTAACTCGCCCAAACCAAGCCTTTGAAATATTGACAATGACATCAAATTAATGCTTGCCCCAAGATCACACAAGGCTAATCGTGCTAGCCCCTTTCCAATCTCACATAGAATAGTGAAACTTTTCGAATCCTTTAACTTCGCTGGCAGCTTCCTCTGTATGATCGAGGTGCAGTTCTCAGACAAATTCACTATTTCAATTCCGTTAAAGCTTCTCTTCTTCAAAAGGATATCCTTTAGAAAGCTGGCATAATATGGCATCTCTAAGAGTGCTTCAGAGAAAGAATGCTCAAGCTTATCTTGTTTATGATATCTGAAAACATCTTGAACTTCTCTTCTAAACCCTTTTTCACTAGCTTGAAAGGAAACAGAGGAGGAATCTTTGTTTTGGGAATCCCCCATTCATCACGTTCAACCTTCTCCACTTTATCCTTCTCGGCTCTCAATCTCTTTGCTCTTTCCCATTTCTTTTCTGCTATAAGCTCAGTGTTCTGCTCCTTGGATGGTACGGGAGTAGCATCAGCATCATGTAAAGAATTCAGCAAGAAAAATGATGCCGAACAAAGAGGTTCGACCATGGTTCGACCAGGGGTGCTGGTCGAACCAGGCGAGTAATGGTCGAACCGTGCATCAGAAAGTGCTTTATCTCCAGGATAGGCCGATTCGACCACGGTTCAACCAACGGGGTTGGTCGAACCATGATGATCATGGTTGAACCGTGCTTCAGACAAAATAGAGTGTACTTGACAGGGTGATTCGACCATGGTTGTTGGTTAAACCATATCTATTGTGGTCGAATCGCTCGGCTGGGATCTCCGAAGGTTGCCCAGGTGCCCGGTTTGACCTCCTCAGTGCAGTTCGACCATCTGTGTTGGTCGAATCGAGGTTGAATCGAGCTCCTGGTGCTTCAAAACTTGTTTCTGGCATCATCGGTTCCTCATACTATGTTCCAGACCTCAATGTGATGGCATTGCACTGCTTCGGGTTTGCTATACTTTGAGATGAGAACTTGCCCTTCTCTATAGTTTCCGTCAATTAGTTCACACTCTCGGCCATCTACCCCATCAACAATGTCAAGTCCTTCATTTTCTTAGATATATCCTCATGATTTGTATCAATTTTTGCCTCTATCTTGGCTTCTAGGCGATCAACTCTTGCATCATTCCTTGCCATTACCTGTTCACCGTATCCTCAAAACCATGTTTTCCTTCCTTGTCTTTAGCACCCGGATTAATACAACTAGGAGGTTGTATTGCTGTATTAGGATCTCTCCATGAAAACTCCGGCCTCTTTAGTTGTTAATAATTACTAGGGGGACCACGATTATTGTAGTTTCCTTGATAATTCTGGTTTTCTTGATTTTGGAACCTCGTTCCTTGAATACTTTGACCCATGGCATAGTTCCCCTCTTCCAATTCCTCTTGGCTAGATCCTTCATTACAAACATCCTGCTGCATAATTGGTACTCGCTGAGCTATGTCAGTAATCTGCTTCTGCTGAGACTCAAGTAGTTTGTTGATACTAGCCAAACTAGAGACGATCTCATCTTCTCTACTTAACTTAACCATGGTGTGCTCAACCTGCGCTACTTTTCCAAGAACATAAGTACCTCTCACTCGATCAGTTGGCCAATCTCTTGAATTCATTGAAATATCCTCAAAGAGCTTTTCGGCCTCAACGAATGACTTTGTAAGTAATGCTCCATTAGATGAAGCATTTAGTAACAATCGAGAATCACAGTTCAATCCATTGTAGAAAATACTGATGTATTGAGCTTTAGAAAGCCCATGCTGTGGACATTTTCGAAGCATGTCCTTGAATCTGTCCCAAGCCTCATGAAACTTCTTATTACCATGGATATCAAATTGATTGATTTCTTGTTTCATCTTAAACATCTTTGAAGGTGGCATGTATCGCTCTAAGAATTTCAATTTCAATTTCTCCAAGGTACCGCATTCAGCAGCATTAAAATTATCGTACCAATTCCTCGCCTTTTCATTAAGCGAGAACTTAAACAAGATGATCCTCCTCGCATTTTCATGGGCTTCTGCATTCTTTTGTATACTTGCATAACCAATGAACTTATTCAAATATTGCTGAGGATCTTCAAAGGTTCCCCCAGAGAAGGGACTCCTTTCAATCATGCTGATCAGAGCAAGGTGAAGATTAAAATTAGCTCCAGCCCCTCTTGCTCCTAACAGCCCCGCATTGCCTCCTCCATTGTTCTTAAAGACTTCAAGGATGGTAAGATTATCCAGATTCGCCGCCATGTTGACTGCTTCTGCTTCCAAGTTGACGTCGGATGCAGCTTCAGTTGCTTGCAGATTCATCTCATCAACTTCAACTCCTAAATTAAGAGCCTCGGTTGATTCCACATTCCTATTCTTGTTCTTGTTCTTCTTTTTCTTCCTCGGCAATGCTCCAATCTCCGGATTATAAGGCTCTAAATCTCCTACCTTTCATTTAGTGAGCATACACCTAAGAAAAATAAGTGTTAGAAAATAAAAACAAGAATAATATAGTCTCAATTAAATTAGAAATAATAAACTAATAATTAAATTCTAACTTATTAAGACTACTATGGCAAAATAGTTTTGGTGATTAAGTAACTAATAACTAAATAATTAAAGATCAATTAAAATAAATAAATAGTAGAGATTGAACGAAAGTGAATAAGTGAGAAGATAGATAGTCCTCCGGGCCATCCGGTTTCACTCATTAATTTCCCTTTCATGTATCAATGTCCGACTCTGCCTTGTGAAATATGAACGCATCACTAAGCCATGCAAATCTACTCTATAGACACAAGTAAATAAGCATGTGACACGTGTGAATATCCTTGGAGCAAGAGATATAATTCACCCCCCTTTCTAGATACTATCAGTATCAATTATTTCCCGTGCACTAAGTATTCTAATCCGATATGATCTCCTTTTATAGGTACTATGACGTTATAGCCTTTGTCCTACTTATTAACCCAAATATCATTCAATTAATAAGTATTTATATAAGATAGTTCTAATGAGACTTTGAAGTCCCCTCACTTAGAATCATAACATAGAATCCTGCTCAGCAGTGAACGCACTCAATCAATAACCAAGATATGTATTCAGACTCTACATAACAGTTAATGATGCACAAAACAACTCTGAGTATGAATTAAAAAAGCATAGTCTTATATAAAATAAACTACAAGTAGTGTTGTACGGAGTATACACACGGAAGTTCAATTAACTCATAAAACCTTAATAAACCCTAGAACTACCGAAGCAGTTCTGGCCCATGATTGATCGAAGAACAATCATGGTGGTTGGATAGATGATTAGCCATAACTTGTAGTCAGGTTGACCAATTCAAGAATTTATCAAACCACAGGGAGGTAGACACTAGTGCTTAAGCGATCTCACATTTCTTGTAATTTTATATAGACGAATCATCACATTTTTGTTTGTCAAACAAGTAATTAAAATCAATCAATGCAAGTAAACAAGCAATGAACAAGCAAACGAAATTAAGATGAATGTGATCGGTTTTTCAAGTTAAACAAAAGTGAGATTAACAACAATTAAGAAGTGGCAACTCTAGAAATTATGTATCAAATTCATGTGCATCATGGATAAATGATTAAGGGCCAATACTAACTTCTTCTAAACTTTCTCTCGAAATGAATAGAATGTGAATCCAAATAAGAATCCCAAAATAGCTCAATGGATTGGTTCTCACTCAAACAATTCCTACTAGGTATTAAGTTTAAATGAGAATCCCCTCACACAATCAATCAACCTCTCGATCAAACCAATCGGATGTCCTATCAAAGAGTTCTAAATCCTAAAGGATATCTCTATCTCTTTAAGACTTATAATGCACATAAGGTATATGATGAATTGATTCAATGAACTATCCTAAACATATAATTGATTTCTCAATCTAACCACATGCCTATGACAATAAATCACACAATTCAACAATACAAATCAAGCAATTAACAATCAATGATAGAAAATCATAAATCCAATCAACACATGAATTAAAATACATAGATCCCCAAAATTAACCAACAACTCTCATTTTGCTAATCTCATAAGGGAGATTAGCCTACCATATTCATAAGATAATTAACATAGACATTAAAAACCTTACAAGTCATGATAAACAATTAGGTTTACTACAAAAATTGGATAAAAACTCCCTTGGATTGGCTCCAATGGTTATCTCTTTCCTTTCCTTGCAATTTTCCTTTCTTCCTTACTTCTTCTCTTCACTTGGATGAAGGGTTATGGTGAGATGATGATGGAGTGAATAGATGGATGAAAATGATGAAGGATGTGGTGTAAAATGAAGGAATTGGTGTGTGAGGTGTGTGGGCAGCTGAATTTCGGATCCAATATGATAAAAATATTGAATGAATTGGTATTTATACCCCTTGGAGACCTTCTAGAAGATGCAGGAAAATAATCTGTTTTGGCACCGACACGACTCGAGTCGTGTCAGGGTTTCTCGGTCAAATTTTACTCAAGATGGTACACGAGTCGTGTGTTGATGCACGACCAAAGGTGGCCGTGTTGATGATGAGCGTAAAAATTGATAGAAAATGTGGTACGTTTTTATCTAGTTTTTACATAATTAAGGTTGCTTTTATTGATTAATTTCTTTAATTCCTTAATTTTTGTGGAGAGGATTCTTTTGATGGAATTTGCAGGATTTTGTGCTTATATGAGCTTCTACATTTAATTATGAAGACGTGGGAAAAAATGGGGATAAATTCGGAGTTAAAACGAGCAAAGACGGGCTAAAACAAAAGGAATGCGCATGCTGAAAATTTGCAGCCCTCAATTTCGGGCTAAATGAATTATACAGGCCAACTGCTTATTTTTCAGTAACCATTTGGAATTAGAAGTTGGCCCATTCTACATATTATCAAGCCCAATTAATAAAGACTTTAATTAATTGATGGTGGCCCATTTTCTACCTAAAAAAGTTGTTCACGTGATTGAAAAATAAGGAGAGCACACATGGATCAAACATCATATGATGTCAACCCATTAACTGGCGCCCACCTCAACTAAGAATAGTCCATCCTTTTTGGCAACATTTTATCTAAGAAGCCCATTAAGTTGGCACAAAAGGGAGGGCAAACACGGATATAAAGGCAGAAACAAAGCAGCAGATTGGTGACGGGGGAGCAGATTCCATTCCACCATTCAATTTATCCCATTTTCCCTTTCTTTCCAAAATTCCATGTCCCATCATTAACCCATTCTAATTCACTAATTTCTACATCATTCACTCCAAGTGATCAAGGAAGCAAGGGAGGTTGAAAAGTGCAAGAGAAGATAGATGCTTCATTTAAAAAATTTCAAGGGAAGAATTTATTTAATTTTGTAATTTTTCTAGGGTTTAATCATGGGATTTTGTAGGACAATTTATTTATTTTGCGTGATACTATGTTAGGCTAATCTCCTTTGTGAGATTAGCTCCATGATTGGTAAGGGATAATTTAGATTTTATGCAATTTGATTTTAATCTTAATTGGGTATTTATGTTATTTCTATCATTGATTGTTAATTGCTTGGTTTATATGATGATATGTGTGATTAATTGTCATGGGCATGTGATTAGATTGAGAAATCAATTATTGTCTATGATTTAGTACCTCATTAGGGAACTCGTAGAGTAATTAGTACCTAGTGGGAGGTGTTCACTTTGGTCTCGATCCTATGTGCTTTTGGGAGACTTATTGTGGGCCTACATCCTATCCATCTAGAGAGAGAGTTTAGGTGGAATTAGTGATCGCTTCTATGCCATGTTCATGAGAGATTAGAATTAATTGTATGATTCCTTTGTTATTTATGCCATGATTGTTGCTAATCTCATCCTTGCATCATCTGGAATCCATTTATTCTTGCATTTATTTTATTCTTGTTGCATTAATTTACTTGCACTTATTTGCATTCTATCCTCATTTTCAATCGTCCTTATAAAATCACGATAAACTTGAGATCGCTTAAACTCTAGCATGTTCCTCCCTGTGGTTCGATAAATTCTTTAATTGGTCATCCCGACTATTAACGACTAATCAGTTGGATGTTGTGATGTTGTCGCACGACTTCTTCTTACAGGCCCGTGTTCAGTACACGGGCCGTGTGCTGCAACACGGCTTGTGTACCCAACACGCCGGCCATGTTGATGCTGCTCTGTTTCTTCTTCCTTGTTTCATCTTCCATCTCTATTTTTGCTCTTTTTTCACTTATTTTACGCATGATTAAGTTCATTCACACACATTTCCATAAAAACAAATAACACCATCGAAATACATATAAATACAGATAAAATAACATGAAAACGGACCTAAAAAGATACTAAAATTTAGGTGAAAATATCACTCATCACACTCCCAAACTTAAAGTGTTGTACGTCCCCGAACAACGAAAATGATAAAACAAGGGGAGAGAGATTTTCACCTAGAAAAGACTAAACGAACATAAGTAATAAACACATCAATATTAATAAGAACTACAAACTATGCTAAGTCATCCTACAACATTAGATTCATGACATGAGAAATTAACAAGTTCAATCAAAAGAGAATAAGTAGTAATATAGTCCCTTTTGGTCCAAGCCTCACATAGATTATCAATTTCACTCCACATTCTTTTAAGTAAGGTAAATCAATACTCATCAATCGATTGGTTCGACTCACTATAGACTTGCTCATAGATCACAAACCACCAAAGTTTCAATCAATGATCAAAAAGGTTTTTCATTAAGGATGTAATGATAGACTCTTTGGTAGGGTAGGAAATATTTAGATAAAAGTGACTAACACGTGTAAGTAATCGAAGAGGTAACTACCTTCTTCCATTCCTCTACTTTCTTTCTTCCCTTCTTATATTTTGCAACATTCAAGCACTAAACATCACTTCACTTTTCATTTTCAACTATTTTTGATTGTATGCTCCCTTCTTTTATTTTTTAGTTTCTTGAGCGTCTTTGTTGATTCGCTCTTTTTCTTATTTTAAAGGTTGCATATGCATCTTTTGTTCATACTCTTTTCATCCTTTTTCTCACATGTTACCATCTCCTTTTCTTCTTTTATTTTTTCTTCCTAGCTACCATCTCCTCAATCACTCACACAAAAAGGTATATATATATATATATATAAGGCTCATGTGGGTAATCAAGGCTTGTAATGTGCTAAATTCACAAGAAATAGGCTTATAAGCTCAAAGTGGTTGACTAGGGATGATGTTCATGGTATGAAAATTTTGGCAATGACTTATCATGACAAGGATGGCCTTAAATCATATCATCAATCTCTACTAATACGATTCGTTCCTATAGTCCTTGAGCAAGTATTTAATTTATCAAGACACAACCGATCCACTCATGAAAAGATATACCATGTATGCATGGTTGAGGCTCAATTCTCACAAGCTTATGCTCGGACCTTAAGGAACTTATTACACCACATTCAACTCAAAATTGAACAAGTTAAATAAAATATGTCACAATTTGAAAATGTAGAGATTCTTAATCATAATTTGTCATCACTTATTAAAACAACGTATCATCACTCATATTCAAAATGACTCACAACCTTCCAAAAACAAACCACTAAAACGACTCCTAAACAAGAATATAAAATGACCACACATAAAAGAAAAAGAGACCAAACAAGAAATAACAAAAATCACCACATAGAGACATGAACACAAAATCCACCCATCCAAGATCATAGTAAGTCACATCTCATCTCATCCTTAATTGAAAAGAAATCCTAAATTACAAAATTAAAACATCCTAAAACAAAATAAATGAAGTATCAAATCCATCACAATCCAAGTTAGCTAGAAATGAGCTAAAGAAGTGTTGAGCACTAAAATTACTCCCTTCAATTCTCCGAGGGGGGAGGTGGTGTCCTCTGGTAAGCTACCCAAGGGTTGTAGGCACGAGGTGAACCCGGGAACTGGAAGTGAAACATCATAGTGAGCATCTCCTCCATGTTGTTTGAGTGGGCACGAGCTTGCTCATCATTATAGTCCCTCCTACGCTGTCCATCATGGATCTCCCTCATCATCACACCCTGTCTCTGCTGCTCTTCTCGGAACTCTCTCATCTGATCTTCGTGTGACTGCTGAGTCTGCCTAATCTCCCTGACTTCATCTTCCAAAAAGTTCCACCTTGCATTCCCCACTTTGGGTCCCATAAACTATTGTTGTTGTTGAAACTCCTCCTCTTGGACTTTATCTTCTTCTTGCTCAAATACTGGAGGCTCTGGTGCTTGCTCTTCAAATTCCACATGATGAGGTTGCTCTTCTTCATCTCCTACCTCCATGTCCATTGGCTCAGCTCTCAAATTTCTTAGCTCTAGATTCTCTTCTATTCTCATCTGTCGGAGCACTGCTTCCACTCCTTCTCTATTCTGTCTGTAGAAGGCTCTCACAACTGCGGAGTGGTTGGGACTTGCCATTGCTAGATTTTTTTGCCTTCGTTATCCACGCAACGTGGTGAGCTCAGAAGCAGATAGAGGAAATGGAGCTCCCTTATCTTGCCTCAAGTAATACATGTTTTCTATAAATGATAGGAACTCTATCCTTATGTGCTGTGTATAAGTGAGTTCCTCACTAACCATCATGTGTGGCATACTTCTAAGGTCGATGCCTAACCCTTGAGCAATCATGGTCACCATTCCTCCAATCATAATCCCTTGAGTATTTTCTCTTTTTGCCACCCTCTCAACATGCCGAATGAAGTGAGATGCAATGTTCACTTTGAACTCCTGATATAAACTGTACATGATGTACAACTGTTTCTCACCAACAGCTCCACTCTCAAATATCCCTAGAATGGTATTTGATACAATCTTTTCAAGATACCTCATGACCAGGTTTCTTATAGCTGTCCCCTTTGAAGAGCTTGGAATGTACTCACCAGGTTCTGTCCCATCGTTAACCAACTTTTTCCACCAGTTTTGTTGATTGAAACCCCCTCCTGGTAGAATGTTCTGATGACATCTCATAATTGGACACCCAAAGAACCTATTTATCTCATGCACATGAATCTTCTCCCACAACTCATTATTTAACTGAAATGTGATCGAGTTAGGAAACTTATTCATATCCTTCTCAACCTCTAAGGTGCTCATAAACTCGGCTGTAAGATGGAGGTAAGTGGGAGGTCTCTTGTTGAAGAACTCTTCCATGTCCACCCGACGGAACAAGGTCCTCAGATCACCCTCTATCCCAAGACCAACCATAGTGGTTTGATCCTGGAATCGAGTTGGCCTGGTGATTATGTATTCCCATCTTAATGCATACTTCTCCCATTCTGTGAACTCAACTCCGAAATTCACAGGGTGTATTTCTTTCATCATCAATTGTGCATCAATGTTGGATAGTTCCATATCTGTCTCAACAATAATGAAGTCTTCATTATGTTTCCTCACTCTTCTTTCAGCCATCTGCAATATTCAACATATTTTATATTACATTCATCTTCAACTTGAGGCAAAATATCTCATATTGCTTATAATCATCACTAGTTATTAAACTAAGTGTTAATTCTAGCATGCATTTAAACACAACAAATAACATTCCTCAAGGATTTTCAATTTTTTTAATCCAAGCAACTTTACAACAATTTATTCAACTTTTTGCTAACAATCAAGCAAATTTAACATCTCAATCCTTCCATTCTTTCATGAATTTCATCATACTCTCTTCACATGTGCACAACTTATCCAACAATGTATTAACAATGCTCATTATTCATGTAAATCCTTCAATTTAACTCTAAAATTCAGTTAGGTATTTCATCGAACACTTTACATTCAACATATTTCAAAATGATTTCAATAAGAATTTACAATTCCCTCATGCCCAAATCCTCAACACCTAAGCTATTCCACAACAATACAATCATCATAGAAGCATTATTAATCAATTTGTAACATCACATGCACCTCATTTAATCACCATAAAAAATCCCCAAATTCAATTTCCTCATGAACCCTAATTCTTGCACAAATTCATGTTTCACAATCCTAAATATGCTTCAAACATACCATCATTCAAAACCCAAGTATGAATTTCGAATTTTACTCCTTCAAATGAAAACCAGGGCACAAGAGATCATACCTCAAATTTTCTTGAATCAAATGGAAAGAAATTGATGTTTAAGCCTTGAGATTCACACTCTAATCACACAATTTTACCACCCTTTTGATGTTGTTTGATAATTTGTGGAGTTTGGAAGTGAAATCGCACGACGGGGAAGGGTTATGCACAATGGGGGTAACTGGCCATGTTCCAATAGTTAGCTTTTAAATTCTAACTCCAGACACGACACGAGTCATGTCACGTAACATGGCCAAAGGGTGGCCGTGTTACGTGTTGTGATGTCGCCACACGGCTGCTTCTTATAGGCCCATGTTGGCGAAACAACTCGAGTCTCGACACAGGACATGACTCGTACAATGCTACATGGCTGAAGGGTGGCCGTGTTGCATGTTGTGATGTCGCCGCACATCCACATGTTACAGGGCCGTGTTGGCGACATGAGTCGTGCACCTGCAGCTCTGATTTCTCCAATTTTCCACTTCAAGCCTTGCCTTCCCCTATTTTTATACTTCCAATACTCCCTATTCATGTTCACAACTCATAAACATCATTAGCTCAACATTAATTATCAAAACACGGATTATCATCTACTTCCACACCACCAATCGGGCTAAAATCACACCGAACACAAGAGAAAATTTTCAAATTTGCCTAAAAAATATGAGCAAGATATGCTTACTATTAAAACATGTTGTTCACTACACAATATCCCCCCAAACTTAAATCGAGATAAGAATCGAGAATTAAGTTTACAAAAATGGTGAGACATACTTACACACTTCAAATCATGCATTTCTCGTATCTTCAATATGCATTCTTCTCATGAGCACAATCCACCTACAAGGCAAAAAATGCAAAATAAGAAAACGAAACTATTTACAAACCTAAACTACTAAAAAGGATACAATCTTTCAAGAGATGAAGGTATCCACATATACCAGCTCCCTTTGAGAGGGAGAATGGTAATGCTTCACCCTTTGACCATTAACCACAAAAGCACTTCCATCTAATCCTTCAAGCTTCAAGGAACCATCATCTCTAGCTTCTATCACCAAGTATGGGCCGGTCCATTTGGAACGAAGTTTTTTGGGGAACAACTTAAGTCTTGAATTGAACAATAGAACTTTATCCCCGGAATAAACTCCCTTGTTTTGATCCTTTCATCGTGCCATCTCTTGAGCTTCTCCTTCAAAATCCTTGAGCTTGAATAAGCTTCATCTCTAAACTCTTCCAATTCAACCAATTGGAGATACCTTTTCTTTCTAGATTCTTTCTCATCAAAGTTCAACTTCCGAATGGCCCATAATGCTTTATGTTCCAACTCCATGGGTAAATGGCATGCCTTCCCATAAACAAGCTTTTATGGAGAAAACCCTAGGGCGGTCTTGTAAGCCGTTCGATAGGTCCAAAGGGCATCGTCAAGCTTAGAAGACCAATCCTTTCAATTTCTATTGACCGTCTTCTTAAGTACAAGCTTCACTTGCCTATTTGACACCTCCGCCAAGCCATTTGTTTGAGGGTGGTAAGGTGTAGAGACCTTATGCTTCACTCCATAGCCATTCAAAAGCCTCTCAATAAGCTTGTTGATGAAGTGAGATCCCCTATCACTAATCATGGCCTTTGGCATCCCAAATCTAGGAAAGATGTTCTTCTTTAAGAAAGTCTTGACCACTAGAGCATCAATTGCCCTTTTCGGGATTGTTTCCACCCATTTAGATACATAATCTACCGCAAGCAATATGTAAAGGTAACCATTGGAAGGCGAAAATGGGCCCATGAAATCCATCCCCCATACATCAAACACCTCAACCTCAAAAATATTCCTCATGGGCATTTCATCAATCAATCTTATGTGATGCATGCAAATTGTGGGGCTTTTACCTTTCAAATCATCAAGACTCCATCCTATAGCACTCTTATGATTTTGAAGAACCCTTAACAATTTTTCAAGTTCTAAGGTTGAAAGAGAAGATGATACAATTACCAGAAAGGTCTTGTTGTCCCCCAAGATGCAGACATAAGGTGCTCGGGTAATGGCTTCAAATCTTCTTTTCCTTTTTCAACCTTGGTCTCATTACTCTCCACCTCCAATGGAAGATATTCTCTCTTTCCATAGTACATCAATTTAACTTCATCTTCTTGCATTTCCCTACAAGCATTCAAATCATATAAGCAATTATTTATATCATCTTCTTCTAAACAATGGAAAGAAAAGTTAGAGTTGAGAGATAATGTAAGAGAGTGGCTTATGCTTGTCTCGAGAGGATCTTTAGATAAGAAGAATGGCTAATTCTCTTGAACAACTTCATCAATCATTTCAATCCTTCTACATTCTTCCTTCTCATCCGGATGCCTTATCGCACTCAATGAAAACACCACTTCTTCTTCATTTACTCTCAATGTCAACTCCCTCTTGTGCACGTCGATTAAAGCTCTTCCCGTGGCCAAAAATGGATGCCCCAAAATCAATGGAACATTTGCATAAACGTCCATATCAAGCACCACAAAATCCACCGGGAATATGAACTTTTCAACTTTAACAAGCACATCCTCAACTATTCCCTTAGGGTAAGTCAAAGACCTATCCGCAAGTTGCAATGTAACAGATGTAGGCGTTACTTCTCCAATCCCAAGTTTCTTAAAGATCGACATAGGCATCAAATTGATACTAGCCCCAAGATCACAAAGAGCTCTATGAACTTCACTCTTACCCATCTCACATGGTATGACAAAACTCCCTGGATCCTTGAGCTTTGGAGGCAACTTCTTTTGAATTATGGCACTACATTCCTCCATCAAATTGACGGTCTCATTCTCCACTAAGCTCCTTTTTCTTGCTATGATGTCTTTCAAAAACTTGGCATAATGAGGCATTTGTATCAAAGCATCCGCAAAGGGTATATTGATATGAATTTTCTTGAAGATCTCCAAAAACTTAGCAAACTTTTCATCAAGGCCCTTTTTTAAGAATCTATGTGGAAAAGGAATAGGCACTTGAGTTTTTGGTATGCCCCAACTATCCCTTTCCAACTCTACTTCATCCTCTTTCTTTTTCATTGCCTTGGTTCTTTGCCATTTCTTTTCAACAACTTCCGGCTTAACCATATCCGTTTCATCATTTGCCTTTACTTCAACTTCACTTTCTTCCACAAACTCTTCTCCAACCAAGTTTTCTTCAACCTCCTTCTCTTCCACCTTTTCATTTTTCATAGTTATAGAAGTCCCTCATATTTTGTTTCACTCCTCAAAGTGATTGACTTGCATTGCTCTTTTGGATTTATAACGGTGGTAGAAGGAAATTTCCCTTTTTCATTCGCGCTCAATGAACTAGCAATTTGACCAACTGAATGCTCCAAGGCTTTGAATCTTCTATCATTAGCTTCATCAATCTTCCTTCTTGTCTCATCTTGAGCTTTGTTAGATGCAATCAACTTTTCAATGAGTTCTTTGGTGGTTGCTTTTCCTTCATTATTTGGCGCTTTGGCTCTCGGTGGATAAGCAACCGCATTGCTTGGGTTTGAATAAGAGAAATTATCTTGCCTCCTTTGTTGTTGTGGGTATGAGCTTCCACTACCTTGACCATTGAAACCTCCTTGCCTTGGTGGATAGTGTCCTTGGTTGTGGTTGAAATTACCTTGGTAATTGTTTTGATAGTTACCTTGGTAATTCATTCCTTGCATGTATTGTACATCTTCCACACGTGGCATTGTCATAGCCCATTGTTCCCTACTAACACTATTCGGAGGAAGAACCCCTTGCTCTACTGGCCCTTCAACCATGTTAACTCCTTGATTATTCATACCTTGATTCAAGCTCATTTACCTCAAGATTTCCGATGCTATCATTTCAACACTTGGAATACTTGGCTCCACACTAGCACTCTTCACACTAAACTGTTGCCCTTGATTGATGCTTTCAAACCCATAACATCCACTCATTCTCTCCGATGGCCATTGATAGACATTTGTGGTAATCTCATCAAATATCCTTACTGCCTTTTTCGGAGTTACATCAAGTTAGGATACACCCGCCGAAGCATCAACATAAATTCTTTGCCCATTTGCTAACCCTTGATATATGAATCTGACTTATTGATTCTCCGGGAAACCATGTTGTGGACACTTGCAAATCATATCCTTAAATCTTTCCCACGCTTCATAGAAACATTCCTGAGGAATTTGCTTGAATTGAGTGATCAAGCTCTTCATTTGAAGCATCTTGGAAGGTGGAAAATACTTGTTCAAGAACATTTGTGCAAGCTCATCCCATGTGTTGCACGTACTCGGAGTAATAGTAGAGAGCCATTTTCGAGCTCTATCCCTCAAGGAAAATGGAAACAACCTCATCTTAATACAATCATCGCTCACTCCATTCATCTTCATAGTGTTGGCAATCTCAATAAATTGAGCTAGATGAGAATTGGGTTCTTCATTCGGTGTTCCACTAAATTGTTGCTCTATCATCATAGAAATCAAGCCCGCTTTAAATTCAAAGTTATTGGCATTGATTGGTGGTCCCATCATTTATGGCATTGGCCTTGGCATAAAGAAATCCCGGATCACCCTTGGATCTACTTGAGGCCCTCGATTCACCGGAGGTGGCAGTGGTGGCGCATAAGGTTGTTGCAAACCTTGTTGAAGAAGCGCTTGGTGTATCATTTGTTGGAGTAGAGCTTATTGTTGATTTGCATTGACTTGAGCATTTTGCACTCCATTTCTATCATTTGTATCATCAACACATTCATTATCTTGATTGTTCTCCATTGGATTACTATTTTGGGCTTTGTTCTCCTTTCACCTTCTCCGGTAAGTGTGTTCAATCTCTAGATCAATAGGTTTAACTTGTTTCCCTTTTTATCTTGTTTGCATACACCTTCAAAAGTAAAAGAAGTTAGAACAAATTTTTCAAAAGCAAATACAAATAACAAAAATAAAAATGTCTCTATTAAGATCACTTAAAACGATCCTTCTTCAAGCTACTAGCAACTGTTGCCTCCCCGGCAACTGTACTATTTGATTAGCCATAACTTGTAGTGGGGTTGACCAATTCAAGAATTTATCGAACCACAAGAAGGTAGGCACTAGTGCTTATGTGATCCAACGTTTCATGTAATTTTATAGAGACTAATCATCATAGTTTTGTTTATCAAACAAGTAATTAAAATCAATCAATGCAAGTAAACAAGCAATGATCAAGCAAACTAAATTAAGATGAATGTGATTGGTTTTCCAAGTTAAACAAAAGTGAGATTAACAACAATTAAGAAGTAGCAACTCTAGAAATTATGTATCAAATTCATGTGCATCATGGATAAATGATTAAGGGCCAACACTAACTTTTTCTAAACTTTCTCTCGAAATGAATAGAATGTGAATCCAAATAAGAATCCCAAAATAGCTCAATGGATTGGTTCTCAATCAAACAATTCCAACTAGGTACTAAGCTTAAACGAGAATCCCCTCACACAATCAATCAACCTCTCGATCAAACCAATCGGATGTCCTATCAAAAGGTTCTAAATTCTAAAGGATATCTCTATCACTTTAAGACTTATAATGCACATGAGGTGTATGATGAATTGATTCAATGAACTATCCTAAACATATAATTGATTTCTCAATCTAACCACATGCCTATGACAATAAATCACACAATTCAATAATACAAATCAAGCAATTAACAATCAATGATAGAAAATCATAAATCCAATCAACACATCCCCAAAATTAACCAATGATGAGCATTTTCTCAACACACAATTAATCCCCAAGTATGAAGGATATCAATTGTAGTTTCGAAAGGTGACCAAGTGAATATCGAACCCAAGGGATGGCGTATTATCAATTAAATTATTATCTAAATTAATTAAGACAAAGCAATAAGAGTTTGATGTTTGATTATAACTAAAATACTAAATTAAATAACAAATAAAATAAACTATCACTCGAAGAATACGTAGGTGGATCAAGTAGGAGAATAGGTATCACTAGGATAATCCAGTTTCACTCATTAATCTCCCTTTTATGTGTTGATGTCCGACTCTGCCTTGTGGAATATGGACGCATCACTAAGCCATGCAAATCTACTCTATAGACACAAGTAAATATGAGTGTAACACGTGTGAATAACCTTGGAGCAAGAGATATAATTTCACCCCCTTTCTAGGTACTATCAGTATCAATTATTTCCCCCTAGGATTGGTACTCTAACCCGATATGATCTCCCTTTATAGGTACTATAAAGTTATCCTCTTTATCCTACTTAATAATCTGAATTCAATTCAATTAATAAGTATTCATATATGATAGTTCTAATGAAGCTTCGGAGTCCCCTCACTTAGAATCATAACATGAAATCCTGTTCAGCGGTGAACGCGCTCAATCTACAACCAATATATATATTCAGACTCTATATACCAATTGAAGATGCACAAAACGACCGTGAATATGGATTAAGAAGCACAATCATATATAAAATAAATCCACAAGTAGTGTTGTACGGAGTTTACACATAGAAGATCAATTAATTCATAAAACCATCAAAACTCCTAGATCTACCAAAAAGGCTCTAGCCAATGATTTTTCGAAGAACAATCATGGGTGTTGGATAGATCTTACCCGGATGTCCGGAAAATACAAGATAAATTAGGAAACGAATAAACCCTTGATATGGCGTCTTCATGCCCATCTCCATCTTGAATCCTCCTCTTGGTTCTCCTCTTGATTCCACAAACGAATCTTCAAAGTGATGGATGGATGGAGGAAAGGAAGTGGATGATGGATGGGGGGTGATCCCCCCTTGTGGGGTGTTGTATGGTTGTGGCCTTTCTTCTCCTCTCTTGTATTGTGTTCTCTATTATGATTTTGTGGCTTCATAGAACTCCTTTTATACTTGTAATCACGTCTCCTAGGCTTGGAATGAGCTTCCTTAATTATCCCACGCGTTTAGGCCTCGAAAAGACGGATTTGGTAATTTCCCGAACATTGGTTCGACCTCAGCAAATAGGTCGAACCACTAAGCACAGGTCGAACCACAGGTCGAACCACCCTACTGGAAGCCCCAGGTGCTTGGTTCGACCAGCCCAATAGGTTGAACCAGAATGTCTCAGGTCGAACCTAGGTCGAACCGATTTGCGCAGTCTCGCCGTTTCGCGTATAACTTTGACATCCAACCTCCGAATTGAGTGATTTTTGTGCTCACACGATCCTCTCTTCCTGGGATTTCTATCCATATAAAGAACTCACAAAAACTCTAAGAATTGAATCTGTAACAAGCCATGGAAAGTAGAACATCTGTTCTGTTCGGCACAGCTCGCGCGGCGTCACTACTTTGCTCATAACTTCCTCGTTCGGCCTCCGAATGGGATGTTCTTTACCCCAAAACGACCCTATCTTCAGTGGCTTTCCAACCAAATATCAAATTACCAGTTTTGATCTCCACAAGAACACAGAATAATTACACAAGTTGGACGTGCATTTCAGAGCATCCTCGCACAAATTGCACCTTTCTCCAACTTGGCACTTTTGATCCCTTTTTCCTCCTAAAATACAATAAAACACCTCAAGTGCACCTTCATATCACATATAATGAATATAAGACCATTGTGCTAATATATGACAACAATTCTCATCAAAAAGGTGCTAAATTGGATAATAAAACACGCTTATTTTCACTCTCATCAACCAACAACTCTCATATTGCTAATCTCACAAGGGAGATTAACTTACCATATTCATAAGATAATTAACTTAGACATTAAAAACCTTACAAGTCATTATAAACAATTAGGTTTACTAAAAAATTGGATGAAAACTCCCTTGGATTGGCTCCAATGGTTATCTCCTTCCTTTCCTTGCAATTTTCCTTTCTTCCTTGCTTTTTCTCTTCACTTGGATGAAGGATTATGGTGAGATGATGATGGAGTGAATAGATGGATGAAAATGATGAAGGATGTGGTGTAAAATGATGGAATTGGTGTGTAAGGTGTGTGGGCAGCTGAATTTCGGATCCAATATGATCAAAATATTGAATGAATTGATATTTATACCCCTTGGAGACCTTCTAGAAGATGCAGGAAAATAATCTATTTTGGCACTGATACGACTCGTGTGCTGCAACACGTGTCGAGTCGTGTCAGGGTTTCTTAGTCAAACTTTATTCAAGACGGCACACGAGTCGTGTGCTGACGCATGGCCGAAGGGTGAGCCATGTTGGATGTTGTGATGTCGTCGCATGACTTCTTCTTATAGGCCCGTGTTCAGTACACGGGCCTTGTGCTATAACACGGCCGGCCGTGTTGATGCTGCCCTATTTCTTCTTCCTTATTTCATCTCCCGTCTCCATTTTTGCTCTGTTTTCACCTGTTTTACGCATGATTAAGTTTATTCACACACATTTCCATAAAACAAATAACACCACCAAAATACACATAAATACGGATAAAATAACACTAAAACGGACCTAAAAAGACACTAAAATCTAGGTGAAAATATCACTTATCAATAGATCTTACCCATAGACTTGAAAATTACAAGATAAATTAAGATGCGAAGTAAACCCTAGATATGGGTGCCATCGCGTCTCTCTCTGATGCGCGTTTTCTTTGCACACAAAATTAATCCCCAAGTATTAAGGATATCAGTTGCAATTTAAGCAAGCGACCAAGTTAAATATCGAACCCATAGGACGACATATTATCAATTTAATTATTTACTAAATTAATTAAGTTGAATTGTGGTAATAAAGTTGTGGAATTAATTATCAACTACTAACAAATAATTAAAGTAACAAATAAAATAAATTAAGCACTAGAAGAATACAAAAGTGAATCAAGTAGAAGAATAGGTAGCTCTAGGATAATCCAGTTTCACTCATTAATTTTACTTTCGTGTATCAATGTCCGACTCTGCATTATGGAATATGGACGCATCATTAAGCCATGCATATTTACTCTATAGATACAAGCAAATATGCGTATAACACGTGTGAATAACCTTGGAGCAAGATATATAATTTCACCCCCCTTTCTAGGTACTATCAGTATCAATTATTTCCTCCAAGAATTGGTACTCTAACCTGATATGATCTCCCTTTATAGGTACTATAAAATTAACCTCTTTATCCTACTTATTAACTTGAATTAGATTCAATTAACAAGTATTCATATATGACAGTTCTAATGAAGCTTCGAAGTCCCCTTACTTAGAATAATAACTTGGAATCCTGCTCAGCAATGAACGCACTCCATCAATAACCAAGATATGTATTCAAACTCTACATAATATTTAATGATGCACAAAATAACTCTGAGTATGAATTAGAAACACATTGTCTTATATAAAATAAATCACTAGTGTTGTACGAAGTATACACACGAAAGTTCAATTAATTCAAAAAAACCTTCAAAACCCTAGATCTACCAAAATGGTTCTAGCCCATGATGTTGTAAAGAACAATCATGGGGGTTAGATAGATCTTACCCATATGTCTAGAAAATACAAGATAAATTAGAAAACGAATAAAACCTTAGATATGGGCGTCGTCGTGTCCTTTTCCGTCTTGAATCCTACTCTTGGTTCTCCTCTTGATTCCATAGACGAATCTTCAAATTGATGGATGGATGGAGGGAAGGATGTGGATAATGGTTGGTGGGTGATCCCCCCTTGTGGGGTGTAGGATGATTGTGTTGCAGTGCCAATATGAATAATTATGTGATCTGCATCCCCTTTTATACTTGTAGGATCTTCTTATGGACCTTGGATGAGCTTTTTCTTGGAAAAAACAAAAATACACGCTACTAGAGGTACGGAATTATCAAAAATAGGATTCCGTGTCCCTGCTCGACCAGAATGGTCTTGGTCAAGCGGAAGTGGCTTTGGTCGAGCAGAGGTCGAGCGGCATACCTGTTCGCGGATCCAAAAATTTCACGCCGCTCGACCGTCGCTCGACCAAATGGCTTGGTCGAGCAGTGGTCGAGCGGGCTTGCGCAGTCTGACCGTTTCGCACGTAACTGCTCTGATTCGAATGATTCTTGTGCTCATGCGATCCTATATTCCTTGGCTTTCTATAAAAATAAAGAACTCACAGAAAATCCAATATTTGAATTTGTAACAAGTCATGCAAAGTGACACAGTCATGCTGAGTAGAAACAGCTTGTGCGACGTCACCATTTTGATCATAACTTTCTCATTTGAAATCCAATTTTAGTGTTCCTTATGCCAAAACGACCCTCTCTTCTGTGGCTTTCCAACCATATATCAAAATTTTAGTTCAGAGTACCACATAAACACAAAAAAATTACACAAGTTGGTCATGTGTTTTCAGCATTCTAGAACAAGTTGCACATTTTCTCCAACTTTGCACTTTTGATCTTTTTTCCACCTAAAATATAATAAAACACATCAAGTGAACCTTTTTCTCACATATATTGAATATAAGATACTTGTGCTAATATATGACAATAATTCCCATAAAAAAAGTGTTAAATTGGATAATAAAACACGTTTTTTTTCACTCTCATCAATCCCCTAAACTTACACGTTGCTCGTCCCGAGGCAACAAAATAAAAATAAAGAGAAAGAGAGTAAGAAAATTAGTGGGGAAACAAGGACTATGACAAATACCCCATTCACAATACAATTATCCTCAACTTAGGTCATGCAACTCTTATTACATGTAATAATCAATTCATAGCACACAAGATAAGACAATCACCACCAATTCAAATGCTCCATTGACATGTTCTCACGGGAAGTATATATCACTCGCACTCAAGTGTAAAAGTTGTACACATATTGGTTAAGGTGTTTACGCTCAAATTCAATTCAAGTGCATGCGTAACCATAAGCTTGCCAAAAGTCTCAAACTCTCCACCACTAAAAGTATGATTCGACAATGGAATAAAAAAGGACTTTTCTTTTGGATGTAACGTTGGCTCTTTGGTTAAGGTAGGAAATATATGGATAAGTGACTCAAAACTCGGATCAATCAAGCGTGCACTCCATCATGATCTTTCATTTTTCTTACTCACTTCAATTAAGCACAACATCCTCCTCAACTCTTTCACTTTTTTCTTATTTTCTTCAAGCACAACATTTTTTTCCTTCTTCTTTTTTTCCTTGAGGTACTAGTTTTGAGCACTACCTTTCGCATCCTCCATAGGGTACTAGATTAAAGCACTACCCAAGGATGTTTGTTTCAATGGAGTACTAGATTTAAGCACTATTCCACGATTCTTCTTACATGCATTTTCAAGCTCAGTCACTGTTTCAACACTAATTTCATTCCTTCCCAAACTGTTATCAAACTCCATCAATACACTTTGAAAAGCCATTAATTCTCTTCTAAAAGTACAATCAACGCTCAAAAAATTCAGATACTCAAAGTGATTATTTCTCGAAAGCTGCCAAAGACTGAGGTTTTTAGTCTCAATAGGGCTAACTACGGATAAACATCTTTTGGTAGGGAATTATTTGGCTAAGTGACTCATAAATTTAAGGTTGGCCAAAAATCATCCCCCATCATCTAACACACATGTAGTTTCAAGTAAGACAAGAGGCAAGTTCTAGAATACACATACAAGAACGATACTCACCAGAGATGAAATATCATGTGATTACGTACATGATAAAAGCTCAAAATCTCACATGAGTTTTTAACAAGTAATAGAGTACTTTTCATGGTAAGCAATATCCCACAAGTACATGTAGAACTTCATATCAAAATATAACTTAAGTAAACTTCCTTCATCAATTTCATGAGCGTATAAATTTCAGGCAAAATTCTAGAAATATATGCTCACATAGATCACAAGCATAAAATCAATCCTTTCACTCGAATGCATTAAAAGCACACATAAAAATTAGAATAAGGAAACGAGGGTACCTTATTTTTCTCCTTCAGAACGTTCACGAGCTCCTAAAATTATTCAACTCAGTCAGATCAAGCCTCAGCGAAGAACTCGTCTTGCAACTCTAGTATCCTTTTCTATTACCAAAACTTAAACACACTCATCATCACATGATTCATCGTTAATAATATACGAGAACTATAAGAAAGACTCAATTGACTATATAATCGACGCCACACACTAGAAACACCAACATAACACACTAAATATTAGGTAAGTTGCAAAAAATCGACATATCAATACCGGTTAAAATAATAATATGCCGCAAAAAATTAACCTCCTAACAAACAATTAAAGGAAAAATTATACCCTTGGTGCTCATAAGATGAGGTAAGTACATCACACCCCCAAACTTAGTGAAAACGTAAGTCGAAACTAAGTTTGAAAAGAGATGTAATTGCCGAAATGTGAGCACCTCAAATATAATAATTCCTCACTCACATGAAAGAAATAATAAAGCAATAAAATGGAAGGGACAAGCCCCCAACAGGCGCTCATATTTAACGTCGGAGAGTCATGACGGATGTATCCTTTTAACTACTGGATTAGAGTGCGGTCCTCACCTTCAAATACTTTTTTCCCTCTTCTTATCTACACTCAACACCTCACCTTTTCTTGGTCACAAGTATATGATCCTCAGAATTACCTTCCTCCCATGGCAGTCTAGACACCTCCTTGTCAATCTTCCACTCAAATTCAGAATCATTTTTTTAGAAAAATCAAGATTAAACAAGTTAGAAATTGTTGGCGTTCGATCATTTGGTTAACATGACCCGTTAGGGTTCCATACATTTTTAACATACAGCGGAAGCATGAAGACAAGAAACGTATTACCTTTCACCAGGGTATGTTGGAGAAGACGAATTCTCGCCATCAGCCTGCGTAGCTCACGAGAATGGCCATAACTTTCTCATCTCATCTCCGATTTGAGTGATCTACGCGGCAAATTGATCCTCTCTTCAGCGGCTTTCCGTCAATATATCACATGTCCAATTCTGAAGTCTGTACGATTTTGTAAAAATTATAGAATGTGGCAGATAGCAGCAGTAAACAATCTTCCAGTCTTCTGATGTATTCCCAAGTCCAATCTCGACGTCGTGTGGGCGACGATCTTCGAGATCTTCTCAATATGCTGTTCCTTAACCCCCTTCACAGTATTAGGCATGAAATTATCAATTAGATTAGGGTTTCTAGACAGCTGAGATGACTTATATATGGGCTACATCAGGGACCAGGAGGAGAAATTAGAGTTGAGCCTCCATTGGGCTTAAGTATCCAAGCTTAGCCCAAAGCTTATACTTAAGTCCAATTACGTTATGGGCTCCTTCTTATTAAGAGCCCGTTAGCCTCCACATGTTTAAGATATACAATGTCCATTAATTAATTAAGTTATTGACAACTCTATTAATTAATATCTCACCCGAGAGTAGAACCACTCAACCTCATTATCATGCCGGAATAAATCCACCTGCAGGGTTTACATGATAATCCTTATGAGCTCCTCAAGGGGACATCATCAACCTATGATGGACACTGATTTCTTCTACAATCAACAGCACACCATAGAGACAACACTATTTTCCAACTCACTGAGTTTGTTGATTTAATTACATGTAAATCTCACCCATTGATGAATCAAAGAAATACATACTGCCTTACGTGTCGAGGTTATTGTATATGGATTAAGAGCACGAACATCCATAATAACTGAGATCAAGTTCTCCTATAAGTCAGTATAAGTCAAACGATCTCAAGCGGTCCTGCTCAATACACACAAGTGCACTAATGTGATTCTATAGCCAAGACAAGCTAATACCAAACCACACTACAACCATCCCGATAGAGGAGTTAAATTCATTTTTTGCCCTATAACTAAGCAAAACTTCGATTTTTGCCCTAAAAAAGATAAGTGGTTCAATTTTGCCCTGTAACTAATGAAAAATTTTAATTTTTGCCCGATTGTTGCCGAAAAATGCAAATTTCACCGGAATCCGCCACGTCATGCTTCAATTTGGGGGTTTCCGGCTGGTCAATCCGACGTGACAATTTTGACTTTTTTTTACACTAGAGTTAAATCATTTTTTGCCCTGTAACTAATCAAAACTTCGATTTTTGCCCTAAAAAAGATAAGTGGTTCAATTTTGCCCTATAACTAACGAATTATTTCAATTTTTGCCCAATTACATGACCTCTCTTATTTTTTTAATTTAATCACGAATTTCTATTTTTATCACAAATTTTAATTTTTATTCTTTCAAATTAATTTTTTTTTGTGTTTTGGTTTAATTACAAATTCTTCTATTAATAAAATATATGGCTATCTTAATTAATAAATAATAACATAAAATATTACGTATTTAAAATAAAATAAATTAATTAAATATATTAAATATTAAAATTTATTTAAAAAAAAAATTCCCTACAAAAAAATAAATGGGAGTAATAGTTATTACGTATATTTTAAATTTTATTATATTATAAATTTTGAATATGTTAAATGTGTATTGGTTTTTATTCATAGGTAAAAACGTGTGTCCACCCGAGCACATGGGGCACACACCGTGCGCCTTTACAATTTTGTGTTAACCCTTTAATATAAAGATGTGTACCCTTTATTTTCTAAAGAAAAATAAAAAATATTAATGAAAAGTGTATACTCTTTATAACAAAATGGGGTACTATTATAAATTAAAGTGTACGCCCTTTAGAACAAAACAATATAACTTTACCCATAATACTAAATTTAAAGGCGCACGGTGTGCTCGAGGCACAATAGGAATATATTTAATTAATAAAAGATAATGTATTAATGTGATCAAATTGTGAAAAAGAAACATATATTTAATTGGATAAAAATCGTATATTAAATTAAGAAAATAAATTAAAGTCATATATTTAAATGATATAAAAGAAAAGTTTGTGATTAAATTGACATAAAATGAAAAGGCCATGTATTTTTTTTTAAATAAAATAGTTTGTGATTAAATTGAGAAAATTAGTAAAGGTCATCTATTTTATTGTAATTAACCTTTTAATAAATAAATTGAGAAAATTAAAAATATATTCCTAATGTGCCCTCGGGCACACCGTGCGCCTTTAGAATTTCGTATTATTGGTAAGCGTACATTGTTTTGTTCTAAAGAGTATACACTTTAATTTATAAGGGTACACCATTTTGTTGTAAAGGGTATACACTTTTCATTAATATTTTTTATTTTTCTTTAGAAAATAAGGGGTGCATATCTAAACTAAAACACAAAAAAAATTAATTTAAAAGAATAAAAATTAAAATTTGTGATAAAAATAGAAATTCGTGATTAAATTAAAAAAATAAGAGAAGGTCATGTAATTGGACAAAAATTGAAATAATTCGTTAGTTATAGGCAAAATTGAACCACTTATCTTTTTTAGGGCAAAAATCGAAGTTTTGATTAGTTACAGGGCAAAAAATAATTTAACTCTAGTGTAAAAAAAAGTCAAAATTGCCATGTCGGATTGACCAGTCGGAAACCCTCAAATTGAAGCATGACGTGGCGGATTCCGGCGAAATTTGCATTTTCCGGCGAAAATTGGGCAAAATTGAAATTTTTCATTAGTTACAGGGTAAAATTGAACCACTTATCTTTTTAGGGCAAAAATCGAAGTTTTGCTTAGTTATAGGGCAAAAAATGAATTTAACTCCCCGATAGAGAGTCCTCGTCTGTCTCGGTTGTGAGCATCTGTTTATACTTTATAAGAAAACCGATAATATGATCTTCCGCTTGTTGTCGCACAACATATTATCTACAGTATAAAGTAAGTAGACTATTGCATCGTGCATATAAATAAATTATAAGACGCAATCATTTGATCATATGATTCTTATTTTAAATAAATTATTTTAACGTTGTTCATACAAAAAACTACTTTTAATATACAATCCAACAATCTCCCACTTATACTAAAAGACAATTATGTCATGTCTTCTGCCAAACATCTGATTCCCACTCCCACTCACTACCATCAAAAAACTCTCACTTTAAGGTCCTTGTAAATGGATTTACTAGGTTATCATCCGATGCAATCTAGGCGACAACAACCTTCCCCTTATCATACGATTTCTCGTAACAGGTGGTACTCGCGCTCCATGTGTTTAATTGCCTTATGGGCTCGTGATTCCTTCAAGTTTGCAACTGCACCATTATCATCAAAATAAATTGTGATAATCTTCGGCAAACTTAGAATCACATCGAAGTCCATCATGAAGTTTCTAGAGTCATGCAGATACTTTGGCTGCCTCATAGGCTCCAATTTATCATCTTTCCATGATGGAGTCCGGGGTCTGAAATATATTTTTATATAACACTCCTCCACATTATGACTCTACTTCCTAAAATTAAATACATAACCTTGAGGTAGATTTACTGCCGTCCCTATCTGATTTGAAAATCCGAATCAGCGAATCTGTCCTGTAAGCCCACATAATTTCTAGTCATTTTCAGGTACATAAATATATGTCTTACCACAGTTCAACATTCTTATTTCGAATTATCTTGATACCCACTGTTTATGCCTTCGACAAAATAGATATTCATTCTCGTGCATAGCATTCCTTAGATCAAGCTTCCTTATTCGCCGAAGCATAAGGAACCGCGTTGATCACCATTATCTTCTTTTGTGTCTCAAGACACATTTCCTTAGATAAAGTCACATGCTAAAATAAATAAAGATCGTATCATCTCATGAAGCTTGAGACAAGCATAACATCATTTCTTGTGATCCGTATTACCGTGATCAAAAGGATATATTTTTCTTTTCTTAAGTCCTTCATTACATACCGCTTTATTAACCATACCCATACGCCCGACAATACACTTTCATTGTCTCCAATGAGCAATATATCATCTACGTACAATTCAAGAAATACCACCATATTTTCGTCACTCTTTTCAATACACAAGACACATCTGCGCATTGATTAAATCTATATGACTGGATTACCTAATCCAAATAGATGTTTCATGTTCTCGAAGCTTGCTTTAGTCCATCGATGGACACTTTTAAGCTTATTATCACAATGCTCTTTGCCCTTTGCAATGAATCACTCTGGTTGCTTCACATAGATATTTTTCTCAAGACTTGCAATCAGGAAAGCTGTCCTGACATCTATTTGTTATCCCTCATATTTTATATGAGTAGCAACAGATAAAAGAGTCCAGATCAACATAAGCATAGCTATCGGCAAATAGGTTTCCTCATAATCGAACCCTTTCTTTCTGATTATACCTTTTCGCAACAAGCTTTGCTTCCAAAGTTTTTACCTTACCATATGATCCTCTTTTATTTTATATGAGTACTTCCAATAGCTTTTACACCATTTAGTGGTCATACAAGCTCCCAGACTTGATTTAGAATCCATCGATTCTATTTCAGAAACCATTGCATTTTGCTAAGATTCGGTATTTCTATCTTGTAGTGCTTCATCATATCTGTGGGTCTATACCATGTTTACTAGGGACCAAGTCTCACAACTCTCCCAAAATATATATCTTACGGGTTGTCGAACAACCCTCCCACTATGACAAGACACTACATGTAATTGTGTATCAGACGTGACACGCGTTTCAGTTTACCTTGTGGTATATCCTCTTGTATACTTGGTACTAATACTTTGTGTTTTTCTTCTCACTTCCTTTAGAACAATTTATACATAGGTTTGTGATTTATTTCATAGTCCTTTTCCAAAATCTAGTATTTGTGTTAACAATTACCCTTTGATCTTTTGGACTAAATAAATCTACACCCTCCATTTTTCTAGAATATCCCACAAACAGACAAACATTAAACGAATTACTATTTTTAGGGCATATTCACAAAATGAATTTAATAATTCCAAATAACTCATCATCTATCTAACTATTTCCATAAGAGTCTTACTCTTATTAGAATTAGAAGACGCGTTATTAATTTCTATTTGTTACATCCGTGGGATAAACATGATTTAATAGTGTACAAATTATCACCAAACGTATAATAACATATTATAACTCCATCCTCATCACTATGACCATGTCATTTAAATAAAATGGAGTATCCATCTGTAAATGCATAGAAACTGAAATGATATTCTTTCTATGAAACGCACGTAAAGATAATTTCACAAAATCAAACGTTTATTCATATCTTAAGATAAATAAATAACTCCTACTGCAACAGCCAATACTCTCGTAGCATTACCCACGTCCATAAAATCTCATCATCACTTAGTTACTCGCTTTTAGTAATTTCCGTATCTACACACAGCGTGTCAGTAGATGCCATTACTAATTAGGCTTCAACGTCTAGTGAATGACATACTAACCTTGTTCACTTCTTGATGAAAATGGATTTACTTCGCCATGTGTTTTGTCAGAAGTTCCCCACCATATACAACCTTTCGTATTTCAGGTAGAACTTACTCAAAACATCCAGGCAAATTATGGAGAATTAAATTGACCTAGGTTTTCCTTCAATTTCTACTCCAAGCTTTTCAATTCATTCATCAAGTCAACCATGACTCCTTGCCTTTTAACCTCACTCAAGTATCCGAAGAGTTCCATGAGACCATCATATTTCTATGAACCTCTCACCTTTCCACTAGAGACTTTAATAGGCATCACAGAACACCCTTAGTAAGAACACATTTTTATTTTCTTAAGCAGTAAAATTAAAACCAAGATTCTTTTCTAATCATCTAATTTTAGACTAGTATATATAATTTCTTTCAGTAAACAATAAGCGAGATAAAAACCATTTGAAATTCAGAGAATCACAAATAAATACACCGATCAAATCTTCGAATTTTATCCATTTATATTGGTTCCCTCAAAACAATATAAAAATAAAATTCACCGACATCTCAAGCACCATAAGTCTGCAAGCCACGATAGTGTGGACGTTTACAAACTCGAACATTTACAAGAGAAGATTTTACCCATTAATTTCATTTGTCAACCTAACCTCATGACAAAATAATTTAGTCGGTTCCTCTTTAGCCATGCAAATAAAAATAGTGACTCCGATCCGGAGGATACTTATTACTTACATTTAAGTGTACACCATTATTTGACCCCAAGTCCGCGTCCCAAACTTATGTGCCTTACAGATAGAGAAGTACACACGCGCTCGGATAATTTCCTACAATCATCAATTATAAGTTTGTACAATGATCCGCAAATAAACTCATCCGATGGGGAGGAAGGTCTATGCCAACACGCAAGTTCATGTGCATCACATTTCAAATAATAATTATTTAATAAAATCTGTACTAGTGATCCGTGAATAAACTCATCTGATGGGGAGAAAGGTCTATGTCAATATGCAAGTTTACTCACAACACTTACAAACCAATAATGGAGGCCGCGGGAATTTATTACCAATCCCCTCTCCCACTTAGTAGTTTAACACTGAGGGTTTTTACATGCATATAATATTAAAAAATAAAATATGCAACTAAACATGTTATTATTACGGTAAATACAGCAGTAAATTAAATAGTACATACAATCCAAATATATAACAATAATTGACAAATAAAAAAATCATATCAATTATATATAAGGAATAAAAAAATTGCCAAATAAGAGGGGTTGACTTAGTCAACAAGTAGGCAATTAAACATGACTTGTACAAGAAGAAATATTCTTGCGGTTCGGATCTTCTGTTACATTTGGTGTTACATCTCCTGTTACAAGCCGTTGGATGATTGACACGTAAGATATACTAATCTATACCCTAACAATCAACCCTAAGGGAAAAGGTTGAGATTATTCTCTCCGTACACGTGGCACTCATCTAACGCGTGTAACAGGAGATGTAACACCAAAGTGTAACAGGACATCCAACGCCATATTCTTGGGCCCTAAGCCATCACCATCACACATCATCACAGCAAGCATCAGCGCCTTTTCTACTTAGTCCAAAAGCCCACCAGAAAATTAGAGGACCGCTGTTCAGTTTTCCAGATTTCCAATGCCGCTCCAACTAAGCAAACACTCACCGAAAACAAGTCGGAAAAGAATTACCTCCCATCGTGCAGCTTTGCTTCCGGCCGCGGGAAAAATCAACCACCGCTCACTGTGATATAAAGCAGCAGAACATGATTTCCCGTGGTCCAACAGCGGGCAACCAAGCGATCTTCGCACGCCGGCGATCACACGCCACTCCAGTGCAGTTTACTGTCAGCTATGATCGACGCTCGCGCCAAATTCCCATTAGTTGTCTCTTCCAGCCTATATCCAGGGCGTGCCCAGCAAATATCCAATGTGCAACAGTCCTCCCGCCATCGCCCAGTAACGACTCTGGCAACCTCAAAACTCACCGGGAGGATCTAGAAGCTGGTCGAACTGTTGAATAGTTTGCTACCCAGTCTCGCCTGCACGTCCAGGATTTTGTAGATTTAGACCGATTGGAAGATTCGCCAGGCTCAATCAAAATGCCGCGACACTACTCTGCAAACCCGACTGGAAGCCCATCTAGACTCGACTGGAAACCCCTGTATACCCACTCGGAACCACGTCGAAACTGGCTGTGCCACCACGTGTGCCAGGTTCCGATGCCATCTAGTACGATCATGCCGCCGTCAAAATTCTTCTGCCACCGCGTCATGGTCCAAGTCTTACCTGGTCAGCACCGGCAGCCTCTTGCACCATCTTGTATCACAGAGCCGCCACGATAGCAGCCCGCAAGCGCAAGCCACCAGCGACAACTCATACCACCACCACCGTCAAGGCCTACCTACTGAAACCTACACTACACCGCATCGAGGCATCGCCATCAGCCTGATCCGTGCACGACACGCCATCGTCAGCAAATGCCATGCCACTTGCCATCTGACGCGCGTTGCTTGAGTCCCACCCATGTCCATCGCCAGCCCTTCATTCGACGTCTACAGTTGACTCACGCCGTCATGCCCATATCAGGCACAACCAAGTCCCGTCTTCAATCAGCGTTAATCTGCTGCTTCCTCCTCCAGTCATGCAGCCCCTAGCCCTCAGCCCCTTATCATCGCCGTGCAAATTTTAAAGGGATTTAGGGTTTTTCTAACTCTTTCAGCACAGCCGAGACATGTGGCTTTCACCAGGTATCACCACCTCCATCGAAACAATCCGGCATGTAGGAAATAAGGTTTTCTATGAATAATCAGCGTGAAAAACACACGAAAGTTTTGATGATTATACACAAACATATACGAATAATTCAAAAGGTACTATCATAGGGTTATCCATCGTTTAATCAATAAAACAAAAACCCTAATAATCAACATGCGATCTATATTCAAGAATAAATCACATTATTCACATAAACTCTAGCCTAACGTTTCACGCTTCACCATAAAATCGAAGCTCTGATACCAATTATTGGCGTTCTATCATTTAGTTAACGTGACCCGTTAGGGTTCCATATGTTTCTAACATACAGCGGAAGCATGAAGACAAGAAACGGTCGCCATCAGCCTGCGCAGTCTCACGAGAATGGCCATAACTTCCTCATCTCATCTCCGATTTGATTGATCTATGCGGCAAATCGATCCTCTCTTCAGCGGCTTTCCGTCAGTATATTATACGTCTAATTCTGAATTCTGTACGATTTTGTAAAAATCATAGAATATGGCGGGCAACAACAGCAAACAACCTTCCAGTCTTCTGCTATATTCCCAAGTCCAATCTCGACGTCGTGTGGGCGATGATCTTCTAGATCTTCTCAATCTGCTATTCCCTAACCCCCTTCACAGTATGTAAATCTCACCCATTGATGAATCAAAGAAATACATACTGCCTTACGTGTTGAGGTTATTGTATATGGATTAAGAGCACGAACAACCATAATAACTGAGATCAAGTTCTCCTATAAGTCAGCATAAGTCGAATGATCTCAAGCGGTCTTGCTCAATACACACAAGTGCACTAATGTGATTCTATAGCTAAGACAAGCTAATACCAAACCACACTACAACCATCCCGATAGAGAGTCCCCGTCTATCTCAGTTGTGAGCATCTGTTTATACTTTATAAGGAAACTGATAATATGATCTTTCGCGTGTTGTCGCTCAACATATTATCTACAGTATAAAGTAAGTGGACTATTGCATTGTGCATATAAATAAATTATAAGATGCAATCATTTGATCATATGATTCTCATTTCAAATAAATTGTTATAACATTGTTAATAAAAAAACTAGACTTTTAGTATACAATCCAACAGAAACCACATCTATACTCTTGCATGATTGAGTCTCCATGGGCATCTTCATTACTTTATCAAGAGAGAAAATCACATCTTCATTATCCATCCACAGTCTAAGCTTTCCTTCTTGAACATCAGGTATAGCGTTCTGCACAGAAATAGGAGTCAAAAAGTGTTGCCCGACTTCCACTCGACTTGATTGATCTGGTCGAGTGGAGTGAAAATAGTCGAGCAGGGTACTTGTAATCTGGTTCTGAATGTTCGGATCCACAGACGTCCGCTCGACCTCCGTTCGACCTATCGGGTTTGGTCGAGCGGATGCTTCTTGGTCGAGCGGAGACCCTGTAATCTGATTTTGATTGTTTTACTCTACAGGTGGCCGCTCGGCCGTCGCTCGACCACTAAGATTAGTCGAGCTGTGGTCGAGCGAATGCTCTCCATCTCCGTTTTCACTCATCGGCAACATTGGACCTTCATACTGTGTTCCAGACCTTAACGTGATGGCTTTGCTCTCTTTCGAGTTTGTTATGCCTTAAGATGGGAACATTCTTTTCTCCAACATTTGTGTCAATTGATTCACGTTCCTGTCCATCTACCCTATTATAAAGGTAAGGTCCTTCAACTGCTTAGATAAATCTGCATGATTAGCATTCATACTTGCTTTGATGCGGTCAACCCTTGCATCATTCCTTGCCATGTATCAATTTAAGGTATCTTCAACACTCTTTACTTCTTGTAGCTGCATACTAGGCCCCCCTTTGTGTCAACTCTATAATCTGCTTCTGCTGGGATTCTAGTAGCTTGTTGATGTTAGCTAGACTAGAGATGATCTCATCATCCCTATTTGGCTTCACCACTTGATGTTCAACCTTCACCACCTTACCAAGTACATATGGTCCTTTTACTCTCTCCGTAGGCCAGTTACGTGAATTCATAGAGATATCTTCAAATAACTTTTCTGCTTCAAGCACCGTCTTAGATAACAGTACTCCTCCTGATGATGCATCAATAAGAATACGCTACTCACAATCCAATCCATAGTAGAAGATGCTTATGTACTGAGCCTTAGACATTCCATGTTGTGGGCACTGCCTGATTATGTCTTTAAACCTATCCCACGCCTCATGGAATTTCTCACCCTGATTCATAATAAATAGGGCGATCTCTTGTTTCATTCTTAAGATCCTTGAGGGTGGCATGTATCTCTCCAAGAACTTCTGCTGTAGTTGGTCCCATGTAGTGCAGTCTGCTGCATCAAGATTCTCATACCAAGCTTCTGCCCTATCATTTAAAGAGAACTTGAATAGGGGGATCCGTCTAGCATTGTCATTAGCTCCAGCACCTTTTTAAGTGTTTACATAACCAAGAAATCTTTTAAGATGCTGATATGGATATTCATAGCAACCTCCAGAAAAGGATTCTTCTCCACCGTGTTAATAAGAGCGGGATGTATCTCAAAATCATAATCTTCCCCCTTGCTCCTATCAACCCCATGTTGCCAATCCTATAGTTCGTGAAAATTTCACGTATGGTAATATTATCCAGATTCTGCCTTGCTCCGGCCATGTTTAGCTAAGTTTATTATTTCTTCATTTCGTTCCTCTCATTTTCCTAGTGCACAAGTACCTCAGAAAAATTCAAGGTTAGATAGAAATAAATAATCATAAATAAAAGTCTTAATCAACTAGAAATAATAAACTAATAATAATAGTCGTCCCCGGCAATGGCGCCAAGAACTTTATGTGTATTTTCTTTGCAAGCAAAATTAATCCTCAAGTATTAAGGATATCAGTTGCAGCTTAAGCAAGCGACCAAGTTAAATATCGAACCCAAAGGACAACATATTATCAATTTAATTATTTAGTAAATTAATTAAGTCAAATTGTGGTAATAAAGTTGTGGAATTGATTATCAACTACTAACAAATAATTAAAATAACAAATAAAATATATTAAGTACTAGAAGAATACGAAAGTGAATCAAGTAGGAGAATAGGTAGCTCTAGGATAATCCAGTTTCACTCATTAATTTTCCTTTCGTGTATCAATGTCCGACTCTGCCTTGTGGAATATGGACGCATCACTAAGCCATGCATATTTACTCTATAGACACAAACAAACATGCGTATAACACGTGTGAATAAGCTTGGAGCAAGAGATATAATTTCACCCCCCTTTCTAGGTACTATCAGTATCAATTATTTCCCCCTAGGAATGGTACTCTAACCCGATATGATCTCCCTTTATAGGTACTATAAAATTAACCTCTTTATTTTACTTATTAACCTGAATTAGATTCAATTAACAAGTATTCATATATGAAAGTTCTAATAAAGCTTCGGAGTCCCCTCACTTAGAATCATAACATGGAATCCTGCTCAGCAGTGAACACACTCAATTAATAACCGCGATATGTATTCAGACTCTACATAATAGTTAATGATGCATAAAATAACTCTGAGTATGAATTAAAAACGCATAGTCTTATATAAAATAAATCACAAGTAGTGTTGTACGGAGTATACGCACGAAAGTTCAATTAATTAATAAAAACCTTCAAAACCCTACATCTAACAAAATGATTCTAGCCCATGATGTTGCGAAGAACAATCATGTGGGTTGAATAGATCTTACCCATATGTCTGGAAAATACAAGATAAATTATGGAACGAATAAAACCCTAGATGTGGGCATCATCGTGTCCTTCTTCATCTTGAATCCTCCTCTTGGTTCTCCTTTTGATTCCATAGACGAATTTTCAAAGTGATGGATGGATGGAGGGAAGGATGTGGATGATGGTTGGGGGGTGATACCCCTTGTGGGGTATAGGATGATTGTGTTGCGGTGGCAATATGAATAATAATGTGATCTACATCCCCTTTTATACTAGTAAGCTCTCCTTATGGACCTTGGATGGGCTTTTTATTGGAAAACACAAAAATACACACTACTGGATGTACAGAATTACCAAAAATAAGATTTCATGTCCCTGCTCGATCAGAATGGTCTTGGTCGAGCATAATTGGATTTGGTCGAGCAGAGGTCGAGCGGTATACCTATTTGTGGATTTGAAAATTTCACGCTGCTCGACCATCGCCCAATCAAATGGCTAGGTCGAGCGGGCTTTCGCAGTCTGACCATTTTCCGCATAACTTCCACATCCGAGATCATAACATTCACATTTGGAATGTGATTTTGGTGTTCCTTATGCCAAAACGACCCTATCTTCTGTGGCTTTCCAACCATGTATCATACTTCCAGTTTAGAGCTCTATACGAACACAGAAAAATTACACAAGTTGGATGTGCATTTTTCAGCATTCTAGCACAAGTTGCACCTTTTCTTCAACTTTGCACTTTTGATCCTTTTTCCATCTAAAACACAATAAAACACCTCAAGTGAACCTTTTTCTCACATATATTAAATATAAGATACTTGAGCTAATCTATGACAATAATTCCCATAAAAAGGTGTTAAATTGGATAATAAAACACGTTTATTTTCACTCTCATCAATCTCCAAAACTTACCCATTGCTCGTCCCAAGGCAACAAAATAAAAATAGAGAGAAAGAGAGTAAGAAAATTAGTAAGGAAACAAGGACTATGACAAATACCCTATTCATAATACAATTGTCCTCAACTTAGGTCATGCAACTCTCATTACATGTAATAATCAATTCATAGCATACAAGATAAGACAATCACCTCCAATTCAAATGCGCCATTGACATGTTCTCACGGGAAGTATATATTACTCGCACTCAAGTGTGAAAGATGTACAAATATGGGTTAAGGTGTTTACGCTCAAATTCAATTCAAGTGCTTGTGTAACCATAAGCTTGCCAAAAGTCTCAAACTCTCCACCACTAAAAGTATGATTCGACAATGAGATAAAAAAGGACTTTTCTTTTGGATGTAATGTTGGCTCTTTGGTTAAGGTAGGAAATATATGGATAAGTGACTCAGAACTCGGATCAATCAAGCGTGCACTCCATCATGATCTTTTATTTTTCTTACTCACTTCAATTAAGCACAACATCCTCCTCAACTCTTTCACTTTTTTCTTTTTTTTTCTTCAAGCACAACATTTTTTTTCCTTCTTCTTTTTTATCCTTGAGGTACCAGTTTTGGGCACTACCTTTCGCATCCTCCATAGGGTACTAGATTTAAGCACTACCCTAGGGTGTTTGTTTCAATGGAGTACTAGTTTTAAGCACTACTCCACGATTCTCCTTACATGCATTTTCAAGCTCAGTCACTGTTTCAACACTAATTTCATTCCTTCCCAAACTGTTATCAAACTCCATCAATACACTTTGAAAAGCCATTGATTCTCTTCTAAAAGGACAATCAAGGCTAAAAAAATTCAGATGCTCAAAGTGATTATTTCTCGTAAGTTGCCAAAGACTGAGGTTTTTAGTCTCAATGGGGCTAACTACGGATAAACATCATTTGGTAGGGAATTATTTGGCTAAGTGACTCATAAATTCTAGGATGGCCTAAAATTATCTCCCATAATCTAATACACATGTAGTTTCAAGTAAGACAAGAGGCAAGTTCTAGAATACACATACAAGAATGATACTCACCAGAGATGAAATATCATGTGATTACGTACATGATAAAGGCTCAAAATCTCACATGAGTTTTTTACAAGTAATAGAGCACTTTTCATGGTAAGCAATATTCCACAAGTACACGTAGAACTTCATATCAAAATATAACTTAAGTAAACTCTCTTCATCAATTTCAAGAGAATATGAATTTCAGGCACAATTCTAGAAATATAAGCTCACATGGATCACAAGCATAAAATCAATCCTTTCACTCCAATGCATTAAAAGCACACATAAAAATTAGAATAAGGAAATGAGGACACCTGATTTTTCTCCTTTAATACGTTCACGAGATCCTAAAGTTATTCAACTCAGTCAGATCAAGCCCCAGCGTAGAACTAGTCTTGCCACTCTAGTATCCTTTTCTTTTACCAAAACTCAAACACACTCATCATCACATGATTCATCATTAATAATATAGAAGAACTGTAAGAAGGACTCAATTGACTATCTAATTGACGCCACACACTAGAAACACCAACACAACACACTAAACATTAGGTAAGTTGCAAAAAATTGACATATCAATACCGGTTAAAATATTAATATGCCGTAAAAAATCAACCTCCTAACAAACAAACAACCAACGAAAGGAAAAATTATACCCTTGATGCTTATAAGATGAGGTAAGTACATCTACCCCCCAAACTTAGTGAAAACGTAAGTCGAAACTAAAATTGAAAAGAGATGTAATTGCCAAAACATGAGCGCCTCAAATATAATAATTCCTCACTCACACGAAAGAAATAATAAAGCAATAAAACAAAAGGGACAAGCCCCCAACAGGTGCTCATGTTTAACGTCAGAGAGTCACGATGGATGTAACCTTTTAACTACTGGATCAGAGGGCGGTCTTCTCGCATCCTCACCTTCAAATACTTTCTTTCCCTCTTCTTGTCTATATGATCCTCAGAATTACCTTCCTCCCATGCTTGTCTAGACACCTCCTTGTCATTCTTCCACTCAAATTCAGAATCATCTTTCTTAGAAAAATCAAGATTAAACAAGTTAGAAACCACATCTATACTCTTGCATGATTGAGTCTCCATGGACATCTTCATTGCTTTATCAAGAGAGAAAACCACATCTTCATTATCCATCCACAGTCTAAGCTTTCCTTCTTGAACATCAGGTATAACATTCTGCACAGAAACAGGAGTCAAAAAGTATTGCTTGACCTCCGCTCGAACATATTGATCTGGTTGAGTGGAGTGAAAATGGTTGAACGGGGTACCTGTAATCTAGTTCTGAATATTCAGATCCACAGACGTTTGCTCGACCTATCTGGTTTGGTCGAGCGGATGCTTCTTGGTCGAGCGGAGAACTGTAATCTAGTTTTGATTGTTCTGCTCCATAGGTGGCCGCTCGACTGTCGCTCGACCACTAGGATTGGTTGAGCTGTGGTCGAGCAAAAGATCTCCATCCCCGTTTTCACCCATTGGCAACATTGGACCTTCATACTGTGTTCTAGACCTTAACGTGATGTCTTTGCACTCTTTTGAGTTTGTTATGCCTTGAGACGAGAACATTCTTTTCTCCAACGTTTGTGTCAATTTATTCACGTTCCCAGCCATCTGCCCCATTATAAAGGTAAGGTCCTTCAACTGCTTAGATATATCTGCATGATTAGAATTCATACTCGCTTTGATGCGGTCAACCCTTGCATCATTCCTTGACATGTATCGATTGAAGGTATCTTCAACACTCTTCACTTCTTGCTGCTGCATACTAGGCCCCCTTTGTGTCAACTCTGTAATCTACTTCTGCTGGGATTCTAGTAGCTTGTTGATGTTAGCTAGACTAAAGAATATCTCATCATCCCTATTTGGCTTTGATGAGTGTTTTCTCATCACACAAAATTAATCCTCAAGTGTAAGGATATCAATTATAGTTTCGATGGGCAACCAAGTGATTATTGAACCCGAAAGATAGATTATTATCAATTCAATTATATTATAGATTATTGAGACTACATTGCTAAATTATTGTGGTGATTTAGTAGCTAAATAGAAAATATTTGAAATATCAAATAAAGTAAATAAGCAATAGAGAAAATACGACTGTGATCAAGTAAGAAATTAGGTAGTTCTTCGGGTCATCCAATTATACTTATTAATTTCCTTTCCATGCATTGATGTCCGACTCTGCTTTGCGGTTTATAGACGGGCTTCTTGAGTGAACATACGCATTAAAGGTGTAAAAATATGATTATGGTAAGTTCCCGCATGTTAGTTCGACCAACAGGCCAGGTCGAACTATCCTCCACTAGTCGAACTCCAGGTTGAATCGCTCTGTGACATGGCTGCAGGTTCCAGATTCGACCAGTATCCTGGTCGAACTGTAGGTGCTTCCATTCTGGCTTCTGGTTCGACCACGGTTCAACCAATAGAGTTGGTTGAACCCTCTCCTTCTTGGTCGAACTGTGCACCTGTTTGGTCAAATCCAC
Organism: Pogostemon cablin; assembly: GCA_023678885.1. NCBI lineage: Eukaryota > Viridiplantae > Streptophyta > Magnoliopsida > Lamiales > Lamiaceae > Pogostemon > Pogostemon cablin. The sequence continues at coordinate 17,438,498 of CM042963.1, forward strand.
CTCTAAATCTCTCTTTTTCTGGATCCGATCACTTCCAACTCATTTTCCTTTGAAAATCAACTCAAGTAGCCTTCAAGACACCTGATTCGTGACTTTTCACCATGTATATCGATTCATATCAAATTACAACCATCTAACACACTATTATTACATGAATCCGGTCTCGAAACACGTGAATTTACACACTCATCAAATCCCCAAGCTTACATATTGCTTGTTCCGAGGCAACGAAGTCAAAAACCATAGAGTAGTGTAAAATTCACTTGACTACCATCCCAAATACAACACATAATTACACATGTAATTTCATCAATCAAAACCAGTATCACTTGCATCATATATATTATCCATGCAAAACATCACTCAATTATAACGCAATTCGGAGTACAAAGTCATCTAGCTCACAAGATAAGTATTTACTCTCACTCTCTAGTGTATAAGTGTACACTTCAATAGGTTAATATACTCTCATATTCAATTCATACTTCTGCGTAATCAAAAGCTTGACAAGGGTCTCAAAAATCAACTTACTATCAATTCATTACTAGGATCACAAAGGACTTGCTTTTGGTTTGTACTGTTGGCTCTTTGGTAAAGGTAGGAAAATTTAGGTAAAGTGACTAATTCACTAGTAGAGAATTACCTTGGAATTTTGCTTTTCATCATACATCTTCATCTTTTCCTCCAATTTCTTCTCATGCTCTTCATGGTTCGAATTCTCCTTCTTTTCCTTAGCATCAACATCATCTTTCTTTATTGAGCAAGGGTACCAATTTCGGGCACTACCCTTCTAAGCAGTCGGGGCACCAATTTCAGGTACTACCCCTAAATAAGTTTTAACCATACTTTTCCCTTTTCATGCTTCTCAACCAATCTTCTACCTTCTTCATTCTTGCTAGTACTTATTCACCTTAACTCTCTACTAATGAATAGGTCATTCAACAAGGCTCAAGTATAGGTTAAATAAGGCTTTTCTATCAAGGCTTGCCAAAGAAAAAGCTTTTTGAGGCTCAAAAGGGCTTCCAATGATAGATATATTATAAGGTAAGGTAAAATTTTGGCTAAGTGACTCAAATAAACAATAATGGTCTAAGATCATGTCCTAGCACTCATCAATCATAAGTTTCACACAAGACTCCAAGCCAAGTTCTAGAATACGGTCATATGAATGATTCTCACAAGAATAAACTATCATGATCAAGCATGATTCATATGGCTCAAATTCTCACATGTGTAAAATAGAATCCTAGGTACTCCTCATAGCATATAATCAAGATCGATTTCACAATGAACTCTACATACTTATCAAGTTGCACATGCTTCTCATCAATAAAAATTAACACATGTAAAATATGAATGTAACGTACTAATTGTTAGATTGTATACTAAAAGTCTAGTTTTTTGTATGAACAATATTATAACAATTTATTTGAAATGAGAATCATATGATCAAATGATCGCGTCTTATAATTTATTTATATGTACGATGCAATAGTCCACTTACTTTATACTGTAGATAATATGTTGTGCGAAAATACGTGGAAGATCATATTATCGGTTTCCTTAGAAAGTATAAACAGATGCTCACAACCGAGATAGATGGGGACTCTCTATCGAGATGGTTGTAGTGTGGTTTGGTATTAGCTTGTCTTGGCTATAGAATCACATTAGTGCACTTTGTGTATTGAGTAGGACCGCTTGAGATCGTTTGACTTATACTGACTATATAGGAGAACTTGATCTCAGTTTTTATGGATGTTCATGCTCTTAATCCCTATACAATAACCTCGACACGTAGGGTAGTATGTATTTCTTTGATTCATCAATGGGTGAGATTTACATGTAATTAAATCAACAAACTCGGTGAGTTGGGAAGTAGTGCTGTCTCTTTGGTGTCCATCATAGGTTGATGATGTCTCCTTGAGGAGCTCATAAGGATTATCATGTAAACTATGTAGGTGGATTTATTCCGGCATGATAATGAGGTTGAGTGGTACTACTCTTGGATGAGATATTAATTAATGGAGTTGTCAGTAACTTAATTAATTAATGGACATTGTATATCTTAAACATGGGGAGACTAACGGGCTCATAATAAGAAGGAGCCCATAACGTAATTATGGGATTAGAACGGTAGTGCAGTAATAATATTTTAGTGGTATATATTATTATTATTGGACTTAAGTATAAGCTTTGGTCTAAGCTTGGATACTTAAGCCCAATGGAGGCCCAACTCTAATTTCTCCTCCTAGTCCCTGCTGTAACCCATATATAAGTCATCTCAGCTGTCCGGAAATCCTAATCTAAGAGATTAATCACGCCTAACACTGTGAGGAGGGTGAAAGAACAGCAGATTGAGAAGATCTCGAAGATCGTTGCCCACACGACGTCGAGATTGGACTTGGGAATACATCAAAAGACTGGAAGGTTGTTTGCTGCTGCTGTCCACCACCTTCTACGATTTTTTTTTAAAATCGTACAGACTTTAGAACAGGATGAGTATATACTGACGGAAAGCCACAGAAGAGAGGATCGTTTTGGCGGGTAGATCACTCAAATCCAACATCGGATGAGAGAGTTATGTCCGAAACGGTGTGGCTGCGCAAGCTGCCAGCGAGAATCCATCTTCTTCAACATACCCTGGTGAAAGGTAATACGTTTCTTATTTTCTTGCTTCCGCTGCATGTTAGAAACGTATGGTACCCTAATGGGTCACGTTAACCAAATGATCGAATGCCAACAATTGGTATCAGAGCTTCGGTTTCATGGTGAAGCGTAAAATGTTAGACTATGGTTTATGTGCTTTATACGTGATTAGGGTTTTAGAAATTGGTTTCTTGGTGAACACCCTAACTGTACACAAAAGTACATGTTCACAGCACGACATTGTTCACGCTGGTCGATATCACGACGGGGCTGACGGACATAGCTTGCTGGAAAGCTCACGCACGGCTGAAGTTTTTTTTGAATGGCGCACATTGAAAGCACGACTCATCCTTGCGGCTGACACGATTCATCGCAGCCGATGAGACAAGTGAAAATAACGTCTAGCATCGGTGCAACCTCGTATGATGACTGCCTTAGCGTGCAAGTTTTCTAACTTGTGGCGCAAGGCAGCGGGTTATTGGGTGAAGTGTCGGGCAAGGCATCATGACATGGCTGACGCATGGTGGCGGAAGGTCCGGTGAGCGTTGCTGGTTGATCGAAAGTGACAAGCGGCAGAAGGCACAGGCTGCCTCATTAACGATCATGATTGTATGGGTTCGACGAGTGATGGACTGAAGCTAGCGGCTATCGATGTTTCTGATCAAACCTAGCGTGGTTTCGATCGGGCTGGCATTGCTTCCGAGCGAGTCTCCAGCCTATTTTAGTTGAGTGTTCACTAGGCTGGGTCGAGTCCTGCAATTTTTTAGGGCGGGTCTTTCTTCTTTCTGTGCGAGTCCTCCTGGTTGCCGATCGAGTCTGCGGCTGGAGGTGAGTGACGGCGGTTCTTCACTACCTGTTGGGAGTCGTATGACAGGGATTAGGATGATGTGGAGCCATTGTGTTTAGCAGGCATGCCAGGCGACTCTTGCGTCACTGTCAAGCGGACTGTTGTGCAGTGGATGGCGTACGGGACAACTGGCTTAGCGCGCAAGGTAGAACATCACAGCGTCTGCAAGTAGGGACCTGGGCGAGTCTGCACATGCAGCTAGGTCGGGTCTGTAATGTTCGGGGCGAGTCGAACAGCTCTTCTGGGGTGGGTCTTATGGTGTTTCGGGTGAGTCTGACCGGTGACTCGGTTGGGTCTGCATGAACTTCCTGTCGAGTCTTCTTTGTTTTCGGGCGAAGTTTCCTGCTGGAGCACGGGACAAGTATGTGAGGCGGTGCATGGCTGAGTGTGCATGCGGGCACAGATTCACATAGCCGGGCAAAAGCACACTGCATCGGGCGTGCCGGAAATCTAGCAAGCGTGCTTTCGGGCATGCGGGAAAGATGGAGGGCATGCTGCCAGACGTGTTATCGCTGATGGCACATGGGGTTCTCCAGGCATGGACACGGCACTGAGCAAAAGGCCATGTGAAGCTTCAGATGTGAGTTGGAGTTGCGCGATGGTGGGCGCTAGGAGGCAGGAGTGTATTGGCATGCGAAAAGCTGAGGAATTGCTCTTGTTGGCGCATGGGTAAGGCTGGGCAGGGGAGCTCATCGGGTAAAGATGGCACGGAACTAAGCAGGCGTGCTCATTGTCGTGCTGGGATGCAGGCTCGAGTCGAGCAGGAGGCATCCAATGAATCTCGAATTGAATTTTGGTTCTGGAATGGATTCTAATTTTTTCTTCGGGGCGCTGCCCCGCCCCCTGCAACCTGTCCGGACAGGTCAATCCCCGTGACCTCAGCGGGCTGGTTGATCCCCATGTGCATTGCCCGCATTTCGTGATTGGTGGCGAACAATCGAATTCGCTGATATATAACTGTTAATAATTTGATTTAATTATCTGATTATTATTATATATGCTATGCATGATTCTCTGGGATTTACTACCTTAGTTGTTATAATAGAAGCATGCTAGGTTGCATATTTTATTATGAATATTATATGCATGTAAAAACCCTCGGTGTTAAATTACTAAGTGGGAGAGTGGATTGGTAATTAATTCCCGCAGCCTCATTATTAGTTTGTAAGTGATGTGAGTAAACTTGCGTGTTGGCAATAGGCCTTCCTCCCTAACGGATCAGTTTTTTCATGGATCACTGGTATAAACTTTATTAAATAATTATTATTTGTAATGTGGCACATAAACTTGCGTGTTGGCATATACATTCCTCCCTAACGGATGAGTTTATGTGCGGTTCACTGGTACAAACATATAATTGATGATTGTAGGAAGTTATCCGAGCGTGTGTGTACTTCTCCAACTGTAAGGCACATAAGCTCGCGCAATGGACTTGGAATCAAATAATGGTGTACACTTATGCGCAAATAATAAGTATCCTCCCCAATGGAGTCACTGCTATTATTTACATGGCTAAAGAGGAACCAACTATTAATTATTTTGTCATGAGATTAGGTTGACAAATGAAATTAATGGGTAAAACCTTCTCTTGTAAATGTTCGGGTTTGGAAACATCCACACTAATGTGGCTTGCAGACTCATGGTGCTTGAGATGTCAGTGAATTTTATTTTTATATTGTTTTGAGGGAATCAATATAAAAGGATAAAATTCAAAGATTTGATTGGTGTATTTATTTATGATTCTCTGAATTTTCAAATAGTTTTATCTTGCTTATTATTTACTAAAAGAAACATATTTACTTGTCCAAAATTAGATGATTAGAAAAGAATCTTGATTTAGATTTTACTGCTTAGGAAAATAAAAATGTGTTCTCACTAAGGATGTTCTGTGATGCCTATTAATTAAAGTCTGTAGTGGCGAGGTGAGAGGTTCATAGAAATATGATGGTCTCATGCGACTCTTCAGATACTTGAGTAAGTTATTAAGGCAAGAAGTCATGGTTGACTTGATGAATTAATTGAAAAGCTTGGAGTAGAAATTGAAGGGGAAACCTAGATCAATTTATTCTCCATAATTTACCTGGATGTTTTGAGCAAGTTCTACCTGAAATACGAGAGGCTGTATATGGTGGGGAACTTCTGACAAAACATGTGGCGAAGGAAAGCCAATTTCATCAAGATATGTACAAGGTTAATATCTCATTCACTAGTCGTTGAAGCATGATTAGTTATGGCATTTACTGAGACGTTGTGTGTAGATACCAGAGTCTCTAAAAGCCTACAACTAAGTGATGATGAGATTGTAATATACGTGGTTAATACTACAAAAGTAGTGGCTACTGAAGTGGGAGTTGTTTATTTATCTAGGGATGGGAATAAACGTTTGATTATGAGAATTTGTCTTTACGTATGTTTTCATAGAAAGAATTTCATTTCAGTTTCTATAAATTTATGGATGGACACTCTATTTCATTTAAATGACATGGTCATAGTAATGAGGAATGGAGTTATAATCTGTTATTGTATGTTGGTGGACAATTTGTACTCTTAAATCATATTCATCCCACGGATGCAATAATAAGTAATTAATAACACATCTTCTAATCCTAATAAGAGAAAGACTCTTATGAAACTGATTAGATAGATGATGAGTTATTTGGAATTATTAAATTCATTTTATGGGTATACCCCAGAAACAGTAATTCAAATGAATATTTGTCTGTTTGTGGGATATCCTAGAAAAAATAAAGGGTGATGATTTATTTAATCCAAAAGATCGAAGGGTGATTGTAAACACAAACACTAGATTTTTGGAAAGGGGCTATGTAATAAATCACAAACCTATGTAATAGTTGTTCTCAAGGAAGTGAGAGTGAAAACACAAAATATTAGTAACAAGTGTACAAGAAGATATACCACAAGGTAAAACTGCAACACGTGTCATGTCTGATACACAACTGCGTGTAGTGCCTTGCCGTAGTGGGAGGGTTGTTCGACAACCTGTATGATACATGTTTTGGGAGAGTCGTGAGACTTGATCCCTAGTAAACATGGAATGGACCCACGGATACGACGAAGCACTTCAAGATAGAAATGCGGAATCTTAGCAAAGTGCAATGAATGCTGAAATAGAATCGATAAATTCTAAATTAAATCTGGGAGCTTCTAGAACCACTATATGGTGTGAAAGCCATTGGAAGTGGTCATACAAAGTAAAAGAGGATCAAACAATAAGGTGAAAATCTTGGAAGCAAAGCTTGTTGCGAAAAGGTATAATCAGAAAGAAAGGGTTCGATTATGAGAAAACCTGATTCGCCGGGAGCTATGCAAATGTTGATCCGGACTCTTTTGTAAGTTGCTACTCATATGAAATATGAGGAATAGTAAATAGATGTCAAGACAGCTTTCCTAATTGGAAGTCTTGAGAAAAACATCTACGTGAAGCAACCAGAGTGATTCATTACAAAGGGCTAAGAGCATTGTGATAGTAAGATTAAAAGTGTCCATCAATGGAGTAAAGCAAGCTTCAAAATCATGTAACATCCGTTTTGATGAGGAATCCAGGCACATGGATTTATTCAATGTGCGGATGTGTCTTGTGTATTGAAAATAGTGACGGAAACATGGTGGTATTCCTTGTACTATACGTAGATAATATCTTGCTCATTGGAGACAATGAAAGAGTATTGTCGGGCATATGGGGTATGGTTAATAAGGCAGTGTGAGATGAAGGACTTAAGAAAAGTAAAATATATCCTTTTGATCACGGTAATACGGATCATAAGAAAGGATGTTATGCTTGTCTCAAGCTTTATGAAATGATATGATCATTTTTTGTTTAGCATATTACTTTATCTAAGAAAATATGTCTTGAGACACAAAAAGAAGATAAAGGTGATGAAAGCGGTTCATTATGCTTCGACGAATAAAGAAACTTAATCTAAGGAATGTTATGCACAAGTATGGAAAACTATTTTGCCGAAGGCATGAACAGTGAGTATCAAGGTAACCCGAAATAAGAATAATGAACTATGGTAAGACATATATTTAAGTACTGAAAAGGACTAGAAACTATATGCGGCCTTATCGAACAGATTCACTAATTCTTGTGGGTTACATAGATTTAGATTTTTCAAATCAGATAGGGACGGCAGTAAATCCACCTCAAAGATTATGTGTTTAGTTCTAGGAAGTAGAGCCATAATGTGGAGGAGTGTAATATAAATATATATATTTCGGACTCCGGACTCCACCATGGGAAGATAATGAATTAGAGCCTCTAAGGTAGCCAAAGTATTTGTATGACTCTAGAAACTTCATGATGGACTTTGAAGTGATTCTAAGTTTGCCCAAGGTTATCACAATTTATTTTGATGATAATAGTGTAGTTAAAAACTTGAAGGAATCACGAGCCCATAAGGCAATTAAACACATGGAGCGCGAGTACCACCTGTTATGAGAAACCGTATGATAAGGGGAAGGTTGTTGTCGCCTAGATTGCATCGGATGATAACCTAGTAAATCCATTTACAAGGACTTTAAGGCGAGAACTTTTGATGGTTGTGTAGTGGGAGTGGCAATCAGATGTATGGCAGAACACATGACAACATAGTCTTTTAGTATAAGTGGGAGATTATTGGATTGTATACTAAAAGTCTAGCTTTTTGTATGAACAACGTTATAACAATTTATTTGAAATGAGAATCATATGATCAAATAATTGCGTCTTATAATTTATTTATATGTATGATGCAATAGTCTACTTATTTTATACTGTAGATAACATGTTGTGCGAAAAAACGCGGAAGATCATATTATCGGTTTCCTTATAAAGTATAAACAGATGCTCACAACCGAAATAGATGGGGACTCTCTATCGGGATAGTTGTAGTGTGGTTTGGTATTAGCTTGTCTTGGCTATAGAATCATATTACTGCACTTTATGCATTGATCAGGACCGTTTGAGATCGTTCGACTTATACTGACTATATAGGAGAACTTGATCTCAGTTATTATGGATGTTCGTGCTCTTAATCCCTATACAATAACCTCGACACGTAGGGCAGTGGTATTTCTTTGATTCATCAATGGGTGAGATTTACATGTAATTAAATGAATAAACTCGGTTAGTGATAAGTCATAATTTAGCATAATTATTTGGTTGAAATCCATGTTTATTTGATTAACTTATATGCTTATTAGGGTGCTAAATTGACTTATCTTGTCTTTGGTTAATTGAGGATTTAATGATACAAATTGATGTGAAACGGGCTGTTTTGTGCAGGAAATTCGTTGCTGCCAAATTGACTGACACTGACCCCCTCAGTGTCAGAAGGGACAGCGAAAATTCAGCATAAATAAGGAAAGTGTTGTTGGACATATTCTCATATTGTCTCTTAAATTCCAGCGAAGAGATCAGCCCAAGTCAGGCCCATATTGTGGAGAAGGCACGGTAGATTAGTCAACAAGAAAAGAAAAGATCCTTGAGATATTTTAGGAAGAGATAAGTAAGGAAAGAGATCAAACAAGATTACTTGGGGATCAAGATAGAGATATTTATGGGAGCAGATACACGCTATTTTTGGGGGAGCATCATACACGATATAGAGAGCAGATTAACGTGAGAAAAGAAGCACGGGGAGATTAACGTGAGGAGCAGAACGCAGATTGAAGGAGTTCCACCATGAAGAACACGGTTTTATGTTCTAATTTATTTTTAATTCAATTTTGATTATGTAATTTCGTTTCTAGTCCGAGGGTTGTGAACCTCCCATGAATTATTTATTTTAATTGTTTGAATTTTATATTGCCAACTTTTATATAAATTTATTCTATTACATGCTTTGATGTTCTTAATAGCACTTTGATAATTATTTTAGTCTGGCCATCTAATTTAATTATTTAATTATCTAACGCTATTTCGTGATCCACAATCCGTAATTGTTGTGAGGAGTGAATTAAGTAGCAAATAGGAGTGAATTAAGTAGCAAATAGATATAATTCCCTCTAGGTGTAATAGGATCTAGGTTGTATGATTCCTAGCCAGTTTTCGTAGCCTAGTAATTCTATGTTTGGAGTCTTAATGCATTTGCGAGTTCGAATCCATAGGGTCACTCGTAAATAGTTCAATTTAGTGGTCGTACCCTAATTGATGATCTTAAGAACATTCGGGTTAATTTGGTCGTACCACTAGCCTAGGGATTTGAGTTTGTATAATTGTTTGCATATTTACGATTTTATGAATTAGGATATGGGAGGGGATCAAATCCTTGGACTAGGTTGTTATTTTATTTGTTCTATTATTTAATTTTATGTTTGTTATTTTATTTAATTATTTTCATGTTATTTAGTTGTTAATTCATCCAAACCCCCCTCCGGTTACTCATTTGAAAACACATAAATTCAATTTAAATTCAATTACTCCCTTGGGTTCGACCCGTACTCATCCTACTATATTTTAGTGGATTTGTTCGGAAATTCTATAAGTATTATTTTTGGGTGCCGGCGACAGCACATCAAATTTTGGCGCCGCTGCCGGGGAGTAATCCGGAATTTGGTTGAATTTTTTGTGTTTTTATTTTTAATTTTTGAATTTTCCAGCAGTGCACTGACACTGATCCCTTCAGTGTCAGGTCTGCCCTGTTTTTATTTTTTTTTTATTTTTCGTGAATAATCATTTTCTCCCCCTTGCAGGCTTAGTTCTAATGGATCAATATCATGGTTATTATGGTCAGAATGTTCAACCATGTAGAGTTTGTGCAACTACACTCCATTCCACTCATGATTGCCCATCCTTGATTGATAGATTAGCGGTGAGACAAAGAGATGAATATTGGAGTGCTAATCAACAAAAGCATTGGAATGATCAACCATATGTCAACACTTACAATCAAGGGTGGCATAATCCTCATCATTCTCGATATATGGACCACTATCATAATCAACCTTACGAATATCAAAGGCGTGACTACTATGAGTATAGACCTCAATCCTTCAATGATAGTGAATGTTATTATGAAGATGATGGATTTAATGGAGATGAATAAAGTTCGAATGCTTCATTAGAGTCCTTGTTGAACCGGATGGAAATTAGTAATTTGTTATTTCAACAAAAAACTCAATTGAGTCTTTGGAGTTTGGAGCGCCAATGTAGCAAATTAAGGACCGAGGTTGAACGTATGGTGGCACAACAAAGTGTAAACCAAGTGGAATATCATGAGGATGCCACCAAAGACAAGAATTTTGAGATGGAGACCGAAATTGAGGAGGATAAGTATGCTGAAAATTCTACAGATTTTGTGCAGGAAACTGACACTGATGCCTTCAGTGTCAGTTCTGATGAAAACGAAAACGAGGTAATATCATCCAAATTAATGTCCATCAGTTCTGATACTTTTTCTTCTCATTTCAGGTTGGAAAAAGTTATTGATATCCCTCATGAAAATGAGACGGTTGAAGTGTTTCGCATTGATGAGATCAAAGATCCTTTTCTTGAGGCGATCAAACAATTTTCTGTGGAGCTTGACATGTTAAGGCTGACCAAGAACCATATAATTTTGAAGGCAGAGAACACTTCTCGCAAACCAATAAGATCATTATATTGATTTGAACATTTTACTCCTATCACGTGAAAGGGAAGTGAACGTCGAGCCAACGACGTTAAGAAAAGGCGCTTGTTGGGAGGCAACCCAACATAGGTTCTTATTTTTATTTTAATTTTATTTTCTTAATAAATAATCTTGTTCTTTTGGTGTGTGCTAATTTTCAGGTTATGTTGATGACATTTTTGGAGAAAAGAGAAAAATTCCTACTTGTGGTCAATAAAATGAAGCTTAACCCGGTGACTTCTTTCCACTCTTGCACTTGATTTACCTTTGAATTTTATTGTGTTTGTTTGCTTGAGGGCAAGCAAACGATTAGGTGTGGGTAGGTTTGGTGTATTGAGTGGTATTTGAAGTTGCAATTTTATTTTAATTAGATGTGCATATAGTATTTTATTTGAAATTATATTTTTACATTTGTGCACATGAGAAGTTGGTATTGGATTTATGGTGAAATTGTGCTTTGATATATGAAATTTTTGGCATGACAAGAGAGTTGGATTTGTTGTACCTTTGCTTGTGAGTTGTTGGATTTGTCTTGTTATTTTTGTGACGAATGTGGAATAATTTTTGTTTGAGAATTCATGGCAAATGATCCATATTCTTGTGAGCTTTTAGCCTTGAAGAGCTATCATCTATATAAGCTCTATATTTTTCTTGATTGAGTGCAAATTGGACTTGATATGTACATTCTAGAACTTGCTCTTTGAATACATTTTGAGATCTTACATTTGAGCATGTGTAATTAAATGATAAAGGCACCTAGGTAAGCCGTATTTTGGCCTTCTTTTTACCTACCTAATCATATAAATCTTTTAGGAGAGCCACTTTGAGCCTAGTCTTTTCTTTGATGAATGAACTTATAAAATAGCCATATTCCATTTTCTTTCTTGAACTCTTCCGATTGAACCCCTTACTATTTTGCATATTGTGGAATTCATTGAAAAATATTTTTGGTTGTTGAATTTATGATGAAGGGGAGATGATGGTTGAGAAAAAGAATAAAAAATTGGAGAAAGCAAAAAAAGAATGGAGAAAGGAAAGAAAAAAAAAGGAAAAGAAAAGGAAGAATGGAAGATTAATGGTTGCAAAAAAATAAGAGAAAAAAAATGGAGTAAGCGAAAAAAAAAAAACGACGCTGGAATTTGTGCAGAATTTTTCTGTAAAGACACTGTACCCTTCAGTGTTGCCTCTGTTTTTTCGAATTTGAAAAGAACAGGTGTGGGTAGTTGGATGTGTTGATAAAATTCAGAGATTTGTCACAAAAAAAATGAAGAAGTGGATGTGGAGAAAAATGAGAAGGGCAAGATGTATCCCTTTGATGTACATTTTATATGATTAACACATTTGCAAAGTGGTAAATTTAGCATTTCTAATCCTTTTTATCCTACCTTATCCCAAGCCCCATTACAACCATTTAAAAGTCCTTTTGATATTTGCGCAATGCTTATTGAACTTGGTGGAGATTTGATTTGGGAGCAAGCTTATGGTAATGTCTTGTCTTGTTTAATTTTGAGTGTTTTGCTACCCACTTATATACTTGAGCGTTATTGAGTGAAACCATTGTGAGGCCATGAATTCTTAACTTCTTTATCTTACATAAGTTGCAAATATTTGTGAGACATTCTACCACCCATTTGTATTTGGTGTATCTTGTTTGATCTCTCTTAGAAGTATCATTGTTTTGCTATCACTTGTAAATGATTGTCATTTTTCCTATGCTTTGTCTTGGTCTTGTTTTGCTTGAGGACAAGCAAAGGTTTGGGTGTGGGGAGATTTGATAAGTCATAATTTAGCATAATTATTTGGTTGAAATTCATGTTTATTTGATTAACTTATATGCTTATTAGGGTGCTAAATTGACTTATCTTGTCTTTGGTTAATTGAGGATTTAATGATACAAATTGATGTGAAACGGGCTGTTTTGTGCAGGAAATTCGTTGCTGCCAAATTGACTGACACTGATCCCCTCAGTGTCAGAAGGGACTGCGAAAATTCAGCATAAATAAGGAAAGTGTTGTTGGACATATTCTCATATTGTCTCTTAAATTCCAGCGAAGAGATCAGCCCAAGTCAGGCCCATATTGTGGAGAAGGCACGGTAGATTAGTCAACAAGAAAAGAAAAGATCCTTGAGATATTTTAGGAAGAGATAAGTAAGGAAAGAGATCAAACAAGATTACTTGGGGATCAAGATAGAGATATTTATGGGAGCAGATACACGCTATTTTTGGGGGAGCATCATACACGATATAGAGAGCAGATTAACGTGAGAAAAGAAGCACGGGGAGATTAACGTGAGGAGCAGAACGCAGATTGAAGGAGTTCCACCATGAAGAACACGGTTTTATGTTCTAATTTATTTTTAATTCAATTTTGATTATGTAATTTCGTTTCTAGTCTGAGGGTTGTGAACCTCCCATGAATTATTTATTTTAATTGTTTGAATTTTATATTGCCAACTTTTATATAAATTTATTCTATTACATGCTTTGATGTTCTTAATAGCACTTTGATAATTATTTTAGTCTGGCCATCTAATTTAATTATTTAATTATCTAACGCTATTTCGTGATCCACAATCCGTAATTGTTGTGAGGAGTGAATTAAGTAGTGAATAGAGATAATTCCCTCTAGGTGTAATAGGATCTATGTTGTATGATTCCTAGCCAGTTTTCGTAGCCTAGTAATTCTATGTTTGGAGTCTTAGTGCATTTGCGAGTTCGAATCCATAGGGTCACTCGTAAATAGTTCAATTTAGTGGTCGTACCCTAATTGATGATCTTAAGAACATTCGGGTTAATTTGGTCGTACCATTAGCCTAGGGATTTGAGTTTGTATAATTGTTTGCATATTTAATTCTTGCGATTTTATGAATTAGGATATGGGAGGGGATCAAATCCTTGGACTAGGTTGTTATTTTATTTGTTCTATTATTTAATTTTATGTTTGTTATTTTATTTAATTATTTTCATGTTATTTAGTTGTTAATTCATCCAAACCCCCCTTCGGTTACTCATTTGAAAATACATAAATTCAATTTAAATTCAATTACTCCCTTGGGTTCGACCCGTACTCATCCTACTATATTTTAGTGGATTTGTTCGGAAATTCTATAAGTATTATTTTTGGGTGCCGGCGACAGCACATCAGTTAGTTGAGAAGTAGTGCTTTCTCTATCGTGTGCTGTTGATATTAGAAGGAATCCGTGTCCGTCATAGGTTGATGATGTCCCCTTGAGGAGCTCATAAGGATTATCATGTAAACCCTGCAGTTGGATTTATTCCTGCATGATAATGAGGTTGAGTGGTACTACTCTTGGATGAGATATTAATTTATGGAGTTGTCAGAAATTAATTAATTAATGGACATTGTATATCTTAAACATGGGGAGACTAACGGGCTCATAATAAGAAGGAGCACATAACGTAATTATGGGATTAGAACGGTAGTGCAGTAACAATATTTTAGTGGTATATATTATTATTATTGGACTTAATTATAAGCTTTGGGCTAAGCTTGGATACTTAAGCCCAATGGAGGCTCAACTCTAATATCTCCTCCTGGTCCCTGCTGTATCCCATATATAAGTCATCTCAGCTGTCCGGAAATCCTAATCTAAGAGATTAATCACGCCTAACACTCCGAATTCAATTCAATTAATAAGTATTCATATATGATAGTTCTAATGAAGCTTCGGAGTCCCCTCACTTAGAATCATAACATGGAATCCTGCTTAGCGGTCAATGCACTCAATCAATAACTAAGATATATATTCAGACTCTAAATAACAGTTAATGATGCAAAAAACGACCGTGAGTAAGAATTAAAAAGGCATAATTATATATAAAATAAATCCACAAGTAGTGTTGTACGGAGTTTACATACGAAAGTTCAATTAATTGGTAAAAACCTGCACAACCCTAGTTCTACCAAAAAGGCTCTAGCCCATGATATTACGAAGAACAATCATGGGGGTTGGATAGATCTTACCCATATGTCCAAAAAATATAAGATAAATTAGGAAACGAAGGAAACCCTAGATATGGGCGTCGTCGCGTCCTTCTCCGTCTTGAATTCTCCTCTTGGTTCTCCTCTTGATTCCACAGCCGAATCTTCAAAGTGATGGATCGATGGAGGAAAGGATGTGCATGATGGTTGGAGGTGAACCCCCTTTGCGGGGTATAGGATGGTTGTGTTGTGTTGTATCTAATCCGTCTCTCTATTGTGTCTTCTTGGTGTGATTTACATTCCCTTTTATACTTGTAAGCTCTGCTTATGGACCTAGTATGAAATTTTTCTTGGAAAACATGCAGAAACATGCACTTGGGGTGTAAAAATCGGATCCGGATGCATCCCAGGCACGGAGTTCGACCTAGGATTCGACCTAGGGGCTTGGTCGAACCCTAGTCGAATCGAGATCGGCGATAATTCGCACTTCAGGCTTCTGATTCGACCAAAATGGCTTGAGTTCGACCAAGGGGTCTAGTCGAACTGGACTGTCGTGGTCGAATCCTACTTACACCGTCTCACTGTTTTGCGTATAACTTCCACATCCGAGCTCCAATTTGAGTAATTATTACACTGATGTCACCATTTTGCTCATAACTTCCTCGTTTAGAATCCGATTGGGGTGTTCTTTATGCCAAAACGATCCTCTTTTCAGTGGCTTTCCAACCATGTGTCACAACACCAGTTTTGATCTCCACACAAGCGCAGAAAAATTGCAAAAGTTGGACGTGCGTTTTTCAGCATTCATTGCACAAGTTGCACCTTTTCTCCAACTTTGCACTTTTGATCATTTTTCCACATAAAACACAATAAAACACCTCAAGTGCACCTTTTTCTCACATATATTGAATATAAGACACTTGTGCTAATATATGACAACAATTTCAATCAAGAAGATGTTAAATTGGACACTATAACATGCTTATTTTCACTCTCATCAATCCCCCAAACTTACCCGTTGCTCGTCCCGAGGCAATAAAATAAAAATAAAGAGTGAGAGAGTAAGAAAATTAGTGGGGAAATAAGGACTATGACAAATACCCCATTCAAAATACAATTGTCCTCAACTTAGGTAATGCAACTCTTATTATATGCAATAATCAATTCATAGCATACAAATTAAGACAATCACCACCAATTCAAATGCTCCATTGACATGTTCTCACGGGAAGTATATATCACTCGCACTCAAGTGTAAAAGATATACACTTATGGGTTAAGGTGTTTACGCTCAATTTTAATTCAAGTGCATGCGCAATCATAGGCTTGCCAAACGTCTCAAACTCTCCACCACTTAAAGTATGATTCGACAATGAGATCAAAAAGGACTTTTAATAGGAATAAGGCTTTTAAGCTCAACGGGGTTAACTACGGATAAACATCATTTGGTAAGGAATTATTTGACTAAATGACTCATA